>CM035424.1:116295364-116577864 GCA_020310875.1 Ceratopteris richardii
GGTAACATGCATATATACAAGCCGGGAGAAAAAAACCTCCTAAAGAGGGAAAAAAGTGCCCCGACAGTCCTAGTGTGTTCACAAACATCACTACCTAAATATATCAACAAATCCCCCCTAAGAGTGATGTGGTGAACAAGGAGTTGGCACTCATGTATAAGGAAGTGCAAAGCTATGTGGAATCAATCCACAAAAGGTGAAGTATGTCGATGGCGATGCACCACAGTGCACTCTCCTTCTCGAGAGCTCCACGACGATATGCTCGGAGTAGAAAACCGAGCTCCTCATGCCGCACACAACACTCCGCAAGAGAGGCTGTAGATACGCAGAAAACACAGTACACAGGAAGCACGAAGACAGATTTCTTAGGTCTTACAAATGCGGTCGAACTTACAGACTGTGACTGACCAGACCACTATATGTTTTATTAAAGAACATATACAAAGAAGTGTCCGGTGGCCATTTGGCCTTTCACATGGACACTAACGGTAACAATCTCCCACTAAAGGCCAATATGGCCAGAGTAACTATGGGAGAAAAATAAAGAATGATAAAGAATACCTGAGTGTAAGTATACAAACTATACCTCCCACCTGATGGGCATGTTACACAGTATACAAGTGACTACGTAAGATGAAGAATCAAGTAACCCCCATCAAGTGACAACAGTGTCGAAAGCTATCATGTGGTAGAGCTTTAGTCAAAGCATCTGCAGCATTATCGCGAGTGTGAACCTTCTCAAGAATAATGCGTTCAGTGGCTAAGCAATCTCTAATGAAGTGATACCTCACCTCAATGTGCTTGGTCTTTGCATGATAGACCGGATTCTTAGCCAAAGCAATGGCACTCTGACTATCACTGAGCAAGTGAGGTACATGCTGAGGTAAATCCATATCACAAGCAAGACGAGAAAGCCACAATGCTTCCTTACAGGCCTCACTTGCTGCAACATACTCTGCTTCTGTGGTGGAAACAGCTCTACATTCTTGAAGATGAGATCTCCAAGAGATAGCACCTCAAGCAAAATGAAAAATGTACCCTGATGTAGACTTACGATTGTCTACACAACCAGCATAGTCAGAATCTGTGTAACCAATAATGGATGCTTTCCCTCTACCTAAGCATAGACACTTGTCCTTAGTGCCACTCAGATATCTCAAAATCATCTTGACCGCTTCCCAATGTTTCTTGCCAGGATTAGACATATATCTGCTCACAACTCCCACTGCAAATGCAATGTCTGGTCTCGTAGCTACCATAGCGTACATGAGACTACCAACAGCAGACTGATAAGGAATTTTGGTCATGAAATCCTTTTCCTCATCTGATTTGGGGCAGTCATCCTTGCTCAATTTCACATATGTGGGTAAAGGTGTACTCAATGCCTTACCACCCTGCATATTGAACCGGTGAAGTACTTTGGATATGTACTCACTTTGAGACAAGTATATGCATCTTTTACTCCTATCACGAGTAATGCGCATGCCAAGAATATGTTTGGCATCCCCCAAATCCTTCATATCAAATGTTTGACTCAACTTCTTTTTGAGAATTGACAAATCATAAGAGGACTTCCCAGCAATCAACATATCATCGACGTAAAGTATCAAGCATATCAAGCTGCGATCAGAGCATCTCTTTGTGTAGAGACAATGATCCTCATTGCTCCGAGAATAGCCTTGGGACTTCATAAAAGCATCAAACTTTTGGTACCATTGTCTAGGAGACTGTTTAAGTCCATACAAGCTCTTCTTGAGCTTACAAACTAGAGTTTCCTTGCCAAGAACTACATAACCCTCTGGTTGTTCCATATAGATCTCATCTGTAAGATCTCCATGCAAGAAAGCTGTTTTCACATCCATTTGGACTAGCTCTAAGTCCTCCATTGCAACGAATCCAAGCAACATGCGCAAAGTAGTCATCTTGACCACTAGAGAGAAGATTTCCTCAAATTCAACACCATGTTGTTGCTTAAAACCCTTTGCAACAAGTCGTGCTTTATATTTTGGAGAAGCACTATCTGATGTGAATTTCAGCGTATATACCCATTTACATGGTAAAGCTTTCCTGCCCTTTGGCAAAGGTACTAAGTCCCAAGTACCATTCTTGTGAATAGAATCCAACTCACTCTTCATGGCACGCTCCCACTTGATGTGATCCTCTGTCTGCATAGCCTCTTTGTAGCAAGAAGGCTCAGCGGCATCTGTTAGCATAACAAAATCTAAACCTGGAACATATCTATCAGGTGGATATGAGACACGTGCAGAACGTCTCAATGGTTGCTGAACAGGAACATGTGCAGACTGATCTGAATGGACATTCTCTTGAACATCCCTATGTGCAGCATTTTTATGCATGCTAATCGGAGGACTAGTATCCTCAAACACCACTCTTCTCACTTCAACCTCCTTAATGGGTTGTTTATGCATCTTAGACTCATTAAAAATGACATCACTACTTCTGATCACTGTCCGTGTTTCAGGATCCCATAAGCGATATCCAAATTGTCCTTCTCGACCATATCCAAGAAAAATGCATTTCTTTGACTTATGCTCCAACTTTTGTCTAAGATTCTTGGGTATATGGACATATGCTTCACACCCAAAAACTCGAAGATGATCATAATATGGTGGTTTCCCTGTCCATAACTCTTGTGCCACTTTCAGACCTTTGGCAGTACTAGGTGAAAGGTTAATCACATGAACTACAGTCAATACTGCTTCTGCCCAAAAACCTTGTGAGAGGTTTGCATGATGCAACATAGAGACTACTCTATCTTGAATAGTTCTATTCATCCTCTCAGCTACACCATTCTGTACTGGGGTATAAGGAGCTGTAAACTCTCTACGAATCCCTCTAGACTGACAGAAAAGGCTGAATTCATGTGAGGTATACTCACCCCCATTATCTGAACGTAAAGCCTTAAGCTTAGTTCCTTTTTCAGTCTCAACTGAAGCAAGCCATTTTCTGAAAGTAGGGAATACATCATCCTTTGATTTGATAGGATATACCCAAACTTTTCTAGTAGCATCATCTATGAAAGTGACAAAGTAAAGAGAACCACCTAAGGACCTAGTGGGCATAGGACCACACACATCTGTATGAACGAGATCTAAAGGCTGAATTGAAGAGTCAATGTGCGTTCTATGCACATTTTTGGTTTGCTTTCCATATTGACAATGCTCACAAAATGAAAAATCAGAGAAAGATAACACAGGTAAGTAGCCAGAACGAGAAAGATTTTCCATTCCACTACGAGATATATGGCCCAAACGACCATGCCAAATACAAACCCTAGGCTGTTCAGTAACAGCTAACAAGTGTTCTTTCTGTGATACAAATAAAGGATAAAGTGAGACAACTTTGCTTCCTTTTGCAATAACCATATTGCCCTTTGATATACGAAAGGACTGAGCATAGAAGACCACCTTGTAACCAAGGTCATCAAGTTGACCAACTGACATCAAACTACGTGATAACTGAGGTACATGGCATACATTATGCATAGTAAATTTTGAACCATCAATGAACTGTACAACCACATCTCCAATCCCCACAACATCACACTGGTAAGAGTCACCAAGTCTCACGGTACCAAGAGACTTTGCTACATAATTAGAGAACCATTCTCTATGTGGTGTCACATGGAAAGAAGCACCAGAATCTAGCAGCCAGGTGTGGGAAAGAGAATCAGCCATAAGTGCCTAAGATGGCACAGTACTATCAAGTGTCAACACATCAGCATCATCAGAAATAGCATTAATTTCTTCAATCTTCACTGTCGAAGTAGATGGTGCAGGTAATTGTTTAACATGCCCATCAACATTCTGTCCTTTACCTTTAGCATTCTTTAATGCATAACAGTCTTTCTTCATGTGTCCTTTCTTATGACAATAATGGCATTCCATATCCCTCTTCCTTGATTTACTTCTACTCTTATTCCTTTGACCATTCTTTTCCTTGTTCTTGCTCCTGCCACGTTGTTGATTCTTTCCTTGGTAAGAATCACGAACATTATATGCATCTCCACTCTGAGTGCCAACCATAGATTTTCTACGAATCTCCTCACTCAAGAGTGCTCCACATATGTCATCATAGACGAGTTTACCACCACCAGGTGCATTGTTGCTAATAGCTATGCAAAACATATCCCATGATGATGGCAGGGTGCATAACAGCAATACTGCTTTCATTTCATTATCCATATCCATTTTCTGAGCCTGTAACTGGGAGAATATAGCATCAAACTCATTTAGATGAGCAGCAACACTGTCTGTGTCCTTCATACGAAGGTCATATAATTTTCTCATCAGAGACACTTTATTTGATGCTGTCTCTTTTTCATATGTATTGCATAACTTCTTCCAAAGCTCCTCTGCACTTTCACAGTCTAATACTGTAAAGTAAACATTATCTGCCAGGTGCAAGCGAATGGTAGACCTGGCCATTTCATCTAACTCATCCCAATCATCTTCATCCATGTCAGCAGGCTTCTTTGAAATCCCATTTACTGGCTTCCATTGCCTCCTTTGAATCAGCACATCTTTAATCTGATTCTTCCATAGAGCAAAGTTTGTGCCATCAAATTTTCGGATCTCAAAATGGTCTTTGCCCTGCAAGTTATAGCTCCTCCTCGGAACATTAGCACTAGATCCTGATCCACCGGATGTTCCTGAGACCTCTGATGCCATGATCATAGAGAACTGAATAGAATGATAATGGAGCTAGAAGAGTCCAAACACCAACAAATAATTGTATTAAGGAGTAAATCGACCACTGTATAGTTGACTAAAACAGAAATCTGGAAAAATTTTGCCGGAGTATCCTCTGCAAAATTAGCATATGACCAATGTCAAAGTATCAAAAAACTGCAAGTACTGACATGTCTACCTGCATAGTGAATCACTGAATCCACTGCATATAATTAGTTACCCAATAGAAGCCAACTAGGCTTATCGAGCACCTATGAAAAACTATCATACATCTCCTATGGCGAGGCTGGGTAAGTCTTCCACCTGCATCACCGAAGAGACCCCGACATCTGGGTGTCTCCCAATTAAGAAAACCTCACCACGACCCTCTTTATCAAACGTAAAAGGCTTTATGCAAAGAACGTAACCGCTATATCAATGACCACATGGACGTACATAAGCGGTATCCACAGAAGCGTACATGGTGTGTATGTGCTCAATATATGCAGTAAAATGACACTAAAAGGCTGAATACACAGCCCAAAAACTAGCCAATAGCACCTGCAAGTGTCTGCCAACTCTGATGTTTTAGGCTTTAAAAACCTGCATAAATTTGCAGCGGCTGCTCCCACCAACTGAAAACCTCTCGAGAAACCTGTAGTTTTACGAGTGTGGCTGAAAATACAACCCCAAAGGTTGATATTTATTTTCTGAGAAGTACAAAGAACACTCTTCTTGAGGTTCTTGGACCTGTGTGAAGAGAACTATGTGCGAAAGTACTCCAAAATGGCTCCAAAAGACACCCCAAAATTGCTTCAGAAATAGGCTTTGAAAGCAAAAAAGAAGCTTTGAGGCACCAAAACTTGTTCAAGGTAATGTCAACCTTAGTTTTTCCCCTTCTTCAAACACCACAAGAGTGTAGCTTAGTGGCAAGAGATTGCCACGGTTAAGCGAGCTCTGGGGGGAACAGTATTGGGATGGGTGACCTCCCGAGAAGTACCGGGAACCTCTATATTCCTTGATTGTTGAGGTCCTCCCTCGCGCGCAGCCAACGGCGCCAACGGTGACTTCGGTGACTCGGATGACAAGGTATGCCAAGGTCTATGCCTTGGTCGCCGCCTTGGTTGTAAGCCTTGGAGAAAGCCTGGGGGGGGTTCACTTCGCTCGCACAAAACGAACAAAGCTTTTGCCTCGAACTGCTCTGATACCAGTGAAGTATGTCGATGGCGATGCACCACAGTGCGCTCTTCTTCTTGAGAGCTCCACGACGTTATGCTCGGAGTAGAAAACCGAGCTCCTCAGGCGGCACACAACACTCCGCAAGAGAGGCTGTAGATACGCAGAAAACACAGTACACAGGAAGCACGAAGACAAACTTCTTAGGTCTTACAAATGCGGTCGAACTTACAGACTGTGACTCACTAGGCCACTATATGTTTTATTAAAGAACATATACAAAGAAGTGTCCGGTGGCCATTTGGCCTTTCACATGGACACTAACGGTAACAAAAGGAAGTAAGCCCAAAGCTTTGTGGAAAGCTTCAAACTTCTCCCAAGGCAAAGCCTTTGTGAAAAGGTGTGCAATGTTCTCCTACGTGGGCACATATGCCAAGCTGATATCTCCAGCAGAGAACCTCTCCCTGACATAAGGATAATGTACCTCAATGTGCTTAGTGTGAGCATGGAACACAGGGTTCCTCGCAACTTCCAATGCGCTTTGACTGTCAGTGAAAATGGTGGTGGCAGAAGGCTGACCAACACCCAAATCAGTCATAAGGCGACTGAGCCACACACACTCAACAGTCACTGTGAAAGCTTCCCTATACTCAGCTTCACAACTGGAAGTGGCCATAGTAGGCTGCTTCATGCTCAAACAAAATATGCATGAGCTACCAAGCATGAAGCAAAAACCACTAGTGGACACACGAGTGTCATAGCAACTAGCCCAATCACTGTCATAAAAAGCATGCAAATCTGGCGGTAGTGATCCCCCCTTGGGATAAAACAATCCAAGCATCTGGTTACCACTCAAGTAAGGAAAGATGCGCTTAACCGCTTGCCAATGCTTGACACCTGGGCAATGCATAAACCTGCTCATTTGTGAGACAGCAAACTGAATATCTAGCCGAGTAATGCATAAGTAAATCAAGCATCCAACAACCTACTGATAGAGAACAACATCAAATGCATCTCTAGCATCATGAAGACTCAATTGTAAACATGTCTTCATAGGGGTGGCAATAGGTTTGCAGTCTTCAAGGCCAAAATGCTTCAATAATGGCTCAATATATTTCGTTTGACATAAAGCCATTACACCATCAACGTGCATAAATTGAAAGCCCAAATAATGATGCAAATGCCCCAAATCAGACATCTCAAATGAGGCATGTAAATCAACCTTGAAATCAGCAATATGCTTCTCATGAGGACCAGTGAGCAACATGTCATCAACATACACCACAATGATCAGAAGTATATCATTAGCACACTTGACATATAAGGTGCTTTCAGTTGGATTGTTCTCAAAACCATGTGCAATCAGATAGGCATGTATCTTTTCATACCAAGCATGTGGTGCTTGTTTCAAACCATATAAAGCCTTTCTTAACCTACACACCTGGTTTTCATGCCCTTTCCGCACGAAGTCACGAGGTTGAAAAACATACACTTCTTCATGCAAGTCACCATTCAAAAATGCAGTTTTAATGTCCAATTGATGTACATTCCAATCATGATGGGCTGCAAGTGCACAGATGCTATGAACAGTAGTCATACGGCATGTAGGTGCAAAGGTCTCATCAAAATCAGTGCCTCTTTCCTACACATAACACTTTGCAACAAGCCTAGCTTTATAACTATCAATTGTTCCATTAGGATTATGCTTCAACTTGTAAACCCACTTAGTGCCAATGGCCTTCTTGCGAGGAGGCAAGTCACATAAAGACCATGTAGCATTCTTCATTATAGCATCATATTCAGATTGCATAGCAGCCATCCAATTTTTTGAATTTTGTGCTTCATCAAACAAAAGAGGCTCATTCTCATCACAGAGACTAGATGCAGCCATAACATAGCAATCTGATGCAAAAGAGGCACTATGAGAGCCTGATCAAGTACGATATGATAGACGTGCATCTAATTTGTTGTCATGCAAAGTCTGCACCAACCATTTTGGCATAGTTTTTGCCTGCTCAATATCAGCTCTCTCATCACACAACTGCATCGTGTAAATCTGCATCAGAAATGGAATGATCAACATCATCACATGAAACCTGCAAAGGCTGAGAATTTGCCTCATTAGGACCAGCACTAGACTGTCCACCTGCAAAAAGAGGCAGCAAAGTATCATACATGTCTTTGGAGCTAACAAATGTCTCCTTAGTACATGAAAGCAATGGTTGAATAGCATCTTCCACCAAAACAACATCACGGCTAGCCATAATGCATTTAGTCTGTGGATGATAGAGTTGATAGCCTTTACTTTCAGAATTGTACCCAACAAAAATACATCTTATTGCTTTATCATCCAATTTTTTGTGATGTTGTTCAGGCACTAATGCATATGCCAAACAACCAAAAACATGCAGATGAGCAACAAATGGCTTGCGATCATGCCAAGCCTCATATGAAGTGATAGACTGCAGTGCTTTAGTGGGACACCTGTTAAGTACACATGTTGCACACATGACAGCCTCAAGCCAGAAACTATGTGCTAAAGCTTGACTCTTGACCATACACCTCGCCATCTCCATGAGTGATCTATTCTTTCATTCAATAACTTGATTCTATTGAGGTGTACACAACACCGTACATTGATGTCTTATCCCATGTTCAGGCAGAAATGCATTAAAGTAAGAAGACATATATTCCCCCCTCGATCAGAACGGAGGGTGCCCATTTTATGTGTTGATAGATTTTCAGTCAAAACCAAAAAATTTTGAAGCACATAAACACTTCGGACTTTGCTTTGAGTGGATATACCCATGCATGCCTGGAAAAATCATCAATGAAAGTCACGAAGTAAAGATAGTTTCAAAAAGAAGGTGTCTGCATAGGACCAAAGACATCACTATGTACAAGCTACAATTTCTGAGTAGCCCAAATTGAACCATCTTTTGGAAAGGAGGAACGCTACATTTTGCCCAAAATATAGCCTTCACAAACATGTTTTCTAGGTGCCTGAAGTTTGGGCAAGAGGACGCCATTTCATATTTTTATTGCGTAGCAAACTAGCAAAATTCAGATGATCAAAGCGTGCATGCCAAAGCTTTGCATCTGACATAGCCTGAGAATCATGTACTGCACATGCTGAATCATCCACATATCTTTCATAGTCTATGAGCTTATACAGCCCAGAACATAAAATGCGAGAAGCAATAATCACGTTGCCATTTGACAAATCATGAACAATACACCTATCATCAACAAATTTCACAACCAAGCCAATCTTGGCTACAGTCGAAACTGATAACAGGTTCTTCTTGATCCCTTGCACAAATAAAGCATCCGACAAAGTGAAAGAACTACCATCAGCACTAGTCAAAATGATCTTGCCAACTCCCATGATAGGATAAGAGGAGTTGTTGGTGCATGCGACAGTATTCCCTGTAGGGGCAGGCTCAAGTGAAGTGAAGAAACTATGTTGCGAGGTAATATGTTTGGTTTCCCCACTATCAAAATACCAAACATCTAAGTCTATTGTAGACATGCACTGCTCATGAGAAGATGGGTCAAAACTGCAAATAGTAGTAAATGCCCATTCTTCATTCTGCACAAGGTTAGCAGACTTTCTTTTTGGTGTAGAGGCCTTTGCAACAACCATTCTAGCCTCTTTTTTCTTTGCCTCTTTTGCAACCAGTTTTGGACAGTTCTTTATTATATGATCATTTCCTTTACAGTACTTACAAAACAAATTCTGCTTTTCTGATTTCTTTTCATCTTTGTCTTCTTCGAATGTGCAACATTTGCAGATTTCTACTTACTAATAGATGAGCTCCATTTACCTTTGTCCTTCTGACTAGCAAGGAAAGCTTGATCTACAACACACATGATGGACCTGTTCTGCTTAGACTGATCTTCCTGCAATAGAATAGAGACTAACTCCTCAAATGACAAGGCATTTGGATTTCCTTTCATCATCAAATGAAAAGTACAAAAAAAACTCTGATATGAATCAGGAAGACCATTCAGAATAGTCCGCACAATGTAACAGGACATCTTTCAATACCTTGCACAATGTTCCACAGTCCTTTTGCAACCAATAAATGTCACATCATATAAGCCCATAATGGGTAGTTGGTACCATCCAACTTATCCTCAACAACCAACATACAGAATACATCACTGCTTTCAGCCATGGCCAGTGACTAAAATACCTTGATGCAAAAAATTGACTGTATCTCAAAAGTTGAACAGAATTGCCCATATATATTCTGCTAAACCTGTAGCAGATTTCGAGACGCTTATATTGGCGAACCAAAACTGGTATATACCTTTGGCACAAGAAGACAAAATAGCCTACACAAGCACTGCAATAGTGTGTTTGGAGGCCAAAACAAGCTCAGATCGCCATTTCGGCACCACAAAATGAAGCTATTTTGATCTCGGAACACCTTGAGTATGCTCACCAAATTTTGTGCGATTCTGAGACTATGATCAGAGGAGTGTTGACGATGCCCTAGATGAAGCAACGACCTGCTCTGATACCAATTATTGGAGTTAGACGTCTACGAAAGCACACAAACAACACAAGGAGGAAGAAGAAGCTTGGAGCCCAACACACAATACTGAATGTATTACTAGATAATGTACAAGGATAAGAAGCCCATTAGGGTAACATGCATATATATAAGTCGGGAGAAAAAACCTCCTAAAGAGGGAAAAAAGTGCCCTAGTGGTCCTAGCGTGTTCACACACATCACTACCTAAATACATCAAGAGGTTAGTGATGTCTTATGAATCCATTGAGATTCTTCAAGTGAATAATTTTAATATTTAACCAAATATCTATGATATTGATTACCTGTGCATGTAGTAGTAACATCATAATCAAGTATTTTCTTTGGAACTAAAATTTCAGCATCCTCTTCCAATAAAGGAGGATCATCTAAAATAAGAGTAAGTGGTAAGTTCCTTTAAATTGTTTCAATAAACTAATATGAAAAGAATTATGTATATTCCGATGAGGAGGTATGTCTAATCTAAAAGCATTCTCATTAATTTTTTGAATAATACAAAAAGGTCCATAATAATGTGGTGCACTTTTAACCTTAGGATGTTATGAAATATTTTTCAAACGTCATTTAATTATTTGTAACCATACCAAATCATTTTCATTAAATTGTTTAGCTACTCATTTCTTATTAGCATTACACATGTAACATTCTTAACTCTTTTTAATGTGTTCACGAACCTCATGAACTATAAAAATATGATATTGTGTAAAAGAATCAACCATATGGATATCAATTTGAGTGACAGACATGGGAGTGGGAAGCTTTTTACCATAAACAATTTCATATGGTGCACGTCCAATAGTGGTATGTGTGTTGTTATATGCAAACTGTAGTAAAGGAACTTTCTCATCCTGGATTATCTAAAGAATAGCAACGTAATCAATCCAAAATAGTACAATTTGTAGCTTCACTTTGCCCATTACTTTTTGGATGAAATGCAGAGCTAAAATCTATTTTAGAGCCTAAATTTTGAAATAATGCAACCCAAAAGTGATTACAAAAACGAACATCTTGATCTAAAAGAATAACTAACTTTTGGAAAACCATGATGCGGAAAATTACATTCCATAAACAACTTAGAAGCTTGAGGTGTAGAAAGAGTCTTTTTACAAGGAATAAAATATGCTTGTTTACTAAACCTATCAACAATTGTCCAAATCATATCATTATGTGATGAAGTTGTAGGCAAACCTGTAATAAAATCCATAGAGATTTGTTCCCATGGTCCATTAGGTATGGGAAGTGGCATCAATAATACAAATGCTTTACCATGATGTCATTTCACACTTTGACACACAGTGCAATGGAAAACATATTGTGCAATATCCTTTTCCATATTGGGCCAGAAGAAAAAAAAATTACATGTAGAAATAGTACTTTGTATGCTCCTATGACCCATATATGGTGGTTCATGCATGTCTTTCATAACAAATTCTTTAAAACCTTGTGTGATGCATAAATTGTGTTCAAAATACAAGAATCCATTATGAAAAGTGTAGTGATCCTCACAAAATGTTGTAGAATTAGTGAAAGCATTCAATGTTTGTGAAAAATACAAATCAGATGCATAAGTAGGAATCATGTCATGAAATGAATGAGTATGAATAGCAGAAATATTATTAATTGAAACAATATTTGTTTATGGGGATGGGAAATGAATAAAGGCATCAGCTACAACATTAGCTTTGCCAGGTTGATATTGAATCATAGGCTGAGAATTTTGTATGAATGAAGCCCATTAAATTAGTGTGTCTATCTGAAATCAATGGTTGATTTAATAAATGCTTAATAGCCTATTGGTATGTTTTGATTATGACTTCAGAACTCATGAGATAATGTTTCCAAATTTTTAAAGCATGCACAATAGCTAAAAGTTCCTTATCATATGTATTACAATTCTTTTTAGAAGGTTTAAATTTTCTACTTTCAAATGCAATAGGATGATCATTTTGCATTGATACAACACCTATACCTGAACCACTAGCATCTGTAACTACATGGAAAGATTGTGCAAAATCTGGTAATTGCAAAATAGGTGCATGAGAAAGTGCATGTTTAAGTTTTTCAAAAGATTGTTGTTGTGTTAATCCCCATGCAAATTTTGACTTTTTCTTCAATAATAATGTGAGTGGAAGTGCTAAATAAGAAAAACATTTTACAAACTTTCTATAAAAACTAGCTAACCCAAGAAAAGAGCATACATCATTCACAGATTGAGGTACATGCCATTCTTCAATGACTTTAATTTTCGTTGGATCTACATGAACAGCTTTACTAGAAACAATGTGTCCTAAATACTCTAATTCTTTTTGAAAAAAGTAACTCTTTTCAAGATTGGCATAAAGTTTGTTTTTGTGTAACAAATTAAAGATAGTAGCTAAATGATTTTCATGGTCATTGTCATTTTCACTATAGACAAGTATATCATCAAACAAGAACAAGAACAAAAGCTTGGTAATCAAGAAAAATGATATTCATCATATGTGCAAATGTAACAGGTGCATTGGTAAGTTCAAAAGGAATTATCATGAATTCAAAGTGATCAGTCTGAGTTCTAAAGGCAGTCTTATAAATGTCATTTTGTGTCATTCGTATCTGATGATACCTAGATTTAAGATCAATTTTGCTAAAACCACGTGCTTCACAAAGTTTATCTAGTAAATCATCTATCCTAGGAATAGGATATCTACTTTTAATTGTAATCTTATTGAGTGCTTTATAGTCAATGTACATCCTATAAGTCTTGTTCTTCTTTTCTACTAATAGAACAGGTGCTCCAAAAGGAGATGAACTAAGTCTTATAAGTCCTTTGTGGAGTAGATCCTTAACTTGATTAGCTATTTCTTGTTGATGTAAAGGTCCATGCCTATAAGACGTTTTATGTGGAGGAGAACTACAAGGAATTAAGTCTATACTATGATCAAGAGATCCCCTAGAAGGTGGTAACTTATAAGGAAAATTAGCCATAAATCAATCCTTATAGGGATCCATAAATGATTTATGTGCATCGGGAAGTGTATGTGTATAATCAACTATGTTATTGACAAAATCATTACATGAATTGTAGCCTTTCCTAAATGCACGTTTTACTAATAATGGCTAATAATGAAAATGGTTGGAAGTCATTCATTGTAGAAAAAGAAATATCTTGATTGTTAATCTTAAATCTCATGGTGTGTGTATGATAATCAATGCATGGATTATAATGATGATGAAAAGGCATACCAAGTATAACATCATAGGATTGCAAAGGAGCAATTAAGAATGTGTGTTCATCTACATATGAACCTATAGAAATCCAAACATTATGCACTTCACTTGTAACATCATATCTATTTCCTTGAAATGCAGCCTTAACTTTACACATAGAAGGGAGTGGGTTTAATTAGAGATATTTCATTAGAGTATGAAAAATGAAGTCATGCGAACTACCATCATCATGTAAAATATTAACAACTTTACCATTAATAGTACCTTGTATACAAAGTAAAGAATGGATAGAAATTTTGTTACTCAAGGTACTTAGATCCTACTCTAGTGCTTCTTCGGTCCAATCAGGTTGAATCTCATCAGGGACCACCTCCATGTTGTGTGCTTGAGCTCTGACAGGCTTCATGTCATTAGTCCACAACCTACATTTAGCTTTAGTATGACCAAACTTACCACAATGCCAGCAAGTAATATGAGGTTGCTTTTGTTGAGCATCCATCGTTGTAGTTTGAGGGATTGGAGGTTTGGTAGGTTGTAAAGGAGTTGGCTTTTGGATGGGTGAGAAATTGGATTGAGGAGGGCATGGAAAAGTACAGGGACGTTGAAAAGTAGGTGGGCACTAAAAAGTAGGAGAAGAAAGACTATTGAAGGGACGCTTGAAAAGAAAATTGGACTTGATGGGTTGTTGTTATTGGACGTTTGTTATAAGCGAATTGACTTGGTAATGGATTGAAAATCTTTCTCAGCATCATGTGCAAAAGAAATAGCTTCATAGAGGGTTGTGGGACGTAAGGTGTTGAGCTTAGTTTGGATTTTGATCTCCAAACCATCTTCATACTTTCTTTGCAACGTATCTTCAAAAAGTTTTCAAGTGAATGAATAAGTAGTAATTGTTGCCAAAAGCATTCAGTGTAGGTAGACACAATATCTCCATCTTTCCATCCAAAAGTTGTCCATGCTTGATGAGCATGTAAGCGGAACTAAGGAGGAAGGAAGGACACCCTGATCTTCTTTTGAAATGCATTCCATGTGGTGGGGTGGTCGATGCTATGGTGTAGAACATTCCACCATAATTGGGCTTTACCCACCAAATAATTAGTGACAAATTTTACTTTTTCACTTTCAAAATATGATTCGCTCGAGTAAAAATCATCAAATTGAGAAAGCCATGAAAGAACAAATTGGCCATCTTTTCGTCCATCAAATCGTGAAAATTGGCAATTTTTAGCACCAATCTTGGACTACGTGCCTTTTTTTATCAGCAATGATAATAGCCTTCATCACCTTAATGAGATTATTGTCATCATTTTGGAGTTGTTGGAGTGCAACATCACGTTCATTATGAACATGTTGGAGTTCTTGACACAAAAGTTCCAATTGTTGTTTAGGTCTTACCCCAAGTAGGGGTGATGCACTAAAATCCTCAGTGCTATGGGTAGGATCCATGGACATATGTAGAAAACCAAAACCTAGGTCTAAGCATGGAAAAAGAATTTTAACAATAGTGTATAAATAATAATAATAATAATAATAATAATAGTATTATTATTAAATAAATAAATAAATTAAAAGTGCTTTGATAAATAAATAAATAAGGTAAAGGGAGTGTTAAAAGTTATGTTAAATATTTATTAAAAGGAATGGGGTATCAAAAATTGAAAATAGCCTAGTGGATAAGGCTCATCTCAAGGTGGTATGAGGTTGTGGGTTAAAATCCCCTACATACTAAATAAGGAACTATGTAGGGTAGCTAAGCTAACTAGGGAAATAACTAAGCCCTTATTGGCACTCATATGTTATAATTGGTTCGTGCGTAGCCAATAGTTGCCAATAGAACCAAAGGGAACCAATGTGAACCAAGAGAACCATGAGTGCGAGAGAAGCCAAAGATGCCAAAGTTATGCCATAGTTATATGCCTTAGTCGGTGCCTTGGAGTAAGTCAAAGGAGTAATCGAATTGATAAACAAACTTGATAAACTAATTTGATAATCAAACCAAACTCGAATAGTGAACAATGAGCATAGTGAGCACAGTGAGCATAGGGGGTACAGTGAGCATCGTTTACTTCGAAGGTGGTATGCTGCCAGAATCTCCTCCACTCCCTCTAAGAGGGCCTCCAAAATCTCCTCCTAGCTTGAGAAGATTGATCACCTCCTCCAAGTTCTTCTCCAAGAGCTTGAGCTTGTTGAGTGATGATTTATAATGAACAAAATCATGATCCAAAAGCTATAATCGACGTAAAAAAAAAAGCTACAAACGTGATCTAAAATATTGTCTTGCCATGTGTTTTGCTTGAATTCAACCAAAACACATCAATTCCAAAAGCGACGCTCCACAAAAATAAATTATCATGAATATAGCTTTTCAATAGTCGATGGGTATCGAACTCGTGCCCTCTCTATCTTTTAGCTTATCCAAGCACCTATACCACTTTTGTTGTACACAAGTCTATACAAACCTCTTTTGGACCATGGACCATGTACTGTAGGACATTGTTTCCAACAATCCCCCCTTCAATGTCAAAATGGTACAAGGTTCAATAACCTGCAAAACTTCCTGTGACTTTTTCTTGACTTCTTTTCACTTTATCTTGAGCCAACTGTGTATGAACCTAGATACTTGAGAAAGTGCAAATTGAATGTCCTGTCGTGCATTACATAGATATATCAAGCAACCTACTACTTGACTATATAGTGTAGCATCAAATGATTCTGAATTTGCTTCTGACTGTAATAACACGTTAACATCCATAGGTGTCTACATAGGCTTAGAATCTATCATCTCAAACCGTTTCAATAATTTCTCAATGTATTTCTACTGTGTCATGTAGATACACTCATCTCTATATTTGAACTCTGTTGAGCCCATAAAAGTCATGTTGGTCAAAGTCAATTGTAGTCGTAGTCAAAAGGTCAAAGTCAACTATAGTCAAAGTCAAAAGGTCAAAGTCAACTTGTCAAAGTCAACAAGGTCAAGGTCAAAGTCAACAGGTGCAAAGTCAAAGTGCTAAAGTGCAGGTGTCAAAGTGCACAGGTAGTGCACAATTAATGGTCCACAAAGGGTAAATTGGAGAAAGTGGGTTGCAGGTTGCAGAGGTATTTTCTCTATTTTCCCTAAGGTTCAAAGTGTGTTTCAAAGTGTTTTGGAAGGTTCAGGTGAACCCCCTCTTATGTGCAAAAGTGAAGACTTAAAAGGAAAATGTGAAGGTATGTGAAGCGGCAGCGTACGCACAGGTGAAAGTATGGCCCCCCATTAAAATTTTGATTTTAGTCTAAAGTCACTACAGGACAAAACAGTGAGTCGTTGGCTGCCACTTGTGAAGACAATCTTGGGACATCAAAGTGAGCACCAAGATACCATTGCAGTTAGGAGCGTACGTGATCGACACACTCAAATCAAGGCAAGGACCATTCTTGGACCAATCTTAGAGTAAGCAAGGGAAGCATAGTCTAAGTGAAGAAAGATAGAGAAGTGCAAGAGTCACCAGTGTGCGACGCAGAGAAGTGGAAGTGCAAGGTGCATGGAGAGTGACTAAGGATTTGTGCAGAGAGTGCTAAGATATAGCCCCCCAAGTATCTCAAGGTCCCTTTGCAGTGTGCGCGTGCCGACAGAAGGTATTCATTCCTCCCCTTAGTGGAAGCTTGGTGCAAGGTGTGCACAAGGATAAGCTTGAAGCAGGTGGAGGTCTGGTGCAGAGGAGGCCGGCGGCAAGAAGACCTTGGGATATTGGGTATTTTGTAATTGAGCACTCTGTGTGATTGTGCACAGAGGTATTGGCTTGTATTTTGCTTCAAACATTGTAATTGTCTTACTGTAATCAATCAGCAGAAGCTTCCAAGGTGTATTTCCTCTTCTGGTCTTTTCATTTTCTCCTACAAACCCTCAAACTCCTTCTTGTCTAAGAATCCCCCAACAAAATTTGGCACGCACGGTGGGACTTCCAAGGAGATTTGAGCTTAGGAGAAACCAAGTGCAAAGCATAGAAGAGATCAAGTGTCGACAAAACCACAGTGCTACTTCATCAAACAAAAGGTAAATATTCTTATCAAGTGTCTCATATTCAGTGGGCTATGAGTTGCTCATGACTGCAACCGGGTCCCAAACATTGAGGGTCACCTGCAAGCAGACAAGAAGGAAGGTTGCTAGAAGGTCCTCCAGTCCACTATCTTCAACATCATCAGTCAAGAGCATGGCGGGTCAGGTAGACTTGGAAACTTTACTCTCTAGATTAAATATAAAGTTTCCTTCTTTCAAAGGCCTAGCTCAGGAGGATCCGGATGAACACGTTAGAAGGTTTTTGGCACTATGTAAGACTAGGGGCCTAATGGGTAGGGAGGATGCCTTTTTTATTCTCTTCCCTGCCACATTAGAGGGATTAGCTGATAAGTGGTTCAGCCAGTTTGCTGAAAACCATTTTACCACTTGGGATGTGATGAAAGATGCATTTAAAAATCAGTTCCAACATGGCAACACTGCGGAGATTATCATAGAAGAAGTGGAAAATTTGAGATTGGGTCCAGGAGAAAAGTTCCCAGAGTTTGTGACTAGGGCCAAAGCACTAATGGCTAAATTACCAGATCCACCACATGATTTTTTTATTAAGTAATGGTTGACTAAGCCCCTACCAGTGGCCAGCCAATGCAAAATAAAGGAATTAGTGTTACCTACAACCTCCATAGAGGAGTTCATCAACACAGCCACCCGCTTGGAACAGATAAGGTACCAGTATGGAGCAACTTCTTCCCAACCAACATATGCTACAGAAATGGAGGATCCGGTCATCCAGCTAAGGAGGGAGCTGGAGGGCTTGAAAAGAAATAAGCCCTACAAAGAGGAGGAGACTGTTGTGGCTCAGTTGAGAAGGGAGATTGAAGCACTCAAGCTCCAAAAGGAAGAGGAGGCCCAAGCAGAGGAATTGGCTCAGCTGAGACAGGAGTTGCAGGAGCTCAAAGGAGGTGGCATCAAGAGTGGACTTTGGTGTTCCATGTGCAGCAAGCAAGGTCACATAGTAAGTGAATGTCCTCTGTTAAGTGTGACTTGTCAATTATGCAGGAAAGTTGGCCATGAGGCCCATGAATGCCAATCAAGAGGAATGCCTGCAATGACCTACTGGACACAAGGAGGACCCCCAACACCAGCAAATGTGATGGCTGCTGCACCAAATCAAGGTAACAACTATAATCCTAGACAGAGGAATAACTTTGGAAATGGGCCTAGGAGGCCAATGATTTGTTTCAGATGTGGAGAATGCGGGCACTATCAAAGTAGGTGCACCCTACCAGAAAATGTCCCTCCTTGCAGGAACTGCCCTGATGCAAGAGACCATTATACAAATTGTTGTCCTAAGAATCAAGCCTCTTCATCCGGGCCTCATATTCAAATGATTTCGGTGCACAAGGAAGAAGTGTGTGATCTAGTCAATGAGCCATCACCATCTACCAGGGTGGTGCAATTAGAAGAAATAGAATCTTTGACTGTGCAGACAAGAAGCAAGGGGAAGGCTCAAGCAAACATAGGACAAGGATCAAAGATTGAGGAATGGAATCAAAATAGAGAAACATCTGAATATAAAGTCAACACAGGTGCATATTCAAGTCAAAAAGGAGATCTCATATGCACCAGTGATGCCATTGGGCATGCCTTCAACAGGGCTCATGAGGAGTTTGATAAGTCAACTGGAGCCCATGCTCTCAAGGAATTAGAGGCTTCAAAACTACTCAAGTCCATGAAAAAGGAGGTTAGTATTTTTTATTTAATAAAGATGGATGGGAAATTCAGGTCAGAGTTATTGCAGATAATTGATGAAGCTTCCACTACAAGTTTGGTGGCAAAGACTGCTGTTTTACATAAAGGAAAAATTGTATGGGAAGCACCCCTTACAGATTATAAAAGTCGTCGGCTTACAGTATCTATCAAGGGTCATGAATTTCAAGGAGTTATTGTGGATGGTGGTTCTGTCATTAACTTGATGCCTGAACATACAATGGAAAAGATTGGACTCCACCCTTCAAGGCCTGCAAATTTCACTGTTACTTTGGCAGATCAGAGCAAAGTAAGGCCCTTGGGAGTGATCCCAAAAGTTCCACTTGAAGTACAAGGTAATTTATTCATTCTGGATTTTGTGGTTTTAAGATTGCCCCAGGTTGAAGGAGGATTTCCTCTCTTAATTGGACGACCATGGCTGAGGCATGCAAGTGTCATTCATGATTGGGGCAAGGACACTATGTGGGTACAAAAGAAAGGGAAGGAGCTGACACAGATTCATTTAGAAGAGGGCCCAGATAATCAAGGAAACACTAGCATGATGCAAACAGTTGGCATTTGCATGGAAACAGAATCGGAGGATCAACCCCAAATAGATTTCGAGGAAGAAGAGGATATTCTAAATTGGCTCCAAGCAGGCAAATCTTCCTCTTGTTTTGGAATTTTTCTTAATAATTCTTGCACGACTGAAGGTTATGATGAAGATAAGGAAAAAGTCCAGGTTGATGGATTGGGAGAGCCCATCACAGACCATAGAAGGGGCAAGAAGATACCCCTCAAATACAACTTGGAGGAGGATATGACAACCACAGATAAAGAGGTTACTAAAGCTAAAGGCAAGGTAAAAAATTCTAGTGAAGAATGTTCTTTCCCTCAAGAAATCCCTGTAGGATGGATGCAGGACAAGGAGGAACACATTGAAGTCCAAAATACACCTGCTTATGAAGCAATGCACGAAAAGCTAGTAGAAGAAGACAAGGAAGAAGATGAGCACGAAGATAATATGGTAGAGAGAAATCCTGTCCAAGAAATACAATTAGGCACTCAAGACAATAATCGGCCAGTTTTGGTGGCCACTTGGTTGTGGAGCCACCCAGGGCTCCTTGAAAAGGTAAAATCATTCTTGACCCAGTATATAGATGTTTTTGCCTGGCATTATAAAGACTTAGAAGGAGTGCCTGCAACTTATGGAGAGCACAGAATCCCTCTGGTTGATGGAGCCAAACCCATAAGAGGGAAGAGTTATAGACTTAATCCAAAATATGCTGAAGCTGTCTATGTGGAAATCCAGAAGATGGAGGATGCAGGAATCATCATTCCTGTAGAACACTCAGAGTGGCTCTCACCTATGGTTATAGTACCAAAGAAGAATACTAATAAAATCAGAATCTGTATTGACTTTAGAGCACTCAACAAGGTGACCATTCCAGATAGTTTCCCAATGCCTTTTCCAGAACAGGTCATTGAAGAAGTGGCTGGGCATGCATTATATAGCTTTATGGATGGATTCAGTGGCTATAATCAAATATCAATACACCCAGAGGATCGTGAAAAGACTGCTTTTATCACACCCTGGGGAACATATGTGTATGTAAAAATGCCATTTGGGCTCAGAAATGCTCCAGCCACCTTTAACCGAACGGTCAATCTCATTTTTGGCCCCCTATTGCTGGAATCACTTAGAATCTTCATGGATGACTTCTCTTCGTTTTCAGGATCTCACAAAGAAACTCCTCTAGATTGTTTGGACCACCACTTGAGGTAGCTGCAAAATGTTTTCAAAAGATGCAGGGAGACTAAGTTAAAGCTCAATCCAAACAAATGTCATTTCCTTGTGACAGAAGGAACTCTCTTAGGACATGTGGTGTCGGCTAAAGGTATGGCCCTAGATCCTGACAAAATCATTTCTATATTAAAGTTTCCTAAACCTAAATCCCCTAAAGAGATTCAGAGTTTCTTGGGGCATACTGGATACCATAGAAGATTTATAAAAATGTATGCAGAGATAGCCAGACCACTGGCTAGACTTACAGGTAAGGAAGTACCTTTTAAATGGGAAGAAGAGGAGGAAAAAGCATATCAAACATTACAGTCAAGGTTAGTGTCTGCTCCTATTTTGATCACACCTGAGTGGTTAAAAATCTTTCATATACATGTAGATGCCAGTGCCTATGCAGTGGGGGCAGTTTTGACCCAACCCAGTGAAGAATTTAAGGTGGACAGACCAATTCAATATGCCAGTAGAATCTTGACCAAGGCTAAAAGGAATTACTGTACTACAGAAAGGGAAGCCCTAGCAATGGTCTTTGCTGTCCAAAAATTCTGTCATTACTTACTGGGAGTAAAATTTATTATTATAATAGATCACCGAACACTAAAATAATTACTCAACAAACCACAAGCCACTGGTAGAATATGGAGGTGGTTATTGTTGTTTTAAGAGTTTGATTTTTCTGTAGTCCATAGACCAGGTGCTTATGCTTAAACACATACTTCCATCTCATATGACATGAGTCTAGTGCCTATTTTATCTATGCCCTATTTTATCTATGCATTTTTCTGTAGGCTTTTGCTAGTAAATCTTAATAAGATATGCGTTCTAAACTCATTCCCTAAATACCATAATCATATATAGATTGGACTCTATGCATATTGAATGCATGGCAATGCTTAATGGATAATTTTCCTAAATCCGCGATCTTACAAAAGTAAGATATGTATTATGACATACGCATTCTTTTTATGTCATGATTTATCATGAACTCAAAGAAAATTTAAAATACTTAGCTTTGAAGGTTCTCCTTTATGAAAATTGAAAGTGATGAAGCCACACATGTTGTCCTCAAGGTCCACGCTTCTTCTTACTATTCATTTCATCTCGTAGTCCTCCATAATGCCCTTGAACATGCATGGGTATCCATCAAATGCTTACGTAATGCTTGTTCTACTTACGAAGAGGTAGAGGTTTTAAGGCAAAGAGAATGAGGAACAAATCCTCTCACTCCCTTGGCACCTATGTAGAAGTTCCCTATGGTGCTATTATATGTAAGGATGGAGGCTAAAATGATCACTGATATGGACGGTGGCTGCGAAGGGGACGATTATCCCACATTGGCAGCAAAACTCATGCTCAAATCCTATAAAATGTAGAGCGCATGCTTTGATGTTCAACCAAAAACAAGAGAACTTCTGCTCTCACGCGTCTGTTAGCGTAGAGTTCTTCTTTCTCGGAGAAAGGGCCCGCCATTCTGCCATCACGCTTCTATCTTTGAATAGTGTGCACCGCAGTGACAATACATTGGTCTTGTACTCCATGGTCGGCTGGGCCTAAGCACTATAGCTGCGCATCTCTGATGGGTTCCCTGGGAGACGTACGAGCAGTGTTTTTAGTCAGAGATCGACTCAGGAATCTTCCAGCTCCTCGTGGGCGGGAAAAAAGAATTTTGAATCCAAGTTGTGAAATCGAGCTCCTAGCGGGCGCCAGAAAAAACAAGTCTAAGGTGGCTCTGCATACCAATGTTGTGAAATTGAATTCCACAAACAACTAAACTATGAAAGAATCAATCAACTAGCAATACCACGAGAGAAGAGAGAGCACGTCTCCACCCATCCAAATCCACCCATATATATACCTCTAGGCCAAGGGGATGCATGTCCTTGGGATTGGCCAAGTGTCCAGCCAAGTGTCCCTCATGTAGGGTAATCACATGCCTTCTAATTTTCCAAGGTCCATCACATGCCTTCTAAATCAAATGAGGATTCTTCTCTCACATACACCCAAGGTGGCTCCTAGAGAAGCTTCTCCCAAGACTAAGGTTCCCACACCTTAGGATAAATCAAGCCTAAGGTTCTAACCATTCAATTGGGAGCTCATATGAATAAATACCTCAAGGGTTAAAACCAAGGGTTTCACCCAAAGGTTCAAGGCATGTTCCAAGGCTAATTCAAGGGTTAGACCAAAGCAAACATACATCATATTCTAACCTTTAGAATCCATATGTTTTAACCTTCTGAACCCATGAATTATACAATATGGATCTTGCAAACTCAACAAGATTTCTATTTCTCCTTTCTGCTACACCATTTTGTTGAGGGGAGTACCTACAAGTCACTTCCCTTTTTATACCTACATTCCATAAGTAATCACTGAATTCATTAGAGAAATACTCTCCCCCTCCATCTGCCCTTAGTCTCTTCAACTTTTGACCTGTGATTCTTTCTGCATACACATGATAATGTTTGAATGTATTGAATAACTCTGATTTATCTTTGATCACATAGATAGTGATCCACGTGGTAGCGTCATCAACATAAATCACATAATACCTTGAACCATTTATGTTGAAATCCTTTGATGGTCCCCACACATTTGTGTGTACCAATTCAAGCTTCTCTGAATACATGAAACCATGTTTGGAATAAGATTGCTTGTGAGCCTTACCTAATTGACATGCCTCACATCTGTATGTCATATGTTGACCTACAACATTAGACAATCCAAGCACTGAACCATTGTTAACCATATCTTTAATACCTCTTTCATTGAAATGTCCAAGCCTTTTGTGCCAAAGATCTAACTCAGAGATCTTATGTCCTCCATAAGTGAACAAGGCATGACCAACATTACCTTGAATCTTCAATGTGAAGAGTTTTCCTTCTTTCTTCCCTGAAACAATTTGTTTATACCCATTGCTAGGGTCTTCCACAAAACCTCCATCATTGGTGAACCTTACTTCATAACTTTTTCAACAATTTGCCCTACACTTATCAGATTCTTTGGAATTGTAGCAACATACAAAACCTTACTCAAGAGAGTACTTCGATCCTTGGCCTTCACTGATCCAATTGAATTCCCATTGTGCTTTGTATTATCACCTGTTTGAACTACATGATTAGTTACCTTATTTTCCAAATCAGTCATCAAGGCTATGTTACCACTCAGGTGATTGCTTCACCCTGAGTCAATATAGAAGATTCTTTGGTCTTCACTTTGCCTTTCACAAGTTGCATTCATAATCAAGGTTGAATCCTCCTTCTGATCTGAAGCATAATTGTAGTAGGTATTGTTGTAGGATTGACTTTGGAATCCTCTACCTACATTTCTTCCAAAGTAACCTCTACTACCTCTACCTCTAAAATTACCTCTTTGATTTCTGCCACCTCTTCCTCTTGAATTAAAATTTTGATTATATCCACCATTGTTTTGAGTATTAATCCAACAATCATGAGCTAAATGATTTGTCTTACCACAAATCTAGAAAGTTTTGGCTCCATCTTTATTACTTCTACCTTTTCCTCTACCTTTGCCACCTCCTCTCCCTCTTAGGAAGTTAGCTTGGCTAGTTGTACCTTCATCTTCATTTGCTTGTTGCTTCCCTTTGTTATTCTTCTTCTTATCCTTTGAATACATTGCTTGACTTGTACTCTTATCACCATCACCTTTGACATCCTGCTCAAAGGTTAGCATGTGTCCTAGCAACTGATTTAAATCAGGAGTAAAATGATCTAGTGACAATTCAGTAGATAAAATGAATGGCTTCCATTTCTCATCACCTCTCAAACCTGTGAGGATTTCCTTACTAATTTATCCTGCTCAATATCTTCATCAATTGCTCCTAATGCATCTGCAATGTCCTTCATCCTTGTTACATAATCAGCGATGGATTGAGAGGCCTTCTTCTTGAATGTGGTAAACTCTGCCCACAAAGATGCCTTCCTTGACTTTTTAGTGTTTTGTAAATGCTCCTCCAAAGCATTCCATATATCACTTGCACTTTCAAGACCTCTAATGTGAGGTAGAAAGTAGTCATTGACTCCCATGTAGATAATGCTCCTTGCTTGAGCATCTCTCTTCATCCAATTCTTCAAATCTGATAACTCATCCCTAGTTGGAACACTAGGATCTCTGAATTGTGGCTTTTCTTCTTCACCTGTGATGTATCCTATCAGGTCTTTGCTGATGAGATGAGCTTCCATCCTCATTGACCAAGCTGGACAATTTTCTCTATCCAATTTCTCTATATGAAGAGAATCTCCCATCCTTTCTTCACCTGTGTATTAAATTCTTCAACTTTTATAAGGAATAAGTGTACCTTTACTTCAAATGAAGTTCCTTTTGATCTTCTTGATAACTTCTATTCTCCTTCTCAAGCTTTCCCTTCAAGCTTTCACCTTTTGAACCTTCAAGTGTTGAATTCTTTACAACTGCAGCAGCCGGGGTCCTTCTTTCTTCAATTTTGATGATTCTTGCTCTGATACCACTGATGGAGAGTGTTAATCTCCAAAAGAACAAGCTATCCTTGAAGTTAGAGCACCTTCCAACTTAAAGAATGAGTACTTGCTTGCTCAAAATTTTACACTATGGAAGGAGAACTGACCAAAACGTTAGCATCGAATTTTGTGCCTATTTTAGAAGACACTCAATAGTTCTTCACATACAAATCTTCCTACTGAGAATTCTCTTAGCTTGTTTACAATTAGGCTCTAAAACTTTAACCATAGACTCATTAACTATGGAATTAGACATCTACAAAAGAAAATTGTACTTACAATATTTAGCCATATTTTTTGCTTGGCCAACTTCTTGAATAACCTACAATAGAGAGAGAGAGAGAGGTCAAAAGAGAAAGAGAGATAATTCAAAGAGAAAGAGGTAGAAAGGAGAGAAACAGAGAGAGAGAGACAATAAGATAGAGATTAGACAAAAGAACAATTCAATAAGTGATTGTTTTAGCTCGTAAGTGCAACACAATTGTGAACGTTGGAGAGCTCTTCGATGAGATGTGTGTAGATGCCTATAGAAGAGCCTCCAACATTTTTATTTTTTTGGGTCAAAAAACCATCGTATAACCTATGCTAAACTATCATATAGGATGTTCAAAATGCATCACATAAGTGACACTTTTTAATGTCGTTTATGTGATGCAAGTAGCATCGCTTATGCGATGCTTTTTTATTTCATTGCTTTAATGATGCTTAGTGGTATTGTTGCAATGCACGTCGCTTTACATGTCAAAACAAACATCAAAGCTTTTGTCGTTTAACAGACATTACATGCTCGATGCTCGTTGTGATGCTTGATGCAATTATATAGCGATGAATTGTCACTATGCACCCGTATTCCTTATAATGTTGAGTTTTGATCAAAATATATGAATTCAGTAAATAGCAGTCTCTATTTCTTTAAAGTTTTATGCTAAGGAGATCTATAACAATAGTAAGCAAGAAATTTTTTCAGTGCTAACCCCAAAGACAAGCTAAGTTGGAAATGGAGAATACAATGGTCTTCTTAAAGAATTATCAATTACGAAGAAAACATAGGACTAGTGATGGAATGAATTATCATTTATGAAGAAAACTCTCACATTAGTTCATGGTGTGCACCTCCTCTTATGAGGAGATTGCCACATGGAATCACATGGATGCACTTCTATTTCTTATGGTATTTAGAGAGAGTGATGTGAAAGGTTTCCAACACATCATAATATGTTATCTGCTGGGGCATGGTTGGGAGGACATAAGAACGCAATACTCTATGTGTGTTGACATCAAGAGGTCGCATGAGATGATCCGTCGTTGATTGGTGTAGCAATAGAAGCATACAACAGCCAAAAGAGGGATTGGTGATAGAACCATGCAACACTAGTAATCCTCAACCATGGCTTTTGGGGCAAGTGGTTAGCCCATTGCACTCCTAAGCGGGAGGTTGTGAGTTCAATTCCCAACACTGGTATCAGATCTATGGCTTGTATCGAAAAGCACAAAGTCTACTTTCAGTTTCAAAAAGAAATTTTGGAAATTATGTATTTTTGCAGGTCTATACAAGTCTGCAAAGTCTGAATAGTTTTTGGCAACTACCTTTCGGGAGCCATATCTTTCAAATGGGGAAGGTGGTTGAAGTAATTTCACTTTGAGCCACTTGCACATAATATATATTTCAGTTTATGATTATTTGTAGGTCCTAAAAAGATTTTTGCAAGTCTAAAGAGGGATTACAAATGCATTTTTTGGGTAAATTTGCATTATTTTGCTAATCATCTGACCACGCTTTATGTTTTGGGAAGTGATCCAATGTTTTTGGACACTATTTTTGAGGGAAAATATGGAGAACTTATGTACATGTTCTCAGTTATGAGCAGAGTAAATGGATTCAACATAATCTTTTTCAAAGGAAAAGGGAAAGTGGAATAGGTTCCATTGGTAGAGCTCTTTTCCTTAGAAGAGATTGAATAGAGAGAGAGAGAGAGAGAGAGAGAGAGAGAGAGAGTTTCACTTTCTCACTTTTAGCTTGTCTAGATAGGAGCAGCACTCTTCTATCAAATGCAAGAGGGAGATCAGGTAATCATACTGGTTAGATCGAGTTCCACATCGAGACTCTAGAGAGTAGTATTTATGTTAATTTCAGTGATGGTCCTTGACTAGATGAGATGATCTAGTTATTGACATTAGTAAGACTGGGAGTTGGATATGAATCTTCTCTTTAGGGTTTCTAGGAGATAAGGATATATCTAACATACTGGGGTATCAAACTCTTATTTGGTGTTACATCATGAGCATGATGTGTAAACATCAGTTAGGAGGATGGGTACTTAGGGATTATCTGAATCTCAAAGGGAATGCTTTTTGCATTCATATGGCAAACTAAAGGGAAAAGAAAATTTTAGAGTTTGCACAAGTGCCAATAGATGCTTTTCCAATAGAACTTAGTCCAAAGGTAATGGATGAAAAACCACAGATTTCTTAGTTGGTGAAATGTAGAGATTGCATTTTACTACCAAGAAATTCTTATATATGAGCTAGATGATAGATTTGCATAGTTCACATGATAGTTTAGATTAAACTATTACTTGTGATTACACTCAAGGTTGGGAAGACCTAGAGCGGTATGAGGCCAATCTATCATTTAGTCTTAGATGGGTTTGGAATCACTTGTTATGGGACTTTGTGCTATATTTTAGAGGATTCTATGGTTTATTATCTCCATTATGGTATGGTCAAGCTTATAAACTTGACACTTTACACTTACTTTTCATACTATTACTCCATAGGGCATACATCATTTGGACTTACATCATTATGAGGATGTTATATGTTATGGGAGTGATAGTTTGAAAGTTGAGTGTATACGGGAGATAGTAGGCACCACTCACACTCTTTCCCACCTTTGAGATGATCTCATATGAGAATTCTTAAGGGGAAGGATGCTGGGAAACAACACACAGAGATGACCATGTACATATAGTACATGGGGTTCAGGGGATTCCGACCACTTTCTTCTACCATTACAGACATTTCAATTACATTTTCGAGGAAGAAAATGCTTTTAAGGGGAAGGAAATGTCACATTAGTTCATGCTGTGCACCTCCTCTTGAGGAGATTGCGACATGGCATCACATGGATGCAGTTCTATTTCTTATGGTATTTAGAGAGAGTGATGTGAGAGGTTATCAACACATCATAATTTATTATCTGCTCGGGCATGGTTGGGAGGACATAAGAACACAATACTCTATGTGTGTTGACATGAAGAGGTCACACGAGATGATCCGTCGTTAATTGGTGTAGCAGTAGAAGCGTATGGCAACCAAAAGAGGAATTGGCGATAGAACCACACAACACTAGTAATCCTCAACCATGGATTTTGGGGCAAGTGGTTAGCCCATCGCACTCCTAATTGGGAGGTTGTGAGTTCAATTCCCAACAAAAAAATAGGGCTAGTGATTATATAGTTATTCAACCTCTTTCTACAAGAATAAAGGGAGTGTAGCGATGGTTATCGCGACACATTTTTGTCGCTTCATTGCTAGAGTATCTTGGTGCTCACTTTGATGTCCCAAGATTGTCTCCAAAAGTGGGAAGCCAATGAATCCCTGTTTTGTCTTGTAGTGACTTTAGACTAAAACAAAACTTTCGATTGGGGGGCCGTACTTTCACTTCTGCATATGTTGCCCCTTCACATACCTTCAAATTTTGCCTTTTAATTCTTCAAATGTGCACCTAAGAGAGGGTTCACTTGAACGTTCCAAACACTTTTAAAAACACTTTGAACCTTAGAGAATTGCAGAAATACCTCTGCAACCTGCAACCAACTTTCTGCAATTTTACCCTTTGTGAACAATTAATTGTGCACTATCTGTGCACCTTGACATCCAACTTTGAATGCTTTGACTTCACCCAAGTTGACCTTTGACTTTGAACATGTTGACTTTGACCAATATGACTTTTATGGGCTCAACATATATCAATGTAAAATATATAACCAATGAATTTATCAATCATCCTGATCAGCATCCACATCATCATGTAAGTCCTAATCATCGTGATCATCATCATGATCAACCTCATCATCACGATCATCCGCATGATCTGATGTATCTGTAGTGGCATCATGTGTAGAGGTGTGAGCACTTTGTGATGATCCAAATTGTCCTGGCTATGTATATCTCTTCACTTCATCCATATCTGACTCTCCATAATACTCCTCAGATGTCTATATAACAAAATGTGTAGCAAAATCGATTTCCTTGTTGTTTGTAGGATATTGACCATAACCCTTTCACTACATTTAAATAAATAAAAAAGATTAATGATTAGTGTTTTAACTAAAATAAAAAATATACTTTCAATAATATATATACTTACAAATATAGCTACAAAACCATGGTGGGCCATTTGGCCTAAATGAGACGTATGACCTGACTCAACTCTCTTCTTTGCAGCAGCATACATTTATTTAATGAAACAAAAATACATAGATTAAATATAAAATATTTATAAAATTTATAAGAATTATAAGTCATAGTAATATAGACTATTAATTTGTAGACCTTTTGCTAAGGAAATGATTCTTGAAGACATAGCTGTCTGTGAAAAAACTGCCACGTCTTAGGTGGTATGTTAGGTCTTCTCTTATTTTGTTCTACCATAAAATATCTCTTGTCATTTTAATCTCAAACAAAAAAAAGATCAGAATATAAAAGAAACTCATTACAAAAGGAAAAAAACATATAACTAAAACATAGAACTAGTGATGGAATGAATTATCATTTATGAAGAAAACATAGGGCTAGTGATGGAAAATGTTATATAGTTATTCAACCTCTCTTCACTACAAGAATAAATGGGGTGTAGTGATGGTCAATGTGACACATTTTTGTCACTTCGTGATCAAGCATTTCGTCAGAGTGGCTGTCGAGCATGTACCGATCTAAATGACATTAATCTTGACATTATTTTTGATGTTGTTATGAACACTAAGAGCGATGTAAACACTAGCATCGTTGATATTACATCACTTATACGACTTGGCTGTAAGTGTCGCTTATACGATATACACTAGTATCACCTATGCAACACTTTTGAATGTCGCTTATACAATGCTAAGGTGTCGCTTATAAGATGTAACTGAGTAACGAGGCATGACGATTTTTCATCGCGTATTCGATGTTTACATAAAATAAAAAGTGTTAAACCGCTCTTCAATAATCATTTACGTGCATCCCGAAGATATCTCCAACGTTTAGATATGCGGTGTGGTTACGACCTCTTTCTGGATCTCTCTCTTTTCTAATCCCTCTTTTATTGTGTGTGTCTCTCTCTCTCTGTTTCTTTGTCTCTCTCTATCTCTCTCCTTCTTTTTACCTCTTTCTCTTTTAATTTCTATCTTTCTCTCTTTTTCATTTTTGTTCATCTCTTTTGATCTCTTTATCTTCTCTCTCTCTCTCTTTATTACATGTTATTCAAAAAGTTCACTAAGCATAAAATATGGCTAATTATTGTAAGTATAATTTTTGTTGGTTCTATATCATTTAAATTGTTTTATTTTCATTAATTAACATATTCACACTTATTCATTTACACATATACACATATACATGACTATGCATGCTCACACATATACACATATACGCATGCACATACCACACATAGACATACACATACACTTACACATACATGTGCACATATACACACATATAGATACACATAGAATTACACATACACTTACACTATACATGCACATACACTTACACATACACATACACACACATATACACGTGCATATGCACAAACATATCTACAAGCACATAAAAGAACATGCATGCATGCATTATTGCATATGGACATACTCATATACATATTCAGGCGTACTTATACACATGCATATGCATATTCACATGCATGCACATACACATGGATGCAAATGAATATGCATGCACATGCATTCTCATATATATACATATGCATATACCTATATATACACATACACACACAATACACACACACATACACACACACACACATATATATATACATACATACACATAAACACATATGTACACATGCAAATATACATATGTATATTTGCATGTGTACATATGTGTATATTTGCATGTGTACATATGTACACATGCAAATATACACATATATACACATATACTTACACATATACATGCATATACATGCACATACTATATACATTTTATACACACATTGCAACTACATGCATATACATATACACATAAACATATATATAATATGAATGAAATATATAATAATTAAAGTAATATAATACATGTTAAATATAAAAATCATTCAAATAAGACTTTTCATTAATTAGTACCATAGATACAATTCAAAACATAACTAGAATGAGCAAAAAATATAAAAAAAATATGTATATCAATATAAAATAGATATCCAATGTAATATATCAATCATCTTGATCATCATCATCCGCATCATCATGTAAGTCCTGATCATCGTGATCATCATCATGGTCAGCCTCATCATCACGATCATCCGCATGATCTGATGTATCTGTAGTGGCATCATGTGTAGAGGTGTGAGCACTCCGTGATGATCCAAATTGTCCTGCTCATGTTTGTCTCTCTGCCTCATCCATATCTGCCTCTCTAGAATACTCCTGTATTACATATAACAAACATAAATAAATAAAATATGTAAAATAACAATAGACCAGATAATATGATATGATCTGTGGCTACACCTTCATAACTCCAGATACCTGCATCCGTGGCAGTCTCTCCTGTAATACCCCAACCCCCCCATGATTTAGTTATTCCGATACGAGTCATAAATGGAATATGAAATTTAGTAATAATTACGAAAGCATTTGGATGATCTTGCATATACTCACTCAGATATCTATATCCATAATGTGTAACGAAATCGATTTCCTTTCCCATAGGATATTGACCATAACCCTTTTGCTACATTTAAATAAATAAAAGAGATTAATGATTAGTGTTTTAACTATTATATAAAATGTACTTTCGATAATATATATACTTACAAATATAGCTACAAAACCATGATGGCCCATTTGGCCTAAATGCGACATATGACTTGACTCAACTCTCTTCTTTGCAGCAGCGTGCGTTTATTTAATGAAGCAAAAATACATAGATTGAATATAAAATATATAAGAATTATAAGTCATAGTAATATAAACTATTAATTTGTATACCTTTTGGTGAGGAAATGAAGACATAGTTGTCTGTGAAAAAACTACCACATCTTAGGTGGTATCTTCGGTCTTCTCTTATTTTGTTCTACCATACAATATCTCCTGTTATTTTAATCTCAAACAAAAAAAAAGATCAGAATATAAAAGAAACTCACTACAAAAGGAAAAAATCATATAAGTAAAACATAAAATATTTATCTCAATTTATATGTAAACTTATACTTACTTCCATTTCAAGTGAACAAAACGCAGGTAGGAGTCACATCAAGATCTCATTCTTCTTTTAAACTCCAACCCATGCGTCATATAAACAATATTTCTCTCAGGTTCTATGGCGCACTCCCACCCTAGGCTACCTATGCATGTCCTCATAGGCATCTCTATTGTGCTCGCACGAGCTGGAATTGGTATATGTGTCCTAAAAATAAGTAGATAAAAATGAATAAAAACATGTGTTATAATATCATTAAAAATATTAATTTATGAAAAAACATAGCTATGGGCAGATAAATATCTTCTTGCAAATGGAGCTGCAGAGGAGCCTTCCTCTAGGTGTTGGGTAAGCATTTCTATGATAAAATCTAATTCCTCATCGGGTATGTCTGCATACTCATGCATGATAGCCCCTAGGGAATCACGTGAAACTTATATATGCATTAGAGGCCGAGTTTCATAATTTAACCATTAGGCCACATGACACAATTACCAAGGTCATAGCCCAATTTGAGGATTACCAACATAAATTAGCACTATGTGGTAGGCAGATATCTAGTGAAGACATGGCCATTAGGCTTCTCAACAAGTTACCTAAGTCGTACGAGACATTTGTCACAACTTTGTATAATCGCGGCCAAGTCTTATCTTGGGAAGAGGTTCGTCGACTATTGCTCCTTCACGACGCGCGAGCCAAATCGACTTCCTCACAAGAGTTAGCCATGAAGGCCAAAGGCCCATTCAATAAGGGCAAAACCACAAGTCATCAGGCTAACAATGGATCTAAGCAAGGATCGCATAATTCATCGAAGAAGTTCACCTGTAATTTCTGTGGAAAATCAGGCCACTTAGAAAAGTTTTGCTACAAAAAGAAACAATCGTCGAAGGCTTCTACGTCAAGGCAAACATCCAAAGGCTCCCAACATAGATCCCACTGCTCGAGTGAGGAACTTTTCATCTCCATTGCACTAGTGACTTCAAGCTCCCCACATGAGTGGATCTTTGATAGCAGAGCTACCTCCCATATGTGCAAAGGCAAGGACTCCTTTCAGGAACTCGAAGAGCACACACAAGAAGTCTATCTTGGCAACAACAAAAGCTTAGCCATCGAAGGAAAAGGGAAAGTTCAAATTTCCAACCATGAGGGAGAATGCAAGTCTTTATCCAATGTTCTTTTTGTTCCAAATTTATGTATGAATCTACTTTCCATCAAGGCCATTACAGATCAGGACAAACAAGTATGGTTTGATAACACCTCAGTTAAGGTAGTTGATCCCCATACAAAGGATGTCATTGCTCAAGGTATTGAAGAAAAAGGGCCTCTACAAGCTATCTTGATTTGTATCCAAAGAATCAACTTCAAGTTTGTGGCACCAGAGATTTGGCCACATTTCTTACTTATCAAAAATCTCTTCATCCCAACTTGTGAAGGGATTGCCAAAGATCGGGCACGTTACTGATGTCTGCCAAGCTTGCACCCAAGGCAAGCAACACAGGGCCCCAATTCCCAAGGAAGCTTCAACACGAGTGAGGAACCCACTAGCCCTCATCCACATGGACTTATGTGGACCAATGAACACCCCATCCTTGAGTGGATCCCTCTACTTTTATCTTCTAGTAGATGACCACTCTCGCTATATTTGGGTATACTTTTTGAAGTCAAAGGGAGACACATTCCCTAAGTTTCAAACTTGGATCAAGGAAGTTGAGAATGAAGCTTCAACTAAAGTTAAAACAATCAGATCAGATGGAGGTGGTGAGTTTATCAATCATGACTTTGATAACTTTCTCAACCAGAAAGGGATCAAAAGACAAGTCACTCAGCCTCATACTCCATCCCAAAATGGAGTAGCTGAAAGGAATTTATGCAGTGTGATGGAAATGGCACGAACAATGCTTCATCACAAGGATCTACCCTACAAGTTCTGGGCAGAAGCTGTGCATACTGCCGTTCACATTCTTAATCAAGGATTTACAAGTGCATTACACAACAAAACACCCTTCGAAGCATACTATGGAAGAAAACCAAATGTGAATTACTTTTGAGTCTTTGGCAGTGAAGCTTTTGTCCATGTACCAAAAGAAGATAGAAACAAGTTACAATCAAAGTCCAAGAAACACATATTCATAGGATACAGTGACCAATCAAAGGCATACCGTCTATATGATAGGGAAAACCACTCCATCACCATTTCAAAGGATGTGATTTTCAATGAAGCTTCCTCATACTCAAGAAAAGATTCAAGTACAAGTCTTAGTCCACCTATCTAAACTTTAGAGGGGGACTCAGTATTTCCAACCTCCAACTCAGAAGCAAGTACTTCACAACAACCATGCCGATCTCAAAGGCTTCTTGATAAGAAACAACGTGAACAAAGTCATTATGTTAATTATGCTCTAATGCACCAAATTCAGCAAATCCCAGAGCCATCCAACTACAAAGAAGCTCAAGGCCAACCAGAGTGGGAAGAAGCTATGCAAGTAGAACTGGATGCAATAGCAAAGAACAAGACTTGGACATTAGTTCCCAAACCTACCAACCATCAAGTCATAGGAGTCAAGTGGATATACAAAGTCAAATACAAGTCTGATGGCACTCTAGATAAATATAAGGCAAGATTATTCGCTAAGGGATACAAGCAACAACATGGCATTGACTATGAAGAAACCTTTGCTCCTACTGTAAGATTCACAACCATAAGAATCATCTTAGCACTAAGTGCTCACTTTAAGTGGCCCATTTACCAGTTGGATGTTAAAAGTTCCTTCCTCAATGGAGATCTTCAATAAGAAGTATATGATGAACAACCTGAAGGCTTCAAGATCAAAGGCAAAGAAGATCAAGTCTAAAAGCTTCACAAGGCACTTTGCGAACTCAAGCAAGCTCCCAGGGCCTGGTGTGAAAAGATTCACAAGTTTTTTGAAGACAAGGGATTTCACAGAAGCAATGCTGATGCTAATCTCTATATCTATCAGAAGGAGTCTTTAGTAGCCATCATCATTCTCTATGTAGATGACTTGATCTTGACAGGCTCATACAAAGAACGCATCCAGTTTATCATCACACAGCTTCATCTTGAGTATTCTATGACAGATCTTGGATCACTTCACTACTTCTTAGGAATGGAAGTTTGGCAAACCAAAGAAGGTATATTCTTATCACAGAAGAAGTACTGCTCTGATCTACTTTCCAGATATAACGTGGACCAGTGTCGCTCAATTTCTACACCACTTGATCCAAACATCAAGCTTACACTGGAGGACTCTTCATCACTTGTGGATGTGCATACCTATCGACAACTTGTTGGCTCATTACTCTATCTTGCCAACACTAGACCAGATATTGCTTATGTAGTTGGTATATTCAGTCAGTTTGCACATCAGTCTTGTCAGACTCATTGGGATACTGCTCAGAGACTACTTCGCTACCTTGCCCTCACCCAACATCATGGTCTTTGGTACAGAGGGGGCATCGAACTCGCCAGATATTCCGATTCAGATTGGGCTGGTGATCCTGATTCTCGACGGTCTACTTCTAGGTATATATTCTTCCTTGGCTCAGGACCTATCTCTTGGGCAAGTAAGAAGCAGCCTACAGTTGCACTATCATCTATCGAGGCCGAGTACTGAGCATCCAACTTTGTAGCATGTGAGGCCATCTCCCCAACATGTCTTCGCACGAACAGCCAGTCAGCCTTGGCCATTGCCAAGAATCCAGTGTTCCACGCTCGGATGAAGCACATCAAGATCCAGTACCGCTTCATCCTCGAGAAACTCATATCTTAGGAGATTACTCTGGAGTAGTGTACCTCTCAGGAGAACCTGGCGGACATGTTAACGAAGGCTCTACCTCCGGTTCCGCTTCAGCACTTGGTGGACCTCTGCAACATTCAGCCGCTCCAAAATGGAGCTGCAGAGGGGGTGTTGATGACATGATTGCTCCTACTTCATCTACATTTGTATCCGCATGATTGCATCTCCATTTTGTATCCAGGAGGCACTCCATTTCTAGTCTATTTCCATTTTATATTGTATGTTTGGGTACCTTGCCATGTGCTTCTACTAGTTGTATTCATTCTCCTTTCAGGAGACTTATCCCACATATGATGTACTTTTGAGAGCCCCTCCCAAATCTATACAAGGAGAGGCTCTCCCCTCATTTGTACTTGGTTAGAAGCTTGAGGAGCCTACTCCATGCTCTTGGTAAGCTCATTTCTAATCCACATGAGTTTACCCATTTCATGGTCTACTCATTTTGTGTCTCACACATTCTTTGTTTTGTGAGAGTACTTTCCTTTTCATTTTGCTTCCACATGCGTACTCTCTACAAGTGGTTCTCTACTTATGCAACAAAGTCTCTTGGTACTATGAGACTTGGTGCTTCCTACCAGTGTGATGTTGTTGGGATTGGAGATGTGGTTGTGTAGTTCACTGGTGGCTCAAAATTTACTATGCATAATGTAATTTATCATGTAGTTTGATGTCAGTTGGTCAACTTGATGATGACCTTGGTTACAAGGTGGTATTCTATGCTCAGTGCTTTTAGATATCACAGGGCAACACTTGTTAGCTATTATTGAACAACTTATACCTTGTATTTGGTCGTTTGGGCCATATATCATGTACTGGAATAGAAAATCTTTCTTGTTCTGGCTACTTACTTGTGTTATATTTCTCTGATTTTTCATTTTGTGAGCATTTTCAATATGGAAAGCAAACTATGAATGTGCAAAAGATGCACATTGAATCTTCAATTCATCCTTTAGATCTCATTCATAAAGATGTGTGTGGTCCTATGACCACAAGGTCATCATGTGGTTCTCTTTATTTTTCACTTTCATAGATGATGCTACTAGAAAAGTCTAGGTATATCCTATCAAAGCAAATGATGAGGTATTCCCTACTTTCAGAAAATAGTTTGCTTCAGTTGAGACTAAAAAATGAACTAAGCTTAAGGCTTTATGTTCAAATAATGGGGGTGAGTATACCTCACATGAACTCAACCTTTTCTATTAGTCTAAAGGAATTCATAGAGAGTTTACAACTCCTTATACCTGAGCCAAAAATGGTGTAGCTAAAAGAATGAATAGAACTATTCAGGATAGAGTAGTTTCTATGGTGCATCATGCAAACTTTTCGCAAGGATTTTGGGCAAAGTCAGTATTAACTATATTTCATGTGATTAACCTTTCACCTAGTAGTGCCAAAGAATTGAAAGTGGCACAAGAGTTATGGACAGGGAAGCCACTATATTATGATCATCTTCAAGTTTTTAGGTGTGAAGAATATGTTCATGTACCCAAGAACCTTAGATAAAAGCTGGACCATAAGTCAAAGACATGCATTTTTCTTTGATATGGTCGAGAAGGCCAATTTGGATATCACTTATGGGATTTTGAAACACAGTCAATGATCAAAAGTAGTGATGTCATTTTCAATGAGTCTAAGATGCATAAAGAACCCATTTAGTAGGTTGAAGTGAGAAGAGTGTGTTTGAGGATACTAGTCCTTGAGTTAGCATGCATAGAAATGTTGCACATAGAGATGTTCAAGAGAATGTCCCATCAGATTAGTTTGCAAATGTTCCAGTTCAACAACCATTGAGACACTCTACACATGTCTCGCATCCACTTGATAAATATGTTCTAATTTTGTATTTCATTATGTTGATAGATACTAGTGAGCCTTCTTGTTAAAAAGAGGCTATGCAGACAAAGGATCATGTCAAGTTAGAGCATGCCATGAAGAGTGAGTTGGATTCTATTCACAATAATGGTACTTGGGATTTGTACCTTTGCCAAAGGGCATGAAAGCTTTACCATGTAAATGGGTATATAGGCTGAAACTCACATCAAATAGTGCTTCTCCAAAGTATAAAGCACAATCGTTTGTTTCAAAGGGTTTTCATGGTGTTGATTTTGAGGAAATCTTCTTTCTAGTGGTCAACATGACTACCTTGCGAATGTTGCTTGGATTCATTGGAATGGAGGACTTAGATCTAGTGCAAATCGATGTGAAAACTGCTTTCTTACATGGAGGTCTTACAGATGAGATCTATATGGAACAACTAGAGGGTTATGTAGTTCCGTGCAAAGAAAGTCTAGTTTGTAAGTTGAAGAAGAGCTTACATGGACTTAAACAGTCCCCTAGAGAATGGTAGCAAAAGTTTGATGCTTTTATGAAGTCCCATGGCTATTCCAGAAGCAATGATGATCATTGTCTCTACACCGAAAGATGCTCAGATGGTAGCTTGATATGCTTGAGACTTTATGTCGATGATATGCTGATTGCTGGGAAGTCCTCTTATGACTTGTCAATTCTCAAAAAGAAGTTGAGTGTGACATTTGATATGAAGGATTTGGGGGATAGCAAACATATTTCTAGCATGCACATTACTCATTATAGGAGTAAAAGATGCATATACTTGTATCAAAGTGGGTACATATCCAAAGTATTTCAGAGGTTCCATATATAGGGTGGAAAGGCATTGAGTACACCTTTACCCACATATGTGAAATTAAGCAAGGATGATTGCCCCAAATCAGACGAGAAAAAGGAATTCATGACCGAAATTCCTTATCACTCTGCTATTGGTATGTAATGGTAGCTACAAGACCAAACATTGCATTTTTAGTGGGACTTGCAAGCAGATATATGTTGAATCCTAGCAAGAAGCACTGGGAAGTAGTCAATATGATTTTGAGATATCTGAGAGGCACTAAGGACAAGTGTCTATGCTCGGGTAGAGGAAAAGCATCCATTATTGGTTACATAGATTTTGATTATGTTGGTTGGGTAGATAATCATAAGTCTACATCAGGGTACATTTTTCATTTTACTGGGGGTGCTATCTCTTGGAGATATCGTCTTCAAGAATGTACAAATTTTTCCACTACAAAAGCAGAGTATGTTGCAACAAGTGAGGCATGTACGAAAGCATTACGGATTTCCTATCTTGCTTGTGATATGGGTATACCTTAGCATGTACCTCATTTACTTAGTGATAGTCAGAGTGCCATTGCATTGGCTAAGAATCTCATCTATCATGCAAAGACCAAGCAGATTGAGGTGATGTATCACTTCATTAGAGACTGCTTAGCTAGTGAGCGCATTATTCTTGAGAAGGTTTATACTCAAGATAATACTGCAGATGCTTTGACTAAAGCTCTATCACAAGATAGCTTTCGACACTGTTGTCACTTGATGGGGGTTACTTGATTCATGAACTTACATAGTTACTTGTATACTATGTAACATGCCCATTAGGTGGGAGGTATTCTTTATCATTCTTTACTTTTCTCTCATAGTCACTTTGGCCATATTGACATTTAGTGGGAGATTGTTACCATTAGTGTCCATCTGAAAGGCCAAATGACCATCAGACACTTTTGTATATCTTCCTTAATAAAACGTATAGTGGCATTGTTAGCCAAAGACTGGAAGCTCAACCACATTTGTAACACTTATGAAATCTATTTTCGTGCTTCCTATGTACTATGTTTTTCTGCCTATCATATAGCCTCTTTTCGGACTATTGTGTTCGGTGCTTGAAGCTTGGTTTTATACTTTGAGGTTATCATTGTGGAGCTATCAACAAGGAGAGTTCATGCATCACCATCAAAAATACTTTATTTTGAGCATAATGTAAGTGAGAATGTAGAAGCTAGGTTTCATTATTCGTTACTCGACAATTTTTTTATTTGTGAATAATTAGGGAATTTTTTGTTAAACCCTTATTATTCGACCAAATTATTCGATGCCACATCTGCTTATTTAGATAGGAGCGTTGCATGGAAATTTGGCGCATTTTCAACTGAAAGTGCTTTCGATTGAAAAATTTTCAATAAAAAACTATTTCGATCAGAAAGCTATCGATCGAATACTTTTTCGATAAAAAATAATGCAGTGGAATATTTTTTTATAAAAGAATATGCTTAGTCATTTCTCATAAGAATTACTTTGTTTTTCATCAACTTACAGTGTCGTACAAAGAGCAAGGTATAAGATCTTGTTAAATATATTTAGTATTTTAGTATTAAAACAATAAAGAAAAATATTTTTGTTTGTGAGTTAAAAAATATTGTGATTGTTTGAATCAACATTGAATCTTACTTCACAATAGCATATATATGTGTGTGTATGATTGTGAGTATAAATGTATTGTGATTGTTTGAATCAGTATTGATTCTTACTTCACAATAGTATATGTGTATGTCATGTGATTGTGAGTGAAAATCTAATGTTGATTGTGTATGTGCATATGTATGTGTGTGTATGATTGTGAATTAAAAATTATTGTATGTGTTGGAAAAGGTTTTATCTTCTTTTTGATAATTCAAGGGTTGAGAAAGTGTTAATAAGTGAACTAGAACTTTCTAGGTCTCTAGATGGCTTTGTCTTGTAGAATTATTAACACCTTCTCAGATCCTTGAATTGTAAAGGGATCCAACAAAGTTTCATCTCATAGTATGTGTATGTGCATATGAGTGTATAATTGTGAATGAAAATCTATTATCATTGTCTGACTCAACATTGATTCTTACTTCACAATAGTATGTGTAAGTGTATGTGCATATGATTGAGAATTTAAAATCAATCGTGATTGTCTAAATCAGCATTGATTCTTACTTCACAATAGTATATGCAAATGTATGTGTGTGTATGATTGAGAATTTAAATCTATTGTGATTGTTTGACTCAACAATGATTTTTACTTCACAATAGTATGTGTAATTGTAATTGGGTGTATGATTGAGAATTAAAATCTATTGTAATTGTCTGACTCAACATTGATTCTTATTTCACAATAGTATGTGTAATTGTATGTGTGTGTATGATCGAGAATTAAAATATATTGTAATTTTTTGACTCAACATTGATTCTTACTTCATAATAGTATGTATGTGTATGATTGAGAACTAAAATCCATTGTGATTGTTTGACCCAATATTGATTATTACTTCACAATAGTATGTGTAAGTGTATATGTCTGCATGATTGATAATTAAAATCTATTGTAATTGTTTGACTCAACATGGATTGTTACTTCACAATAGTATGTGTAAATGTATGTGTATATGATTCATGAGAATTAATCTATTGTAATTTTTTGACTCAACATTGATTCTTACTTCACAATCTATGTGTAATTGTATGTGTATGATTGAGAATTAAAATATATTGTGATTTTCTAACTTGACATTGATTCTTACTTCACAATAGTATGTGTGTGTATGATTGAGAACTTTAATAGATAGAAAATGTAAATACATAGATTAATAGATTTAAAAAGTTTAAGACAGATTCAATGTAAATAGTGAGTCATAACAAACAAGAACTATGTGGTAAAAAGAGAACACCCACGTCAAGAATCAAGCAAATTGCATCTTATGTTTGTAAAACTTTATACCGGTATACACATATTTCAAAAATCAAGTGAAAACATGTGATTTTTTGACATTTATTGTCATTTCCTAAAAAAAAAGAGCTCAAAATGTGGCCAAAATTTCACTCAATTTACTATTGACATGTCCAAAATCTACATAAAAAATATAAAAGTGATAAAAAAGCTTATACAAAAACTAAACATTGAACATGTTTTCAATGTTGGATATTAGATAATTATTCAAAATTGTTATAGAACATGGTTTCATTAAGAAAAATACTAAGAGAATTTATATAAGCACTAAAAATGTTTGGATTTTCAACTCAATTAACAAATTTCTTGATCTATGTCTACACCCCCATCATTTGATGCACTTGATTCAGTCTGAGACTATTGAGAGCCCTCTTCTTCTTCTTCTTCTTCTATATCCACAAGAGCTCTATCTTCATCCAAGTACATACCAAATTCTGTAGGATCATGCACATATCTTCTTGTTCACCTATGATTAGCTGTACCACATACATCTGGAAGCTTTTGCTTTATCATATTGATGGTTGCTTTCCTCAAGTGCCCTGCCTTTGTCAAGGCAAAATCATAAACAAGAATATCTACGTCATCCATTTTAAGAGTGGATGTGCTTCGAATATTCTCTTTCTTTCTTGAGCCAGTTTGTTTGGTCTCACATACCATTTCTAAGTTATATTTACCTGTGAATGCATTACTACTTTTAGTGTAATACCAATGCACTATCAAAGCCTCTATTATTCTTTGATCAATATCTTTACTGACCTCTAAAACTTTCGCAATCCAAAATGGTCTGGTAGCCTCATCACCATCAGCAAGGACTGCAATAAGTGTTCCAACATTTATTTCTTTTCAATTTCCTTGCCATCTTGCTTAAGCCTGTTTTGTCATCCTCGGGCCTACATAAATATTCCTTTCTGGTGGATTGGTAAAACTTTGAAGTGCATCTGCATTACATGCTTGGTCCACATTCACTGACCTTTGTGTACAAAAATCCCATGTGAATGGAACATCAATTGGCCAATGACCTGCAATCGTATTCTTTATAATCTCTTCTTGATGATTGAAAAAGACACATCCACCAAGATACATCTTGATGTCCAACATATTTCTTTGCATGCTTAATATGTCTCTTCTTTTCAATAAGTACATGCATCCACCTTTTACTTTGATCAACCACATTTCCACATCTTTCCATATTGTTTTTATCTTCATATGGTGTTTGTTCTGCACCATACACACACAAACTAGGCACTTGCAACAAGAACCTGCATCCATCTTTAGGCTCCCACCCAGGAGAACATGAATACTACTTTGCAAATAAAAGGGTTATGTCATCAACCCTCCTCATCAAGGATACATGGTTGAAACTAATATTGTGCAATGAGCCAAAACCTTAGTACTCTTGTCAAGGCGTAGTGAGCAAAAATGCTTAAAGTCATAAATCTATGTAAGGTGTTGAACTTCAAGTTTTAGAGTATATGCTTCTGAAATCAACTAAGATAATATTGGAAGTGTAAAAGCATTATTATGTGCCAAACTCTTAAAGAACGTACTGAACATTTGATCAATATGATCATGAGTGTGCCCAACCAAAAGGAAATTCACCTTAACCTTTCGAAAAACTTCTCTATCAACAAGCATGCATAAATATCCAAAATTGTAGAATTTACCATAAGGTTTGGATCATTATGCACATTTGGATATGTGAAGAAAACCTTGGACTTTATAGTTCCATTGTACACCAAAGCACCAACCAAATGCATTTGCATGAGGACTTCATCTCCAATGTCTTTAGGGACCCGATACAAATGTGGCAAACATGTTTTTTTTTAATCCATATCATCAATCAACTAACACATGTAATGCTCCGGACTTTTGAGTGCTTTGCTTCTATGATGAATTGCTTTCTTTCTTTCTAAAGCTTGACTCTCACGATGGTTCCTAAGAAGGATTTTAAAATTATCTTTTTCTTGTGGTGTTGTAGCCCCCTTTGCCATGTTCTTCAAAGTGGCACAAACTGAACACTCACCCATTCTAACTTTATGAGGAATAGTCACATTGTTAAACTCTTCCTTCCACAATCGAGTAAAGTGATGGTACAACACATACTTCGCATTTCTACTTTCCATATCTTCTTTATATACTTGAAGTACTTCTCGACGAGTAAAGTTATCTGACAAGTGTAACCTTCTAGTTGTAGGCATAACCTCACAATGCAAGCTAAAATAGTTCATCATCCAATTCATTGCATGAAGTCCAATAGATCCTTTGCTCCCAATATGATATGTATCCAAAATGAGATCTCCATTCATAAGCCCCTCTTAATATTCAAAAGCAATACATGTTACTGACATGTTATCCTCAATCATCTGCATGTGAGAAACAAGGGATATATCTTTCCTTTCACTATCTAAGTGGAGGAATTTCTCTCTTAGGTGCTTTAGTTTCTTCATTCCTAACTTATACCGACATTTCAAACCACAACAATGCTTCACAATATCCAATGCAATTTGTCTATCTGAAGTAAGAAATTGAAATCTTTTTTGACTTACTTCACGAGACCTTCTCTTAAAATGTAGTTTGAGCATGCTTTGTCTTTCTTCCTTTTTGCTAAGATCATTTGCTCCACATGCACTTGAATAAGAAGGGAGGTCAATGGGTGCATCAAAAGGGAGATCAAGAGGTTCATTTACTTGTGCAAAATTGCATTGAGAATGTAACTTAAATGACTCAACCGAAAACATACAATGACATTCTAAGCCATGGACATCACTCGTGAGGAAAAGATCAACTGAAAACAACAAATTCGGACTTCTATCAGGGTGACTAGAAGAACGATATGAAACCAGGCATCTACTGAAAAGATGGAGCTCATCTTCACTTACTTCAAAGAGAAATGAACATAAAAGGTCGTTTTGAAACAGTGAAAGTGTCACATCCAAGAGATATGAGGATAGATTGCCCAAATTATTATGGTTAGATATGAAAAGTACAATTTGATTCTTATGGGCCTCAAATAATTTAATGTATTTCCTCATATTGTTTTTACACCATGCTTTCTAGGTGACAATGATGAATTACTATCTACTGAAGATGTCTGAGTTGTAAACAAAAAAACATTTGAAGTGTTTAGTAGGGACAAAAAAACTATTTTGTGATGTTTTTCATATAGCTTTATATTCCTTTAACTGTCCGATTATCAATATTCATTTAGATTCTTGCTTTATTGATTATCCAAGGGAGGATTTGAAACTCTTTCTTAGTCAATCTATGGATTATAGATTATTTATCATAGCCAATTGTGGATTTGAAACTCCTTCTTAGTTATTTTTGTGATCAGTTTCAAGTTGCAACAGGCTATCACATGTAGTGCAGTTCTAATAATATCAGTTTTTCACTTTCTTTGTGAAAACTTATAAGCTCTGCATGTATTATTCCTTTCTATAGTCACAATATTCCCAATTTCAAAGGCAAAATACACTCAATAACAGAAGGTGGGCTATCCCTCTTATTAGACCCAAAATCGGCATACTTATTGCTTCTTAAATTGGAATAACCTCTCTTAGAAGACCCTAAATTGGCATAACTAGTGATTCCTGGTTCAACTACTCAGTCCAGTTGGTTAATCTGGTTAGGGCCTAGTTTGATTCAGTTACATCTAGTCAATTGCTAGTTCAAGCCATGCAAGTGCCCATAAATAGTGGAGGAGGATATCAAGTTCATTTCTAAAATTCGTTTGCGAAGAGAGAGCTAAGAGCTAAAGAGCACACAGCCTAGCAAACAAGCGCAAACAAGCAAATGGAGAAGAAGAGTGCTACCAAGAATCCTCACAGGTACCCAAAATTCTTGCCTCAAAAAAGATTCCCTTTATTTATGTTAGAGAATTACTGTATTTGTTGGCTCTCAAATTTTATTGAATGCAACTTCTTGTATTTTTTCCACCTGCAAATCAATGCCAAGCATCGACTTGAAGTTGCAAGTCAATGCTTGGGATTGAATTAGAGGTGAAAGTCGATGACTGGCATCGACTTTCACAGAGAACTCGATGCCAGCCATCGACTTGCTCCTACAAGTTGATGCCTGGCATCGAGTTGCCTATGAAAGTCAATGCCTAGCATCGACTTTTATCTCTAACTCGATGCCTGGCATTGACTTGGGAGTGCAAGTTGATGCCTGACATCGAATTCTCTATGAAATTTGATGCTAGACATCGACTTCCTGGTGAAAGTTGATGCTTGGCATCAACTTCTTTGGGCTCCAGGTCGATGCCAAGCATCAAGTTGGGCTGCAGGTCGATGCTAGGCATCGACTCTCGCCTCCAGGTCGATGCAAGGCAATGACTTTGGGCTGCAAGTCGATGCCAGGCATCGACCTGTAGGTGAGTGAGAGTCCACATTCGTAGAGGGTAAAACTAAAATTTTGCAAATTTCAGGGACACTAAGGGAAGAGTGGACAAGAGTGTGAAGAAGCTTAGGGTGATTGTGAACATAGGAGAACAAGCATTTGAGAGGAGCATGGGTCACCCCATGAAAGGAAAGAAAAGCATTGCTTCATTATCCTCTGAGAGGGCAAGCAACCCGATTCCCATTTCATCTGGCGGACATAGTAGCATAAGGCCTATTGATGAGGATCGAGTGAGGCAGGAATTGTCGAAGGAAGACAAGGTTAATAGGAAAGGTCGACCACTACGAGCCATGACATCTTTGGAGTGGTGTCTCTATTACATTGAAGAGAAGAACGCTACTCTTTTCGTTTTTGCAGGCGCCTATGGGAGGGGAAAGCTCATGACCACAAAGGCTTTTCCGTATGGCTTAGTGTTCAAAGTAGATTATGAGGATGAGGGTTTAGATAACCTTCTTTTTCTAGTGGAGACATCTAAAGGCTTAAGGAATGTGATTTGCAAAATGGACCTATTGTGCCCAAAGTGTTGTGTGCCAGAGAAGCTTGCAGATCTGTGTAGGGACTCAGAGAATTTCATCAGGGATTTAATGCTGTGGATCCAAGGGAACATAATGCCAACACAGCAAAAGAAGATCACACATATAAAGGCAAAGGGTAAGCAGTCTTTGCAGAAGAAACCACTAAAAAGTTGAATAAAACAACGGATGAAGCATCCTCTAAGACAAGTTCTGACTCAGAGGATGTTATCGTGGCACCTCTCGGAGAACTTGCATCAGGGATCATGGGTACTGAGCAAAATAGGATGACGGAGGAAATTGCCAAGAGAAAACTTGTTAGAAAAGGATAGCTTTTCCACCTACCCATCAATATTATCAACAGACCACCCATTGACCCAATCACAGGGAGAAGGCCCATTGAGATAAGGGAGCCACATAATGTACATGTGCAGAACCTAAAGAAAAAAATGAAGATAAATCCACACTATATTGTAGTTCCTTTTCTGGACATGGTAGACCTAAATGAATGTAGCTCTGCAGATGATTTCAATGATGCTTTTTTTGAGGACTACATGTACTATTGCAAGATATATGCAGGACTTACTACTAAAGAGGCCAAGCTTTTGGCGTGGGATCATAATAACGACAATGATTACAAGCAAAAAATGTCATCCATTGAGCAAATTAGCTTCTTCCACCATGAGTATGAAGATTCTTTAATGAAAGATGCTGGAAGGGTAGATCCAAATCTAAGGAAGCAATGTCTTATTGAGGTGGGGATAACTGTGGATGAGACATCAAAATCAAATGCCTTGAGGAAATTTGACCCTTGGTTTCAACTAGCCTTCAGAACAAGTGAAATATGGGATCTCCAGGACAAGATTTTTAGAATGTGGGAAAATAAGGAGGTTAAGGGCCAAAAATAGAGGAAAGCAAGGCTAGATCTTCAAGTGGATGTAAAGAGAAAAGGAAAGAAGCTTGATCTTTGGATTGAAGAGGCTACTGAGGATATGAAGTTGACACCATGGAGAGCCCTCCAAGGGATCAAGGATGATACCTTGATAATATCAACATTATGAAGAGTAATTTCTAAAGATTTAAGTCTTGAAGAGATGCTCACTAAGCTCAACAAGTAAGTAGGAGTTTCTTAAAGCCTCTTTGGTCTCTGTTTGTTGTTTCTAAACTCACTAGGATGATTTTATCCATAGCAATGCAGTCATAAAGTCTATATGAAGATTCATGAGGTAATGATGAAGAGGATGATATGCTTCTTTTGGAGTGAAGTGCGGACAGAGTTTCCAACCACCTCATCATACAAAGCATTGTCAGATTATTTTATATTGTTCCATGATTGGGTAGGTGCTCCAACTCCACTCCGTGTTAAGATAGGCGATGCCTGGCATCCACTTTAGCCAAGAATATATGCCTAGCATTGATTCTTCGCTGAATGTTGATGCCTGGCATTGACTTTTGGGGAGAGGTTGATGCATGGCATCAACTTGCTGCTAAATTCGATGCGTGGCATCGAGTTCTCGGTTGAATGTCGATACGTAGCATCGACTCGCTCTTCAGATGAGATGCATGGCATTGAAGTTGGGCAAGAATTGTGCCAGGCATCGAATGTGAGGATAGATATGAACAGAGACTCGATGCTAGATATCGAATTGCAGCAAAGAATCGATGCCAGGCATCGACATCTTGCCAGAAGTCGATGCCAGGCATCAGCTATTAGCATCGAATCGATGCCAGGCATTGATGTTTTTGTAGAAGCCAAAAAAGTCAAAGTCTACAGAGGTAAATGACAATTGCCCACCTGCATATACATACACATAAACTTACACATACACTTACACTATACATGCACTTACACTATACACCATTTCGAAGTTATATTTACCTGTGAATGCATTACAATTTTAGTGTAATACCAATACACTATCAAAGCCTCTATTCTTCTTTGATCAATATCTTTACTGACCTCAAACTCTCGCAATCCAAAATGGTATGGTAGTCTCATCACCATAAGCAAGAACTGCAATAAGTGTTCCAACATTTATTTCTTTTAAATTTCCTTGCCATCTTGCTTCAGCCTGTTTTGTCATCCTTGGGCCTACATAAATATTCCTTTCTGGTGGATTGATAAAACTTTGAAGTGCATTTGCATTACATGCTTGGTCCACATTCACTGACCTTTGTGTACAAAAATCCCATGTGAATGGAACATCAATTGGCCGATGACATGCAATCGTATTCTTTATAATCTCTTCTTGATGATTGAAAAAGTCATCCCACCAAGGTACATCTTGATCTCCAGCATATTTTTTTGCATGCTCAATATGTCTCTTCTTTTCAATTAGTGCATGCATCCACCTTTTACTTTGATCAACCACATTTCCAAATCTTTCGATATTGTTTTTATCTTCATATGGTGTTTGTTCTACACCATACACACACAAATTAGGCACTTGCAACAAGAATCTGCATCCATCATTAGGCTCCCACCCAGGAGAACATGAATACCGCTTTGCAAATAAAAGGGTTATGTCATCAACCCTCCTCATCAAGAATACATGGTTGAAACTAATATTGTGCAATGGAGCCAAAACCTTAGCACTCTTATCAAGGCATACTGAGCAAAAGTGCTTAAAGTCATAAATCTGTGTAAGGTGTTGAACTTCAAGTTTTGGAGTATATGCTTCTGAAATCAACTAAGATAATATTGATTTTGAAAAGCATTATAACGTGCCAACCTCTTAGAGAATGTACTGAACATTTGATCAATGTGATCATGAGTGTGCCCAACCAAAAGGAAATTCACCTTAACCTTTTGAAACACTTCTCTATCAACAAGCATTCATAAATATCCAAATACTGTAGAATTTTTATTCTCTCTTGCAGTATTATCAAGCTGCAAATATAGAGTTGGTGGCAAAAGACCCTTCCATGATTGCAAAACCCGATGAATGATGCTAACTGTAAGGTTTGGATCATTATGCACATTTGGATATGTGAAGAAAACCTTTGACTTTATAGTTCCATTGTACACCAAAGCACCAACCAAATGCATTTGCACGAGGACTTCATATCCAATGTCTTTAGGGATGCGATACAAATGCGGCAAACATGTTTTTTTTAATCTATACCATCAATCAACGAGCACATGTAATGCTCGGGACTTTTGAGTGCTTTGCTTCGATGATGAATTGCTTTCTTTCTTTCTAAAGCTTGACTCTCACGATGGTTCGTAAGAAGGCTTTTAAAATTATCTTTTTCTTGTGGTGTTGTATGTTGATATATTTAGGTAGTGATGTGTGTGAACACTCTAGGACCACGGGGCACTTTTTTCCCTCTTTAGGAGGTTTTTTTCCCCCGGTTTGTATATACGCCTATTGCCCTAAAGGGCTACTTATCTTTGTACATTCTCTAGTAATACATTCAATATTGTGTGTTGTGCTCCAAGCTTCTTCTTCTTCCTTGTGCTGTTCACGTGCTTTCGCAGATGTCTAACTCCAACAATTGGTATTAGAGAGTAGGTCATCGCTCCATCTAGGGCGTCGTCTACATTTCTCTGGTTGCAATCTCAGATTCACAAGAAATTTGGTGAGCATACTCAGGGTGTTTCAGAGATCAAAACCGCGTCACTCTGTGTGCTGAAATCACGATTTGAGCTCGTTTCTCCGAACGCACTATCGTAGTGCTTGTGGAGGCTATTTTTTCTTTTTGTGCCAAAGGTATATACCAATTTCGATTCTCTAGTATAAGCATCTCGAAGTCTGCTATAGGTCTAACAGAATTTGTCTAGGTAGTTTTGTTCAACTTTTTGAAATACAGTCGATTTTCAGCATCAAGGTATTTTAGTCACCGACCATGGCTAAAAGCAGTGATGTATTCCGTATGTTGGATGTTGAGGATAAGTTGGATGGTACCAACTACCCGTTATGGGCTTATATGATGCGATATGTATTGGTTGCAAAAGGACTGTGGAACATTGTGCAACGTGTTGAGAAACGTCCTATCACACCTGCAACTATTACAATTGTAGGTACTGAAGCTGATGCAGAAGGTGTTGAAGATAATGATATTATGCATATTCTTGTTTGTGCTACAGTTTTTGCTCCACCTACTATAGAGCAAAATTTGTTGCGATGGTAGAGATGCCCAAGCACATGCATTGATAGCTTTGTCTGTCAAACGTGCCATTATTCCTCACATTCGCTCTTGCACAACAACTAAGGATGCTTGGGATACACTTACCACATTGTACCAAGCTAGGAATGAGGCTCATGTTGCTTACCTCCGAAAACAGTTGGAGAGTGAGCACATGAATGAAGGTGATTCTATGGACAATTTTCTAACAAAGATCAAAGACTTGAAGGAATAGTTGATTTCTGCTGATGAGGTTATACCAGATAGCTCACTTGTGCAGGCCGTTCATGGCCTTCCTGATTCATATCAGAGTTTTGCTTCTACTCTTCGATTGATGATGAAAGGCAATCCAAATGCCTTGTCATTTGAGGAGTTAGTCTCTGTTCTATTGTAGGAAGATCAGTCCAGGTAGAACAAGTCCATTATACATGTTGCAGATCAAGCTTTCCTGGCTAGTCAGAAGGGCAAAGGAAAATGGAGCTCTTCAACTAGAAAGCAGAAATCTGCTAATTCTGCACAATCAAAGAGGGAAGACAAAGATGAAAAGAAATAAAAAAATCAAAAACTATTTTGCAAGTACTGTAAAGGAAATGATTATATCATAAAGAACTGTCCAAAACTGGCTGCTAAAGAGGCAAAGAAGAAAGAGGCTGGAATGGTTGTTGAAGAAGCCTCTACACCAAAAACAAAGTCTGCTAATCTTGTGCAGGAAGAAGAATGGGCGTTTACTACTGTTTGCAGTTTTGACCCATCTTCTCATGAGCAGTGCATGTCTGCAGTAGGCTCATATGTTTGGTACTTTGACAGTGGGGCGACCAAACATATTACCTCGTAGCACTATTTCTTCTCTTCACTCAAGCCTGCCCCTATAGGGAATATTGTTACATGCACCAATAGGTCCTCTTATCCTATTATGGGAGTTGGTAAGATCATTTTGACTACTGCTGATGGTAGTTCTTTCACTTTGTCAGATGCTTTGTTTATGCCAGGGATCAAGAAAATTCTGTTATTAGTTTCTGCATTAGCCAAGATTGGCTTGGTTGTGAAATTTGTTAATGACAAATGTACAATTCATGATCCTTCAAATGGCGATGTGATTATTGCTTCTGGCATTTTATCTCGTGGGCTGTATAAGCTCATAGACTATGAAAGATCTGTAAATGATTTGGCATGTGTAGTACATGATTCTCAGGCTATGTCAGATGCAAAGCTTTGTCATGCATGCTTTGTTCATCTGAATTTTGCTAGTTTGCTATGCCTACAGAAATCTGAAATGGTGTCCTCTTTGCCCAAACGTGAGGCACCTAGAAAACATGTTTATGAAGGTTGTATTTTGGGCAAAATGCAGCAGTCTTCCTTTCCAAAAGATGGTTTAGTTCGGGCTACTAAAAAATTGTAGCTTGTACAAAGTGATGTATGTGGTCCTATGCGGACACCTTCTTTTGGAAATTATCTTTACTTTGTGATTTTCATTGATGATTTTTCTAGGCATGCATGGGTATATCCATTGAAGGCAAAGTTTGAAGTGTTCATGTGCTTCAAACTATTTTCGGTTTTGGCTGAAAATTTGTTAGTATGTAAAATGGGTACCCTCTGTTGTGATTGAGGGGGGGAATATATGTCTTCTGATTTTAATGCATTTCAAGTTGAACGTGGGATAAAACGCCAGTGTACAGTGCCATATACACCTCAACAAAATGGAGTTGTTGAACAAAAGAACCGGTCACTCATGGAGATGGTGAAGTGTATGGTCAAGAGTTGGGCTTTACCACATAGTTTCTGGCTTGAGGCTATCATGTGTGCAGCATATGTACTTAACAGGTGTCCCACTAAAGCAGTGCATTCTATCACTCTATATGAGGCTTGACATGATCGCAAGCCATCTGTTGCTCATCTGCGTGTTTTTGGTTGTTTGGCATATGCATTAGTGCCTGAACAACATCGCAGAAAATTGGATGATAAAGCAATAAAATGTATTTTTGTTGGGAACAGTTCTGAAAGTAAAGGCTATCGTCTGTATCATCCATAGACTAAACACATTCTAGTTAGCCATGATGTTGTTTTTGTGGAAGATGCTATTTAGCCATTGCTTTCATGTACTTGGGAGACATGTATTAGCTCCAAAGACATGTATGATACTTTGCTGCCTCTTTTTACAGGTGGATAGTCTAGTGCTTGTCCTAATGAGGCAACTTCTCAGCCTTTGCAGGTTTCATGTGGTGATGGAGATCATCCCATTTCTGATGCAGATTTACATGATGCACTTGTTGATGAGAGAGCTGACATTGAGGAGGCAAAAACTATGCCAAAATGGCTGGTGCAAACTTTGCGTGACAACAAATTAGATGCACCTGTATCATATCATACTCGATTAGGCTCTCATAATGCCTCTTTTGCATCAGATTGCTATGCTATGGCTGCATCTAGTCTCTGTGATGAGAATGAGCCTCTTTCATTTGACGAAGCATAAAATTCAGAAAATTGGATGGCTGCTATGCAATCTGAATATGATGCTATAATGAAGAGTAGTACTTGGTCTTTATGTGAATTTCCTCTTGGCAAGAAGGCCACTGGCACTAAATGGGTTTACAAGCTGAAGCATAAGCCTGATGGAACAATTGACAGGTATAAGGCTAGGCTTGTTGCAAATGGTTATGCACAAGAAAGAGGCATTGATTTTGATGAGACCTTTGCACATACATGCCGTATGACTACTGATTGGAGCATCTGTGCACTTGTAGCCCATCATGGTTGGAATGTACATCACTTGGACATTAAAATTGCATTTATGAATGGTGACTTGCATGAAGAAGTGTATGTTTTTCAGCCCCATGGCTTTGTGCAGAAAGGGCATGAAGACCAGGTGTGCAGATTAAAGAAGGCATTATATGGTATAAAGCAAGCACCATGTGCTTGGTATGAGAAGATACATGCCTATCTAATTGCACATGGTTTTGAGAACAATCCAACTGAAAGCACCTTATATGTTAAGCGTGCTAATGATGTGCTTCTGATCATTGTTGTCTATGTTGATGACATGCTGGTCACTGGTCCTATTGAGAAGCATATTGCTGATTTTAAGGCTGATTTGCATGCCTCATTTGAGATGTCTGATTTGGGGCATTTGCATCACTATTTGGGCATTTAGTTTATGCAAGTTGATGGTGGAATGGCTTTGTGTCAAATGAAATATATTGACACATTATTGCAGCGTTTTGGCCTTGAAGACTATAAGCCTATTGCCACTCCATAGGGGGATCACTACTGCCAGATTTGCATGCTTTTTCTGACTCTGATTGGGCTGGTTTCTATGACACTCGTGTGTCCACTAGTGGCTTTTGCTTCATGCTTGGTAGCTCATGTATATCTTGGTTGAGCAAGAAGCACCCTACTATGGCCACTTCCAGTTGTGAGGTTGAGTATAGAGAAGCTTTCATAGAAATTGTTGAGTGTGTGTGGCTCAGACGCCTTATGGCTGATTTGGGTGTTGGTCAGTCTTTTGCCACCACCATCTTCACTGATAGTCAGAGTGCATTGGCAGTTGTGAGGAACCCTATGTTCCATGCTCACACTAAGCACATTGAGGTGCATTATCATTATGTCAGGGAGAGGTTCTCTGCTGGGGAGATCAACTTGGCTATGTGCCCATGCAGGAGAACATTGTAGACCTTTTCACGAAGGCTCTACCTAGGGAGAAGTTTGAAGCTTTTTGCAAAGCTTTGGGCTTACTTCCTTTTGTGGAGTGATTTCCACATAGCTTGACACTTCCTTATACATGAGTGCCAGCTACTTGTTCACCGCATCACTCCCAAGGGGATTTGTTGATATATTTAGGTAATGATGTGTGTGAACACTCTAGGATCATCGTGGCACTTTTTTCCCTCTTTAGGAGGTTTTTTTCCCTCGGCTTGTATATACGCCTATTGCCTTAATGGGCTACTTATCTTTGTACATTCTCTAGTCATACATTCAGTATTGTGTGTTGTGCTCCAAGCTTCTTTTTCTTCCTTGTGCTGTTCGCGTGCTTCCGCAGACGTCTAACTCCAACATTGTAGCCCCCTTTGCCATGTTCTTCAAAGTGGCACAAACTCAACACTCACCCATTTCAACTTTACGAGGAATAGTCACATGTTAAACTCTTCCTTCCGTAATTGAATAAAGTTATGATACAACACATACTTCTCATTTCTACTTTCCATATCTTCTTTATATACTTGAAGTACTTCTCGACGAGTAAAGTTATCTGACAACTGTGACCTTCCACTTGTAGGCATAACCTCACAGTGCAAGCTAAAATAGTTCATCATCCAATTCATTGCATAAGTCCAATAGATCCTCTGCTCCCAATATGATATGTATCCAAAATGAGATCTGCATTCATAAGCCCCTCTTAAACCTTATGTATTCTAAAATTTCCCACCCCCATTGCACTTTTAAATGTAGCCCTACAACACTTCATCCCTTGACTAAAGTAATATTCAAAAGCAATACGCGTTATTGACATGTTATCCTCAATCATATGCATGTGAGAAACAAGGGATATATCCTGCCTTTCCCTATCTAAGTGGAGGAATTTCTCTCTTAGGTGCTTTAGTTTCTTCATTCCTAACTTATACAAACATTTCAAACCACAACAATGCTTTACAATATCCAATGCAATTTGTCTATCTGAAGTAAGAAATTGAAATCTTTTTTGACTTACTTCACGAGGCCTTCTCTTAAAATGCCGATTGAGCGTGCTTTGTCTTTCTTCCTTTTTGCTAACATCTTTTGCTCCACATGCACTTGAATCAGAAGGGAGGTCAATGGGTGCATCAAAAGGGAGATCAAGAGGTTCATTTACTTGAGAAAAATTGCATTGAGAATGTAATTTAAATGACTCAACCGAAAACATAGGATGACATTCTAAGCCATGGACATCCCTCGTGAGGAAAGGATCAACTAAAAACAACAAACTCGGACTTCTATCATGGTGACTAGAAGAACAGCATGCCCAGACATCTACTAAAAAGATGGAGTTCATCTTCACTTACTTCAAAGAGAAATGAACATAGGAGGTCGTTTTGAAATGGTGAGTGTCACATCAAAGAGATATGAAGATAGATTGCCCAAATTATTATGGTTAGATATGAAGATTAAGAAAAAGTACAATTTGATCTAATGTCACTAACTATGTGATTTATTTTGACCAAGTTTGACTTGACAGAATTTTGAGATACATATGTTTGACTTGAGAAAGTTTTGAGATACATATTAGATAAAGTTTTGAGATACAAAATAAAGTTTTAAGATACATAATGAAGTGTGGTATTTTGATCTCTTAAAAGAAGAAAGGAGGCAAGAATGTGGAGAAATGAGAACCCAGTCCTCATATCTTAAGATTGGTGAGCACAAAGACAATATTTGATGACAAAGTGATAAATTAAATTCCTTGAGAGACACAACTAACTTTCCCATCTATATTGGGCCTTTACCTCAAATAATTTAATGTATTTCCTCATATTGTTTTTACACCATGCTTTCTAGGTGACAATGATGAATTACTATCTACTCAAGATGTTTGAATTGTTAACAAAAAAACATTTGAACTGTTTAGTAGGGACAAAAAAACTATTTTGTGATGTTTTTCATATAGCTTCATATTCCTTTAAGTGTGGGATTATCAATATTCATTTAGGTTGTTGCTTTATTGATTATCCAAGGGAGGATTTGAAACTCTTTCTTATTCAATATGTGGATTATAGATTATTTATCATAGCCAATTGTGGATTTGAAACTCCTTCTCAGTTATTTTTGTGATCAATTTGAAGTTGCAACAGGCTATCACAAGTATTGCAGTTCTAATAATATCAGTTTTTCACTTTCTTTGTGAAAAGTTATAAGCTCTACATGTATTATTCCTTCTTGTAGTTATAATATTCCCAATTTCAAAGGCAAAATACACTGAATAACAAAAGGTGGGCTAACTCTCTTATTAGACCCAAAATTGGCATACTTATTGATTCCTAAATTGGAATAACTTCTCTTAAAACACCCTAAATTGGCATAACTAGTGATTCATGGTTCAACTACTCAGTCGAGTTGGTTAATCTGGTTAGGGCCTAGTTTGATTCAGTTACATCTAGTCAATTGCTAGTTCAAGCCATGCAAGTGCCCATAAATACTGGAGGAGGACATCAAGTTCATTTCTAAAATTTGTGCGTGAAGAGAGAGCTAAGAGTTAAAGACCACAGTGTTAAAAATAAAGAAGTAAGGTCATATATATTTTTGCAAAAAGGATTTTCTTCAAATAAAAGGAAAATACAAAAATGAAAAATGGAAGCATTTACTTCAGCAAGTAGTGGAGATCAAAAGAGAATCAATCAAAAGAAATCAAATCCAAAAAAGCTGAACTGGAAGAGGAGTGGCTACTCAAAGTAGTGGAAGAGTTATGGAGAAGAGCTCTCAAACTCATCATGAGAGTTTTTGGTCACTTGGCTATAAAAGAGGCAAGGGAGGACACTCAAGCATAGAGGAAGAAGGCATGGAAGTCCCCTTGTAGCTAGTTCATTTGGTTTGAGTCATTTTGTTCTCTTCACTCTCATAGAGTATGTCCAGCTGCATACCAATTTCTGGGTAGTCTACTTGTGAGAGTCATATCTCTCAATACATGTATCCCATTTTAGAGTTTCAACATTCCTTGGAAAGATTATCTCTTCCTCTATCCATAGTAGTTTTATCAAATTCTTTATGTATTGTGAGTTATTCCGTTTTTAGTGAAGTCCAATTTTCAGCTTAACTAAGAGGATAGGTAGCTTGTTTTGAGGCAAAGGGTTGCCAACCTAAAACTGCTTCGAATTGAGTGTTTGATAGCTTACTTGAAAGCTCTAAGTGTCTAGTTTGAGTGACCAAAGTTTCAAGTTCATTGCATTTTTCAATTGACACCAGTTTTCATTTGAAGGTTCAGCTGTTGACAAAAGCCTTGATCCTGAGAAGGTCTTATACACTTTCCATTGCGAATAGGAGAGGAATTCTCCAACAATTGGTATCAGAGCATTGGAGTTCGAAGAGGCAAATCATTGGAACTAAACTGAAGCAAAGGATAAGCTACAAATTAAGGGGGAGCTTTGTGATGTTAAGGAAGAGTGGCACAATATATTTGAGGTAAACTTCAATCTTGGAAGTTTTCAATGGCTAATTTAGGACAACAAGTTGAGAAGTTAGACAAAGATAATTTTCAGTCTTGGAGGTATAGAATGAAAAATTACCTTAAAGGTAAAGGTTTATGGAGTCTAGTTAGTGGAGATGATCAACAACCGGTGGACCTTCAAGATCCCAACATTACTGCGGCACAAAGGAGACAATTTGTAGATTGGGAAGAGAGGAATCGAAGGTGATGTTCCTCATGTCAGAAGTTATTTCTAACACTATGATTGGTCATGTGCAAAGCTTAGAAACAGCCAAAGAGGTTTGGGAAGCATTGGAGAAGGTGTATGCTACCTCAACAAGGTCTCGTAGGATGCAACTCAAGAACGAGCTAAACAACATGAAGAAAAGCTCAAACCAAAGCATTAGTGAGTATACATTGCGGATAAAGGAGCTTCGAGATTAGTTAGCATAAGTTGGATGCAAGATAGAAGAGGAAGACATCATCCAAACAACCCTCAATGGCTTGAGGAGTGAAGAAAAGTGGAAGCCCCTCATCACAAACATTCTTTATAGAGACCCTCTACCAACATTCAATGAGATTATACCAAATCTTGTGGCTGAAGAGGTTGGTCAACAAGGAGGAGGCAACAAAGGTAAGGATAGCCATAGTCAAATGTTATATGCAGGACGAGGTAGAGGAAGGAACTCAAGAGGAGGCTCGAAAGGAAGAGGAAGAAGCTACAACAACACAAATTCCAGCCAACACAACTCGGAGGACAACAAGGACAACTCAAATGACAACACACATGGAAGAGGTCGAGGAAGAAATAGAGGAAGAGGTCGAGGTTCATACAATCCTCATAAAGGTATAACATGGTATCATTGTGGTAAACTAGGACATTATGCAAATGATTGTTGGCAAAAGAATGGAAGGCTGAATGGAGGCAACCAAAGGAGCCAAAATAACTATGGGACTACATCAAGTGAAGGAGACAAGCAAACCATGCTTGCCATGAAGCATGAGTACAACAACTCGGGAAGTGATGATAAAAAATGGTTCATAGATTCAGGTTGGAGCAACCATATGACATGCCAAGGAGATTTATTCACAATGCTACAAGCTCCAAGTGGAAAAGGATGTGTGGAGACTGGTGATGAAACTCAACACGCAATTGAGCATGTTGGAGATATCAAACTTGGAGATAAGAAGGTATTGGCTAATGTTCTTCATGTTCCTACTATTGCAAAGAATTTGATTTCAGTAGGACAAATGGTAGAGAAAGGATATCATGTTATCTCAATGAAAAAGGTTGCTTTATAAAGAATCCAAAAGAAGGATTCAAGGTCATTGCTCAAGGAAGGAAAGAAGGTAGGATGTTCACATTGGACATTCAACAACCAGATGGAAAGGTGATGTATATTCAGTTTGAAAACAAGAGGATTGTTGAAATCAATTTGTGGCACAAAAGGTTTGGACATATCAACATTCCCAAGCTCAAGGACATGAGAAACCATGAAGTGGTAAGAGGTCTTCCAAGATTCAATGATGTTGGACTACGTGAGTTTTGTGAAGCATGCCAACTAGGAAAGCAAACTCGACAACCATTCAAGAAGAGCAACTATGTGGCAAGGAATGTCCTCGACTTGATACACATGGATGTATGGGGACCATCACAACAACCATCGGTGGTTGGTAATAGATATTTTATCACTTTTATTGATGATCATTCAAGAAAAGTATGGATCTTTTGCATAAAACAAAAATCAGATGTGTTCTCCATGTTCAAGAGATTTAAAGCACAAGTAGAAAAGGAAACAAGATGCTACATAAAGATCTTGAGGTCCGATGGAGGAGGAGAATACTTCTCCAAAGAATTTTCAGATTTTCTTTATGAAAATGGCATCAAGAGAGAATTTACATGTAGCTACATGCCTCAACAAAATGGAATAGCTGAAAGAAAAAATTGACATATCACAGAAGTTGCAAGATGCATGCTCAACGAGATGAAGATGCCACTAAACTATTGGGTTGAAGCAACTAGTATGGCTATTTATTTGATGAACAAGTGCACAACAGCTGGAGTGCATAATCTAACTCTCGAGGAGGTTTATTCCGGTAAGAAACCTGACCTTACACATCTCAAAGTTTTTGGATGTGTGTGTTATGTTCACATCCCTCAAGAACTAAGGACAAAGATGGAGGCAAAGTTAGAAAAATGTATTTTCATTGGATATTCATCGGAGCAAAAGGGATAGAGGTGCTACAATTCGGTGACAAAGGAGCTACGAATGTGTTATTTGATGAGCTAAGACCATGGTTTGGAGACAAAGGGAAAGAGAAGATTCTTGAAGAAGATTGCGAAGATGATGGAGGTCTTGTCCAAGAAGGATTTCAGCAAACAAGCACTCAAATGTGAGGTCTAGAAGCTTCTACATCACTTGGAGAAAGCTCAACATGGAAGGGGAGACTAAGGAGTCATTCCTCATCACCAACATCAGGTTATGAAAGATTTGAAGTTGAAAGTGCTGCCCAAAATAGTGATTCAAATGCAAGTGAAGAAGAGTATGAAGAGGTGATTACACCAAAGGTAAAGCTGAACCGGTTGAAGAAGCAATATTCAAAAGGAAATGAAAGGAGGTCTTCAAGGGCAAGGTATCCAATTCAAAGGCTGATCTATGATAGTTTTATTGCAAAGCATTTTGCATATATGACACAGGTGGTCAAAGACAAAGAACCGGATGCATATGAAGAAGCATGTACACAAAAAGAATGGCAAGAAGCTATTCAAGAAGAGATAAAAGCTCTCAAGGAAAATCACACATGGGAGCTAGTTCCAAAGGTTGAAGGTATGAAGATTGTTCCAAATAAATGGGTGTTTAAATAAAGAGAAATGCTGATGGTTCTCTAGCTAGGCATAAAGCTAGACTAGTAAAGGATTCAAGCAAACTCACGGCATCGACTATGAAGAGACTTTCAGCCTGATTGCAAAGATGGGATCAATTAGAACCTTGATTGCAATGAGTGCAACAAGGAGATGGCCATTGTACCAAATTGACATAAAAAATGCTTTTCTCAATGGTGATCTTCAAGAAGAGGTATACATGAGTCAACCGATTGGATTTGAAGATAGAAAGCATCCAGATTTTGTTTGTAGATTGAAGAAAGCTTTGTATGGGCTGAAGCAAGCACCAGGTGCTTGGAATCAAAGATTGGTCGAGTACCTCATAAGGTGTGGGTATAGTCCAAGTAGTGTAGATCCCTCTCTCTACATAAAGAAAGAAGAAGGCAAGCAGGTATATATTTGCATATACGTTGATGATCTCATCATAACAGGAAGTAATGTTGCAGGAATACAAGAGATAAAAAGAAAACTTGATAAGGAGTTTAAAATTTCAGACCTTGGTGAGCTGAAATACTTTTTAGGCATTGAAATAGTCTATGGGAAAGATGGCATCTACTTGATGCAAAGAAAATACCTGTTGGATGTTCTTTTCAGATTTGGAATGAGTCAATGCAAACCACTCACTCAACCTATGGACACAAATGTGGAGCTCTGCTCAAATGATGGAGAGAAGTTACATGATGTAACTACATATAGGATTATTATAGGTTCATTGATCTATGCTACGATCACGAGACCAGATTTGTGTTATATTGTTGGAGTTCTTTCTCAATTTATGCAAGCTCCAACAAGTGAACATTTAAATTCAGTCAAACGAGTGCTAAGATATGTGAAGCACACAGTCAATCATGCCTTGTTTTTTAGATATGATGAAGAATTGCAGGTAAAGGGCTTCAATGATGTTGATTGGGCTGGTTTGAAGGAAGATAGAAGATCCACTTCAGATTATGTGTTCATGATAGGTAGCAAACCTATCACATGGAGCTCGAAGAAGCAACCTACCATTGCACTATCATCTACAGAAGCTGAATATAGAGGATTAGCCTTTGCAACTTGTGAAGCTATGTGGATTAAGAAGCTCCTGGTTGATCTTGATGTGCAGGTGGAGGCCATTCCAATTTATGGTGACAACATGTCCAGCATTCACTTGACAAACAATCCAATGTTTCATGCACGAAGTAAGCACATAGAAGTGCATTATCATTATGTTCAAGAAAAAGTTTTGAGCAAGGATGTGGATATAAAGTTCCTTGGAACTAATGACCAGGTTGCAGACATGTTTACAAAGTCCTTAGATGCTTCTAAGCTAAAGAGGTTCAAGGATGAAATCAACTTGCAGGATATGGCTGAAGGTGCAAGCTCACATGTGAGGGAGTCTTAAAAATAAAGAAATAAGATCATATATATTTTTGCAAAAAGGATTTTCTCCAAATGAAAGGAAAATACAAAAATGAAAAATGGAAGCATTTACTTCAGTAAGTAGTGGAGATCAAAAGAGAATCAATCAAAAGAGCATCAAATTCAAAAAAACTGAACTGGAAGAGGAGTGACCACTCAAAGTAGTGGAAGAGTTATGGAGAAGAGCTCTCAAACTCATCATGAGAGTTTTTGGTCACTTGGCTATAAAAGAGGCAAGGGAGGACACTCAAGCATAGAGGAAGAAGGGATGGAAGTCCCTTTGTAGCTAGTTCATTTGGTTTTAGTCATTTCGTTCTCTTCACTCTCATAGAATATGTCAAGTTGCATACCAATTTTTGGGTAGTCTACTTGTGAGAGTCATATCTCTCAATATATGTATCCCATTTTAGAGTTTAAACATTCCTTCGAAAGATTATCTTGAGTACTTCCTTTATCCAAAATAGTTTTATCAAATTCTTTATGCTTTGTGAGTTATTCAGTTTTTAGTGAAGTCGAGTTTTCAGCTTAATTGAGTGGACATGCAGCCTGTTTTGAGGCAAAGAGTTGCCAATCCAAAACTACTCCAAATTGAGTGTTTGATAGCTCATTTGAAAGCTCTAAGTGTCTAGTTAGAGTGATCAAAGTTTCAAGTTCATTTCATTTTTCAATTGGTACTAGTTTTCATTTGAACGTTCAGCTATTGGCAAACGCATTGATCCTGAGAAGGTCTTCTACACTTTTCGCTGCGAATAGGAGAGGAATTCTCCAACACACAGAGCCTAGAAAACAAGCACAAATAAGCAAATGGAGAAGAAGAGTGCTACCAAGAATCCTCACAGGTATCCAAAATTCTTGCCTCTAAAAAGATTCCAAAAAGATTCCTATTATTTATGTTAGAGAATTACTGTATTTGTTGGCTCTCAAATTTTATTGAATGCAACTTCTTGTATTTTTTCCACCCGCAAGTCAATGCCAAGCATCGACCTAAAGTTGCAAGTCGATGCCTGGCATCGAATTAGAGGTGAAAGTTGATGCCTGGCATCGACTTTCATAGAGAAGTCGATGCCAGGCATCGACGTGCTCCTGCAAGTCGATGCCTGGCATCGAGTTGCCTATGAAAGTCGATACCTAGCATCAAATTTTATCTCTAACTCGATGCCTGGCATTGACTTGGGTGTGCAAGTTGATGCCTGACATCGAATTCTCTATGAAAGTCGATGCCAGGCATCGACTTCGTGGTGAAAGTTGATGCCTGGCATCGACTTCTTTGGGCTCGAGGTTGATGCCAGGCATTAAGTTGGGCTGCAAGTCGATGCTAGGCATCGACTCTGGGCTCCAAGTCGATGCCAGCAATCGACTTTGGGCTGCAAGTCGATGCCAGGCATCGATCTGCACGTGAGTGAGAGCCCACATTCGTAGAGCGTAAAACTAAATTTTTGCAAATTTCAGGGAGACTGAGGGAAGAGTGGACAAGAGTGCGAAGAAGCTTAGGGTGATTGTGAGCACATGAGGACAAGCATTTGAGAGGAGCATGGGTCACCCCATGAAAGGAAAGAAAAGCATTGCTTCATTATCCTCTGACAGGGCAAGCAACCCAATTCCCATTTCATCTGGTGGACATAGCAACATAAGGCCTATTGATGAGGATCCAATGAGGCAGGAAAGGTGGAAGGAAGTCAAGGTCAATAGGAAAGGTCAACCATTGTGGGACATGACATCTCTGGAGTGGTTTCTCTAGTACATTGAAGAGAAGAACGCTACTCTTTTGGTTTTTGGAGGAGCCTATGGGAGGGGAAAGCTCATGACCACAGAGGCTTTTCAATATGGCCTAGTGTTCAAAGTAGATTATGAGGATGAGGATTCAGATAACCTTCTTTTTCTAGTGGAGACATCTAAAGGCTTAAGGAATGTGATCTGCAAAATGAACCTATTGTGCCCAAAGTGTTGTGTGCCAGAGAAGCTTGCAGATCTGTGTAGGAACTCGGAGAATTTTATCAGGGATTTAATGCTGTGGATCCAAGGGAACATAATGCCAACACAGCAAAAGAAGACCACACCTATAAAGGCAAAGGGTGCAATCTATGCAGAAGAAACCACTAAAAAAAATTGAAGAAAGCAGCAGATGAAACATCCTCTAAGACAAGTTCTGACTCAAAGGATGTTATCATGGCACGTGTTGGAGAACTTGCATCAGAGATCTTGGGTACTGATCAAAATAGGATGAGGGAGGACATTGCCAAGAGAAAACTTGTTAGAAAAGGATAGATTTTCCACCTACCCATCAATATTATCGATAGATCACCCATTGACCCAATCACAGGGGGAAGGCCCCTTGAGATAAGGGAGCCACATAATCTACATGTGTAGAACCTAAAGAAAAAAATGAAGATAAATCCACATGCGATTGTAGTTCCTTTTCTAGACATGGTAGACCCAAATGAATGCAGCTTTGCAGATGATTTCAATGATGCTTTCTTTGAGGATACACGTACTATGTGATTGGTGGATAACACTCTACAGAGCACATAGACAGTTGGTGAAGGAGCACCCAACAACATTCTTCTTTAGGTTTGCAAAGTGCAAGATATATGCATGACTTACTACTGAAGAGGCCAATCTTTTGGCTTGGGATCATAATAACGACAATGATTATAGGCAAAAAATGTCATCCATTGAGCAAATTTGCTTCTTCCACCATGAGTATGAAGATTCTCTAATGAAAGATGCTAGGAGGGTACATCCAAATCTAACGAAGTAATGTCTTATTGAGGTGGGGATAGCTGTGGATGAGACATCAAAATCAGATCCCTTGAGGAAATTTGACCCTTGGTCTCAACTAGCATTCAAAATAGGTGAAATATGGGATCTCGAGGACAAGATTTTTACAATGTGGGAAAATAAGGAGGTTAAGGGCCAAAAATAGAGGAAAGCAAGGCCAGATCTTCAAGTGGATGTAATGGGAAAAGGAAAGAAGCTTGATCTTTGGATTGAAGAGGCTGTTGAGGATGTGAAGCTGACACCATGGGGAGCCCTCCAAGGGATCAAGGATGATACCTTGATAATATCAACATTATCAGGAGTAATTTCTAAAGATTTAAGTCTTGACGAGATGGTCACTAAGCTCAACAAGTAAGTAGGAGTTTCTTAAAGCTTCTTTGATCAGTGTTTCTTGTTTCTGAACTCACTAGGCTGCTTTTATCCATGGCAATGCAATCATAAAGTGTATATGAAGATTCAAGAGGTAATGATGAAGAGGCTCAGATGCTTCTCCTGGAGTGAAGTGGAGGTAGAGTTTTCAACCACCTCATCATACAAAGCATTGTCAGAATATTTAATATTGTTCGGTGATTGGGTAGGTGCTCCAACTCCACTCTCTGTTAAGATAGTCAATGCCTGGCATCCACTTTAGCCAAGAAGTCTATTCTTGGCATTGATTCTTTGCTGAATGTCGATGCCTTACATCAACTTTTGGGGAGAGGTTGATGCCTCACATCGACTTGCTACTGAATTCGATGCCTGGCATCGAGTTCTCTGCTGAATGTCGATGCCTAGCATCGACTCATTCTTCAGATGAGATGCATGGCATTGAAGTCACGCAAGAATTGTGCCAGACATCAAATGTGAGGACATATATGAATAGAGACTCGATGCCAGGCATCGAATTGCAGCAAAGAATCGATGGCACGCATCGCCTTCTTGCCAAAAGTCGATGCGAGGCATCGGCTATTAGCATCAAATCGATGCCAGACATCGATGTTTTTGTAGAAGCCAAAAAAGTCAAAGTCTTTAGAGGTAAATGATGATTTCCCACTTGCATTCCTGGCTCACATTCAAAGGGCAAGGCACGAGAAGTCTAGGCTGAAAGCCAAGGAAATCAATTTCGATGATGAGTCAGATTTGAAGTGTTTCTCCAACCCTCTAGAGCCCCTTAGACTTGTATATTACAATGTATATTGCACTAATGTAAATAATATGTGTACTGTTGTACCTAGAAAACATTACTCCCTTCTAATAGCAGATATACCCTATGGGTTTAGGATGGTGGTCTTTGTTAATGATGACGAGCCATTAAAAAACCCACAGATTCCTAAGATGGTGACCAATTTTGCAGACTTGACTATGTCACCTTTATGGAGGATAGTTATTTTCCATAGTAGGGACCAATCGTTTTTTGTATCAACTACTTTGAAGTCAAGATGTCATGTTGTGGAGTGTCTTACATGGTAATCTATCTTCATTTTGGTCTCTTATTTATGCATAATGAACCTATTTTAATTATAGCTTTCTTTGGCAAGGTAAAGACAAAGGTGAATCATACTCCTTTGCATAGGTTTGTGAGTTCAATAGAATGCATTACAGTCAGGTATTATGATGAAGTAAGCAAATGAAGGGTCCGCGAACATTGCAATGAGAATGGAATCTCCAATGTACTCATGTTCCCTGCAGTTACAAAGAAACTTCGTCATGTGGCTAGGGACAAGACATTGGTAAATCCATATCAGAAGGCACAACAATTGATTATGCAACTTCTTCAGTTGTTTTTCAATGATGATGACTGGGACCTAGACCTTTTCTCTAGCATAGGTAATTGTAGTTCTAATGGATCTCATTTACCAAGTATCATGATGTGCCTCTAATTGTTTTGCTTTCTTTTAAGGAACGACTCTTGCTTGTTCATTAAAAATGTTCAGGCATTGCATAGCTGTAGAGAAAGATGAAGCTCAAGTGAGCTTCATAAGAATGAAGATAAATGGGTTGAATGAATGCCGAGATGAGGACCAAGAGGTGGAAAGAAAGCACATAGCAGACACTAAAAGATTCCAAGCTGCTTCAGGGGAGCCTGTTCCACCCCTTGCAGATGAACATTGAGACATGGCTGACCTTGAAGAGCCAATCTTGGAGCAAGAAAAACAGGCTACGACTTCTAAAGCTCAGGAAGATGATATTATGCATGAAGCTGAGGACACATATGATCAGCTTCTATTGTAGGAGCTTTCTATTTTTGTAAACAATGTCTTGACTGTAAAAAGCAAATTAATAGAAATACAATTCAAAGTGTTTGTTTCAAATTGTGCTTATCATTATCTATACTGAGCTTTCTTGTCTGATCAATATGTGGATATTGTTTAACATTTATGCTTGTTTAGGGTCGTCTTTGTAAAATGTTTGTTAGAAAATGCTTTGTGGAATTCAATATGGTATGCAAAAGCCTACTCTCAATGTCTCTACTAGATAATGACATGATTATTATCGGAATTGCCCTATGGAAAATGGTAACTGTTTGTTCCGTCTCATGTAATGCAAATTATGAATAGCATTTGGGAGCTTATCATATGTGCTTCTATAGATTTAAAAAGTAAACAAAGAGGTTTCTCTTATTATTATTTGTCTTGAATTTCGTTTTTCTAGACTAGAAGGTTATAAGGTGGGGTACTTGATCGTAAAGTTGAGCTCTTCTTGATCACAAGTAAATTATTCTATCTAGTTAGGACTTCTAAGGTTATAAAATCAAGCTTCTTTCTATTGTTTTTGAGCAAGAGACAAGTGGTTTTGACTAAAGGTTGTGAAATGGACCATTTTTTGCATGATTTCAAGATGTTTAGGTTCAAATAAAAAGAGAACATGTCTTTGTTCTCCTTTGTTGTGACTCCGTGTTAGTAGTTTGTATACATTTTAAGATATATATTTAGTGGAATGTATATCTTATATGATATAGATTTATGTTGCCTTTTTGTAGATATAAAGTCTTCATAAAGCAAGCATTATGCGAAAGGGAAAAGAATGGTCATATGCGATTATTCATCAAGAGGGTGAAACAGTCTCCACAGTACAATGCAAATGTTATGGACACCATTATGTAGGAAATACAACTCGGATAAAAAGGGCCTCTTTTTAGTACATGTAATAATGTGGTAGGATGCTCTAATCTAGACAATGATATATGGGTACACTATGAAAGTTATGCAACGTCAAAATATAAATCTCAAGGTATCACATCAAAAAGATTTAAAACATGAGTAGTTCAGAGCACTTTCGAACTAGTCTAGGTGTAGAGCAAGAACAAGTAGATGCATCAATGACAACAGAGGATCGTCATGAAATTTCTACTCAAGTATCACAAACTATTTTCAAGGATACTCAAGATACATGTACTCCATTTTCACTAGCTACGTTAAGAAAGAGTGGACTTGGTGAATGTAGTAAAAACAACGGATCTAATAATATGGCACCATGCTTTATCCGTACTAAATCACAAAATACAATATCTATAGCTTTTGAAAAGAAAGATTGTCTTGAGCTTCATCTTAAATGGACTCGATCATTTTTAGCATGTGAGATTTCTTTCAATGTTAATCGTAATACTATTTTCAAAGATGCTTTGAAGTCAACTGCACGGAAAGGATTCACCATGCCAGATTACAATAAAATGTGAATAGAGTATTGTAGATAAAGTGAAGAAAAGTACTAAAGCTATTTTAAAGCGATTATCGGGCGATCATCCCAATCTACATGTCGATGAAGAATATCTTGTATACAAAGCATCAAAGCAGAGTTTCTGCTAATCCTTTATGTTGTAAGTCAAAAAGCTTTAATGGTGCTATTTCTTTCGCCCTTCCTATAACTCGAAAGTGAACATCACGAACAAAATGATTTGGACATAGCTTTTTTACTTCTCTCATTGATAATAGTTCTCCTTCTAATCCCTTTGGATCTTTGTGGAATGAAAGTGCTAACCCCAATTGTGCAAATTGAACATTTGGCTCAGATAAAATCCTTTGAGATTCAGCATGATCAAGGTCATTATTCACATCTGGCATGCTTGCCATGTTTTACTTTCAAATCTACAAAAAAAACCACTAATTTTTCCTCAAAAGGATCCATATCATCTAATTCATAGAAATCAAATCATTCAAATAATACCACATCATTTAATCCACGTAATTCAAATGATTCCACATCATTTAATCCACATAAGTCAAATGATACCACATCATTTAATCCACATAATTAAAATGAATTCACATCATTTAATCCAATTAATTCAAATGCATTTAATCCACTTAACTCAAATGAATCCACATCATTGAATCCACATATTACAAATGAATCCACATAATTTACTCCACTTAATTCAAATGAATCCCCATCATTTAATTCACTTAATTCAAATGAATCTAGATAATTTAATCCACATAGTTCAAATGATACCAGTTCATTTATTCCACATAGTTCAAATGACACCAGTTCATTTATTCCACATAATTCAAATGATACCACTTCATTTGATCCACACAATTCAAATGATACCACTTCATTTAATCCACATAATTCAAATGAATCAACATCATTTAATCCACATAATTCAAATGATACCACTTTGCAAGTCAAACATGTATACTATTGATGATTAGGAAGCGTAAAACTAATTATATAAATACAAATCATACATATGTAAGAGACACACATGCGGATCATACAATATGCATGACACAATAAACATAACAATAAAATAGATAATAAATGAAAAATAGAGCAATATCTGAATGGTATGGTTAGGAAAGGGTTTTGTGAATGGTATGGTGGTAGTAGAGCTCTATGAACTTGTGAAGAAGCAACATGGAGAATAAGCTCTTTGATCGAATGAAAAAATAGATATATTTTTTGCTTAGAAACACATTTTCGATTGAAGATTCTTCCGATAGAAAAACTTTTCGATTGAAAGCGTTTTCGATCGAAAGTGTTTTGATTGAAAGCGCATTTGTGTCCAATTTTGTTTCCTCGTATATTCAAAAATCCATGAATAAAATGAACATATTTGGTATTTTTCCATTATTTGGTCGAATGAATGCAACCTAGTGTAGAAAAAGCTCTTGCTATTGAGATTTAATATAACTATTGGCATAGAACACATTTTGTGACTCTCAAACTTAGTTGAAATCAATCCGAGTGTCGCAAGATGGGTAAAATCCATGGATGAAAGTGCAAGTATGTTAGGCGAGTTGCTTGGGCCTTGTGTCTCTCAAGGTTGAGGGCTGAGGTTAAACCCTTCAGGGTCGCGTTCGAACACCTCTCACCATTTAGGTGGTGAGATATTAAAACCTACCCCTTTGGGCGATTGTTGGATCTTCAAGCTACTTAATTCAAATCAATTACCTCATATAACCTTAGGGTTGTCCCTTCTTAGTTTTTATTCTAGTAGGCCTTCAATCTCTACATCTTAATAATTGCAGTTAAGCATCCAAGCCTTTTTTGTAGGATTTCTAGGATATCGTCTTTTATTATATATCAAACAAATTCAAGATGATCCGGGAGAGTAGATCTCAATGGTCCAACTACTTCCTTTAGAAAACAGAACAACATGGCCTTCCTCAAAGCAATCATGGAGATACTTTTTGCATGTGCAAAAAAGTCTATGTTTTCTTAAGGCTTAACCTTTTTACTCTCAAAAGACTTAGCTTTTTGAGTCTCAAAAGAAGGAAATTGAAAAACGTATACCATCTCCACTCATTCGTTCGCCATAAAGGATAATACAATAGCGAAGGCATATGTAAGATTAGTCACTCAATGTAAGCTAATTTAATCACTTTTTTCTATCTAATGTAAATTAATCACTTTTTTTTCATATGGAATATGAAGTGTACGAAGTGTCTCTTGAGCTGTTGGGTGATGAACTAATCTTTTATTTGTTTTGGGTCACCCACCGATTGGTCATAGTCATTGCATTTGATTTTTGTTTGCACAAATTCACACAAATTCCCATGTAATCCAAGCGCGCGTAGCTTAGTGGTTTGACGCCTTGAGTCTCTGGGAGGAAGTCTTAAGTTCAAGTCTTAGCTGAACATATTTATGAGTTCCTCAAAGATAAGTGCCTCTAGCTTACGAGGCCGGGTGTGTGAATGTGTTTTCAATTCATTCTACTATCAAAAAAGAAAAAAAAATTCCTGTGTACATGCACACCCGTGTGTGCGCACACACACAAATATATATAGTATTTTATGCATGACGAATATACATTTTATGCACGATGAAAGTTTTACAGTGCATATATAATTAGGTGCAACAAATATAATATTTTATTCATGAAAATGCACGATTTTTTTTGGCTATAGTATAATTGTCATTCTCCAAAATATTTATATAATATAGAAATATTTAAAAAATATGTATATATATCTTAAATTATCTGTATAAGATAATTTATGTACATATATCTTAAATTATCTATAAGATACATTTATATAGAATATCGTAAATGGATCCAAATAGTTAAATAGATGAGTGTGAATGTGTTTTTTTTTATTAAGAAATGGAGGTTCGACCGAGGTCTACTCCCCGGAGCTTTAACTTTGAAATTGCTCCCGCCTCAAGAGAGCTTTGGTTCATGAGCTCTTAATTTGGATCCACAAAAGCTGGGTGATCGTCCTACAAGTGCCCTACATTATTACATGGTTATTGGAGATCATCGAATGTCGTTCAGTGACTGAAAGGGGAGATTCGATCACTTGGAAAAGGTATATCAATGCATGCAACAATGGCAAACATTCCATATTTTCCTATTCACATGAGCACACTCAAAGCATCAACCACTAGGCTATGCAGGCTTGAACAAATGCTACATTATTACATGGTTGGTTATTGGAGATCATCGAATGTCGTTCAGTGACTGAAAAGGGAGATCCATATTGTTTATAATTCACCTTTTCGACCATTGCTCTCAATCCAACATGAGCACAGTCAACCATGTCCTTTGAACTTAATTCTTCTATAATCGTGTTCAATGTGTCGCATGCAGATATAAAACGATCCGCTGGCTGTGTGGTTGTCGTCTCATGAGAGTAAGTAGCTTTCTCTCTATCTCTCTCTCTGTCTCTCTCTCTCTCTCTCTCTCTCTCTCTCTCTATATATATATATATATATATATATATATATATATATATATATATATATATATATATATCATGCACACACATATCCGCTGTAGCTGTGGTTGTCTTATGAGAGTAAGCAGCTCTCTCACACACACACACATATCCGCTGCAGCTGTGGTTGTCTTATGAGAGTAAGCAGCTCTCTCTCTCACACACACATATCCGCTGCAGCTGTGGTTGTCTTATGAGAGTAAGCAGCTCTCTCTCTCACACACACATATCCGCTGCAGCTGTGGTTGTCTCATGAAAGTAAGTAGCTTGCTCTCTCTCTCTCTCATGGCCAGGCAGTTTGCGCCCTTCGTGGGATGGCGACTGGGGGCGCTGTTGTTGTTAATGATGGTGCGGGAGAACAAAGGATCTCTCCACAAGAAGCAAAGCATAGAAACTCTCTTGCACTTCAAATCGTTGATGGGGGACTAGTGGTGGCCTTGTCGCTGCAGGGCGCCGGGCTGCAGGGCACCATCTCCCCTGCCCTCGCCAACCTTAGATTCCTGCGCTCCCTGGACCTCTCGAATAACAGGATCTCCGGGGGCATCCCATCTCTACTTGGCAATCTTATCAACCTTGAGTACATCAACCTGTCCGTCAACAAGCTCACTGGAACAATTCCGCCTTCCCTTACGTCTTTACAGAACATAGGGTACGTAGATCTTGAACAAAACGGTCTCTCTGGAGCTATCCCCCCTGGCCTTTCCAATTGTACTTCCCTCCAAGTGCTCATTCTTGCTGGAAACCAACTTTCAGGCAGCATTCCTGCCCTTGCCAACCTTAGCTTCCTCAGCTATCTGGACCTCTCGTATAACAACATCTCTGGGACAATCTCATCTCCTGATGGCAATCTCGTCAACATTAGCTTCATCGACTTGTCCTTCAACATGCTCATTGGCACAATGCCACCTTCGTTTTCCTCTTTACAGAACCTATGGTACCTAGATCTTGAACAAAACGGTCTCGCTGGAGCTATACCTCATAGCCTATTCAATTGTACTTCCCTCCAAATGCTCAATCTTGCGAGAAACCAATTCTCTGGCAGCATTCCTGCTACACTTGGGGCTCTGCGTCTGCTTCAAGCTCTGTCTTTCTCCTACAATCACTTGACAGGCTACATTCCCTCAAGTCTTTTCAACTGCTCCAACTTGAAAGTGCTGGACCTTCCCAACAACACTCTGACTGGTTCTATTCCAAGTGAAATCGGAGCCGTCCCGTTCACAGGCGTACTCCACGATCTCCCAGACTTGGCCAGCACACTAAACCTGTATAATAATGCTCTGCAAGGACTAATTCCCTCTTCTCTTGCTAATTGCTCCGGACTCCAATATCTGTATCTGAACTTCAACAATCTCACAGGTCGAATACCGGAGTCCTTCGGGGAGCTCTCCTCCGTCCAATACCTCAAACTTAATTTTAACTATCTTACTGGCATGGTACCCGAAAGCCTCCAGAACCTGACGGCTCTAGAGTTTCTGGCTTTGCATGTCAACATTCTTTCCGGTAGCTTTTCTCATGCCTTGGGACTTTGTCCGAACTTGCAGAGCCTCTCTTTGAGTTTCAACAACCTATCAGGTTCATTACCATTATCGTTAGCCAATGCCAGTAATCTACTTTTTCTTAGCCTTCACAACAACCGGTTTACTGGTCTGCTACCCACATATGTTGGAGGTTTTCCAAAGCTGCAACTCCTAAACATAGCTTCCAACTACTTCAGTGGGCCAGTGCCAGAGGCCTTGGCTAATGCATCGGCCCTTAACGCGCTGTATATGGCACATAACCATATCTCGGGCCCCATACCTCCAGCATTTGGCAGCTTGATCAATCTTCAAGGGCTCGACCTACACGGAAATCAACTGAGTGGGTCAGTCCCTAAGGAGATTGCAAAGTGTGTCTCTTTATCGTGGTTAAATCTTGCAGAAAACAAGTTGCAAGGCCTTCTTCCACCACAACTTGGCAATCTCTCCTTTTTACGGTATCTGTACTTGGAAGGGAACACAATAACTGGCGGAATTCCGCCAAGTCTCGGGAAATGTCAGAGGTTGTTGGACTTGGATCTGTCGCGGAACTGTTTCACAGGTTCCATTCCACCATCTTTATCAAACCTTACTGCTATTTCGCTTGGGCTGAACTTATCTCACAACTATTTATCTGGACCTATACCAAACGACCTTAGCAATCTTCAGTATTTACAGACAATTGACTTGTCTGCTAATCAGCTGTCAGGGTCCATGCCTTCCTTTGAGGGCTGCATCGCATTGCAGGCTTTGAATCTGTCACACAACAAAATAGCTGGACGGATACCGGTCTCACTAGGACATCTTCAAAATCTCCAGTCGTTGGATCTCTCCTCGAATAACTTGAGCGGACAAATACCCACTGACCTTGCTCCGCGCAACATAGGAGCATCCTCATTTGCAAACAACCCAGGGCTTTGTGGCCAGCCACTTCCCGGGTGCAGCGCCCCTCCTAAACCCGTTTCAAGTCATGTTCATAGGACAGTTCTTATCATCATTTCGGCTCGGGAAAGTTCGGAAAGAAGAGGCAAGTCTCTCTCGAGGTATTTACTCAATTTTCTTTGAAGAGGACTCGTGCAACTTTCAAAATTGATCTGTGTTTCAAAATCAGCATTTCTAGGATCCTATTCTCGTTGCATTATTTGCACAGCGCGAAATTTGGGTCTTACAGATTACATATTAGCTAATACCAACTAAGCACATAGTTGATGATGAGAAATTTGCGTTATATTCTCTATGTGTGGTTACTGAGGGTATGCTGGTGTTTATGGTCAGATTGGATTAAAGCATCTTCACCACTGCGAGTAACAGCAGAAGAGCTTGTTGCCGGCACAGAAGGCTTCGATAAGAGAAACCTGATAGGAGTTGGAGGTACAAGCAAAGTCTACAAGACCAGTCTTACAAATGGACTAGTGGTGGCTGTAAAGGTTTTTGATTGGAATCCAAATGCTGAGAAAGCCAAGTACTTCTTCCAAAACGAGTGTGAGACTCTAGGTAAGCTGAGGCACAGGAATCTTGTCCGTGTCCTAAGCACTTGTTGCAACACTGAGATGAAAGCATTGGTAATGGAGTACATGCCGTGTGGGAGCCTCGAGAAGCTTCTATTCGAAGGTGACACCAATATTGGGCTCAGCTGGAGCATGCTTCTCAACATAGCGCTAGATGTCGCTCAGGCGTTAGTGTATCTGCACCATGAGTGCACTGCACCTATAATCCATTGCGATCTGAAGCCAAGCAATGTCTTACTCGATGAGATGTATATTGCACACGTCTCAGATTTCGGCATAGCAAGAATTCTCGAACCTGGTGACAGCTCGTATCCGGCATCGCACTTCAAAGGAACCGTCGGCTATATTGCACCAGGTCTGCTTTTTCTACGCGATCGTTATCCTTATCAACTGGCTGTAAGACACATATCTCCTCTCCTCTCAATCTTTCTTTCAACGTACTGACCATCACTACAACCATGATAACGAAATAAGGACAAGACGATTTGATGTAGATCAGTTAATAGGTTTGCATGTCGCACCAAATCCGCTCTTACCTGATTTCGCCATGGCCATTGATCATAAGCTTAGCGAATACATGCCCCTCATCTTCAGTCTTCATTCAGACGTGCTGAAGCTGAATTGAAAGGCAATGAGGCTAAGGTCATCTCACAGGCATAACATGGGGAGGGAGGTAGATCATGTGATTAGACCACACTCAATGTTTTACTCAGGAAACATAAACTGTTTGTAGCTCTAAGCCACTAGCTCAATCCCATCCTTTAACTATCGACTATACACTAGCTCATTGACGCAGCACTTCCATGTGGAAATTTATCACACATACTTGCAACCAAAGTCAGCTTCACCTCGCATACAGAATCGAGATTACCACATTTTAACCATTAGCTGATTTTGGACTGCATGAATTGTTAATGACCCCTTCTTTCAAATGACTCTTTTGCAGAATGTGCAGCATTATCTCAGTACTCGATAAAGGGGGACATATATAGCTACGGGACCATTCTTCTCTGCATGCTCACAGGGAGACGTCCTACGAGCGAGTTCTTTTGGGAACAAGGAAAAGAAATGCAGACGTGGGTAAGGCACTTCTTTCCAGATGAATATCAAGAGACATTAAGTGAGAACTTGCGAAGGGACATAGCAGTAAGCCACAACGAAGATGAAGCTTTGCAACTCATGGAACTAGCTCTATCCTGCACGACCAAGGAGGCGAAACAGAGACCGACGGCCAGACAGATCATGCGGACACTTGTCCATTTCAAGTCACTCCATCATCAGTCAATCTAGCCATGGAAACCACTCCATCATCAGTGTTCAAAAGAGAGCTCTACGACCATCTTTCCTCAAAATAAAGAGGTACAACCTCTCTAGAACCTCAATCGGTTGATACCACCTTTATGACACTTAGTGTGTAAAACAACTAAAAGCAAATGTGAAAAGCAACTCTCTAACCATCTTCACTTAAAATCAAGAAATATAAAATCTTTAAACCATTGACTAGTCGATGTGATTTTAATAACACTTAATGTCGAAAACAATCAAAAGCCAACGAAAAATCAAGAAATATAAAATCTTTAGACCATTGACTAGTCGATGTGATTTTAATAACACTTAATGTCCAAAACAATCAAAAGCCAACGTATAAAGAACATACATAAACATGGAGCCTTGCCAAACTTTCTATTACATGTCCGTATCCTGCTTCTACTGGTGTTGGGACGTACATGCTTGCAATTGTCAAAACCAAAATGCTAAAGTAGTTTTTCAATATAATTTTCTTGATGCATAACAATTCCCCCCAATGAATACAAATTGGATGCCAGATAATACTCCAAAAGGCCAAGATATGTGACATCAAAAGTATGCTTCAATAACCATAAGCATGTCAATTTTCTCATCGCATGGCTGAGTTAAGAGGATATCATCAACATAAAGAACAAACACTATAAGATCAGCCCCATCTTTGCTTACATAAAGTGTGCTTTCAATTGTACTACATGTAAAACAAAAAACAATCAAATGTTTATGTATCCTGTCATACATTGCATGTGGAGCTTGCTTAAGTCCATACCAAGCCTTATTGCCTTATTGTAGCTCAAGCATAAGCACCATGTCCTTGACTTGTCAATCCGTGGAGTCCTTGTTGAGATATCAAGCTCAACATGTGATGATCTAGGATGACACATATCAGTTTTTTGTTTCTCTGACATCTATAGTGGTCATGCCGGTATATGTCAGGGATACTTCATTGAGCTTCATTAGATTTATCTACTGAGAGTGATGGCATTTTTGTTCCTTGTCAGCTCACTCATTCGTGGACATTAGGTTTTTCCTTATGTATTGATCTTTATATATTGGAATTGTTGTATTCTTGTTGTTAGGTCATTCTTGTACATTCCTTTTTATGTGATAGAAAAAGAAGAAGAAGATCATTCTTCCTTGCCTCAATTTGTGTGTGAGATCTCTTCCTTATCTCCTTCCTTGTGACATGGTATTAGAGACAATGTGGTTGTAGAGAGCTTATGGAGAAGGCCAATGGTGAAGAGTACGCAAGACAACGTGGAGGAAGCACGATTCACAAACGACCTCATATTGCTACAAAAATTGGCATATAGGTAGAAGACCTCAAAAGGTTTTTGTTAGATCAAAGTTTTTGAGCCATCTTGACCTTCGTTTCCAGCTCGCAAGGTGGGGCCCATAAAAAACCCAGGCTAGTTTCGAAAATTGTAACTTGCCTTGTTTTTGGCAACACTCATATATTCCAGATCCAGAATTTCAAGCAATTTTGTGTACTGTTGATAGACAAAAACTGTGTTTTTCTGAGATTGAACTATCATGTCATAGTGTGATAGTGTTCAAGTAGAAGTGTTGCTTGTAGTGTTTTGCAATGTTGTGAATAGCTGCAAAAATGGAAAATGCAGATGGAATGAATCAGCTTATGAGTGATAAGCTAGATAAAAACAACTTCCATGCTTGGAGATTTAGAATGATGAATTTCTTGATGAAAAAAGGCTACTGGAAGTACATCAACAGAGAGAACGAAAATGCTCCATAGTTACCAAAGAGGAATCAGACTGTAGACTAGTTAAGAGCATATTAAGAATTGAATCAAGGAGCACAAAAGGTAATGTATTGACTATCTCTTAGCATACAGGATAGCATGATTGGACACATACAAGATGCCAAGACTACGAAAGAGGCTTGGAACAGTTTGGTCACATTGTATGAGACCAATACAAAGGCACAAAAATTGCAACTCAAGAACGAGTTGCATACATTGGAGAAAAAGAGCATGTTGGTAAGTGACTACACCCTAAAAATCAAAAGCATATGTGAGTCACTTGCATCTATTGGCGTGAATGTAGATGATGATGATGATAAGGCGGAAGTGTGCCTTCGTGGTTTAGGATCTACATATAAGAAGTTCATAACTTCTATCTAGACTTGGGAAAATATTCCAAATTTTGCTGATCTCGTATCCATGTTGATTATTGAAGAAAAGAATCTTGGTGAGGATTCAAACTACCAAGGAAAATCTATCCTTAGCAGGTATTCTACTCTGGCAGAGGAAGCGGCAGGGTTAGAGGCTTTGGAAGTGGAAGAGGAAATAGTAACCAAGACCAAAGTCAACAACATAATCATGCAGGAGGAAGAGGACAGTTTCGAGGCAAGGGGAGCCAAAGAGGTCGCAAAAATTTCCAAAGAAATAATTTAGGTAATGACAGTAAAGGATGCTAGAATTGTGGTAAACTTGGACACTTTGAACATGATTGTAGGTTGAAGAATCAAAATAACAGAAGGTAGCAAAACAACTATGCATCCACAAGTGCAGAAGTTCAGAGAAGCTGTTCATGGTTTAACATCACATGATGCATACAATGTCTATTGGCATTTCAAAATCGAATGATAATGTCTAGTATGTTGATTCTCGTGCTTCAAATCACATGACCGGTCATGTAGAATGGTTTAGTACTTTGCAAAAATTTTCAATTCCTAGATATGTTGAAATAGATGATGACACATCACACCCTATCGAGCATACAAGAAACATAGCACTATCTATGGAGGATGGAAAGGTAAAACATCTTGCTGATGTGCTGTATGTTCCAAATATAACAAAGAATCTGGTTTTTGTTGGACAAATGGTTGACCAGGGATTCCAAGTTAGGTTCAATGCTGATGGGTTATATGTAGAAGAATACAAATAGGGCGGATGATTGATCATCAAAGGAAACAAAGTGGGTAGGATGTTCACCTTAAATGTGAAAATTCATGAAATGAATGTAGCCATGTTTGCAAAAGGCATTCGAGTTATTGCTGATATAGAGATGTGGCACAAACCAATTGGACATGCAAATCTGCAAAGGCTAAAATTGATGCAGTCAAAGGAGATTGTCCATGGACTACCAATTTTCAAGGTTGCAGAGATGCAAAAGGTATGTGCAACATGTCAATTTGGTAAACAATCAAGATCATCGTTTTTGCATGACAAGCATTTTAGTGAGAATGTGCTAGAAATAGTACATACGGATGTTTGGGGTCCTGCAAAGACCACATCTATGGGCGGTTGCAAGTCTTATGTTGCTTTCATTGATGAACATACACAAAAAGTGTGGGTATATTTCATGAAAGAGAAGAGTGAGGTATTCACTCACTTCCACAATTTTAAAGCTATGGTGACATTAAGATCGGATGGAGAAGGTGAATACATTTCAAATGAGTTCAGCAATTTTCTAAAAAGTCAGAGAATTTGACATCAGTTTTCATGCAGGTACACACCACAACAGAATGGTGTTGCTGAACACAAAAATAGACATATTGCAGAAATAGCAAGAACCTTGATGGGTGAGAAGAATATGCTTCATTGTTATTGGGCAGAAGCTGTGCAGTACACATCATGAACAGAACTCCAACTACTGCTGTACATCAAGTTACACTTGAAGAGAAGTTTACAAGTAAAAATCCAAACTTATCACATATAAAAGTTTTTGGCTGTATTGCATATGTACATGTTCTAGATGAGTTGAGGACGAAGTTCATTCCAAAAGCAGAAAAATGTGTCTTCATTGGATACTCCCTTGAGCAAAAGGGATATAAATGTTATAACCCATTCACATGATAGGTGAAGGTGAGGAGATATGTGATATTTGATGAAATGTCAAGTTTCTATGCAGATGCCAAAGAAGGATAGAATCATGAACCAAAGTGGTCTGGATGCATCACCAAGCAATAGTTCCAACTCAAATCCATGGATTGGAAGATTGAGTGGAAATTTTAGTCCAAAAATATCATCAAATACATCCAAGAAAGGTAAAGAAAAGCTTTCTGTTGGTAGTAAAACATGTGCAATTTTTGAAGACGTTGATGGAGATTCAAGTGGTTCAAAAGAGAGACTTGATGAGGAACTTGGATTGCCCTCTATGAAGACTCCAAGAGTAAGAAAGGCACATGCAGGACTAAGAAGATCCTAGAGGATGCGGAGTTTAGTGCAAGGATTGACGTATGACAGTTATAAGGCTTGTCATTGTGCCTACATGACCAAGGTAATACAAGATGATGAACCTTCTTGTTTTGAAGATGAAATTGGAAATGCAAATTGGGAAAAAGCTATGGATGAGGAGATGGCTGCACTTTATGGAAAAAATATATGGAAGCTAGTCCCATTTCGAGAAGGAAAGAAACCCATAGGCTGCAAGTGGGTTTACAAGGTAAAGCACGATGCTAATGGTAGCATAAGCAGTCACAAAGCACGATTAGTAGCAAAAGGATATGCACAAACATATGGCATTGATTATGAGGAAACATTCAGCTCTGTAGCTAAAATTTCTACTGTCAGAACACTTGTTGCATTAGCTACAACAAAAGGATGGACTTTGCATCAGATGGATGTGAAGAATGCTTTCTTACATGGTGAGGTACAGGAAGAAGTATACATGGACTAGCCACAAGGATACGAAGATTCAAAACATCTAGAATATGTTTGTAGGTTACAAAAGGCTTTGTATGGGCTGAAGCAAGCTCCTCGTACATGGCATGCAAGGATTACTGATTACTTAACCACCATTGGGTTTTCTATGTGTGATGCAGATCATTCACTATATGCAAGGAATGGTCATGATGGCATCACAATTGTGGTTATTTATGTTGATGACTTGATTATAGGTGGTGATAATGAAGAAAGCATTAAAGAGGTAAAGGAACTTCTTATGTAGGAATTTCACATGAGAGATCTTGGTGTTCTGTGCTATTTCTTGGGCATTGATTTTATACATATAGAAACAAGTATATGGATGTCACAAAGGCAATATGCCTTCAATATGCTAGGAGAGTATGGTATGGCTGATTGTAAGTCAATTACTATGTCATTAGATCAGAATTTGAAGTTAGACACTACATTGGGTGAAGCATTGGAAAATGCTACTATGTACAGGAAAATTTTGGGAAGTTTGATATATCTCACAATTACGAGGCCTGATCTTAGCTACACTGTTGGACTTGAAAGTCAATTTATGCAGGTTCCTAGGAAGCCACATTTAGATGCTTTGAGGTGCACTCTACATTATGTGAGTGCTACTTTGGATTATGCATTGTTTTATGAAGATGGTGTAGATTTGCAGGTTCATGGATACACCGATGCAGATTGGGCTGGTAGCATGCCAGATAGAAGATCTAATAATGGATTTCTATTCTCACTTGGGAGTGCAGCTATTACATGGAGCAGAAAGAAGCAACCCACTATTGCTTTGCCAAGTGCAGAGGCTGAGTATAGAGGTGCTATAATGGAAACATGTGAGGCATCATGGCTAGAGATGCTACTTGCAGATTTAGGTGTGGAAGTGAAAAAGCCTATCACTATCTATTGTGATAATGTTAGCAGTATATAGTTAGCATGGAACCTTATTTTTCATGCTAGAACAAAGCATATCGAGGTACAATATCAATTCATCAGAGGAAGGTATTAGTAGGTGATATTGATCTTGTTTATGTGAGAACAGATGAGCATGTTGCTGATATTTTCACTAAAGCACTTGGAGTAGAGAAGCTGAAGAAGTTTTGGAAGATGCTTGGATTAGATGACATGACATTGAGCTTGAGGTGGAGCGTTGAGATATCAAGCTCAACATGTGATGATCCAGGATGACACGTATCAGTTTTTTGTTTCTCTGACATGTATAGTGGTCACACCTGTATATGTGAGGGATACTTCATTGAGCTTTATTAGATTTATCTACTCAGAGTGATGACACATTTCTTCCTTGCTAGCTCACTCATTTGCGGACATTAGGTTTCTCCTTATGTACTGATCTTTATATATTGCATTTGTTGTATTCTTGTTTTAGGTCATTCTTGTATATTCCTTTTTATGTAATAGAAGAAGAAGAAGATAATTCTTCCTTGCCTCAATCCGTATGTGAGATCTCTTCCTTATCTCCTTCTTCATGAGAGACCTGAGGAGTGTTATGAAGACCATGAGCATGTGAAGGCACAAATGTGTGAGTGAGAAGCACACTAGCATGCACACACACACACACACATACACACACACATACAAGGCAAGATCAAAGAATCGAAAGGTTCAATTGCACAAGAACTCTTACAAAAGCTTCAATCTCCACTAAGCCAACTCTCTCACAAGACAATCCCAAAAATGAGCTCTCTAGCTCTTTTTATAGTTTTTTTAATAGTTTTGGCCCTGTTTAGACCTAGTGTCTGGCCTAGTTAAAAATTAGGTCCCATGGCTTATTTGAGGGCTCAAACGGAGTCTAAAAATTACGAAAATTGTAAGGTGATACTTCTACTCCTCAAGGTTGAGGACTCCTTGGCTTCAAAAAAATGGAGTTGCAAAAATGTGAAATGATATTTACAATGGTTTTTAGTGATAAAAATCACTATTTTTATAGGGAATTCTTCTGAAAATTTGACATGCACTTCTTGGGGCTCCCTATTTTCTCCTTCTTCTTGTGTGTCCACTTCGTCGACACATTCTTGCACCTTGTTCTTGGCCTTGAGTGCTAACAGTCCCCCCCTCTCAAGCCTGTCGTCCCTGAAAAGCCCTTGTTGGAATTGTTGTTCCATGTAGTATTCCTTTTATCCTTGCTAGCCTTTTCACATTGTATTCCCTTTGTACGTACTTCTTTCTTGGATTCTAGCTTGATGGTGTATTTGTGAGCTTTCAAAAATTGCTAGTTGCTCAAAAGAGGTTGTCAATGTTGATTTTGAGTAGCTGTCAATTGTGCATTGCTTCATAGGTACTCATGTTGTAACCTTGATTTCCTTTAGATCTTGCAAACATGGGTTTCAAGTACATGTGATCTATAATGAATGATGGGTAAGTGTGTTGGTGCATGGGTTGAAAAACATATGTGCCGGCCTTGTAATGTGGCCCTATGCATGCTTACTTGGGAAATGCATGGTAAGAAGCATGGTGCAAAAAATTGGGTCTTGAGCTAAGTGCTCAAGGGTATTCTGATGAAGAGGTTTCCTAATCTATCATTGTTATCATGTTGCCAAAGTAGGGGATTCTTATCAATGTGAAAGGTCGGTCAATGTGCATCTCTTCGTGTTGTACTCCCATCACGGTGATTTTCCATGGGATTGTCTCTCATTGTTGATAATCATCCTTGTTGATGGTTCACTGATGAAATTCTTCGAGTGCATGGACTTCTCCCTATTTCTTTTCTTTTTTTCTTTTTCTCCTCTCTTTTTTCTCCCTTTTTTTTTGAGGATCAATGTCACAAAACAAGAAGAAAGATATTAGTATCAATAAAATAATTTACATATGTCAAATGTGTCTCATGTGCCTGTGATTCTCAATTGTGGCTATGCATGGCTGTGTAACGTGGCCCTATATTAATGCAGACTCTGGAAATGCATGACCTGAATGGTACAAAAGACAAGGTTATGCCAAAGGCACATGGTTGTCGCATGTCGAGGCTTCCGATGTTACTCGCAGATGTTGATGCAATCTTTGTTTGGAGGTATCCCTTGGATCTCAATCATTCCTCCTTACAGGGATCCATCTTAGAAAGATGTTCGGCCATGTACTCATCACTTTTGGCCTCTTCAACTTTGGATGGTTTTTCAAATTTTGTGTCCCTTGTGGTTGGCTCTTTGGTTCTGTGGGGGCTACTGGTGCTTTTGGCTTCCAAACCCATACCCTTGATGATTTTCTTTCTACTATTACTGAAAAGGTGAGTTGTTCTTCTTTTGATTTATGTGCTTGGTTATGACTCTTGCTTCTCCTTGGCTTATTTGTTGAGGCTTTTCTTGTGCGGGAGAGTTTGGTCTCTCTTGGCACTGGACAATTCTTAATCCACTCATGTATTTCTTTGTGCATACTAGGCCAAGACACTCCTAAACATTTTAGATTATGCAATGTTCATTGTTTAGAATAGTGATTTCCTATCAATCCTTCATGAGCTTGTTGAAACGAACTACTATGTTCATCGTACTCGACACAACAAGCTAGTACGCTTTGGCATACCTCTTTAATATTCCTTGACCTTGGCAACTCTGATATGGATCTTACCTTATCCTCATCTGTTGATATTCCATTATTTGAAACAATATGACCTAAGATTTTACCTTGATGTACCATGAACACACACTTTTTGGAGTTCGAACAAACTCAATATTCTCTACACTTGTTGAAGATCTGTTTGAGTTCTGGAATGTGGTGTCTTCTTTCTTAGGAATGAGCACATAAATCATCCACATATCCTTCTAAGCTCTTTTGCAATAACTCATTGAACACATGCGACATGCGCCTTTGAAATGTTGCAGGTGCATTGGTGAGTCCAAATGGCATCACATGAAATGCAAAGACTCCCCACTCGGTGGAAAAAGGAGTCTTATGTTGATCTTCCATGGAAATGGCTACTTGCTTGTAACCTGAAAATCCATCAATGAAGCTATAAACTTCTTTGCTTGCAACATGCTCCAATAAATGTTTGGTGATTGGAAGCGGATATCTATCTTTGATCATAGCAGCCTTAATAGACACTCACAACTTTCTGTTCTTCTTGGGCACCACTACAATGGGGGACACCCCATTCAGTATGCTCAATCTCGTATATAAATCTAGCTTCAATCAGCCTGTCAATTTCTTCTTTTATTTTTTCTGCATAAGTATCATTATATGTGTAGGGCTTCTGTTTGGTGGGCTTGGCATCAATTGTCATGGGGTTCGTATGAGAACATATTTCCGAATCTACTCCCTTTAGGTCTCTATAAGTCCATGCAAACACATCCCTATATACCCTTAATAAAGCTACAAGCTCTATTTCTTCTTCTGCACTTAGGTCTTCTCCTATGTACGTACAATGCTCTTCGTCCTCTTCAATGGTTACTACAATCTTTTTTGTCTTTTCTTTATTGTCATATGCTTCTCTTGTAATGGCCTCTCTCTTAGGCATTCGTACCAAAATCCTATTGTAGGGGCAATCTTGAACTGTGTGGTTCATGCATTTTCTCTAAATAGTGCAATATGGAGCATTAGGGTTTCCTTGGGGTTGAGCCATCATTGGGCACACATTAGCCATGTGGTCTCCTCCACAATTATAACATCACTTCAATGAGGTGACCCTAGGTGTTTGTCTATTTTGAACTCCTAGATTCTTGGCAACCTCCTTAGTTATCCCATCCATCTTAGTGGAGGTTCTAGAGGTATGACTAGTAGAACTGTCACAATCCTTGTAGAGTTTGGACAACTCTAGTTCCTCACCCAAGTTGTCTTCTATGTCAATGCACATCCGCATACACTCGTTTATGGATCTAGGCTCTTTCAAGTACACATATGATCTTAACTTGGTGCTTAGTAAGCCATCTAAAAATAAGGCCACTTGTTTGGTCGGTGTGGGTAATTTTGGAACAGGGCATCGTTCTAAGTACTATCTGAACCATCTTCCTGCAAGTCGAACTGTTTATTGGGGTCTCTACTTAAAACTGTGGATCAAGGATGATGTGTTATGCTTGATACCACTCTTTGAAAATTTTACAATGAATACTTCTAGCAGTTGACCTATATTTTGGTAGTTGCGACTATTTAGAGGCTGAAATTAAGCTAGGGCAGTACCCTTGAGAGTCAAACCAAATGCCTCAAACTGGGTGAATAAGTCCTCGACCTATTCAGCTCTTAATGCTTGTTTGAACTCGACCACATGATCATAGGAATCTCCTGACCCATCGAAATAGTTCTTCATTGCCTTGACTACTTGAGAAGGTCTAAGGGTACTTTGCTACTCTCACAGCCTGGGTAATGGAAAATCATGTTCGTCTCTTTGATGCCTATGTGCTCTATGCCTCTCTCTTTAAGATCTTTCACTTTCAAATCCTGATTGTTAGCTTCCTAAGGCGTTTGCAAAGCTCACTTCAGGTCTCTCTCTAGCTCTTTCCCTCTAGGTTGCATGAGCCTTGGATGATCTTGCTCCTTGGAGACCTTGGGAAACATTAGATCTTGGTGGAGGGAAAATCCATTCACCCTGCCAAGTGTATGCATTCTTGTCATGGTTTGATACCACGAATGCTCTCTCCGATGTGCTATCTAAATAGGCCACTTTTCCAGGGGTATCACGATCTTTAAATTCATGTATCATCACCTTTCCTGCTCTGCTATGTTGATGAGTCTTAAACCTACAAAAAGCTTCATCTGTCTCCCTATTCCAAAACAATTCTATGCTTTTGTTATCTTCGGGAGTCCATTATGGTGTTAGTATTCTGGTTAAGACTACTTTGCCTCAAAGAGTCTTGGGTTCTCTTCCTACATCTCCTTGCTCTAAGTCTCCTAACTCATTCTTAGGAATGACATTTCCAAACTCATCTGTCCTATCTGGTAAGCTGGTGACCACGTACATGGTTCCTTGCTTATCAATATATGAGTCCTCTTCAAATTTGACCACTCGGTGTTCAAGTCCGAAAGGTTGATCATGATTTTTGAGTTGGACAACAGATCTTCTCAAGGCGTCCTCATAGATGCGAGCAACTAATCGGTTGGTCTTGATATACTCCAGTTGTGTCTTAAAAGGAACTTCTAGTGTCTATAAATAGGCTATTCTTGAGTTACCTATGGGTCTTTCCATGCTAAAAGACATTTTTGAATCACTTGTGTTCAAACTTAGCACTAGGGATAACCACTAAGTTGTTGTGCCCACGACCTAGCTGTATGGTTGACACTAGCCTTAGAAGATCTCATGCTTTTTCTATCCTTGCCTAAGTGTCTACTAGATCTGAGGTTCATATGCCTTGGTTAAGAGTCCAAAATTTCCCCTTTATACGACTCAAAATCCTTTGGAGCCCCCTTGGTTTCCTAATCCCACTTGAGGGTCAACTTCAAATTAGCCTATCTAAAAATCAATGCATTATTCTTAATAAAAGTAGTTGAGGCTGAGTGGAATTCAAAACGGGCTCACCAAAAAATCATGATTTTGACTGAAAATCATGTTTTTGAACTGAAAATCGTGATTTTGACTTATAATCGTGTTTTGCCTGAAATCGTGTTTTTGCTTAGGATCCTGTTTTTTGAACTGAAAATCACGAGTTTGTCTTAGGATCATGTTTTTGAGAATCGCCAAAAAATAACGACTTTGAGAATGACTAGAGAATCGTGTTTTGTGAAAATCATGATTTTGAGAATGACATGAAAATCACGATTTTGACTGAAAATCATGTTTTGTTAAAATCATATTTTTTAACCTAAAAATCATGATTTTGACTGAAAATCCTGTTTTTCCTGAGAATTGTGTTTTCGCTTAGGATCGTGTTTTTGACTTGAAAATTGCGATTTTGATTGAAAGAATCACGCTTATGAAAATGATCTCAGAATCATGTTCTTTTTGAGAATGCTTTTAAGTGGGAAGTTCCAAAAGTAAGAAAATCACGATTTTCAAAAAATTTGAATTTTTCACAGAATCGTGATTTTCACCACAGAATCGTGCTTTTTTGAGATTTTTGGTGGGAACTTCAAATTTTAGTGCTGAGGCCTGTGTGTCGCACAAAGCTCAAAAAAATCACCAAAACTTGCACACACTAATACTTTGCCCCCCCCCCTCTCTCTCTCTCTCTCTCTCTCTCTCTCCCCTCTCCCTCTCCCTCTTGCACACCCACGAATGAGAAATGATGTGAAAATCACGTCATTCCTCCCATGAATGAGAAATGACGTGAAAATAGTGCATATATGATCAAAAGAAAAAAATTTCTGTGAAGATGAAGATATAAGAAGATGATGATGATGACAAAGATGGAGAAGAAAAAAAAAAAACAAAAAATGACTATATTTTACCTTCCAACATCGCGAATCTATGATATTACCGTCACAACACACTCAAGCAATGCTCCCCGGCAACAGGGCCAAAATTTGGTGTAGCTCAAGCATAAGTAGCACCTCCTTTACTTGTCAATCCGTGGAGATGTGAGGACTGGTATGAAGACTGTGAACATGTGAAGGCACAAATTTGTGAGTGAGAAGCACACTAGCATGCACACACATACACACACACATGCACACAAGGCAATATCAAAGAGAGAAACATGGAAAGCTTCAATTGCACAACAAATCTATTACAAAAGCTTCAATCTCTACTTAGCCAACTCTCTAACAAGCCAACCCCAAAAATGAGCTCTCTAGCTCTTTTTATAGTTTTTTGACTAGTTTTGGCCCTCTCGAGACCTAGTGTTTAGCCTATTTAAAAATTAGGTTCCAAGGCTTGTTTGAGGGTTCTAAAAATTACAAAACTTGGTAGGATGATACTATAATACTCCTCAAGCTTGAAGACTCCTCGGCTTGAACAAAATGGACTTGTAAAAACATGAAATGATATTTACAATGGTTTTTGGTGATAAAAATCACTATTTTTATAGCGATTTCTTCTGCAAATTTGACATGCACTTCTTGGAGCTCCCTACTTGGTGCATCTTCTTGTGTGTCCACTTCTTTGACACGTTCTTGCACCTGGTAGTTGACCTTTGAGTGCTAACACTTATGCAAGTGGAAAACCATATGCTCTTGAGATTTGATGGGGAGTCCACGATGTTGCTTCACATAGACATCTCCTACAAATCATGATTCAAGAAAGTTGTTTTAGTATCCAATTGATGCACTTTCCAACCACAGTGGGTAGCCAATACAATCACGATAGAATGAATGTAGTCATGTGCAATGCAAAAGTCTCTTGATAATCAATGCCATATTTTTTCACATAACATTTTGCAATTATTCTAGCTTTGTAGTGATCGGTGATACCATATAACTTTCATTTAATCTTGTAAACCCACTTAGTACCAATGACATTCTTACCTTTTGGAAATTCACATAAGTCCCTAGTAGAATTTGTGTGAATAGAATCCTATTCCGATTGCATTGTGCTCATCCAATTTGAATAAGCACATGCATCTTCAAAAATGAGTGGCCCTTACATTACATGCGTTGTAATAGGGAATACATCCACAAAGTCACTTGATGCATGGAAAAAGCTTGATCTTGTTCTACCAAGTAAAGGAGTACTCAACTTGCTATCTTGCGATGACTTTTGTAGCCATTTTGGCATAGATTGTGCATCCTTGATAGACATGCATTTCTCATTTTATACATAATTAGAATCTACATCAAAACTAGGTTGAGTATCATTTGAATTGTGGCTATAAATTTGGTAAATTTTCAGTTATATTTGGTTGGAATTTTTCAACCATATTTCAAATTTTGGGAATTTTCAGCCATGTTCTTCTTGAATTCTTGAGTCATATTTGGCTGAAATGTTTCAGCTCTTTGAACCTCATTTGGATAGTCTACATGGCCATAGACAAGCACACCACTTTGAGACAAAGGGATGAGTGTATCAAACACATCCTTTGAACTAAGTGTTGGCTAAAATTTGCATTATGCAAATACCACATCTTGACTTAAAATAATTTTATCCATCAATAATGGTATAAATGATAACCTTTAGTATCACTACTACATCCAAGGAATATACATTTCTTTGTCTTTTCATCAAGTTTCTGACATTGTTGTGATGGCACAAGAGCATATGCCAAACAGTCAAATATGCACATATGACTAACTATTGGCTTCTAGACATTCCAAGCCTCATACGATGTAATGAATCTCAAGGCTTTGTAGGACAACAATTCAATACAACATTTGCACACATGACCACTTCCATTCAAAACTATATGGAAGATGCTTCCCTTTTATCATGCATCATTCCATTGCAAAAAGTTTTCTATTCTTGAGCTTTAGAAGATCATTTTTTCCAAGTTATGACTCCTTATGAAGCATGGTATGGAAGAAAACCTAGTCTTGGGCATTGCAAGGTGTTTGGTTGTTTAGCTTATGTTCATGTACCATCACCAATAAGAGGTAAGCTAGATGAAAGGGAAAAAAAGGCAGTGTTTATTGGGCATGAATCAACTCAGATGGGTTATAAGTTCTATAATCCTTTAACAAAGCAATTTACTACAAGTAGGGATGTTGTATTTGAAGAACACAGGTCTTGGTATGATGAAGACAAACAAAAGGTAACTCTAGCATATGATCTTGATTCTGATTTTGATCAATTAGGAAGAAAGCATGATACACATGTCTAGAATCTGAGAAGTTATACAAATGATGACCAAGATGAAAAGGAAAGGGATTAGAAGCTATGAAAGTCAAGAGGCAAAGCAAAGATGTAAGAGTGTGGAGAATGCTCCAAACAGGCACCTAGGAGGTCAACAAGGGAGAAAAGACAACCAGAAAGGTATGGATATGATTCCAAATTTGCTACAAAGCATTCAATCTACTTGGAAAAGGACTCAATTTCAAAGGAATTGTCAACCTATGAAGAGGCAAAGGGAAACCCTATTTGGGAAAAGGCCATGAAAGAAGAAATAGATGCATTGAAGGAGATGGACACTTGGGATTTGGTTCCAATGTCACACAATAAAAAATTAACTGGTTGCAGATGGGTATATAAAGTTAAAAGAAACTCAGATGGATCAGTTTACAAGTACAAGGCAAGATTAATTGCCAAAGGATGCTCACAAAATCATGATATAGACTATGAGGAAACATTCTCACCTGTTGCAAAGATGACTATAATCAGAACATTGATAAGTGTAGCTACTGCAAGGAATTGGAGACTCCTCCAACTCGTAAAAATTGCATTATTAAATGGTTGGATAAGTGAAAAGGTATACATGTCACAACCACTAAGTTTTGAAAACCCTAGTCATACAAGCTCTTAGAGCTTGGAGTTATAGGTTGTTTACATACCTTCAAGATCAAGGGTTCAAACCTAGTAGCTCAGATCCTTCTTTATTCATCAAAAGGGATCACAGTGAGGTTATCTACCTATGTGTATATGTAGATGATATTATTGTGATAGGTGATGAAACAAGCTCCTAGAGCCTGGAGTTATAGGTTGGTTACATACCTTCAAGATCAAGGGTTCAAACCTAGCAGCTCGGATCCTTCTTTATTCATCAAAAGAGATCACAGTGAGGTTATCTACCTATGTGTATATGTATATTGTGATAGGTGATGATCTAAATGACATTCAAAGGATCAAGAGACACATGCAAGTGGAGTTAAAAATTAGTGAATTAGGTGAGCTCACATATTTCCTAGGTATGAAAGTGATTTATATAGATGAAGGGAGGTATTTAAGTTAGAGAAGATACATTCAAGACCTACTTCTCAAGTTTAGAATGTAAAACACAAAGCTTGCAGGTACATCTTTGGAATTGAACCATAAAATAAGTGTTTATGAAGGTGAACAGATTGATGATCCTAAAGAGTATCAAAGCTTAGTTGGTCGCTTGATATATGCTACTCACATAAGACCAGATATATCATATAGTGTGGGAGTTCTTAATCAATTCATGCACTCATCTAGAAGGCCACACATGAATGCTACAAAGAGAGTACTCAAGTACCTCAAAGGGACTCTTAATGAAGGTATCTACTATCCGTACTCTCCAGATTTGGATATCAAAATCTAATCAGATGCAGATGGGCAGGAGCAACAGATGATAGAAGAAGTACCTCTGGATACTTAGCATTTGGAGGTTCAAAATTGGTATCATGGAGTTCCAAGAAGCAAACAATAGTTGCTTTATCTTCAATTGAAGCAGAATATAGAGGTCTAACTATTGCAACTCAAGAAGTAATATGGCTCAAGGAGTTGTACAGAGATTTGGGACTTGTAAGTTCCAAACCTCACTTACTTGGAGATAATGTAAGTTCCATGCATTTTGGCTACAAATCCAATTTTTCATGCAAGGACAAAGCACATAGAAGTCCATTACCACTTTTTAACAGAGAATCTTATGGCAAAGGAAATTGACATTTCATTTGTTCCTACTGAGAAGCAAACATCATACATGATGACAAAGACACTTGATAGGATAAAGCTTTGTATATTCGAAGCTATGACAGGTATTCAACCTATCAAATAATGCTTGAGGGGGAGCTATTGGAACATCATGATTTCATTATGCTTGAGGTGGATATGATCTACATCAAATCCATTATTTCATATTTTCTTTGTATTAATTGGTTGATCACTTATGATCATTTCTTGTAAGGTTCAAGATATTTACCTTTGGAAAAAGGAAGAGTAAAAGGCCTAAAAGCCATGATTTAGAAGTGGTTGGGATTGATTCTCAATCAATCAATCAAAAAGTAGATGTGATTTGAACTTCTCTTTTCCTAGATTGTAGGACGTCTATATAAAGACTCTAGATCATTTGTATGTTAAGGAGATTGATGATTTGAAGCAATACATATACTCTTTGATCATTGCTTGGTACCATTTCCATTCTCTACTCCTTTTTCCTCAGACTCAATCAACTTGCAGAGAGTGTTGCTCTCTCTGCAGAGCTCTAAATCTAGTTTTTAAATTCTCATTGGAAATTTTACTACAATTTTATGTGTAAAAAATTTCAAGTCATTTGGTTCACTAATTTCATAGATATTCAAGTTTTTAAGTCTCGAGGTCATTCTCTACAACTCCCTAAAAAATCGGGATGACATCGACTCAGTGTTAAGTGTCACGAGGAAGGAGATAAGGAAGAGAGCTCACACACACTCTCACAATCAAAGAGTAGCACACACTAAGATTCAGGCAAGGAAGAATGATCTTCTTCTTCTTCTTCTATTACATAAAAAGGAATGTACAAGAATGACCTAAAAACAAGAATACAAGTACTGCAATATATAAAAAGCAGTACATAAGGAAAAACCTAATGTCCACGAATGAGTGAGCTAGCAAGAAACAAATGTGCCATCACTCTCGGTAGATAAATCTAATAAAGCTCAATGAAGTGACCCTGACATATACCGGTGTGACCACTATGCATGTCAGAGAAATGAAAAAGTGATACGTGTCATCTTGGATCATCACATGTTGAGATTGATATCTCAACACTCCCCCTCAAGATCAATGCCATGTCCTCTAATCCAAGCATCTTTCGAAACTTCTTCAGCTTCTCTAATACCTTCCCTTTGATGAAGTGATAATGTACCTCGATATGATTTGTTCTAGCATGAAAAATAAGGTTTCGTGCTAACTATATGCTGCTAATATTATCAAAATCGATGGTGATAGGCTTTTGCACTTCCACTTAATCTGCAAGATACATCTCCAACCATGATGCCTCACATGCTACCATTGCAACATCTCTATACTCAGCCTCTGTACTCGACAAAGCAATAGTAGGTTGCTTCTTGTTGCTCCATGTAATAGCTACACCTCCAACTGAGAATAACAAGCCACTAGTAGATCTTCTATTTAGAAAATTACCAGCCCAATATGCATCGGTGTATCCATGAACCTGCAAATCTACACAAGCTTCATAAAACAATGCATAATCCAAAGTAGCACTCACATAATGTAGAGTGCCCCTCAAAGCATCCAAATGTGGCTTCCTGGGAACTTGCATAAACTGACTTTCAAGTCCAACAGTATAGCTTATATTAGGCCTTCTAATTGTGAGATATATAAGACTTCCCACAATTTTCTTGTACATAGTAGCATTTTCCAATGCTTCACCTGATGTAGTATCCAACTTCAAATTCTGATCTAATGGCATAGAAATTGGCTTACAATCAGCCATACCATACTTTTGCAACATATTCAAGGCATATTGCCTTTGTGACATCCATATACCTATTTTTGTATGTATAAACTCAATGCCCAAGAAATAGCGCAGCACACCAAGATCTTTCATGTCAAATTCCTACATAAGAAGTTGCTTTACCTCTTTGATGCTTTCTTCATTATCACCATCTACACTCAACGAATCAACACATATAGCCACAATTGTGATTCCATCATCATCCTTCCTTGCATATAGTGAATGATCTGCATCACACATAGAAAATCCAATGGTGGTCAAGTAATCAGCAATCCTCGCATTCCATGCATGAGCTGCTTTCTTCAGCCCATACAAAGACTTTTGCAACCTGCAAACATATTCTGGATGCTCTAAATCTTCATATCCTTGTGGTTGGTCCATGTATACTTCTTCTTGTAACTCACCATGTAGAAAAGGATTCTTCACATCTATTTGATGCAATGTCCATCCTTTTGCTATAGCTAATGCAACAAGTGTTCTGATAGTAGACATTTTAGCTACAGGGCTAAACGTTTCCTCATAATCAATGCCATACATTTGTGCATATCCTTTTGCTACCAAACATGCTTTATACCTCATTATGCTACCATCAACATTGTGCTTTAATTTGTAAACCCTCTTGCAGCCTATGGGTTTCTTTCCCTGGGGCAATGGAACTAGCTTCCATGTATCATTTCCATAAAGTGTAGCCATCTCCTCATCCATAGCTTTTTCCCAATCTGCATTTCCAATTGCATCTTCAAAACAAGAAGGTTAAGCATCTTGTATTACCTTTGCCATGTAGGCATAATGACAAGCCATGTAACTATCATATATCAATCGTTGCTCTGAAATCTGTATCCTCCCAGATCTTCTTGGTCCTGGGTCACTTCTCCTTGTATTATCTGCATGTGCCTTTCTTACTCCTAGAGTCTTCACAGAGGGCAATCCAAGTTCCTCATCAAGACTCTTTTATGAACCGCTTGAATCTCCATCAACATCTTCAAAATCTGCACATGTTTTATGATAAGCAGAAAGCTTTTCTTTACCTTTCTTGGATGTATTTGATGATTTTTCTGGACTGAAATTTCCACGCAATCTTCCACTCCATGGATTTGAGTTGGAACTATTGCTTGGTGATGCATCTGGTCCACTCAAAGCTTGAGATTCTGCACTTGATTTTTCAACATTTTCTTTGTCATTTGGTTCAATATTTAGTCCTTCTTTGGCATTTGCATAGAAGCTTGACATTTCATCAAATACCACATCTCTACTCACCTTCACCTGTTGTGTGTGACATATATTAACCTTCTCCATCGGACCTTAATGTCTGAATATACTTCCTTTTTTGCTTTTGCACCATAGCTTTGAAATTGTGGAAGTGAGTGAACACCCACTGTTCTCTATCATGAAATATACCCACACTTTTCGTGTATGGTCATCAATGAAAGTAACATAAAATTTGCAACCACCCATAGATGTGGTCTTTGCAGGACTCCAAACATCTGTATGTACTATTTCTAGCACATTCTCACTAACATGCTTGTCATGTGGAAATGATGCTCTTGAATATATACCAAATTGAAATGCTACACATACCTTTTGCATTTCTACAACTTTGAAATTTGGTAGTCCATTGACAATCTCCTTGGACTGCATCAATTTTCACCTCTACAAGTTTGCATGTCCAATTCGTTTATGCCAGATCTCTATATCAAAAATAACTCCTACACCTTTTGCAAACATGGAAATTCTGTTGGACAAATGGTTGACTAGGGATTACAAGTCAGGTCCAATGCTGATGGGTTATATGTAGAAGAGTACAAACAGGATGGAAGATTGATTGCCAAAGGAAACAATTTGGGTAGGATGTTCATCTTCAATATGAAAAATCCTAAAATGAATGCAGTCATTTGCAAGAGATGCAGGGGTTATTCTTGATATAGAAATCTAGCACAAACAAATTGGACATGCAAACTTGCAAAGGCTGAAATTGATGCAATCAAAGGAGACTATGAATGGATTACCAAATTTCAAGGTTGTAGAGATGAAAAAGGTATTTGCAGCATGTGAATTTGGTAAACAACCAAGAGCATCATTTTCGCATGACAAGCATGTTAGTGACAATGTGCTAGAAATAGTACATACAGATGTTTGGGGTCCTGCAAAGACCACATCTATGGGTGGTTGCAAGTTTTATATTACTTTCATTAATGAACATACACAAAATTATGGGTATATTTCATGATAGAAAAGAGTGGGGTCTTCACTCACTTCCAAAATTTCAAATCTATGGTGGAAAAGTAGACAGTGAAGTATATTTAGAGATTAAGATCTGATGAAGGAGGTGAATACATGTCAAATGAGTCCAACAACTTTCTAAAAATTTCATGGAATTTGATGTTAGTTTTCATGCAAGTACACACCACAACAGAATGGCGTTACTAAATGCAAAAATAGACATATTGCAAACATAGCAAGAGCCTTGATGGTTGAGAAGAATATGCCTCATTGTTATTGGATAGAAGCTATACACACTACTGTATAAATAATGAGCATAACTTCGACTACTGTTGTACATCAAGTTACACTTGAAGAAAAGTTCACAGGTAAAGAGCCAAACTTATCACATATGAAAGTTTTTGGCTGTATTACATATGACATGCTCTAAATGAATTGAGGAAGAACCTTGATCCAAAAGCAAAAAAATGTATTTTTATTGGGTACTCACTTGAGCAAAATGGATATAAATGTTATACCCCACTCACATGATAGGTGAAGGTAAGCAGAGATGTGGTGTTTGATGAAATGTTAAGCTTCTATGCAGATGCCAAAGAAGGACTTAATCTTAAACCAAATGACAAAGAAAATGTTGAAAAATCAAGTGTAGAATCTCAAGTTTTGAGTGGACTAGATGTGTCATGAAGCAATAGCTCCAACTCAAATCCATGGAGTGGAACATTGCATGTAAATTTTAGTCCAACAACTTCATCAACTACATCCAAGAAAGGTAAAGAAAAGCTTTCTATTGGTTGTAAAACATCTACAAGTTTTGAAGACATTGATGGAGATTCAAGCAGTTCAAAAAAGAGTCTTGATGAGGAACTTGGATTGCTCTCTATCAAGATTCCAAGAGTAAGAAAGGCACATGCAAATGATACAAGAACAAGTGACCCATGACCAAGACGATCTGGGAGGATGCGGAATTAAGTGCAAGGATTGACATATGATAGTTACATGGCTCATCATTGTGGCTACATGACCAAGGTAATACAAGATGTTGAACCCTCTTTTTTTGAAGATGCAATTGGAAATGTAGATTGTGAGAAAGCTATGGGTGAGGAGTTGGTTGCACTTTCTCAAAATGAAACATGGAAGCTAGTTCCATTGCTGTAAGGAAATAAACCCATAGGCTACAAGTGGGTTTACAAGGTAAAGCACAATGCTGATGGTAACATAAGTAGGTATAAAGCATGATTGGTAGAAAAAGGATATGCACAAAGATATGGATTTGATTATGAGGAAACATTTAGACCTATCGCTAAAATGTCTACTATCAGAACACTTGTTGCATTAGCTACAACAAAAGGATGGACTTTGCATTAGATGGATGTGAAGAATGCTTTCTTACATGGTGAGTTACAAGAAAAAGTATATATGGACTAGCCACAAGGAAATGAAGATTCAAAGAAACTAGAATATGTTTGCAAGTTGCAAACGGCTTTGTACTCCTTCTTGGCATGCAAAGATTGTTGACTACTTAACCACCAATATATTTTCTATGTGTGATGGAGATCATTCATTATATGCAAGGAAGCATGATGATGGCATCATGATTGTGGCTATTTATATTGATGACTTGATTGTAAGAATGGACAATGAATAAAGCATTGCCTCCTTGCAACAACACAGAGCATAGAATCGAATTGTTATCGGGAGCGATTCCAATTGCTCGACCACCATTTTGAATGAGTTTGCAAGAGGGAAATAAAGTCCACAAGGTCATGGACAAGTACTTATAGGAAGGGTTCATTAGACCTAGCTATTCACCCTTTGCAACACCAGTTCTTCTAGTGAAAAGGAAAGATGAATCTTATAGGATATGCATCGACTACAGAGCACTCAATAAGATTACTATTAGACACAGATATCCTATGCCCTAGATTAATGATCTTTTAGATGCTCTAAGTAGATCCGTTGTATTTAGTAATATAGATGTTACAAGTGGCTACCATCACATTAGAGTAAGAGATCATCAAAAGAAGACTTATTTGTTTCTTTCGAGGATAGAGTATCTATCGATGGGATTGAAATGGATCCCAAGAAGGTCTTAGTTATATTATTTTGGCCTACTCCTCAGGATGAGGGACAGTTACAGTCATTTCTGATTTCTATTGGAAATTCATTTCTTCATATTTGTCGATAGCAACACCTATGATGAACTTGCTTCAAGGCAAAGTTCCATTTGCATGGAAGCAAGAGTAGTACAATAGTTTTGATACTCTAAAACAAGCTGTTTCAGAGGCTTTGATACCAATTGTAAAAAAGGCTTGAATGATGTGTGTGGAACTCTCCTCCCATCCATATATACCCTCTCGTAGTCTAAAAATAGGAATGATGTACTCCAAAAATAGTAGTGATCTGGAATAGTCTAGTGTGAACATGTGGCCATCATGCAACACTTATTCCCATTACTACCCAAGTACTCCCATTACTACCAAAGTACCTTAGGGTATCCCCCAAGCTTGGGACCTTGGCTAGCTAGCCCTTGTCCCTCACACACATGGACTGATCCCTGTGGATCATATGGACTGATCCCTATGGATCAATGATCCATATGGATCAAATGGACTGATCCATGTGGATCAATATCTAACATTAGATGCTCATTTTGAGTCCTCATTAACTTTGATGTATGGCTTTACCTTGTTTCAACTTTTCTAAAAGGAGCAAAGCAGATCTGACCCTCTAGGCACCATCAAAAAAGGAAAAGCATTAAAGTAAGTAGGTCCATGCCCTTCCATCTAGGAAGTCCCACAAGCATTAGCAAATATTCATCTTTGAAAATAAATTTAGACAATGATGCTTTTGAGATTGAACATGCTTTGATAATCCCTTTGGTTGCCATCTTGTTTACCATCCCCACAATGTCAAGAATGCCCAAACCACTTGCTTCTTTTTGGTTTACACAAATATTCCATTTGATCTTGGGCATACCCCTCTTGTTTAGATCAACAATCCATAAGAAATCTCTATATGTAATTTCTAGTTTTGTAGAATCTTTTTCTTTTGGTCTCTAGCATGGAAAAAAGTAAACCAATGAAAGGAGGAAGGTGTTGATGACCATCGCTTGACCCACGAGGTTGAGTTGCATGCCCTTCCGATAAGAAAATTTTTAATCAAGTTTGGTGAGGAACCAATTCCATCTTTGACCCAAGGAAACATCAAAAGCCCACGAGGGACAACTTTGTCCATCACAACTGACAGCCTTCTCCATCGCAATTGAGAGGAAATTTTGGCCAATTTTTTTGGGTTTTTAATTTAGAGATTTTTTGCTGATTTTGAGCATAAGTATCAAGTAATTGGAGCATTGTGAGGCCCCCAAGAAAATAATTCGACAAGTCCAGTTTATCTATTTGCCTGTTTTAACCCCCAAAATGCTAAACTGACATAACTTTTTCATACGAAATCTGTTTGTTATGATCTTGAGTTCGTTGGAAAGGTCATTTAGAGTGCTAAATTGCAAATCATAAGTTTTCTCAAAATCCCTGATGATGAATATATTTTGATCAGATTCCTTAGAAAATTGAGTGCTTCCCACACATCGATAACAGCCTCAAGGATGTTTCTACCCTTTATGAATCAATTTTGATCCTCGTTGATCCACAAACAAAGCGGTCCGCAATATGACTAGCAAGAACCTTCACCAGGATCTTATAGCTAGTTTGCACCATAGTGATGGATCTCCAATATTTTATCTTATTTTTCTATCTTTTTTGTGAATCAACTTTATCACATCTTCATTAAGAGAGTTAGTAAACATGTGGAATTGAAAGGCCTCTTGCCATATCAAGCAAAAAGCCTTCATAGGTAGGTTCCTAAATGTCCTAAAGAACTCATTTGTGAGACTGTATAGACTTGGGATTTTCCATTAGGCATGGAATCAACCACTTCCTTAATCTCAATTTCAACGATGGGGGACTCAAGAAGATGAGACAAATTTTGCATGCTTCTTCTGGTTTTGAATTTAGGGATGACAATCATGCAATTGCATCCTTGAGAAGAGAGAGTGGACATCCCCAAAAGTTGATTGAACTGTTTGGAAATAAATTTCATATTCTCTTTGTTGAAGTGCATTCCACCTGGTTATCATCACACATGAATGGAATCTCATCCTTACAAGATTACATAAATCAATTCATCAGTTTTTCATTCGCACCGCTCTTTAAAGAATATCTAAGGTTTCTTTCTTTGAATTTCTTCTTCATACTTGAGTTTACTTCTTGATGAAGTGAAGAGAGAAGAGTATTGAAGGATTGGCATGGAACCAGAGAGCTTTTCTATGTCTCTTGTGGTTTGAAAGTGAGAACCATAAGATAATGATAAAAAACAATCAAATCCACACATTGGAAGTAGGAAGAAGAGCCCAATTTCTCAATGATATTTTGTGAAATATAACTTCTATCAAGCCTACCTTTTCACAATCCGACCCTTGATACGAGGTTTGACCAAGAGAAGCCGTGAGTGTGATTGACTTCCACAAGATCATGGTGGAGTTTGACTTGGTCCGAGACCTCTTTCTGATCCCCATCAATAACGTGTCCCCTTTGGTTCCATCTATCAAACAAAGCTTCCATGATAAATCCCCTCAAACGATGACACCAAAGGGAAGGAAAAGCAAAGCTTACCAAGTAGCCAATCTTTCCATGTTTTGATTTGATGCATACACCAAAACAACTACAAACTAGAGAGGGTTTCTAAAAGACGGTGTCACCCACCAATGGTTGTGACCCATCATGGTCTCGACCAAGGAATCATGGCAAAGCAATTTGATGCCTAAAGCCACACCATTGCTCGAACGCTAGTGATTTTTGGTAAGCCACATTGTTGGTAGCAACCAGGGCAGTCAGGGTGTCACAAGGCAAGAAAGCTATCAAAGAGAAGAGCAAGAAGGCCCAAGCAGAGAGAGATATCAAAAAAGATCTCGCAAAGAATAGGTCACAATGATATTCTATGAAATATAACGTCTATCAAGTCCACCTTTTTACAATCCAAACCATGATGGAAGGTTCGACCAAGAGAAATAGTGACTTTGCTTGACTTCCACAAGATCATGGTGGAGTTGACTTGGTCCAAGACCTCTTTCTCATGCCCATCAATAACATGTCCCCTTTGGTTCCATCTATCAAACAGAGCGTCCATGATAAATTCCCCCAAAGGGTGATACCAAAGGGAATGAAAACCAAAGCTTACCAAGTAGCCAATCTTTCCATGTCTTGATTTGATGCATACACCAAAATAACTACAAAGTAGAGAGGGTTTCTAAAAGGTTTTAGCCACCGATGCTTTTGACCCATCATGGTCTCCACCAAGGAATCATTCCAAAGCAGCTTGATGCCTAAAGGCACACCCTTGCTCCCATGCTAGTGATTTTTGGTAAGCCACACTGTTGCCACGAGCAGAGGTAGTCAGCATGTCACAAGGCAAGGAAGTCGTCAAAGAGATGAACAAGTAGGCCCAAGCAGATAGAGAAGTCAACAAAAACACTACAAAAAATAGGCCTAATCATTTTTTTCATAAATTATTTTCAACCAAAAGTGATTTTTTATCACTACACCAACATTATAAATACCATTTTTGATACTCATTTTATTCAAGAAAAGGAGTCCTCAAGCTTGAGAAGTATTAGAAGTACCTATGTATCAATTTTCATAATTTTTAGACTTCGTTTCACCCCTCAAATAAGCCTTGGAAGCTAATTTTTAACTAGGCTGGACACTAGGTCTCGATAGAGCCAAAAGCTAGTAAAAAACTATAAAAAGAGCTAGAGAGCTCCTTTTCGAGGTTAGCTGGTGAGAGATTTGAGCTTTTGTAAGAGATTTCTTGAGTAATATAAAGCACTCCATCGTTCCTTGTTCTTGCCTTGTGTGCACGTGTGTGTGTATATGTGTGCATGCTAGTGTGCTTCTCACTCACGCACTTGTGCCTTCACTTGCTCATAGTCGTCGTACTAGTCCTCACATCTCCACGGATTGACATTTATGAGGCGGATCTCCTCATGTTGGTACTTTCCATTGTGATAGAGTGACACCGAATTTGATTTTGTTGATGGGGAGAGAGCTTCGAGGAGAGCGTGTGATGGTAAGATGTAGAGTTGTGAGATTGGAGTCATAGGTAATTTTTTTACTTTTCCTTATTTTCCCTTGCTTACTTCACCACCATCATCATCCTCACCATCTCCCACCTCCATCTCCATCTTTGCTGAATTTTTAATTTTTGGTCATATCACCTTCTACACCTCATTTCCCTCATTTCACTTGTGAGAGAGAGACCTTGTGTGCATTTTGCTTTATGTGTTTTTTAGCATTTCTTGAAGTTTTTGGTTGTATCATCATCTCTAGTAGCTCCAACACGTATAGAAAATGTCTCCACAAGTCCTAGGGCATTGACCTCTATCAATTGCAATGGACAAAAAAATTGACATTTTGGTAAAAAGTAAGTGCACGTTCATAGACTAGAGGCCTTCCACATCACAAATCCACAAGAATTTAAAAAAAAAATTGCATGTTTTTTGTTCATCATGATTGACACCATCAATCATGATTGACATTGTCCATCATGATTAACACTGTCCATCGCGATGGAAAGCCTATCCATTGTGTTTGATAGACGACAATGGACACCTCTATCCATCGTGACAAACTGAAAAACACCCATGTCCATCACGATCAAGACAGTTATGATGATGGAGAGGGGAATTTCATAAAGAAATGTGTTTGTTGTGAGCTTGAGTTCATAGGAAAGCTCGTTTCGAATCCTACGTTGGGAATTATAATCTCTGTCAAAATAAATCTTGATGAAGATGATATTTTGATAGGATTTCTAAGCAAATTGAGTGCTTACCACACATTGATAATGGCCTCAAGGATGTTTCTACCCTTTATGAATCCTTTTTATCCCCGTTGATCCAAGAACAAAGGCGTCCACAATACAACTAGCAAGAACCTTTAGGAAGATCTTATAGCCAATTTGCGGCATAGTGATCGATTGCCAACTTCTTATCTTACTTTTTCTATCTTTTTTGTGAATCAAATTTATGGCACCTTCATTAAGAGAGCTAGTAAACATGTGTTATTGAAGGGCCTTATGCCATATCAAGCAAAGAGGCTTCACCAACATGTTCTTAAATGTCCTAAAAGGTAAATAGGGTGTCTAATAGATCCATTGACAAGGTAAAAGGGCCCACCATGCATCTCTGGAGTTCATTTGGATGGTGTAGTGCAAAGATTTTGTAGGACCACTTCATCTTCATCAAATATCAATGCATCTCTTCACAATGGTATAAGAACAAGGTTGGACAACATGGCAGATGGATTTCCTTCATCAATTGACAAATTGGATGGAGGTAACTACTCGTCCTGGTCATTAAGGTGGTCATAAGGATGGAAGCTTATCTTCATTGTAGGAATTTATATGGTTATGTAGATAGAGATGAAGTTATGTCAAGATAAAGGTCAACCTACACAAGAACAAGAAGAAAGGTCAACGTAAGGATGCACTTGCAAGGTCTTATCTCCTCAACTCTATCTCAGATTTTTTTGTTGCCTCATATCAAAAGTTGTAAAACATCTCAAGAAATTGTGCTAAGTCAATTTATGCACACACCCAAACCACACATGGATGCTACAAAGAGGATACTCAGATATCTCAAATGAACCATAAGTGAAGGGTTATATTACCTTTATGTATCTCATCTAGGTCTAAAATTGTTCTCTGATGCAGATTGGGTTGGATCCAAGGAGGACAGAAGGAGTACCTCGGCATAACTTACTTTTGTAGGGTCAAAACTTGTCTCATGGTGATTTAAGATGAAACCTATAGTTTCTCTCTCTTTTACAGAAGCTGAATACAGAGGTCTTGCCATAGCTACTCAGGAAGCAATGTGAATCAAGACTCTATTCATAGATTTTGGATTGGAGTTTGGAAATCCACATATATTTGGAGATAATATGAGCTCCATACACTTGGCTGCTAATCAAGTCTTTCATGCTAGAACTAAGCATATTGAAGTACACTACCACTATGTAAAGGAGAAGATTTTGAGCAATGAAATTCAACTATCCTTTGTATCCACTCATCAACAATGTGCAGATATGTTGACAAAGGCCTTGGATGGTACTAAACTCAATAGATTCAAATCTATGATTGGTTTGTAGGTAATCTTGGATGATTGAAGAACTCAAGCTTACTTGACTTGAGGCGGAGCTATTGGAACAAGTACATGGCAAGTCTAAGTATTGGCTTGAATCTCCAAATGTCATAAAACCTTATGCTATAATTGAAGAAAATATTAAAGACATGAGGAGTTCACTTATGAGCTCACCCTTGTAACTCTTTGAGCATTTGCCTTATGTAAAAGTTGGAGAATCAAAAGTGGTTGAATCCACTTGATGAGGAGGAAAAGGAAAGCTACAAATTCTTGACTGAGCTAGTTGAGATTCAACCACTAAGAAAAAGGGAAAGTGACTTAGGTGAGCAAGAATTGAAATTCAAATCTTGGCTCTAATCTTCATTATATATACATGTGATTTATTCACGGGATTTGTACACACATTCGCAAAGCTTCTTGCCATATGAGAGTGTGATCTCAAGGTACACACATGTACCAGTAAATCCATTGTAATTTCCATGCAATATACATTTGTTTTATGATTATTTTTGACCATATCTTCATACCTATGTGAGTGAAGTCTTCACTATAATAAATCTCAATTTTTTTAGTCAGATTGCAGATATGATTTCTCTGAGCATGGTGTATTATATTTAGTGATTTGACTTGGTAATGTTAGCTTGTTAAGTCTTCTATAAGATTCCAAAGTTTTTTTGTATTTTGAATTCTCACATGTGAGAAACATTCATTAGAAGTCACCTATGTATTTGCATCTTCAGCTTCTTGAAAAGTCGAGATTACATACATGGTTTGCTAAATTGATTTCTCTTAGTATGGTCAATCCTTTTGGTTGAGATAACTCCCAATAGGTTGCTTTGATTCCTAATTAGATTCCTCTAAAAGCTCTCTGGTCAATTTTGATCAGAGAAAGAGCACTGAGTGAAATACTTAAGCACATATGACCAAAAGAGAAAGCTTCTTCAAGTTGAACATTGGTCAAACATGTCTGTTTTGATTCATCTATTTGCAAGTGATCTTCCAAGGCACATAGGGTGTCTAATAGATCCATTGGCAATCTAAAAGGGCCACGACACATATTTGGAGTTCATTTGGCTGGTGTAGTGCAAAGATTTTGCAACACCACTTCATGTTCATCAAATATCAATTGATCTCTTCACAAGGATGACACCAAAGGGAAGGAAAACCAAAGCCTACCAAGTAGCCAATCTTTCCATGTCTTGATTTGATGCATACACCAAAACAACTACAAACCAGAGAGGGTTTGTAAATGAAGGTTTTACCCACCGATGGTTTTGATCCGTCATGGTCTCCACGAAGGAATCATGCCAAAGCATCTTGAAGCCTAAAGCCACAACCTTGATCCCATCCTAGTGATTTTTGGTAAGTCACACAGTTGGTAGTAGCCAAGGTGGTCATGGTGTCACAAGAAAAGGAAACTGTCGAAAAGAGAAGAACGAGAAAACCCAAGCAGATAGAGTAGTGAACAAAGATCCCACAAAGAATAGTCCTAATACCTTTTTTTTAATAAATTTTTATCACTATACGAACATTGAAAATATTATTTTGATAGCTCCAACTCCATTTTGTTCAAGCCAAGGATTCCTTGAGGTTCAAGAGTATTAGAAGTACTTATGTATCAATTTTTGTAATTTTTAGACTCCATTTGACCCCTCAAATGAGCCTTGGAACCTAAGTTTAAACTAGGCAGACACTAGGTCTGAATAGAGCCAAAAGCTAGTCAAAAACTATAAAAAGAGCTAGAGATCTCATTTTTGAAGTTAGTTGGTGAGAGATTTGAGCTTTTCTAAGATATTTCTTGAGTAATATAAAGCACTCAATTGTTCCTCTCTTTGTTCTTTACTTTTCCTTATTTTCCCTTACTTATTTCACCACCATCGTCATCTTCACCATCTCCCACCTCCATCTTCATCTTTGCTAAATTTTCAGTTTTTGGTCATATCACCTTTCCCATCTCATTCCCCTCATTTCACTTGTGAGAGAGAGTGAGAGAGAGAATGTGTATTTTTTAGCATTTCTTGTAGTTTCTGGTATATCATAATCTCTAGCAGCTCCAACATGTATAGAAAATGTCTGCACAACTCTCGGGGCCTTGACCTCTATCAATCGTGATTGATAGAAAAATTGACATTTTGGTAAAACTAAGTGCTAATTCATAGACTAGAGGCCTTGCACATCATAAATCCACAAGAATTTCAAAGCAACTTTGCATGGTTTCTATCCATCTACAATCGACATGATCAATCCCGATTCGCATTGTCCATTGGGATGGACAACTTGTCCATCGCAATCGATAGACCATGATGGAAACCTCTATCTATCGTGATAGAGGGTATCCATCATGATGGACACCCCTATCCATCACGATCTGTTGGAGGAGATGGTGGATAATCACAAGAGATGAATTAGTGTAGCTAAATCACACCTGCTATAAGTGATGGCTGGAGAGTGTTGTGGGTCTCTTTAGCTAGCTAATAAGCATAAACAATCACATATGTTGTTTGGAAGAGGATCCACTAACAATAGGATCAAAACAGATATAATAGAAGATAGTGCCAGATCAAAAACTTGCTATTTTGGTTGATACACATATTCAATGTTTCGAACAATTCTCTGAGTACAGAAGCAATTGATTAAATTCATTTTGGGTAACTCTAATTAGCTTAACAAGGTATCAATCATGAGCGATATTATAAAAAATGATGGACTATATGCAGAGAAATGTGTTTAGCAATTCAACCAAGCATCCCAACATTTATGGGCCTTGACAGTTAACATACTAGTAAGCAAAAATGGACAAATATCTGATGATCATGAGAAGCATTACCGATGAAACTTTGTAGGATTAAAGTATACAGTATGCTAGATCTATCATGCTTTAAATCATAGGAAATGATCAAGTATAGACATAGAACAAGCTCTGAAAAAATCATTGTTCTGATGGAGTTATGACAGAGAAATGAGAATGAGAAGTAATGATCATGTATGTATTAAATCATGTAAAAGTACGATGTCATTGGCAATGAACCATTGCTCAATGAGTGAGAAGTGAGTGAGCTATGATGTGAGCTCTACTTCTCAACGAAAGTAGATCAAAAGTGATCTCTCAAACTCGAGATAGACGTGGGTCTTTCTGTTGATATATTTAGGTAGTGATGTGTGTGAACACTCTAGGACCGCCGGGCACTTTTTTCCCTCTTTAGAAGGTTTTTTTCCCCCGGCTTGTATATACGCCTATTGCCATAATGGGCTACTTATCTTTGTACATTCTCTAGTAATAGATTCATGTTGCTCTAGCACAATGGTGAGGACCACGTTAAGAAGCTTCACCTCCTTAATTGTCAATCTGCGGAAGAGATAGGAGTGATATGAAGATCGTGAATGTGAGATGAAGTGAGAGTGAAGGTGAGAAGCATAGAAATGCACACACACATGCACACACACTACGAAGAGACAAGCAAGACACAATGGAAGGTGAGAAATCAACTCTATTACTCAAGAACACTATTACAAGCTCAAAATAGCTCTAAGCTCACACTAGCCAACCTCAAAAATGAGCTCTCTAGCTCTGTTTATAGTTTCTAGACTAGTTTTGACCGGTTTCACATCTAGTGACCGGCATAGTTAAAAATTAAGTCCTAGATGCTATTTGGAAGGGTAAACGGTATCTAAAAATAACGAAAATTGGTACGCGCATTCTACCTAAGCTCCTCAAGCTCGAGGACTCCTCGGCTTGCACAAAATGGAGCTATGGATTACAAAATGGGGTTTTCTATGTTACATATGTTACAATTAGTGATAAAAATCACTGTTGAATGTTTTGAAAAGTGATAAAAAACATATTTGTTTGAGAAATTGATCCGACTGGCTTCCTGCTCTGTCGTTACATGCTTCCGTGGCGTCTGTGCCTCTGGCTGCTTCCAACACCCCCCTCCCTCTCGCTTCTGTCATCCTCGACAAAACCTTGTTGTGCGGTCTGTCGGATGTAGTTTTGTAGGAGGTCGTGAGCGAGGGTGTGCTCAGATACTCGAATGCCTCGGGCTAGGTCTGCCTCGAGCTTCTCCCAATTAACTGGTTGTGGTTCATCTGATGGTGGGAGTCTGTAATGTGTGGAATACACCAACTGTTCACAGGCAAATAATTGCAATAAGTGGGTCGACCTGCTGATGAACACTTCAGAGTGGTATTCCCAGAAACCGGTGGTGAACATTTCTTCGAATGTTTGCTTGTAGCACGCCGGTAAGTACTTGACTCTCCAATGCCAGGCATAACACACCCGGAGCGATGGCGTTGTACTCATATCATATGCGAGATCCAAGTTGCCATGCTCAAAGCCCGGGGTATTAACATGTGGTGCTTTGACTCGCCGGAAGACTTTAAATATCATTTGCATCATGTCAAAGATCTTGACAGTCATATGCGCTGCGATATCATCCATATATCTCAAGCGAGGGAGCCAATGACGAATCGTTGCCATCATGTAGCCAATTGTCGGTGGTCCTGTAGGTGGCCTGAAATATGGGTAGTTCAGCCAGTCTTGGCACTGCTTATTGTTTTGTACTTTGATAGTGAAGGCAGTCCAGGAGCGGCGACGTGGCACGGGTCCCCAACATGGGTTGTATTTTAAATGTAAAGGTGCCTTAACCCATGTGCTCATCATTTCAGGGTACTCCTGTAAAAGACGTGTACGCCAATCTGGTTGATAAATAGTGCCTTGTTGCGCATCTAGTGGCAAGTCTTCAGGCTCGAATTGAGTTGCATGTGATGGCTTCTTGCCAGTTTGCTTCTCTATGGCCAGCTGGTATTCGGCCATTAGCATGAAGTAAGGTTTGTATTGAAGCTCATGCCCGGATATGTACCTGCGTGGGGCCAATTGAGCAAAGTAGGGAGATTGCAAAATTCTTTCTTCGATCATGGCCATAGCATGTAGCTGGGCCTCGACTCTAGCTGGGTGCGTTGTTCCAATTTCCTCAATAGTCTTCATCCACGCGGGGGTCGGAAGTTCATACGTCATCTGGCCTTCAGCTGTACTTGTCCGCCTGGGATGGGCTGTGGCTCGTACGCCTCTTCAAATGTTTCCTCCACCGGAATAGTTATGTTCTCGTCGTCAGCTGGGATCTCCGGTGGGGAGTCTGGTCTTGGTGGTGCTTCATAGACTGCAATCCTTGATTCAAGGGTCGATACCTGGGCCCGTAATGAGTTGAGTTCCTCTAGGAGGTCAGGAGAGGGGTCCACAGGTTCTGGTACTTTTGCTGCTACTTGTACTTGTTGTGTTGCCGGTTCTCTGAGCTGTAGTAGCTTGTGATCTTCCTTTAACTTCTGATGCTCTTCGTTCATGCGATCATAGTCCTCGAGCAGTCTAACATGGTCTTCTAGCAACATCTTCATTGCTTCGGATGGGATTGCCTGGAATCTGCTAGGACTTAAGGGTTGTTCTGGATGGTCCAATGCCGCTTCCAAATTCTCTCTATTCTGCTCTTGGAGTCTCTGGTTCTCCTCTTTTGCTGCGGCTAGGTGTCTTCTTAGTAAGCCCATGTTTCGTGTTAGCGTTGCATTGCGGACTGTCTGGGCTCTTAATAAATTATCCAAGTCAGCAGTGGCTTCCTTGGTCTTTTCTTCGCTTTCTAGCTCCAATTTCTGATATGCCTCGCGTAATTCCTGGTAGCGGGTGTTCAGAGAGGCATTCTCAATAGACAATAAATTAAGCTGCGACTGTAAGTCATTGGTTGTCCTCTGCAGCTGCTGATAATTATCACCAAGAGATGTGAACTCATCTCTGACTTGCGTCATACACATGAACATTTGTCGAAATGCATTATCTACAGTGGGTGATAGTATTAACGGGGTGCTAAATGAAGATGCAGTTGGTGTAGATGCAACGGGAACAGGGAATGGGGATGGGAAGGTGGATGATGTAGTGATTGTTGAGAATTGTGATGTGCCTAAAAATGTTTGTGCCGGGAGTGAAGTGAGTGATGGTGCAGTGGGTGGTGAGATGTCCATGTCAGTGGACGTATCTAGTGCGGTGACCGTGAATATGGGTGTGATCGTGGGTGCTCGTGCTGGTGTAAATACGGGATTTACAAATGTTGAGGGGTAATTTACAGGGGGGCTGGCTGGAGCAGCTTGGTGGAAAGGGGAAAGAGGGGTTACAGTGGGTCGGGGAGGTGAGACGGGGGAGAAGGTTAATGGCGGGGGGAATGGGAAAAGGGGTCTTGGAGGTGTGGGGAAAGATGGAAAAGATTGATGAAGGAATGGGTTGGGTAGAAAGGTGGGTGTGGGAGGGGGTAGATTAGGGCTAATGGGCGCGGGAATTGTGGGGTGAGTGGTCGTAAAGGCGGTTTCTGCAACACCACCGGCGAATGAAGGTGTGGGTCTGGGGGAAGGAGGGTGAAGAGGGGAGGCTGGATGGACGGGTGTGGAGGTCGGTACTTCAGTGACTACTGAGGTTTGTACAGCTAGAGCGCGGGGTGGGGAATCTACAAAGATGGTTTCTACGGGTAATGAACTTTCGGGGACGAGGCATGCCTCCCTGGCTTGTTCTGAAGATTGTGCTCCGGTTGGTACACGAATGTATTCGCCGGGCTTTGAAAGTAGTCGTACTCTACGGGGGTCAAACTGTGGCAGTGGCTTTTGTTGCAAGTACCTGAGTGCCTCGTTGGAGCCTACTGATTGGACTAATTCTTTGAATCCTTTGATATATGCGTCTTCGAATCCGCCTGTGACAAGTTCTTGTTCTATTATTTTTTGGCTCTCTTCCTCTGTCAGCTTCTTGCGTGCCCAAACTTTTTCCATGGTTCTATACAACTTCTTGATAGCCAGTGTGTAAGCTGCTGCTTCGTAAGTTTCGTCTTCATGGGTACTTGTATCGCCATGTGTGTCTGTTTGTTGGCCTTGGTCATCTGTCTGTTCATGCTCTTGGGATTCATGTGTTCCCTGGCTAGCTTCGTCGTCTCCTTCGTCGTCATCGGTCGCTGTTCTTTCGTCATCAGAGCTGGACACGATCTGTCCTTGTGGCTGATCCCTGGGCGTAGTAGGGTAGCTAGGCCTTTCAAATTCTTGAGAAAACAAGTGTCCTTCTGAATACTGGAACTGATTGGAGAATGCATCGGGCATCTCAAAATCAAAGGTTTGGTCCAGTGGCTCTGCTTGTCCTGGTTCTAAATGCGGTATTGGAAAAGAGAAAGCTTCCGCACCAATAGTGGTGGGAAGTTCAGCTGCTGTGGTGATAGGTTCTATGGTTGTGGCTGCTTGGGTTGCGACAGTACTGGTGGTGCCCTCCGTTACCACTGGTCTAGATAACCTTATGCGAATAGGTTGTACTGTGGGAGTGGCTGCTGTTGGTGACTGCTCTGGAGATGGTTGTGGAGAGGGTGATTCTGGGACTTGTAGGCACGGGATAGTACCTCTCATCCGCTTTCCGGCTCTGCCTTTGCTAGACTTTCTAGCCTTCCTAGTGGTACCTCTAAATGCTTTCAGTTCCTCACTGGTCATGGCACGCTCTATGGGTAAGTCATATGCCAAGCACATATATATGATCCTGGTGAGGGCGCAGCACCCATTGATTACCTTCTTTCGCTCCCATCGATGTTGTGCCAAATAGAGCTGATCAATGATCCAGCTGGCTAGATCCACTGTTTGCGGTCCAGTGCATGCTAAGTATAATCCGAACCAGATTCTCTTGTGGGGCATGGTAAAACGATCCTGAGCTGGGAAAGCAAAGTGCTGCATGCATATCCGTAATGGCTTAGAGAGCTCAGGGGTTATAGCTGAAATGTCCTCCCACTTAGTTACGTCACCACACTTCATCTGCTCTGGGACTAGCCGTTCTTTCTCCGTTGGAGTGTGCGTTCCATGAATCTTGATGGCGGCTCTCATTAAATCCTTCGAAAGATAAAATCTTTTGTAAGGTGGATCATCCACTAAAGAAGGCAAAATAAAGGTTCCTGGGATGTCCTTATTCTCTGAGGCCAGCAAAGTGGTGATTAAGTAATAACACCTATAAAAGTCAGGTTTGGGCAGAGGATCACTGAAATACTCCGTGAAGCCGGCTCTGGCCCAAACATGAGTTAAGTCCTGGGTGTTCTATAGGCCTTCGAATTCTCTTGAGAAGAATTGATACTTGCCCCATGTGCGGTCATCAAATGTCATATTTGCTTCAAAAATGAAGTCAGCATCAGCTAATGGTCCTGCTAGGCCTTGGAACCAGTGAGAGTTACGGTGTATCTTCTCTGTGTATCCCATAGGTGGGTTATCGATTGGCATGGGTCCCGGAAATCCTTGGAACTCTGGCGGTGGAGCGGTCGGGTGGGATTCTGCGCGTAAAACATTGAGGGGCACCGCAGCCACGCTGGGGCCTGCTTCCGATGGTCCTGCTTCGGTTTGCATGATGACTGATGAGCTAATGGAAAAGATCTGCTACAAAAGATTAACACATTAGTATGGAAATTAATTATGATCCCATTAAGGTGAGACCGCAATCCCTTTCCATAACCGATGTGTAACCCGTGTAGCCAAGTGTCGTGAAGTGATTGATGCAATGATTATTTGCAAAACTAATGCAGGTCTCTAGACGCCTACATGGTTCAGATTATGCCTGCAATTCTTGATGAGCTTTTATTATGCATGATGTGGGGTTTGGGTGTATGAATTTATACAAGGTTTGGTTGAGGGTGAATTAGTACAAGGGTGGAGTTTAAACAGGGTGGGAGAATTGTTAGATACGATGGTACAAGAAGACGTCTGGATACGTTTCGGTATCCATTTCCTAAGAGTCTTTGAGTGGGTGGTATGTTTCTGCTGAGGGACAAAAAGTGGTATCGGGTTTGGTGGTATTGAAGGATGGAAAGATTTCTGAGGGGTATATATTACATGGCTAGAGGGTTGGGCTATAATACATTGTTTGGGTACCCAAATCTGCATGGGTGTGGGTCGACTGATAAGATACTTCTTGGCGATCCAAATCTGCCGAGTATTTGTACTTGGGGAAGAAGATCGAGGGGACTTTGGATGCTGACTCTGCTTCTGTTGAAACTTTGTCCTGTTCTCGTCTCTAGTGTTGCCAATAGCCTGTGGTTGCTGTCCTTTTGGCACCCATATTTGTTTCGTGCCACTTGTTCTGTGATGTTGATACTGCTGCTTTCTTTGCCTTGTCTGGTGGTGTCGTCGGTCTGGGTTCCTCTGTTGTGGTTGACTCCTTCGAGGTTGGGTTTGAGAGGTCCAATGGACGCTCTGCTTTGGAAAAGAAGGGAGATCCAACACTTGCGTGACCTGCCCATTAGGAAGTGATTCGTTCTTTATCTTTAATCTAGGCCAGTCCGCAGCAAGTTTGGAAGGATGAGCACCGCAGGGTGTTGTGCTCGTTTGGCCACTGATGCAACCCACCTGACCGCTGATTATGATCATCTGCCCTAGCGGTTGGGTAGCTGCCCCTTCTAGTTTGCAGGAAGCCCCAGGGAAGATCTCCTGTCGTTCTTCTGATTGACAATTGTCCCTAGCCAAGCCCGAGTGGGTAGGTGTAGACGTAACGTGACTGGTCTGACCCAAGATCTTCCGGTCTTCCGTCGCATGCGTTTCATAGGGTTTAGGGTTACAAACCTTAATCGGAATGCAATTAGGGAAGTCAAGCGGTATCACTCGCTTCTGCGCTAAGGTTCCAATCTGTAAGGAGCCTTGTCTAAGATTTAGGTCCACTGAGTGATCATATAGCCAATCTTGGCCAAGGATTAGGGGTTCTATCAGGTCGTCATCATGGCACACTAGTAGCTTCGCTGTCATGGTCACATCCTTAATGAGGATAGGAAGGTCCACCTCACCCATGCAAGGGGTTTCCATGCCTCCTAGGCCTATGAGGTATGCCTCAATTGGCCGCATTTCTATTCCTGAATCCTTATAGTGGGACCATCTAATAGCACTAGTCGCAGCACCTGAGTTAATTAAAGCCCTGAGCTCTTGGCAAGGGTTGCCGTGCTCTAGCCTGACTGTAATGAATGGTCTCCTGTCCACTATACTAGGATGAGTGGTTGACTTTACTTGACACATGGCCATGGGATATCTGGGTGTAGTTTCCAGATGGTTATAATGTTCTCTCCCTAGTCCTTGTCTTCTTAACTTCATGCGTTTAATGCGTTCTATTGCTTCTGCCTAAGCTTCCGCTCGTATTCTATTTTCTTCCTCCTTACGATTCTTTGCCAACGTGAGTCGTCTAAGCATATCCTCAGTAAGAGGTTCCTTATATAGCCTGACTCTACAGCCACTAATATAATTAGGCATTATATCTCCTTCTAAAGTGGCTAACTGTACTGCTCCACTTGTTGAGAGTCTGTTAATGATCATAGGTCCATAACCTTGCTTTTCTAACTTACGTGCGTGTTGCTTTAGCGTATATACTAGAACTAAATCTCCTTCTTTTAGGCCTTTATCCTTCACATGTGCATCAAAATATGCTTTCTGTCGCTTCTTCGCTGCATATATTCCTGCTGCTGCCTTTAACCTGGTTTCTCCTAATTGTTCCAAGTCCATTATTCTTGCTGATAATTCATGGCCGGTCCACTGATGTTCTTGTGCAACCTTAAGGGTCGGTATCAAGAAGTCCAAAGGAAGCACTGCATTCTGACCAAAAACCATCTGAAAGGGAGTTGCATTGAGTACGGTCTTGTAGGCCACTCGATATGCCCAAACAGCGTGGTGTAACTGTTTGTCCCAATCTGAACGTTTGTTGTTCACGAGTTTCGTCAGTACGTTACAAAGGATCTTATTAGTGCTTTCAGCCTGACCATTGGCCTGAGGATGATATGGTGCGGATTTCTTGTGAACCACCATAAAATCCTGTAACAAATATTCAATGACTTGGTTTAGAAAGTGAGTGCCTCGATCGCTCACTAACTCTATAGGCAGTCCATATCTTGTAAAGACATTCTCAAATAAGAATTTTGCAGTTGTGTGTGCATCATTCTTTTTCGTGGCTTTTGCCTCTACCCATTTCGTAAGATAATCTGTGGCAACAATAATGTATTCAGCATGTGTACCTTTTGCAGGGGGGTTAATGGGTCCTACAAAGTCTATACCCCACTTTGAAAATGCATGTCCGCCCATCATGGGTTTCAATGGCATTTCGTCTCTGCGAGTAGGAAACTGAGTTCTTTGGCACACATCACATCTCTTGACATAGGTATGAGCATCCATGTGAAGAGTGGGCCACCATAATCCTGCAAAGAGGATGGCTTTGATTATCCTATCGGGTCCAAAATGACCTCCTGCAACACCTTGGTGTGCAGTCTCTAGTATGCGCAGATAATCGCCCTCATGAACACATTGTCTTAGATATCCATCTCGTCCTCTTTTGTATAGGTTATCGCCAATAAGTGAATAATCTTGAGCTTCCTGCTCTAGACTGCGTTGTCGTGCTAAAGTCATTCCTTGAGGGAATGTCTTCGTCCTCAAGTATGTCACTAATTGTTCACTCCAGTCTGGTGTGAGAGACACATGATATAGTGTAGCATGCTCTACTGGTGGTCTTTCACAACAAACATTGCATTCCTTACACAACCTGTAGACATCTGCTTCCATCATAGGCCAATACACTCCTAATCTATGCAGAGTCTGTAATGTTCGATGTTTTGAATGATGTTGCTTTAATGCACCTATGTGTGCTAATTGCAACCAATTCGCATGTTCTGATTCATCTACACAACAAGCAAGAATCTTTTGATTATCCTGTTTATATATGCTTCCTGCCATTATTTGATATCTCTGAGACTTGGTAATCTCTCCCTCTTTGATCTTTATCCTAGGATTCTTGGGTCCGTATGTCAGAATAGGGACTATAGGCTTAGCCCATTCTGGTGCTATCTCAAGGTTAAACAAGTATGCATCTGGTAGATCATCCGCTACTCCTTGAGGAGCTTCTCCTGAGGTTAATCTCGAAAGATGGTCAGCTCTAAGATGTGTCTTTCCTTTCCTGACTACGACTTCAAAATCATACTCCATGAGTAATAGAAACCAACGTATCAGTCGTCCTGTGTTACATGGTTTGTTGACTAAAAACAATAGTTCTTGATGATCTGTAAAGAACTTGAATTTATTGGCCAACAAATAGTGCCTAAACTTCTTTACTGCGTAGATCATCCCTAATCCTTCTCGTTCCGTTGTGGTGTAATTTCTTTCTGCTGCGTTCAATTGTCTGCTCGCGTAAGCTATGGGGAGATCTATGTTACCTTCATTCGTGGGTTGTGCTAACACACATCCTATGGCGTAATTGGATGCATCCACATGTACATGGAATGGCTTACTCCAATCTGGGGTTGTCAATATAGGTGTTGAGCACAAGCGTCGTTTAAGTTCATTGAATGAATTTTCACATTCATCTGTCCATTCAAAATTGGTTAAAAGAGAGTACAAAGGCTTGGCTATGATTGCATACATGTGTATGAATCTCCTATAATAACCGCAATGGCCCATAAATGCCTGTACCTCTTTCACATTAGTTGGTCTAGGTAATTCTGCAATTACCTTCACCTTTTCTTCATCCGTAGAGATTCCATTTTTTGACACAATGTGTCCTAGAATTTTGCCTTGTCTGACCATGAAAACGCATTTTTCTGGGTTCAAACAAACCTGATATTCTCGACATTTGTCAAATATTTGCCTTAACTCTGGGATATGTGTCTGTCTTACATTTGAATGTGCACATAAGTCATCGACATAAACTTCCAAACTCTTACGTAAGAATTCCTTAAAAACATGACACATGAGTCGCTGGAAAGTGGCGGGTGCATTTGTTAAGCCAAATGGCATCACACGAAATGCAAATATGCCCCATTCAGTGGCAAATGCCGTCTTGTGTTGATCTTCTGGAGCAATGGCTACTTGATTATAGCCTGAAAAACCATCAAGAAAGCTGTAAACTTCCTTGCCCGCAACTCTTTCCAATAGATGTTCCGTGATAGGAAGAGGATAACTATCTCTAATCGTTGCGGCATTAACTTTTTTAAGGTTAATACACACACACAATTTTCCATTCTTCTTGGGCACAACCACAATGGGGGATACCCATTCGGTATGCTCAATTTCGTAAATGAATCCTGCTTCTATCAAGCGATCTATCTCCTCTTTAATCTTCGCAGCGTAGTTATCATTATACGTGTACGGTTTCTGTTTCGTAGGTTTTGCATCTGGAGTCATAGGGATTCTATGAGAACATATATCTGGATCTACTCCTTTCAAATCTTTGTAACTCCACGCAAAAACATCTCTATATTCGCGCAATAGGGCAACTAGCTCTTCTTCTTCTTCAGTTGTCAAATCATGCCCTATGTATGTACATTTTTCTTCTTCTCCTTCGATAGCAACTATTATTTTCTTAGTTTTCTCTCGGTTGTCATATACTTGTCCGTCATTCGCCTTTCTGTTAGGCATTCGTGCCATGATTCTTCTATCTTCGATTTCATATTTCTTGAAGTTCTCGGGTACCTCAAACAAAGATTCTTCTTTTTCTGACATGTTTTCTTTCTTCTTTCTTTTCTTGCCTTCACTCTTAGTAGTCACTTCTGTGGCTAACCTCACCTCATTCGTAATTTCCTCGTATCTCTGAGTGTGAGTCTCTACTTCGAAAAAATATTCTTCCTCTGATGCAAAGGGTGGGTCCATGATAATTGATTCTAAATCAAAATCGCTTGCATCCTCAAATGCATCAGTGTTAGGTTCACACTCTTCTAAAATTGCCTCGCACATGATTGGCTCTATCGTGAAAACTGATATGTCATAGCCCTCCTCGTCACAGTGGGGTGTCCATTGTTCTTCATTGATGGCTACGTCCATGGTTGCTAGGATTTCTGCCCAACCATGGGGTTCAAACTCTTCGTCTGGGAATACTACAGGTGCGTAGGCTGGATCTTGAAGGGTTCGTGGATTTTGTTCTGCACCTAAGGTCCTGGCTTCTAACCTTTCTTCCTCTTGTTTGGCTATTTTACACATCCATAAATGAGTATCCTCATGCAACCAAGAAGGATCTGATTCTAATGAGTGCACGGATTCAGTCTCTACTGGTGTCTTATGGATGGTATTCCATTGTATTGGGGGTACATCTCTGTGTGAATAGTCTTTAAGATTGACTTTGGTAGTCACCCCTAAATGTTGCAAGTACAAAGAATTGGTTCCCCAATCTTGTACAATTTGCAACTGACGCATGAATGGTCGTCCCAATATCATCTCATATGCATGATTTTTTGCAAAGTCACAAATGGCAAAAGTATGCTCAAATTCTACACCACAAGTGGTGAGTGATATGCCTTCTAGTAAGCCTAATGGTTTTTCTATGTGTCCATCAGCCATTTGTAGCTTCATCCTTGTGGGTCTTAATGCTGGCTTACCCCAACGTTTCCATAAGGCGGTGGTAGCGATGGCTACTCCGGCTCCTGAATCTAAGATGGCTTTCGTGGTGTAGCCCTGATGGGTTATCGGAAGATAAGTGTTACCTTCCTCTCCTTCGCTTACATCTCCAATCTTTTCTACGGGTATTTCTGGTACCTTATTTTGTGATCCTATTTGTGAGGGAGTAGTAGCAAGCTCAGGGAATTGATTTGCTACATGTTTCCACAATTCTGGTTTTACCTTCAATAACTCCTCCAGAGTAAGGTTACACTGTACTTTGGTATTCTTGATCACTTCCGTGTTTCTAGGGATTACTGATTCTTCATTCCTCACTATTATCGTGGGTGCTCTCATACTAATAGACTTTGCTTCCCAAGGTCCTGTGAACTGAGGTAATTCTTGTAAAGAATTAGATTCAAATCTTGTGTGTTCACTCAGTTGTTCTTCCTCTACATCATCGTATATAGAGGGAATGTCTTGGGGAAATTGTTCCTGCAAGTCGTCTATTTCTTGAATAGGAGGATGGGTTCCTTGTTCTTTTCTCCATTTCTCTTCTTGGATCTCTCTCAAAAATTCATGTGAATATTTATGTATGGAAGACAGGTTGTCTTGACTTTCTGAGTTGGGTACTTGAGACAGGGATGGCGCATTCCTTTCCTGTGTCTCTGGGACAATAGGGTTCCTAGGCTGATCCTTTTTCTCTTTGCTTTCAATCAAGTATTCTAGCCTCTCCATTAGTCCTTGAAAGTGTAATTCCGGTTTTGCCATGTTATTCCAATTAAGATATCTAGAGGCTTCGAACAAAGCTTGTGCTAGTTCTACCATTTTCATGCAAAGTTTAGTTCTCTCAATTTCTAGATAAGCTCGAGGGTAGTTTTTACTCATTTCAGCTACCTGAGGTCCCTCTTTTAATCTAGCCTGATATGCACGAAACATCATGTCTAGATTTTCTGGTATGCGTTCCGCTAAAACTGATCCTGATTTCTGAGCTGGATTCTCTTGATTTAATTCCTGAGAAGTCAATTCTAGGATTTTGGCTCTAGATTCCTTCAAACTTCCTTCCAACTCAGTTATCTTTTTACTCCATTTTCTCTTTATTCTTTCTCTAGAATCTTTCCAAGATTTTGTCTTTTTACTGCTAGATTCTGCAACTTCACTAGTTCCGGCTACTTTCTCCTGATTAAGCTGTTGGTTCTGTAAGAGCGCCTGGGCTCTTGTGATAGCTTGGATAGGCACGTATGTAGGGTTGGATCCATCTGCGTTACTTACAATACCTATCACATTGATCGGTGTCACATTCGAAGCGTTAACTGGATTTTTAGGACAATCTTTGATGATGTGCTCTTTGCCACAATCAGCACAAAAGCCTTGGATGTTATAGTACTATGACTGTCCTGCTATCGGGGGATGTGGACAATCCTTTATGAAATGGTCTCCTTGGCACCTAAAGCATGGTCCTCTAGGGCCCTATGGTCTTTGTTGTCTTAATTGGGGCCGTGGATTTGGGTTTGTGTACATCACATTAGCATAGTCGGGCTCCCAACTAGGTTCCACTGGTGGACTATCATAATGATATGTTTCTACGTGTTCTGGTGACTCTGTGTAATATGCGGGTGGACTATCTACATGAGTGGAGTCAAAACTGTTCGAATTCGGGTCACCCTCTGTGATCAAAGGTGAAGAAGGCACTAAGGCCCTACTTAGATTCTCTTCTGCAGCAGCGTATTTGACTGAGATGACATTCGCTGGTGGGGGTGGCTGCTGAGCTAAGACAGGTTGAGGTCTCTGTTGAGCCTGGTATGGGTAGTTCTGAGGAGGCCTATAGTAATAAGGCTGAGTATTGTATTGGCCTTAATACCTACCTGGCTGCGGGTATGCTTGCGGATAGTTCTGTCTCACGGTTTGCTTGTTGTATGGGCAGTCCTGAGCCGTATGATTCGTGTATCTTCTCTCAATTGTACAATATTGGCCACTAGGGTTGGCTTGTGGTTGTGGTGCATTGGGACACACATTTTCCATATGATCACCACCACAGGTGCAACAACGCTTGTTAGTTCGCACCCTAGGTTTACTAGAAACTCCTAGTTTCTGAGCCACTTTTTCTGCTAGGTCCTCTATCGAGCTAGACAATTTTGTGGATGCTAGAGATGAACAGTCTGAGTCCTTATAGACCTTTGAGAGTTCCAACTCGTCTCCTAAGTTGTCCTCAATGTCTATACAAATTCTTACACATTGCTCTAGCGTTCTGGGTTCTTTTAGGTACACATAGGAGAGTAGTTTAGAGCTCAACAAGCCATCTAGAAACAATGACACTTGCTTGGCTTGTGAGGGTAGCTCTTGCATTGGACATCGTTCAACATATTGTCTAAACCTACGTCCTGCCAGTCTTACAGTTTCCTGAGGGGTCTGTTTAAAGCTATGAATCAACGAAGACGTGTCATGTCTAATCCCACTTTTAGAGAATTCAGTGATGAATGACTCTAAAAAGTGATGGATGTCTCTAAATTGCCTTTGTTGCAGAGGTTGGAACCAAGTTAAAGCAGTATTGTTTAATGTTAGTCCAAACGCGTTGTATTGCGTGAACATGTCTTCGACTTGTTCTGCTCTTAGTACTTGCTTGAATTCTGCGACGTGGTCATAGGGATCTCCTGTCCCATCAAAGTAATTCTTCATTGATTTTACTAATTGTGTGGGTCTCAATGTTCTTGCGTGTTCACGTGGTCTAGGTAGAGGAAAATCATCTCTACCACCTAGTATTCCATGATCTCTTTGTCTATCCGCTCTATTAGTGTCTGTGGTTGTTCTATCTCTCCCTATGGGATGAGTGAAGCTTACTTCCGGTCTCTCTTTATTTTTCTCTCTTTGATTTCCATGGGCTGATGATGTTCCTGCCCCTTGTTGACTTGTATTCATGTTCGTCCTAGATGGAGGGAATACCAATTCACCTCTCCATGTGTACGTGTTTTTAGCGCGGTCAGGCACCACAAAGACTCTTTCTGAAGTCTCATCCAGGTATACAACCTTTCCAGGTGTATCCGGGTCCTTGAACTCGTATATAGTGATGATACCTACCTCACTAAGTATTTCGGTCTTGTATCTCCAAAAGGCTTCATCAGTTTCTTTATTTACAAAAAACTCTATGCTTCTGTTGTCCTAAGGGATCCATTCTGGGATTAGTACTCGTGTCAGGTTAGATTTCCCTCTAGGTATTCTAGGCTCTTCTAATGGTTCTTTTCCTTGAGATTTCGTTTCCGTCTCTGGTTGAATCACGCCAAACTCGTTGGTATTGTTTGGCTGCGTACTTAATATGTACATCGTTCCTTCCTTGTCTATGTAAGCGTCTCTCTCGAATTTCACCACTGGACGTTCCAATCCAATGGGTTGATCGGGGTTGTGCATTTGCACCACTTGCCTTCGCAGACCATCCTCATAGATGCGAGCACCTAATCGGTTGGTCCGGAGAAACTCTAGTTGCGTTCTATAGGGTCCTTCTGGTTTTTCTAAATAGGCTACATTCGACCCTCCTTCTGGTCTTTCTGTGCTAAATGCCATTTCTGATTCACTAGTATCTGAGCTCTCATAGGGATAACTAGTGTTCAATTGCTGAGCCCACGATCGTGCAGTAGTTCTTACACTTGCCTCTGATGATCTAAGGCTTCGCCGGTCTGACTTGCCTATATGTTTGCCCGATCTAAGGTTCATTAATTTTCTTCCTTGCACACTCAGTACACACTCAGATCGTCACCGATTCTTTGTTATTACTGTCTTGATTCTTTTTAGATTTCTTTAGATTCTTGTCTTACTATATGCGTCAGGAATTCGACTTTCTGTTATAATTTTGAGTTCTCGTTCCGTCAGACTTATGTTCTTTCCTTTAGGTTTTCGTGTCACACACCTTTATCTGTAGTCTTGAACTTGATAAATTTAACTCTCTTGAACTTGAGGCGTTCCTATCGTCGTTAATCCACAATGCTACCGTTTATCCTAAGCTAAGAATTGACTGAGGGGGTTGAGTAATCTTCCAACCTCGAGTCAGCTTTTTTGGTTGCTCTGATGCCCAAGAAGCCGCACTTCCCAAGCTTTATGCCCTTCACTGCCTTGCCTTGGTTGCCCTTGATTGCCCTTGCCAGACCTGGAAAAATCCAATATTAGACCAATTCACAGTTGGATGATCAAGCACTTGAGTATAAACACCTTTTAAGTCCCTTCCCTTTTGCCCAACTTTTCAATGTTTGCCCCCTGGCTTTCTAGTCCCAAACTAGGTCAACCTCAAAATAGCTTATCTAAAAATAGACGTATCCTTTAAGAAAAAAAACAGTTGAGCTCACATAGTACTCGTCAAGAGCTTTCTAATGAGCTATTAAGCTCAAAAAACGGACTTTAGATGAAAAATTTATGACCGTTCAGGCCCTGGGGGGTAAAAACTGACAAACAGGTTTTTCTCCAAATATGAGCTAAGGGGTCTCCTATGAGTTTAATCAGCCAAAAATTTCCCAAAAATGAAACCCTAAAATTTGCGATGGGGGTGCACAATCGCGATGGTCTGGGACCGTCACGATGGCGTGAAATGGGACCGTCGCGATGGCGTGAAATGGGACCGTCGCGATGGTCTGGATTTGCACAATCGCGATGGTCTGAAGTGCACCGTCGCGATGGCGTGAAAGTGCACAATCGCAATGGTCTAAAAGTGCACCGTCGCGATGGCGTGAACTTGGACAATCGCGATGGCGTGAACTTGGACAATCGCGATGGCGTGAAAGTGCACCGTCGCGATGGCGTCAGTCAACGGTCAAAGTGCACAATCGCGATGGTCCAAAGTGAACTGTCGCGATGGTCTGAGCACGATGGCGTGAGCCAATCGCGATGGCGTGGGCCAATCGCGATGGTCTGAATTTTTGAAGTGTCGCGATGGTCTGAAGTGCACCGTCGCGATGGTCTAGATTGCCACGTGGCACCGTCGGCGCGATGGCGTGAGCCAATCGCGATGGCGTGACACAATCGCGATGGTCAGAGACCGTCGCGATGGTCCGGCCAAGCCGTCGCGATGGCGTGAGCCAATCGCGATGGTGTGACACAATCGTGATGGTCAGAGACCGTCGCGATGGTCCACCAAACAGTGATTTTTTGAGATGCAGCTATGGATTCCTACACACGCAGGGGTCGCCTACACGGTGGTGAACTCGCCTTCCTCAAAATCCGAACTTTGCAGACCATCGCGATGGTCTGACACAGTCAGAAATTTCTGACAGAAACTGAAAATTTTACCTTTTCCAAGCTTTCCTGATGCACTGGAGCTCTGTACCTGCAAGAAAACTCAAGAAAACAAAAGTACACACAAGCACAAAAGTTCTCTCTCACTCTCTCGCATGCACAAATGAGGGGAAATGAGGAGAATGGGTGGATATGGTGAATTTTCTGATTTTTTTGGAGATGAAGATGATGATGCGGTGATGAAGATGGAGTGTGCGGGAGGTGAAAAACACTAGAAACTAAGTAAAAACAACAACAAAAACTGAAATTTTTACCTTCCAACGCCACTTCTTGCTATACTCTTACCATCACACATTCGTCCTAGACTCGATCCCCGGCAACGGCGCCAAATTTGGTGTTGCTCTAGCACAATGGTGAGGACCACGTTAAGAAGCTTCACCTCCTTAATTGTCAATCCGCGGAAGAGATAGGAGTGATATGAAGATCGTGAATGTGAGATGAAGTGAGAGTGAAGGTGAGAAGCATAGAAATGCACACACACATGCACACACACTACGAAGAGACAAGCAAGACACAATGGAAGGTGAGAAATCAACTCTATTACTCAAGAACACTATTACAAGCTCAAAATAGCTCTAAGCTCACACTAGCCAACCTCAAAAATGAGCTCTCTAGCTCTTTTTATAGTTTCTAGACTAGTTTTTCACATCTAGTGACCGGCATAGTTAAAAATTAGGTCCTAGATGCTATTTGGAAGGGTAAACGGTATCTAAAAATAACGAAAATTGGTACGCGCATTCTACCTAAGCTCCTCAAGCTCGAGGACTCCTCGGCTTGCACAAAATGGAGCTATGGATTACAAAATGGGGTTTTCTATGTTACATATGTTACAATTAGTGATAAAAAACACTGTTGAATGTTTTGAAAAGTGATAAAAAACATATTTGTTTGAGAAATTGATCCGACTGGCTTCCTGCTCTGTCGTTACATGCTTCTGTGGCGTCTGTGCCTCTGGCTGCTTCCAACAATTCAGTATTGTGTGTTTGTGCTCCAAGCTTCTTCTTCTTCCTTGTGTTGTTCGCGTGCTTCCGCAGACGTCTATCTCCAACAATTGGTATCAGAGCAGGTCGTCGCTTCTTCTAGGGCGCCGTCGACACTCCTCCGTTTGTAGTCTCAGATTCGCACGATATTTGGTGAGCATACTCAGGGTGTTTCCGAGATCAAAACGGCTTCGCTCTGTGGTGCCGAAATCGCGATCTGAGCTCGTTTCGGCCTCTGAACGCACTATCGCAGCGCTTGTGCAGGCTATTTCGTCCTTTTGTGCCAAAGGTATATACCAGTTTCTGTTCGTCAGTTTAAGCGTCTCAAAGTCTGCTACAGGTCTAGCAAAACTTATCTGGGCAGTTCCGTTCAACTTTTTGAGATACAGTCAATTTTCTGCATCAAGGTATTTTAGTCACCGGCCATGGCTAAAAGCAGTGATGTATTCCGTATGTTGGCTGTTGAGGATAAGTTGGATGGTACCAACTACCCATTATGGGCTTATATGATGCGACATGTACTGGTTGCAAAAGGATTGTGGAACATTGTGCAGGGTGTTGAAAGACGTCCTGTTACACTTGTAATGACAGGTACTACAAATACAGGTACTGGAGCTGATGAATATGGTGTCGAAGATGATATTCCGCAGATTCCTGTTCGTGCTGCTATTTCTGTTGCACCTACTACAGAGAAGATTCGCTGGGATGGCAGAGATGCCCAGGCACATGCATTGATAGCTTTGTCTGTCAAACGTGCCATTATTCCTCACATTCGCTCTTGCAGAACAGCAAAGGATGCTTAGGATACACTTACCACTTTGTACCAGGCTAGGAATGAGGCTCGTGTTGCTTACCTGCAAAAACAGTTGGAGAGTGAGCACATGAATGAAGGTGATTCTATGGACAATTTTCTCACAAAGATCAAAGACCCGAAGGAACAATTGATTTCTGCTGATGAGGTTATACCAGATAGCTCACTTGTGCAGACCGTTCTGAATGGTCTTCCTGATTCATATCAGAGTTTTGCCTCTACTCTTCGGTTGATGATGAAAGGCAATCCGAATGCCTTGTCATTTGAGGAATTAGTATCTGTTCTGTTGCAGGAAGATCAGTCCAGGCAGAACAGGTCCATTATGCGTGTTGCAGATCAAGCTTTCTTGGCTAGTCAGAAGGGCAAAGGAAAATGGAGCTCTTCTACTAGTAAGCAGAAATCTGCAAATGCTACACAATCGAAGAACTAGGATAAAGATGAGAAGAAATCAGAAAAGCAGAAATTGTTTTGCAAGTACTGTAAAGGAAATGATCATATCATAAAGAACTGTCCAAAACTGGCTGCTAAAGAGGCAAAGAAGAAAGAGGCTGGAATGGTTATTGCAGAGGCCTCTACACCAAAAACAGAGTCTGTAAATCTTGTGTAGGAAGAAGAATGGGCGTTTACTACTGTCTGCAGTTTTGACCCATCTTCTCATGATCAGTGCATGTCTGCAGTAGACTCAGATGTTTGGTACTTTGACAGTGGGGCGACCAAACATATTACCTCGCAGCGCAGTTTCTTCTCTTCACTCGAGCCTGCCCCTACAGGGAATACTGTCACATGCGCCAATAACTCCTCTTATCCTGTTATGGGAGTTGGTAAGATCATTCTGACTACTGGTGATGGTAGTTCTTTCACTTTGTCAGATGCTTTATTTGTGCCAGGGATAAAAAAGAACCTGTTATCAGTTTCTGCATTAGCCAAGATTGGCTTGGTTGTGAAATTCGTTGATGACAGGTGTACAGTCCATGATCTCTCAAATGGCGATGTGATTATTGCTTCTGGCATTTTATGTCGTGGGCTGTATAAGCTCATAGACTATGAAAGATCTGTGAATGATTCGGCATGTGCAGTTCATGATTCTCAGGCTATGTCAGATGCAAAGCTTTGGCATGCACGCTTTGGTCATCTGAATTTTGCTAGTTTGCTACACCTACAGAAATCTGAAATGGTGTCCTCTTTGCCCAAACTTGAGGCACCTAGAAAACATGTTTGTGAAGGATGTATTTTGGGCAAAATGCAGCATTCTTCCTTTCCAAAAGATAGTTCAGTTCGGGCTACACAGAAATTGCAGCTTGTACATAGTGATGTCTGTGGTCCTATGCAGACACCCTCTTTTGGAAATTACCTTTACTTCGTGACTTCCATTGATGATTTTTCCAGGCATGCATGGGTATATCCACTCAAAGCAAAGTCCGAAGTGTTCATGTGCTTCAAACAGTTTTTGGTTTTGGCTGAAAATCTGTCAGCATGTAAAATGGGCACCCTCCGTTCTGATCGTGCGGGGGAATATATGTCTTCAGATTTTAATGCATTTCTGGCTGAACATGGGATAAAACACCAGTGTACAGTGCCGTATACACCTCAACAGAATGGAGTTGCTGAAAGAAAGAATAGGTCACTCATGGAGATGGTGAGGTGCATGGTCAAAAGTCAGGCTTTACCACATAGTTTCTGGCTTGAGGCCGTCATGTGTGCAGCATATGTACTGAACAGGTGTCCCACTAAAGCATTGCAGTCTATCACTCCATATGAGGCTTGGCATGACCGCAAGCCATCTGTTGCTCATCTGCGTGTTTTTGGTTGTTTGGCATATGCATTAGTGCCTGAACAACATCGCAGAAAATTGGATGATAAGGTAGTAAAATGTATTTTTGTTGGGTACAGTTCTGAAAGTAAAGGCTATCGTCTGTATCATCCACAGACTAAACGCATTCTGGTTAGCCGTGATGTTGTCTTTGTGGAAGATGCTATTCAGCCATTGCTTTCATGTACTAAGGAGACATCTGTTAGCTCCAAAGACATGTATGATACTTTGATGCCTCTTTTTACAGGTGGACAGTCTAGTGCGGGTCCTAATGAGGCAACTTCTCAGCCTTTGCAGGTTTCATATGATGATGCAGATCATTCCATTTCTGATGCATATTTACATGATGCACTTGTTGATGAGAGAGCTGATATTGAGCAGGCAAAAACTATGCCAAAATGGCTGGTGCAGACTTTGCATGACAGCAAATTAGATGCACCTTTGTCATATCATACTCGTTCAGGCTCCCATAGTGCCTCCTTTGCATCAGATTGCTATGCTATGGCTGCATCTAGTCTTTGTGATGAGAATGAGCCTGTTTCTTTTGATGAAGCACAAAATTCAGAAAATTGGATGGCTGCTATGCAATCTGAATATGATGCTATAATGAAGAATGGTACATGGTCTTTATGTGACTTGCCTCCTGGCAAGAAGGCCATTGGCACTAAGTGGGTATACAAGCTGAAGCGTAAACCTGATGGTACAGTTGACAGGTATAAGGCTAGGCTTGTTGCAAAGGGTTATGCACAGGAAAGAGGCATTGATTTTGATGAGACCTTTGCACCTACATGCCGTATGACTACTGTTCGGAGCATTTCTGCACTTGCAGCCCATCATGGTTGGAATGTACATCAGTTGGACATTAAAACAGAATTTCTGAATGGTGACTTGCATGAAGAAGTGTATGTTTTTCAGCCCCGTGGCTTTGTGCAGAAAGGGCATGAAAACCAGGTGTGCAGGTTAAAGAAGGCATTATATGGTTTAAAGCAAGCACCACGTGCTTGGTATGAGAAGATACATGCCTATCTGATTGCACATGGTTTTGAGAACAGTCCAACTGAAAGCACCTTATATGTTAAGCGTGCTAATGATGTGCTTCTGATCATTGTTGTCTATGTTGATGACATGCTGCTCACTGGTCCTATTGAGACACATATTGCTGATTTTAAGGCTGATTTGCACGCCTCATTTGAGATGTCTGATTTGGGGCATTTGCATCACTATTTGGGCATTCAGTTTATGCACGTTGATGGTGGAATGGCTTTGTGTCAAACGAAATATATTGACACATTATTGCAGCGTTTTGGCCTTGAAGATTGTAAGCCTATTGCCACTCCTATGGAGACAGGTTTACGATTGAGTCTTCATGATGCTGGAGATGCATTTGATGCTGTTCTCTATCAGCAGGCTGTTGGATGCTTGATTTACTTATGCATTACTCGGACAGATATTTAGTTTGCTGTCTCACAGATGAGTAGGTTTATGCATTTCCCAGGAGTCACGCATTGGAAGGCGGTTAAGCGCATCTTTCGCTACTTGAGTGGTACTCGGCTACTTGGGTTGTTTTATCCCAAGGGGGGATCACTACCGCCAGATTTGCATGCTTTTTCTGACTCAGATTGGGCTGGTTGCTATGACACTCGTGTGTCCACCAGTGGTTTTTGCTTCATGCTTGGTAGCTCATGTATATCTTGGTTGAGCAAGAAGCAGCCTACTGTGGCCACTTCCAGTTGTGAGGCTGAGTATAGGGCAGCTTTCACAGCGACTGTTGAGTGTGTGTGGCTCAGACGCCTTATGGCTGATTTGGGTGTTGGCCAGACTTCTAATACCACCATCTTCACTGACAGTCAGAGCACATTGGCAGTTGCGAGGAACCCTGTGTTCCATGCTCGCACTAAGCACATTGAAGTGCATTATCACTATGTCAGGGAGAGGTTCTCTGCTGGGGAGATCTGCTTGGCATATGTGCCCACACAGGAGAACATTGCAGACTTTTTCACGAAGGCTCTGCCTAGGGAGAAGTTTGAAGCTTTCCGCAAAGCTTTGGGCTTACTTCCTTTTGTGGAGTGATTTCCACATAGCTTGGCACTTCCTTATACATGAGTGCCAGCTCCTTGTTCACCGCATCACTCCCAGGGGGGATTCATTGATATATTTAGGTAGTGATGTGTGTGAACACTCTAGGACCGCCGGGGCACTTTTTTCCCTCTTTAGGAGGTTTTTTCCCCCGACTTGTATATACGCCTATTGCCCTAATGGGCTACTTATCTTTGTACATTCTCTAGTAATACATTCAGTATTGTGTGTTTGTGCTCCAAGCTTCTTCTTCTTCCTTGTGCTGTTCGCGTTCTTCCGCAGATGTCTATCTCCAACACTTTCATATCCTCTTTTTATAGTTAATGTTAGAGGCAAGGATTTGAATTTAGATTCAAATCTCTACCTAAAAGTGAATGTTCAAGTATAGGACTTATCTTCTCTTGATTCAACTACCAAATAACATGAGATTTTGTGTTTCCTAACTCCTAGTGGGTATATTTTACTTTTACAAAAGTAATTGTGAAGTAGAATTACAAGAGGTTGAAGATATGAAGCCTTCCAAAGGTTATGCCATTAAGTTGAGCATAAGTAAGATGATCAAGTATGTAGGCTTGTGCTTAATTGCACCAATAGCTCCCCCTCAAGCCGAACATGCTTGGTCTTCATTGCTCCTTGATTTTGTGCAAACCAATCATCAATTTGAACCTGTTCATCTTTGTTCCATCCAATGCTTTGGTGAGTATATGTGCACATTGTAAATGCGTTGTTACATAGGATAATTGAATATCCTTGCTAAGAAATTTCTCCCTTACATAAGGATAGTGCACTTCAATGTGCTTAGTCCTTGCATGGTATACAGGATTAGTAGCCAAATGAAGTGAACTAGTGTTATCTCCAAAGATAATTGGAGTGTAGGAATGTATCTCCAAATCTGCATATAATTGCTTAAGCCACATAGCTTCATGAGTTGCATTTGCCAAAACTCTATATTCTTCTTCTGTGGAAGATAAGACCATAGTTTCTTGCTTCTTGGATGACCAAGATATGATTTTTGAGCGTGCAAAAGATAGGTACCCTGAAGTGCTCCTCCCATCCTTGGAGCCAACCCAATCTGCATTAGAATACATTTTTATATCTATGTCATAAGTGAAGGGATAGAACAACCCCTCATTCATTGTACCCTTTAGATACTTAAGCACCCTCTTTGCAACTTCCATATGAGGCTTCCTTGGTAAATGCATAAACTGACTCAATGTACTTAGTGCATAGGCAATGTCTACTCTTGTTAAAGTAGCATAATTAAGACTGCCCACAAGTTGTTGATAACTTGTAGCATCTTCAGGTAGTTCACCTTCATGTGAACTTAGCTTATGGTTGAGCTCCATAGGGATACCTGCAACTTTAGTGTTCTCCATCTTAAACTTTACCAACATATCATGTATGCACTTCCTTTGTGTGATGAATATACCTAAATCTGTATACACAAGTTGTAAGGCAAGAAAGTAGGTTAATAACCCTAGACCACTGATTTTGAATTCCTTCATTAGTTGAGCCTTGATTTGCTTGATACCATCAAAATCATTCCTTTTAATAATGATGTCATCTACATAGGCACATAAGTAAATGACTTCTGATTTGTTCTTCTTAACAAATAATGAAGAGTTTGCCTTGCTTGACACAAAGCCTTGGTCTTGCAAATAGGTAAGAAGCCTATGGTTCCAAGCTCTAGGAGCTTGCTTGAGACCATAGAGTGCCTTTATAAGCTTGCATACATAACTTGCTTTTTCCTCATCTTCAAAACCTAGTGGTTGTGCCATATATACTTCTTCTGATATCCATCCATTTAAGAATGCATTCTTGACATCTAAGTGATATATAAATGCCAATTTTCAAAGGCAGCAAGACTTACCAATACCATGATTGTTGGCATCTTTGCCACAGGTGAAAATGCTTCTTTATAGTCTACTCCATGTGTTTGGGCAAATCCCTTTGCCACTAACCTTGCCTTGTACCTATTTATAGAACCATCAGAGTTCTTTTTAATTTTGTATATCCACCTTGAACCAATTACCTTGATATCTGGCTTCTTGGGAACTAGATCCCAAGTGTGATTTTCTTGCAATGCTTCCACTTCTTCCTGCATGGCTTCTCTACACTCTTTCTTCTTCCTAGCTGTGTATGACAAGAACTAGTTAAAGTTCTGTGTATGAGATTCTCTCCTCCATCTCCATGCTTTGTCTATTGTGTATTGATTTCAAAAGTAGAAGTTTTCCAAGCAAGTCGATGTCTAACATCGAATGTATGGTGAAAGGTTAAGGTTTTATGCGGGAAGTCGATACCTAGCATTGCATCTAAGATGATAAGTCCTTGTTTTCATATTTGACCTTTATCTTTAGCTTTCTAAAACATGAGTTTTGTGGAGCAATCTGAGGCCTGACATCAAGTTTATGCATAAATTTGATGTCTGGCATTGAATTCCATCATAAAAGTGATTTTCTGTATATCTGTGTTCAAGGGGGTATTTTTGGAGCTGAAAAAGTGGATGAAAAAGCACCAAGTTGATGCTTGGCATCGACTTTTGGTTGCAAGTCAATGCTACACTTCAGATTTGCATTTTTAGATAGTCAGTTTTACTAAAATAAGCAATATTTTCAATTTTGGTAGTTTGACATAGTCACCTTGTGAAGGCCATAACTTGCATTGTAGTGATCCATTTGTTGCAAATAATAGCTTGTTGGAAAGCTCTAATCTTCTACTTTGATGTTCCAAAATATCATATTTTTCAAATAATCTTTTTGATAAGAGAAATAAACAAAATACTGAAGGTATGCCATTCCAATGACTGTAAATTTTTGAAGAAGTAAAGTTTTTTTGGTTTTGGCTATCATTTCTCAAAGTTTCAAGTAGGAATGAGTTAATGGTGACCATAAAGGTTGTCTAGTATCACATTAATTCATTTCTTGTGATGTTTCGCACATCAACAAGTGGTATCAGAGTAGAAAGGTTCTCAAGAGTAGAAGGCATCAAAGGTACGGGAAGTTTTTGAAAAGTTTTCATTAAAGTTTGAAAGCTGAAGCATTCAAAGGCGCAAGGCATCAAAAGGTTACTTCAAAAGTATATTCATACACAAAGAAGTCCAAAAGGGATTATTCTTTAGCATTTAAACTCACATGTTGAAGTAGAAGCAAATATTTATGGCAGATCATATCTCCATTGACAAATTGGACAGAGATAATTAGCATGCATGGGTAATGAGAATGGAAGCCTTACGTATGAGTAAGGATCTCATGGTGTACATAACAGGTGACAAAGAGAAGCTAGTATTTGAAGATGAAAGCCAACCAAAGAAAGGGGAATTGGATGCTTTAAAGCATTGGCAAAAGAAGGATGCAAGTGCAAAAGCTTACATCTATAATACAATCTTAGATCATTTGCTACCACATATCAGAGGATTGGAATCAGCTGAAGATATATAGAATGCATTGGAATATCATTTCCAAAGCACTACCAAAGCAAGGAAAGCAAGTCTAGGGTCAGAGTTTACAACATTCAAGAAGAAGCCAAGTCAAAGTATTAGTGATTATGTCACTAAGATGAAGGATCTAGCAGATGGTCTTGGATCCATAGATGAAGATGTTGAAGATCACAGATTGATTGCTCAATTGCTTGTAGGTTTGAGAGGAGATGAAATGTGGAAACCTTTTGTCTTCTCAACAGAACTTTCTTTGAATCATTTGGTTCCACATTTGAATCAATTGCTTGGTTTGATGCTCACGTTTGAGCAAGACTTGAAGGGAGATGGGGATAAAGGACAAAGTTCTACAATGTAATGAAGAACAAGAAGAAAGGAGATAAAGGTAAAGCAACAGATGAAGAGGAATCAAGTTCTCAATTTTATTATGCTAGAGGTAAAGGAACTAGTAGAGGAAGATCAAGAGGCTTTGGAAGAGGAAGAGGTAATCAAAATAACAATAAGAAGGCTTGTTGGATCTATGGATTCAGTAATCATTTGGCTCATCATTGTTGGCACAATTAGCAAGGATTAAATCAAAATCAGAATAACAATAGCAGAGGCAAAGGTGGAAGATATCAAAGTAATTTTCAAAGAGGTAGAAAAAATCAAAGAGGAGGCCATGGTAGATGTGGAGGAAGAAGTTGGAGACATAATCAATCCTACAACACCACCTACTACAATTATGCAAATGATACACAAAATGAAGGTCATACATCATTGATGATGAACTCAATCAACACATTAGATAAAAAAGATCTAAAGGCATTTTACATTGACTTTGGATGTTCTAATCATTTGTCAGGAAACATAGAATTGATGTCAAAATTGGAAAAAGGTATGTCTAGTCATACAGTTGAAACAGGTGATAATACAAAACATATTGAACATTCAATTGGAAAAGTAAAATGCAAGAGTGGAGAAGATTCGCTAACCAATGTTTTGTATGTTCCCACAATACCTAAAAACTTCATTAGTGTGGGACAAATAGTTGAAAAAGTTTTTCAAGTCAGGTTTACAAATGAAGGAGTATTTGTTGAAGATCCAGAGAATGGATATAATCGGATTGTCTGTGGTAAGAAAGAAGTTAGACTCTTTACTTTAATAGAACAAGGAAACATTGGTCAAGCTTTGCTCACACATGGTGAAGGAGTGATTATAGAACTTGATCACTAGCATAAGAGGTTAGGTCACTTCAATGAAAGAGGAATTAAAGCTATGGTTGCAAATGAGTCTGTACTAGGACTACCAAATGTGGAGAGTCAACATATGATTTATAAATTTGAAGCATGTCAGATGGGAAAATCACACAGGTTACCATTTTATAAGAAAGGATTCAAACATGATAGATTACTAGAGCTTATTCATACAGATGTATGGGGACCAACAAAAGAAGGATCTATCAGTGGTTCAAGGTATTATGTTCTTTTCATTGATGATGCTACAAGATGGATAACTCTATATGTTTTGAAGGAAAGATCAGAAGTGTTTGGAGCTTTCAAGCATTTTCATGTATATGTAGAGAGAGTCACAAGTCAAAAGCTTAAGAGACTGAGGTTTGATGGAGGGGGAGAATACTTCTCCCAAGATTTCAATGATTATCTTTGAAATGCAAGTATTAAGAGAGAAATAACCTGTAGGTATACACCACAACAAAATGGTGTAGCAAAAAGAAGGAATAGTACTTTGGTTGAGTTTGATAGAGCTATGCTAAAGGAGAAGAATTGTCCAAATTATCTTTGGGCTGAGACTGTAAATATAGCTACATATCTTGTGAATAGATTACTATGTGTAGCTCTAAATGGAATGACTCCATATGAAGCTTGGTGGGGTAAGAAACCAACACTAGATCATTGTAAAGTGTTTGGATCAATTGCATATGCTTATGTGCCATCACAACTTAGGCACAAAATTGAACCAAAGGCAAAAAAATATGTGTTCATTGGTTATGATGAAAAGCAGATGGATTACAGGTTGTGGAATCCTCTAACCAAAAAATTTCTTGTTTCTATAGATGTTACATTTGTTGGAAAACAATGTCCCAATAGTTCTTTTTTGCTCAGACTATACAACATGTATAGAGCTTAGTCTTATTCCCCTACAAGAACAACAACGAGGGGGACGTGGCTAAGATGATGTCCTCCTATCGAACTCACCATGGATCAAGTCTTGGTGGTAGCACGCAGATCATGTAGACATTTTTAACAAAGCAAAATTGTTTTTGAAAAGCACATCGACGGGCGGATCGCAATTAAATTTGATCATAGTTTTTTCTTAGCGATCGTATTCAGTCGTGCTTTATTTTATGCTTTTGGGAGTGCTTTATTTCAAGGAAGCTATACTATCTAAGAAGAGTCTTGGGCTCATTGTATGTATCCTTCACCTAGTTTCAACATATAACTGCTCCTAAGATATGACCTGCAAATGATAATCTGATAGTAAAAACTGATACCTGTGATTGGATGTTGATCTGATTCCTTCATCTTCTCCAAACCATTGTTCTTCCTTGAATTTGAAGTATCCTTCTCTTCATCAAGTCTTGGTCTTCAAACAATACTTTTGTATATACTCTATAGAAGTATTCGACTGCTAACAAATCATCAACTTCATACTCCACACTAATGAATACACATGTGACTGAATTGTCTAATTCTCAAATCTCTACTCATCTAGATTAGGTGTGTATGTGAAATGTCAAATGTTAGAAGATGCTCTTAAATCATATGTTGTAAACTTAGGAGTCTGGAAACGTGGGAATGTGAATGAGCCTTAATGCACTCATGCCAAAACCCTAAAGCTCTGATACAAAAACCTTAGAGCTCTGATACCAAATGTTGGAAATGAGGTAGGCCCATAGCTCATATCACAGGTCCAAGGTTCCATATGTCCAAGATGTACAACACATATTCCAGCAATCTTCCAATATTGACAAAACAAGAACATACCACATTTAATCATATAAATGATGAGACAAAGATAGAGAAAGATTAGACAACATGTGTAAAGTGTTACGTAAGCCATTGTTTACTCACACTATCATATATACCAATGTTCAATGTACAATGTGGGAGCAAAACTCTCAACCATAATAGATGGAAGAGTGAATGTACAAATGTAACAAACATATTCAGATGTATGAATAGAAATCTGAATATGCATGAGATGTGTAACCTAATAGGTTGTAGAAGAGTGAATATGAGTGACAGAAAGAGGAAGGATCAATCTAAAACTGATAATCAACAAACCCTCATCTAACCTTAAGCTATGGAAGACCCTAAGTCACACAGGTGTGTGAAAAGATCACATACTTACAAAAGTAGCAAAGAATGCTAACAAGTTTGCTACCAGAAATCCTCAAACTCATATGACCATACCTTCTCAAACACCTCACCCAAATATGCATAAAGCATACATGTACTGATTCTCTTGTACCTATGCCAAATAGGACTCCTCCTGATATGGATGCCACTACCTCCATAATCTCCAAGTAGTACGTGTGTGCATAAAGAGAATATTTACATGAATACTTAACATAAGATGCAAATCTTATGTTAACCACCATCCAATGTCTTTGAAGTAACCCAAAATCTTCATGTAGAAGACAATCTTCAAATACATCATGTGAATGGTTGATCCACACCATCAAGTTGCTAATTGCCTCTCCATAAGCAAGAGTGTGAGCACACTCTTCTTCTCCAAGAAGAACTCCATAGCCGCTCCTCAACATGCTCCAAGATAGCACCACGGCTACCCCACGTGCTACAAGCACTACCTCTATTGAGGTACCAAAGCTCAAGGATCCAAGGAAGTGCTTTTATACACTTTCATTATTTGAAAGTTAAAAGCTACATCAAAACATGTATCTAAAGGTTTTTCTAGAGAGTTTTGAGAGATCACTTTCATGGCAAGAAAGCTCATCTAAGAAGATAAATTTGGAGATGGGATGAGTTTTGTGTTCAACCAATTTTTTGTTGTAAGTTGGTTGGATATCCAGGTACAAAATTTGATCTAGCGAGGTAACTGTTGCAGAGCCAAAGAGCGCACAAAGCAGAGAAAAAGACGGGCCCCAAAATTTTTCCGATTTGGACCAAATATCTTTGTAACATATTCATTTGTGTAATATATTTCCCTTGTAAAGGCACTAGAGGAGTCCTCTAGATGCATTCCCATAGAAGAATAGAAGCTTACCCATGTAAAATAGTAGGAAATTAGCTCTTAGGGAATAAAGTGCCGGTCACTTGTGTGAAAGGACCATTTTTAGGGCACTGGTATATAAGTCAAATGTGACTCTTTGTAAAGGACTTTTTGCCATTGTGAGAATAGAGAGCACAGAAATTCGAATTTGTGTCTTCTTCCCTCTTCATCTTCTTCTTCGTGAGCTTGTATGCATGTGTATTGCTTGGAAAGAGTGCTTGTGAGTGTGATCTATCCTTGAGAGTGTTTCTTTGCTGTAGGAGAGGTGTGTGCGAGGTGTAGGAAGTGCTGAAGTGTAGGAAAGTATTCCCGCGACTCAGTATTTCTGTCATAACTTGAAGTAGGAGTGTCGGAATTGCGTGAAACCACTGCCATTGGATGCGTCTTCTCGAGAGCTTCGAAACGCATATGCTATTCGCTATGTTTGGAGCTCGGAGCTAGGAGAAAAGTCCAAAATACTGACGGCTGCTGCACCAAGTATCGTTTCGTCTTGACCTACAGTTGAAGCTTGTTAGGATAAGTGCTTTTCTCACTTTCACTTTTGAGTAATACTTTTGCATTGACCATTACACGTTTGCATGTCTTCATACACTCGGCTAGGTTAGTATACTCTTCGGATTGATAGATTAAAAGCGTGTATCCCCACTATATGCACTTGTGAGGGGATTGAGGTACAGTCTCTTTCTCCGCAAGTCCCTAAGTTGAAGCTTAGGTCAACACACTTTTTGGCGCCGTTGCCGGGGAGTGACGAATCAAACCGAGGCATTCGCGTGATGGTAAGTAGCTTTTTGCTTTGAAGAACTTGGAGGAGCGGAAATCTTCTCTTCTTTGGTAAGTCAAATTCAACCGCACTTGCTACTTCTCATTCTTGGAGTGTGTGTAGTAAGTTGATAGATTAGGGAGTGAGTAGAAGAAGTAAAATAGGAGTGAGTGGAGAGTAGAGTAGGCTTTAGGTTTGTTCAAGAATTTTCATTTTTCAGTAAGCTAGGAATTCCCAAGTATAAAAGCCAAAAAATTTTTCATTTTCAAGTTACTTGTTGAACAAGTATCGTGGAGAGCTGTGTCGAGTATCGTGTGAGCCCAGCGATCGTTTCGAGGAAGAGCAAGCAAAAAGGGAGAGTTCAGTGCAAGAGAGTGGACCAAGAGATCATGGGAGCTTCCAAGGTAAACTAAACCACCTCCTTGTTCAAAAATTTCAGCATTTCAACCTAGGAGAAGGAAAAAACGACCTGCGCTGAGTGTCGTTTGGGCATTCAGGGGGTTAAAAGTAGCTTGTTGATTGATACAGTGGGTAGGGATAAGAGAGAGAACCTAGGAGAGAAAGGGGGAAACATCCAGACCTCAAAAAACAACACAAAAATTTGAAAAAGGGTCAAGTATCGCTTTGCTCCTGCGGTCGAGTATCGTTTTACTCCTGCGGTTGAGTATCGCGATATTTCCCAGCGGTCGTCGATCGTTTTTAAGAGATATCGTAGATCGTTTCAGATAGAGATCGTAGATCGTTTTCAGACAGAGGTCGTCGATCGTTTCGCTAGAGATCGTTTCGCTAAAGATCGTTTCAGACAGCGGTCGTAGATCGTTTCAGATAGAGATCGTTTTGATCAAAGGTCGCCGGTCGTGTATCGTTTGCCAAGTATCGTGATCCAGAGATCGCGACACTTGTCAAAGGTCGGTATCGTTTCAAATAGGTATCGTCGATCGTTTCTAGTAAAGGTCGTAGATCGTTCATATTTGAGTATCGTGTATCGTCTAGTGAGAGATCGTGTATCGTTTCAACGAAGTATCGCCGATCGTTTCTACTAGAGATCGTCGGTCGTCTCGTTAGAGATCGTTTCACGCAGCGGTCGTAGATCGTTTCAGATAGAGATCGTTTTGCTAGAGATCGTCTGGTCAAAGATCGTTTTCTAGCGATCGTTTTGATCAAGTATCGTTAGACCCAAGTGTCGATTTCCCGCGATCGTTTGGACGAAGTATCGTTTGTGAGCGGTCGTTTTGGGTCAGAGATCGTAGATCGTCTTGTGGAAAGGTCGTGTATCGTTCCCAGTCAGAGATCGTTTGGGGAAAGGTCGTTTTCCAGCGATCGTTTCACCCAAGTATCGTCTGTCAGCGATCATTTTTACCCAAGTGTCGTCTGTCAGCGATCATTTTTTTTCAGAGGTCGTGAGAGTCAAGTATCGTGACTTGACATTTTCTTTCAATCACATTCCAGCCCACGTCTCCCTAGACTTCTGAGCCATAACTTAGAACTCTAGAGACTAAAGGTGGACAAGATTTGTTTAGAGCTCTTAAGTGCATGAACTTGAGATCAGGAAGAACCCTAGGAAGCCGAAGAAGTGTAATTTCTTCCGTAGGGAGTGTTGCCGAACCGAGTAACCGATCACACTATTCTGAGACCTCGAGTGAGTCAGAAGGAGAAATCCCTATGGCTTCCGAGGATATGCAAGGCACTGTACCCATGATTGGCCAGATGTCCATCATTGAGGGTGAATACAGAACTTCCTTAGAGTATGTGAGCACTAACCTCAATGAGATCCCTATCTATTTGGATGGTCTAAACAGATCAGTGGCCAGATTGAGGAAGGCTTCAGAGGTCTACATAGTGCCAAGACCAGCAGTTAAGTACATAGGAGGACTGTACATGGATAAACAAGACATTCAATACATGGTCACTGAACACCCGGAAATCATTAATGAACGTGGCGAGGAAAATAACACTTCAAGTCTAAATGGACATGGAACTGAAGAACAAGTAACAACTCCTAGAGGGAGATCGACAATTACTAAGCTTTGGAGAGGAGACTTAGTTCCTCAGGATGACACTCTAATAGATGTGTATTTGATCAACGGGATGGAGCACCTGCTCAGAGCCCATTCTTCTATTTGGGAAGCTGCTCCTAATCCAGTTACCATCTATGAGTTACAAGATCCTGAATTCCCCACCATCATTACATATTTGGACAAAGACCACAGAAGATATTGGCCAGTCACTGAATTAGAGAGAGCTGAGCTGAAATATCAGAACATTCCAGTGTTCCCCCCAAGGGACCAAGCAACCACTTCACGGAACCCACATGGAACTTCTCAATATGACTCAAGTCAACATTCGGGACAAACACAACAAACTCAACAAACCCAGATCCCCATCAGACCTCATGTGCAATTCGCAATACCTGCCACTAATCCTAATTACCGGCCACAACCAACTATGGACCCAAGACAAGGAGTTCGTGCTCCAGTCAGACCACAGGTAGTACGAGGACCAGGCATACCTATAGGAAGACCAAATTACCCTGTAATGCCGAGACAACCTGAAGTAGGAAGGAGACTAAGACCGATTCAAGTGGCCAAATGCATGAGAAATCATTATGATGGCTCGAGTGAACCCTATAATCATATAGCAGAATTTAAACAAGTAGTTAGAGCCGAGCAGGTAGATGACTTCATGATTCAATATGAATCCTTTGGCCTCACCTTGTCAGACACAGCCCTGGCCTGGTTTCAGCCATTGGATCCAAATACCTTTCAGAACATGGATCAAGTGTATCAAGAAATGATTGAAGAATTTACCAAGTCTGGAATCAAGAACAATTCTTCGTCATTAATCCACAGCTTCAAGCAAGCTCCAACTGAGTCAGTCAGATTGGCAGCCAGGAGATTCAAGCAGTATGTGGATAGATGCCCCGTCGAGGAGAGACCAACACAAAACAAGATGGTATCATTGTTCTTAGAAGGACTATTGAACGGAACCTTGAGGTCATTAGTGTACGTGAAGAGAGTTCAAACTCTGCAAGAGTGTATGAAGGAATGTATAGACTTAGAGGATAACCTTGCACAAGACTTGAAAATACCCCAAGGAAGTGTGAAAAGTGAAGAGTCATCAAATAGCACATCGAACCCTAAAAACAACATTGAGGAAATTGCTGACTTGCTAGCAAAAAAACTGAATATGCAAGGACAGAGGAATTATCCCACCAATCCTATGAGAACGCCTATGCTTAGAAGATGTATGCAGTGTGGAGGGGATCATCCTTCTCACTTGTGTACTAGGGGAGTAGTCCCACCACCTGCCTATGCTCCTCATAGACCCTCTGTCCCAGGACCACTGCAGTATTGCAGCATAGAGCAGAGATACACAAATCATAGCACGGAGAACTGCCCTTACAATAGGCAAACCAGACCCACCCAGCCTTATGTGAGACCATATGGATATCCGCAGAACCAGCTAGGGGGAGAAGCCTTCAGATATTCATCATATCAGCCGCAGGCACCCATGCCACGACCATACGCATACCAGGGATATACACAGCCTCAACCAGTGCTAGGACAACAACCGCCCCACCCTCAGAATGTTGTCCCAGTTAAGATAGCACAACCAGAGGAAAACTTAGAAAGGGCCTTAGTGCCGGCAACGCCTTTGACTAGCAGTGAACCATATGACTCATTTTACGAACCTAGTCAAGGAGCATACCCAGGTTATGAAAGCTCAACAATGGAATATGGGCAACAATACGACCCATATGCTTATGGCATGGAGACGCCGGAGAGTTCATATAACTACGAGCAAGATTATGTACCATTAATGTACACAGCTCCTAGAGCAACCATGCCACCACGACCAATGAATAGACCACCTGTACCTAGAGGACCATGCTACAGATGTGGAGGTGACCACTATATCAGAGAATGTACATTACCGAACCCACCACCACCACAACGAATTTGGGAAGGATACTGTAGCGATTGTGGAAAGGAACATCTTTTCAGAGATTGTCCTAAGAACCCAAACAAAGTCACATCTAACGTACAGATTAACGTGATAGAGGTAATTGAATCGTCGGGGAGTGATAAAGAGTACACTATACCTTTAAAAGCCATAACGAGAGCAAAGGCTAGAGAAAACCCTGATAAAACCGAAGAAAATAATCAAAGTGACAAAGAGGGAAATACACCCATCCCTCACAGAGTAGAAGACTCAGAAGAACCAGAAAAAAGTATCATCAGTAAACGATCCCAAAGATGGAAGCAAAGGAGAGACAGGATAAAAGAAAAGAAATTGTTGCAAAAGAAGGAAAATGAAAAGAGTAAACAAAAATCAACAGAAGAAGCACAAGTGGAAGAAGACAATAAAAAGGAGAATAAAAAGGAGGAGGTAGAATCGGTATTAGCAGACCCAATGCCTGAAGATTTAGCTATGTGGATTCAGGCATACAAAGAAAGAATAAAAGTAGGACCCACCATAGAACAATATGAGAGAGAATATCCGAGAGGTGACCTAGAGAAAGAAAGATTGGAAATCTGCAGAAAATTGATAGAAGTTGCCCAACAAACATTAGAAAAACCCGCATCACCCTTACCAAACAATCGAATTTGCGAGGAAAAATTCCAAGAGTGTCTAAACAATCCGGAAAAGCCTAACGTAAGTAGACCTCTGAATAATGAAATTGGTGTTGAAAGAAAGGAAGGATCCATAGTCCCTGAAACAGAAGGAGACTGGACTAAGGATTTATGGGCACGAGTTCAAGAGGACAAGTGGAAAAAAGTAGAGGGAATGGAACCGCCCTTTGAAGAACTGAAAGCAGAAAACGAAATAGAGGATTCAATACCTGAGCTTAATTCAGAAGAAATTTTTCCAATGGATGCAAGTGACAAAGAAGCCGAAGACGATGTAAAGGAGCTACCTAATTACACCGGGGAATACGAGCACAACTCAGAAATGTATCGCATTCCATCGATACAAAGACGGGAAACGAATCCATCAGTTCAAACATCGGGAATCATACAACGCCTTAGGGAAGTGAAAATCCCATGTACCCTAACATTCGAAGAATTGCTAAAGGTAAAACCACATCTAAAGGAAAAATTGATCAATCAGTGGGAAGTCAAGGAAGAAAAGAAGGAGGTAGATGACGAAGTGAAAACGGTGAGAATTCCAGTGGATAAAGTAGGAGACTTTAGTGAAGGAGATGAAGGAAATACCTGTCTTCCAATCACCTATAGGGGTTACACAACCAAAGCCATATTAGATTCAGGAGCTGGTGTAGGCATTGCTACCAAAGAAATTTGGGAGAAATGGGGAAAACCAGCATTGAGACCAACACGTATGAAAATTCAGATGGCCGATGGGCATACAGAAAGACCCTTAGGATTGTTGGAACGAGTAGTCTTCACTACGTGCGGAGTGGAATTCGAGCATACCTTAGCAATTTGTCACTTTGAAAGGCCGAGCAATTATGAAATGATCTTGGGAAGGCCATTCATGAGACAGCTAAAGGTCGTACAAGATTGGGGAAAGGATGCAGTGTACCTACAACACGCAGGAGTCACCACTAGGATCAACCTACATACGTACACATATCAAGATGTACCACCTCTGCAATGGAATCAAATCCATAAAGAGGAAGACGATCAATCGATTCATAGTGCAGGTTCTAGTGACCAATCCTGGATGAACGAGGACACTCATCTATGGATATGCCAAGCGGCAAAAAAGGAAGAAGAGAGAAGGAAAAGTTGGCAGCAGAAACAAGGTGTAGTGAGATCGGTACAAGATCCAGCTTATATGCCACAAGTATTTCCAGACGAAGAATTCGAACCTCATGGTTGGATGGAAATCTTAGCTACCCTCGATGTGTGTGTAAACGAAGAAGTGGTAACTATGAACGAATGCATTGACGAGGAAGGTTATGACATTAGTTTGTATATGGTAGTCCTTCAGGAGGCAGAAGAAGGAGAAGTAATTGAGGAAGACTGGAAGGAGGACTACGAGAGCATCGAAATGGAACCAGAACCCGTGGAACTAGGGATTAGTACCACCAACATAGATATCACTGCCAATGAAAAACATAATGAATACACACCAAAAGAAGAATTAGAAGTTGAAAGGGAATTAGAAGATGAAGAAAACAGGCCACAAGACCAATTTGAGGTACCAGCTCATTTCAAAAAATACGAAGTAGAAGAGAAGAAGATTGCTATTCAAATGCCTAAAAGAGAAGCACAACCGGGAATAGCATATGATAATAAAGAACAAACCAAAAAAATAGTGGTAACCATGGAAGGAGGAGAGGAACGATGTACTTTCATAGGACAGGATGTCTCAGAGGAAGAAGAGCAAGAGCTAATTCGACTCATAAGAGAATACCGGGATGTCTTCGCTTGGACTTATAAGGATTTAAAAGGAGTAGACCCATCTATATGTGCGCATAGAATCCCCATGACATCCGAAGCCAAACCTTCCAAACAGAGACCTTATACTTATAATGATGTATATTCAGCCAAGATAAAAGAAGAAATAGATAAGTTGTTAGACGCTGGATTCATCTACGAAATTGAGCACACGGAATGGGTATCACCCTTAGTAGTTGTACCAAAGAAAAATGGAAAGTTAAGAGTGTGCATCAATCTGAAAAAGGTGAACTCCGCCACCATAAGGGATAGCTATCCCTTACCGATCACTGACCATCTCTTGGAAAGGGTAGCAGGGAAGGAAGTTTATAGTTTTTTGGATGGCTTTTCAGGGTATAATCAGGTAGCCATTGCTCCTGAGGACCAACATAAGACTGCATTTGCAACTGAATGGGGAGTATACGCCTTTAGAGTCATGCCTTTTGGTTTAACGAATGCCCCAGCTACGTTCCAAAGACTGATGTGTCATGTGTTCAAGGAATTTTTGAGAAAGAGCATGGAGGTATACGTGGATGATCTGTGTACATATTCAGCTATACGATCAGAGCACATCCCTGAACTAGAAAAGATTTTTGCCAAATGTCGACAATATCGAGTATGCCTCAATCCAGAAAAATGTGTCTTCATGGTGCGACAAGGGAAAATCTTAGGACATATTGTTTCTAAGAATGGAATTTCCACGGATGAAGACAAAATCAAAGTCATTTTGGATTTACCGAGACCGAAAACTGCTAAAGAAGTTCAAGCATTTATGGGACATTGTGGTTACTATCGAAGATTCATACATATGTATGCCATAATTGCTAGACCTCTTTATGCATTGTTAACTCAATTCAATTGGACCGAAGAATGCGAAAAAGCGTTTAATGAGTTGAAGAATCGATTGAGTTCAGCACCCATCCTTCGAGTCCCTAACTGGAATAAACCGTTTCATATTCATGTTGATGCTTCCAAGTTTGCCATTGGTTGCATCTTAGCTCAACCAGCGGATACAGGTAAATTAGACCACCCGATAGCCTATGCCAGTAGACAGTTAAATCAAGCTGAACGCAATTATACTACTACGGAGAGAGAAGGCCTAGGAATGGTTTATGCCGTCAAGAAGTTTAGACATTACTTATTGGCAAACAAATTCAAATTTTTCATTGATCATCAAGCTCTATTGTACTTAGTCAACAAGCCTTGCAATACAGGACGTCTAGTACGATGGTTTTTATTGCTAATGGAATTTGATTTTGAAGTAATAGTCAAGAAAGGAAACACACACATAAGGGCAGATCATTTATCTCGCATGACCCATGGAGAACCACCTATAGGAGTTCCTGATGATCTGCCAGACACTTATCTCTTTAACCTGGAAGTATGTCCTCAGTGGGCAGAAAAGTTGATCCCAATACTTACACATGGACCTAAAGATGGGATCACGCCAAACAGAAAGCAAGATCTATGGAAGACTAAGAACCTTCACATTATTGCTGGAAGTTTGTACCACCAGGATTCAAGCGGACTGTTGTTGAGATGCGTGGAAGAAGGGGAACAAGAAATGTGGCTTCAGAAAGCACACATAAACCAATGGAACACTCATTTGAATGCAAATGGAACATGGCAAACACTCAAGAGATTCGGCATATATTGGCCAACCATGCAACGAGATGCACATCATTATGTGTCAAACTGTCAAACCTGTCAAGAACAAATCCCAGGAGAGAACTCTACGTTATGCTATTCTACAATAGCACCTAGGTGGAGCATGCCTTTAGTAAAGTTCTTGAAAACTCGAGAGTACCCTGACGGAGCTACCCTAGCAAGAAAACGTGCTCTTGAAGAACAGAGCAAAGATTACGTCATCCTAGGAAAACAACTCTTTAAACGCGGAAAGGATAACCAACTAAGGTTGTGCATTCATGAGAATGAATATCTCTCAGTATTAGAAATGGCACACGCAGGAGCTGCGGGAGGACATTTCTCAGCAGATAGAACGGTCAAGATGATTCTCTTTGCAGGCCTGTGGTGGCCAACTCTACATATGGACGCAGAGACATACGTGAGAAGCTGTGAAACATGTCAGAGAGCAAAATATCCTATTAGAAGAGATGACATGCCGTTAAGACCCATGGTTTGTGCGAGAGCATTTACCAAATGGGGAATTGACTTCATAGGACCTATCAATCCACCTGCGAAAGGATCACATGCGGAATACATCATAGTAGCCACTGATTACTTGACTAAGTGGGTAGAAGCAAAAGCCACTAGAAAGAATGATGCTCAAACTACAGCAAAATTTCTCTTTGAGCACATATTCACACGCTTTGGACTACCGATCGAGATAGTGAGTGATCGAGGAACTCATTTCCTGAACGAAGTCATTGAATCGCTAATGAATGAATTCTTAGTGATTCATAAAAAATCAGCCCCATACCATCCCCAAGCCAATGGTCAGGCAGAGAGTTCCAACAAAGTACTATGTACGGTATTGACAAAGATTGTCAATAATGGAAGGTCAGATTGGGACAAACAATTGCATCACGCAATTTGGGCCTTCCGAGTGGCATATAAAACGGCCATTGGAACTACGCCTTTCAACCTAGTGTATGGGCAAAATGCAATTCTGCCAATTGACTTCTTAGTACCCACCTTGAAAGTAGCCCAGCAGTATGAGTGGAATGGTCACGAATTATCTCAGCAATTAGATCAGATCGAAAAGCTACACGAGACAAGATTGCAAGCGGTAGCGGGCATTTATGCAGCCAAACGGAGACAAAAGGCTTATTATGATGCACATATAAAAGACAAGGGACTGAAAGAAGGCGATTTAGTCCTAGTATACACACTCAAACAGCATGCAAAGAAACTACAGAAACGTGGTTATGGACCTATGATCATAAATCGAATCTCCACTAGTGGTGCAGTCAATCTCGCCACACTAGACGGAGATATTCTTCCCAACTACATCAGTGGTTGCAGAGTGAAAAGATTTATGGAGCCCCTAACGGATCAAATGTTAGCACGACTCTTAGGAGCTCAGAGTAGGAAAAAGGAAGAAGAACGCATACGAGAAGAAGCTAGACAGGAAGCCCTAGAACGTATCAGAAAACGGAAAGAGTGGATGAGGGAAAGAGACGAGAGATATAGATTAGGAGAAGAACTCATCCCCATGGCTAATTTTAGAGCCACTGAGAACTCAGGACAACAAAGAAGACAACCTTATTTGAATCTGGGGGCAGGACGAAAAGAGTACCACTTAGTGGATGCACTCATAGACACAGGAGCAGCAATAAGCTGCATTAGATTTTCCTTGTCTCAGAGACTTAAAGAGGAGTTACGCCCATCGAAGGCGCTGCTAATTGGAATAGGAGGAAAAGTTACTCAATGCATAGGTGAGATCACTCTACCTTTACATATGGGGAACAACACAATGGAGCAGAGACTTTTAGTATGTCAGGACCAGGATTTGCTTGAAGATGTGGTGTTAGGCCAAGATTGGATCTACGAATATGAGGTAACAATTCAATTGGCTTTAGGATACATCTCTGCCAGAATAGGACCTCGTGAAGTATATAGTTTGCTAGACGAACGACCACCCAAAGCTGCTATTATAGAGCCAGAAGTTCATCCTAATGAACAAAGTCATGATTGTATGTTCCCTAGCAATATAGGAACCCCATCGTCAAGTACTTCATGTGAAAATACTGTGAGTCCTGTGTGCACTCCATCCTTGAGTTTAGAGAATCACAAGAGTGCACAAGAACATGAAATCAAGCACAGAGAACCACAAAGCCCAAGGAAAAATATTCCTCTGCAAGACGTGAAGTCTACAACCGTGAAAGTGTACCCCATTCCACATTCTACACGAGCTTGGATAAGAAAGGACCAAAAGAAGGCCTATCTTCAGCAACAGAAAAGTCTTCGACAGCAGCATGAGCACTTGTATAAGAAGACAAAGAATTTCGGACACTTTCAGCAACCACGACTCAAGAGCATATGGATCCCAAAGAAGCTGATAACTGCACAACCTGATCGAACCAAAATATGGATCCCAAAGTCAAGTACTCCAAGGACGACCAGCCCAAACAAGGAACATTCTCAGAAGAGTTATCATACTCAACATGGTCAACAGACACATCAGACGAAGGAAAGGACATATTGGAGGAAGAAGGAACCCTCAAAAGCAAGACAAACCGACTTGAGACTCACAAAACAGAATCAGCAGACAAACTACCAAAGACGGACCACATTCATCAAAAAGGTGGAGAATACAGTACGTCGCACCCAAGTGAAGCAAATTTGGAGGCCGAAAGACAAGACAAGCTGCATACATCGAGCAACTACTTCCAATTGCACACATGAGGAATTGTCAAGATTCAGAGTATGCATGATAGGGCCACATTACAAGGCCAAGCATTCGGCACGTCCTTCTTCTACTTTCGGATAGTAGCGCACATTTTCCCTTTGGAAATAGGAGAGCACTTGTACATACTTAAAAATATTACTCCAAAAAATTTCACTAACCGCTTCGGCTATGAACTAACTTTTATATTTTCTTTTCAGCAAAAATTAAAAAAAAAATTACATGAAAAAAATTCAGGTATTACCTTTCTCACACCCACGGGAAAGGGACGACACCATGCACTCGGAGCGACATCGAATTAATAATCAACATATGGAGGAGGATTTATGGAAAACATATGGATACTAATTCATCCTCTATATTGAGTGCAGATGACATCTTCTGACTCAGAAGCTACACAGCAGGAAGAGGAACTACTTCTTCCATTGGGGTCAATAACCAAGGTCAGAGGACATTGGTTTCGAGATGACCAACCTATCTCGGAACTTCTATTCATGGCAACCATCAAGATTATGGACAGGGACCACTATTTCCCTATTATGTCACAGGATTTCAAGACCATAATACAAGGGTTACCACATATCGAAGAAGTATGGACCCAAGCTGGCATTGAAGCATTTTTGAAGATACCTATCTGTGTACCAGACTTCCAAAGATGTACACAAGTAATGAATACTATGCAGCCGGCTACGACAAAGATTTCGGTTCCAGAAGCAAAGGTTTTGGACAAGGTGGGCAAGTGGAAGACCATTCAATTCACTCATGAATTGATCAATAAGACCTTTGGATGGAATCAGGAAGGAATTACTAATGTCAAGGACGAATGCCATGACCCCAAGAAAAGATCATTCCTGGAGATTAACAGAGTGGATATTGAAGATGCAGTACGTTTGGTACACCAACATTTTTGTTTTCCTGGCATGAACAGATACACTGCACCTCAGAAAATTGTAGTACAACTCCTATCGCATGCCATGAGACAGATAGGAAACAAAGTGAATCTCACAGGCTACGTACAAGAGCGATTGTTTGAAGCTCAGAAGAAATGGGGGCAAAAGAAGTTCCTGAACGGTGGTTCAGCTTTGACCTTATTGATATATGAAGCCCTAGACATGAGACACTGCATAAGAGAGATGCCAACAGCAGAAGGACTAGCAAGGTATGCAAAATCCGCTTCTGTCCCTAAGAAAAAGAAAGCAGCAGTTGTAGTGGAAGAGGCCGGAACCAGCACACAGAAGCCCATGAGGGGTACAAAACGCTTGCGAGAAGAAGAAGCCCAAGCAACACCGCAGTCCAAGAGAACACACCTCTTGCCTAAGGTCACGACGGCTCAAATGCCGATTTCAAAAAGAGACTTGTCTGCTGCCCTCGAGCAAACACACCAGTATATGCAAGGGCAGGTAAATCTAAATGTCCAAGGACATCAGTATAGACAAGCGAGTCAAAGTCAGCAAAAACAGAGTACAGAAACACCTCCCAAACAACCTGGAAGATACCAAGAATTGGGCATTGATGACTCAAGTACAAATACGGAATCCAGTCCTGAGAAAGACACGCTAGATACGGATATCAAGACAGAAACCTATGAAGAGGAAGGACCAGAACTCAATCAAATGGAAGTAACACCAGAGAGCCAGAAGGAAAAAGAAAAGAAGGTGGATGAGGCTCAGGAACAGGAGCATGTCATTCAATTGAATGACACTACCAAAGTAAGCATCAAGGAGGACACAACTACTGGGGTTACACCTGTCAAGATACCTATTAAAGAGGAAGAACAAACCCCAAAGAGTATGGATGCGGGAGAGATCCCACAAAAAGAACAAACAATAATCGAGGTGCCTGATGACACACCTCAAGCACAGGATGAAAACATGAGGGCTGAGCCACGGATACAGCTTCAAATCAGGCAGCCCCATGATACCACTTTACACATTGCTCAAGGCAAAGACGTGACTACCGGAGCAGAACCATCAATACCAAAAACATGGCTCAATGTGGATGTGACTCAATTGAAGCCGGTAGTGAAGCAAATGATCCAGACAGCTATGGATACGCAACAGCAAATGATGGACATAGATGCAGATTATGACCAAGCCATGAAAGAAAAGAACCAGTTTCAAGTTATGAGTGAACAATTGTCTGCACAACTGATTCAGGTACAAAAAGAAATAGCCACCAAAAGCACGGAGTTGCTAGAATCACAAACACAGTATGAATCATTAAGCACTCAGCATCACCAACTGCAAAAACAGTTCGAAGACATGCAGAAATTATATGAGGCTACGGTAGCAGAGAAAGACAGAATGAAAACCAGAAGTACTCTACTAGAAACACAACTAAAGTTATATCTGGACGAGAATGACACTTTACGGAACAGAAATAAAGAATTGATGAAATCATTGTTATATGACCAACCAATAAAGCAACAGGATTCAACTGAAAGTAAAGAAGATGAATTAAGAGATCAGCTCGCACAATATGAAGCCCTGCTAAAACAAGAGCGTGCGGTAAGAGAAGAAGCAGAACTTAAGCACAATCAGGAAATAAGTGAGCTAAAAAGGCAGCTGAATTCAGCACAGGCCAAACTGGTACAGAGCTACAGTGAAAACATGGATCACGTAGCCGACATAGGTAAGGAGCTCCTAGCCACCAAAGAAAAACTCAGTGAAGCCCTGCAAAAGGTAAAAGAAAAAGCAGAATGCATTGAAGAGCTACAGAATCAGCAGAAAGGTAAAGAACCGATCGGGACATCAGTAGTGCCAGAAAAGGAACATCCTACTGACGAGGTAGAGGTAAGCCCTCTATCTCAACCGATCTATCATTCTCCAATGCATGAGCAGATGGCGGATATGCATGATGATCATCCAATGCCATACACTGCAGAAATAAGTCAGAAGGAACGGGCACTAGTGGTGTCCCGATTGACGGAAAATTTTGAGAATGAAGTCATCAAGGTCATGAAGGAAGCAAAAATCAAAGGTAAAGACTTAGAAAAGATCATAAAGCCTTTCAACATTCCCTATGGACTGCTGAAAGAGAAAACAAGGCAATATATAAAGAAGGTTACGCACAAAAGTCCAGATGAGCAGCTCAATTTCAAGAATGACACATTTCTGTACACTCAAGCAGAGTTCGAAGCTGCACAGCCGGTGTGGAGAAGAAAATTTTTGGAGAAGCATCCCACACTACGGGTGCACTGGGAAGCCGCACCTTATTTATTCCACGTAAACCCTTCATTTTGCCCAATACCACGCAGAAGGGAGCCAACGGAATTTTTGGCTTTACAACGCAGCAACAATATTAATAAACAGTGGCTCAACTATCCGATGTTACCTAGCCCGCCGCATAATTATTTGCCAACCGAGGATTACATGATCAAAACAATAGAATTTTGGCTACAAAACTATGCGACTGTACCAGATTTAGCAGTTAAGATGACAAATAAAATACTCGGTATGCTACTTACAGTCCTGAAGGTTTTCAAACATGCGGCATATACATTTCTGAACTTCATCGGCATAAATCAAGGCACCGATATCCTTATCTTCGATCTATCAGTGATGCCGAGCCGCCCCACAATAATGGCATACTATTCTAGACTCATGTTTTTGCCAAGCTCGTATATGCAGACATTCGAAGAAGCGTTTTTTACAGGATTTTTTGAAATCGATTCAGAGATATTTTTAAAGATGTCATCCAATCTGAATGCCAGACTTGTGGCATACGAACTGAGCTTCTTCGCAGATCACCGACAACCGCCCAACGATGGAGTCAAAGCTGAACAATGGAAACAGATCATGATACGTGAAGCCAATCTGCTAAACGATACAGAGCAACAAGTATACAGAACATATGCCCGGCGCTTATCAAAGCCTGTCGGGGACGACAGAGTTCAGGAGGGGGGCAGTGTTGAGGGCGAAACGAGTAAGAAAAGGAAAAAAAGAAAGCAACGAAAGAAACAGCTTCACTAAAAGGGCAAATTTGAAGATAGACAAATGTAAAGATACATCTCTGCAGGAAGCCCCGCAGGGGCGCAACACCCATCTCTGCACAGAGCCCCGCAGGGGCACGCACCAGGCTACAAAGCTTAACCCCGGGGTCCAGAGGAGTGGATTTTTCAAACATCAGAGTAGGACCAAAAGTTAGAAAGGGGTAGAGGCTGAAAAGTTGAAGAGGGTGACTAAGAATAGCACATTCCTAGTCACTAGTGGCGTGCGTGGCAACCCAAGTCAACAGGCAAGGCGACTACATCAGGCTCTCGAGTAGTAGAGCTTGAATCAAGAAGGCCATCGAATCTGCATGTCTGTTTAACTGCAGACAATACTGACTACAGGGCGCGTGCGCGAAGCAAAGTCTGTCAAAAGAAGCGAAGTCTGTCAAGGGACGACAGAGGCGAAGAGGGGGAGAGTGTTGCAGAGCCAAAGAGCGCACAAAGCAGAGAAAAAGACGGGCCCCAAAATTTTTCCGATTTGGACCAAATATCTTTGTAACATATTCATTTGTGTAATATATTTCCCTTGTAAAGGCACTAGAGGAGTCCTCTAGATGCATTCCCATAGAAGAATAGAAGCTTACCCATGTAAAATAGTAGGAAATTAGCTCTTAGGGAATAAAGTGCCGGTCACTTGTGTGAAAGGACCATTTTTAGGGCACTGGTATATAAGTCAAATGTGACTCTTTGTAAAGGACTTTTTGCCATTGTGAGAATAGAGAGCACAGAAATTCGAATTTGTGTCTTCTTCCCTCTTCATCTTCTTCTTCGTGAGCTTGTATGCATGTGTATTGTTTGGAAAGAGTGCTTGTGAGTGTGATCTATCCTTGAGAGTGTTTCTTTGCTGTAGGAGAGGTGTGTGCGAGGTGTAGGAAGTGCTGAAGTGTAGGAAAGTATTCCCGCGACTCAGTATTTCTGTCATAACTTGAAGTAGGAGTGTCGGAATTGCGTGAAACCACTGCCATTGGATGCGTCTTCTCGAGAGCTTCGAAACGCATATGCTATTCGCTATGTTTGGAGCTCGGAGCTAGGAGAAAAGTCCAAAATACTGACGGCTGCTGCACCAAGTATCGTTTCGTCTTGACCTACAGTTGAAGCTTGTTAGGATAAGTGCTTTTCTCACTTTCACTTTTGAGTAATACTTTTGCATTGACCATTACACGTTTGCATGTCTTCATACACTCGGCTAGGTTAGTATACTCTTCGGATTGATAGATTAAAAGCGTGTATCCCCACTATATGCACTTGTGAGGGGATTGAGGTACAGTCTCTTTCTCCGCAAGTCCCTAAGTTGAAGCTTAGGTCAACAGTAACTCTAGAAAAGTAGTTCATCATTCAAACAAAAGGTTGGTGAATTTAGTTATTTCACACGTTTGAAGCAGAGTTTTGATTCAAAGATATGAGGAGATGATCAAACATGATTCACTTCCATTTGTATACCATGTTTGCTTTGTCTCTTACTCTTAGCACTAGAGGAAGAGAAAAAATTCATTTGAAGAAGTCAAGAGTGTTTGCTACTTCAAGATGAAGAAAACAAAAGGAATGGAAGAGAAGTTTGAAGATGTTGACATCATCATCACGTGGAAAAAAGATGCAGAAAAAGAAGGTCCAACAATTCCAAGGGAAAGTAAGACTTCCTTTTCTCATATATTTTCCATATAATTTTCTTACTTTATCCTCTACATCCAAAGACAAGTCTACGAGAACATCTTGTCTAAAAAAGAAGCAGTTTCTTGTTTTGCATTATACTTGGTCATGATTTAGTAGATTTGACAAAGAATTAGATTGAGAGAAAGAAAAGCATATGTTTTGACTCATATGTATGAGTTATGTATAAGTTGAAGATTTTGAGCAGGTAGCTATATGTTCCCTCAAAGAATTCTTGGAGTGTCAATATAAAGCTACTTGGTATATGACAAGTTGCAGTGAAGTATATTTCTTCTTTATCTAACTCTTAAGGTAAAAGAGTTTTTTGTAGCAGATGTTGAAGACTTGGGTTGAGGTTTTATGTTTGGAAAGGTTACCTCATATTTAGTATTTTCAGAAAACTTCAAAAAATTCAGATTTTTTGATGTACTAGTCAGTTGAAGAATCTACTTTCTATGATTGCCTTGATTTTTGGATACATGCTTGTATTCAAAAAGGTGTTCCATCAGATCCTATCACTTGATTGAGAAGTGGAGTTAGCCAAAGAAATTCAAGCAGATACTATCACATTTCACCTGGGTAGAATATGAAAGATATGAAGTATCAACTTGTAGCTTTTGGAGTTTCCAAGGTGAGAAGTTTGTCCACTTATGTTTCAAGTAGGAATTGCAGATTCTCGGAAGGATTTGGTTAAAGAAAAGGTTTACAACTTTGTGAGAAGCATTGACACTTAGAGACATTCAGGTAGCAAATCAAACATTCAATCATGAAGGTTTGATGAGATAGATTCTAGACAGGTATTTTGTTGGAGAGATCATTGATCTTGAATGATCTTGAAGATCTTGAGTATTTATGAGTTAGTTTTCTATCCTTTGTTTGAGAAGATTCTTAGCATTGGAAGAAGTAAGTCAAAGATTTCGATTCTTTTAGATTTGTGTTGCAGAGGAATACAAGAAGATACTTGTTATGTTGCAGAAGGTTATGAATCCTAAAATGCTTTCAGTAAGGTTTTTTGTTATCATGTAATAGATAAGCTAACCTTATTGTATAATTTGGGAAGCTGAGGAATGTCAGGGAAAGCTATTGGCATGTGCACAATGCTAATAAAAAGGGTTCAGAAATTTTTTTTCAGATACAGGTATTGATCACTGATGATCAGGTTTCTTGAAAGAAGGAAGACGTTCCAGATTTCATAAAGTCTGATATATTTGAAGAATTCTCGATACTAGTGTTAAGTCATCCAGGGGGTGATGAAACATGAAGACTTATTTTCAGCCATATATGAAAGATTACAAAGTCATACCTATAGGTATACCTATAGGTATTCCTATATTTCCTTTGTTGGGTTCTCTTTATGTTCCAGCTTTGAAAGAAGAAGGAAGGAGGAGAATGTCTGGAGAAAGTTCTTGTTAGGATGTTCCGGTTCAGGAGAAGGTTCCAGAGTTCTATTGAAGAGAAGCTTGATATTTCAAAGATGTATGTTTGAGAAGTGCACACATATATGTTTATACTAGATTCTGAAGGAAAGAGGTATGAAGGATTTACAGATTGAACAAGGATGAAGACATGATGACATCATAGACTTTTTTTTTGAGACTCATAAGTTGATTTCAGTTGAGATGAGTTGACTTGACTTGAGTACAGTCAGAGATGAACCAACAATGTTCATAATACACTAAGTTGTGAGTTGTCAGTCACAGGTTCCAAGATTCAGTTCTTGATTTTGTGTAGTGTATTTACATGACAGAGCAGAAGTACATTGAGAAAACTTTCGTAAGGTGAATGCAAATATATGGATCCTAGTGTATGTTTTCAGGTTTGTGAAGACAAGAGATAGCAGGTGCAGAGTCAGTACATGCTATATTTGTTGTCAAGCAGTGATTGCTTGATGAGTACACTATTGGATATCTAGATTGCATATTTTCTTAAGTATTATGGTTCATATTCAACAAGTTTAGGTTGTTTGAAGGAAAGTCAAGTTCAGTTTTGAAGAAGACTTTTGAAGACACGTTTGAAGGTCAAATTTGGGAAGTACAAGCTTGAAGCTTGTGATAGTTTGCAACTTATGAAGTTTGCAGATCCAATTTAGTTTGTACCATTGTGACATTGAAGGGGGGATTGTTGGAAAACAATGTCCCAATAGTTCTTTTTTGCTCAGAGTATACAACATGTATAGAGCTTAGTCTTATTCCCCTACAAGAACAGCAGCGCGGGCGACATGACTAAGATGATGTCTCCTATCGAACTCACCACAGTTCAAGTCTTGGCGGTGGCATGCAGATCGCATAGAAGTTTTTAACAAAGCAAAATTGTTTTTGAAAAGCACACCGACGGACGGATCGCAATTAAATTTGATCATAGTTTTTTCTTAGCGATCGTATTCAGTCGTGCTTTATTTTATGCTTTTGGGAGTGCTTTATTTCAAGGAAGCTATACTATATAAGAAGATTCTTGGGCTCATTGTATGTATCCTTCACCTCGTTTCAACACCAAGCTTTGGAGAGCTTTGGTACCTCAATAGAGGTAGTGCTTTTAGCACATGGGGCAGCCATGGTGCTATCTTGGAGCATGTTGAGGAGTGGCTATGGAGTTCTTCTTGGAAAAGAAGAGTGTGCTCATACTCTTGCTTATGGAGAGGCAATTAGCAGCTTGATAGTGTGGATTGGCCATTCACATGATGTATTTGAAGATTGTCTTCTACATGAAGATTTTGGGTTACTTCAAAGACATTGGCTGATGGTTAACATAAGATTTTCATCTTATGTTAAGTATTCAGGTACATATTCTCTTTATGCACACACGTACTACTTGGAGCTTATGGAGGCAGTGGCATCCATATCAAGAGGAGTCATATTCGGCATAGGTACAAGAGAATCAATACATGTATGCTTTATGCATATTTGGATGAGGTGTTTGAGAAGGTATGGTCATATGAGTTTGAGGATTTTTGGTAGAAAACTTGTTAGCATTCATTGCTACTTTTGTAAGTATGTGATCTTTTCACACACGTGTGTGACTTAGGGTCTTCCATAGCCTAAGGTTAGATGAGGGTTTGTTGATTACGAGTTTTAGACTGATCCTTCCTCTTTTTGTCACTCATATTCACTCTTCTACAACCTATTAGGTTACACATCTCATGCATATTCAGATTTCTGTTCATACATCTGAATATGTTTCTTACATTTTTACATTCACTCTTCCATCTATTATTGTTCACATAGAGTGGTTGAGAGTTTTGCTCCCACATTGTAGATTGAACATTTGTATATATGATAGTGTGAGTAAGAAGTTGCTTACGTAACACTTTACACATGTTGTCTAATCTTTCTCTATCTTTGTCTCATCATTTATATGATTAAATGTGGCATCTTCTTGTTTTGTCAATATTGGAAGATTGCTGGAATATGTGTTGTACATCTTGGACATATGGAACCTTGGACCTGTGATATGAGCTGTGGGCCTACCTCATTTCCAACAACATTTTATGAATAGAAAAGTTGGTATGCAGATCAAAGTCATACAGTTGAAGAATTTGAAGAAGAAGTAAGAAGATGTGAGAAAGGAAAATCAAGTGTGCAGGTGAATGGAGATGATTAGTACATGCAAGCAAGTACATCCAGAAGTAGATTAACAAGAAGAAATGAAGAAGATCCTATATTGGATAAAGAGGTGTATGTAGACACATATGAAGAATGTGAACCGAGGTCAAGTAGGACAAGAAGAAAACTAAAAAGGTATTCTTATGATACTTCTTACATAACTCAGAAGAACTATGCATATATGGTCAAAGATGATGAAAACCTCAGATCTATGATGAAGCAAAAGGTATGAAGCAATGGGAAGAAGCAATGAAGGAAGAATTCAATGCACTAGAGGAGAACAAGACATGGGAACTTGTTCCTAAACTAAATGGTAAGAAGGTAGTTGGAAATAAATGGGTTTATAAAGTGAAGATGCTTATAGATGGAAGTATCACCAGATACAAAGTTAGACTAGTGGTGAAAGGCTATGCCCAAAATTATGGCATAGATTATGATGAGACATTTAGTCCTATAGCTAAGATTTCAACTATAAGGACAATCATTGCTATCGCAGCTTCAAAATGATGGACTCTGAGTCAACTAGATATAAAGAATGCATTCTTGAATGGAAACATATCAAATGAGGTATACATGGAACAACCTCAATGGTTTATAGATTCCAGATATCCAAATTTTGTTTGCATATTGAGAAGAGCACTCTATGCATTGAAGCAATCTCCAAGAGCATGGAACTATAGATTGGTGAAGCATCTCAATGATCTTGGATATCAAAGTTCAAAAGTAGAGCCAAGTCTACTCATCAAAAGAACAGAGGAAGGTACAATCTACATTTCCCATGTCTTGTTCTCTACTAGAGGAGAACAAGACATGGGAACTTGTTCTTGTAAGAAAATAACAGCACGGCGGAATAGACCTGTAGACAGAGTTGAGAGAAAAACACAGACAAAGATAGATGCAGAATGAGAGATAGAGAACTCAAATTCTCAGATTGCCGATCATAATGCAGTTACAATGATGGTGGTCTCCACCTGTGCACTCCCAATGTGGGCCTTAGATGGCGATCTAGACAGAGTCTAGATGAAGGGCTTACTAGTGTGCAATGCTATGTAAAGATCAACCTGGGCTATACTTATATAGCTTTTATAAGGCAGTTCGGTATAGATAAATGTAGTCGGGAGATACAAAATAGTCGGTAAAATATACGATCCGACAATATCTCCATGACCAGAAGTCCTATTATCTCGGCCCTATGGGCTGGGGGGGATAGGCCCCCTAGACCCCGGAGAAGGAGGCAAGCCCCCCTCTGCACTCCCCCCATTAAGGTTCTATGGCAAAACTGTGCGATGCCACAGGGCCTTTATTTTCACCTTGAATGGAAACCCAGTGACCTAGAAGTTTATTCCCTACCTAGCTTAATGGCTAGGCTCACAAAGATCATCTACAACCATCAATGGTCACACATAGACCTCATCTAACTTGGAAGTTAGGGCTCCACAAATGACCCGGCTCTCATAATGGCTTCTCCTCATAATGGGGGCCTTATCTCCATTTTCTTCAGTAGGAGAATAGCTTATCTCCATGAATCTGTCCTCAATCAACTCATGCACATAGTGATATTGGATTTGTATGTGCTTGGTACGTGCAAGGAAAATAGGATTTTTGGTGATGGCCATGCAACTTTGGTTGTCACACTTCAACTCTGTAGCCTCCTGTCCTTGTATTCCTATGTGCCATAGGATCCTCCTCAGCCATACTGCTTCACATGCTACAACGCATGCAGCTTTGTACTCAGCTTTAGTAGAAGATAATGCTACAGTCGATTGCTTCTTACTAATCCAAGAGAAAATCCCTGATCCTAAAGAAAAGAAATATCTAGAAATTTATTTTTTGGTATCAATATCTCCTGCCCAATCTGACTCACAATATCGAAGCAGATATGATCCTTCTTCATAAAGAATACCATAATCAGTGGTTCCTTTCACATACCTAAGTATCCATGCTTGCCTTCTAATGAGTTTGGCAAGGCTTATTAGAGAACCTGCTTACTACTCCAACAACATAAGAGATGTCTAGTCTGCTATTGCACAAGTAGATGAGACTTTGAACTATTTTCTTGTATCTTACAATATCCACTAGAGGAGAAGTATCTTCAATAGATAATGTTGTGTTGAGCTCCATAGGTGTAGAAATTTCCTTGCAATCCTCCATGTCGAATGCCTTCAATATTTGCCATTGCATATTTTTTTTGAGAGATCAAAATCTTCCCTAGTTCCTACCAAACTTCAAGACCTAAGCAATAATGCATTAAGCCCAAGTTTATCATCTCAAATTCTGAACTTAGGGCATCTTTTGTTTGTTGAAGAAGAGTATCATCATTTCCTATAATCACAAGGTGTTGGTAGCAGTCAAAGCACCCAAGCACTAACAAGACAAGGAAGCCAAAGAAGGGAGCCAAAGCAGAGAGAAGGCACAAGCAGACAAAGTAGTCAATGAAGATCTGGCAAGTAGGCCATTGAAAGTTTTCCAAATCAACACCCTCATAACAGTGATTCTCATCACTAAAAATCATTTTAAATACCATTTCACCTTTTTGTAACTCCATTTTGTGCAAGCGGAGGAGTCCTTGAGCTTGAGGAGTATTAGAAGTATCATCGTACCAATTTCCATGATTTTTAGACTTCGTTTGAACCCTCAAATAGGCCCTAGAACCTAATTTTTAACTAGGCCGGACACTAGGTTTGGACAGGGCCAAAGCTAGTCAAAAACTAAAAATAGAGCTAGAGAGCTCATTTTTCAGGGTGGATTGTTGTAGAAATTGAACTTGTAAGAGCACTTTTGAGTAATCTAAGAACTCCATTGCTTCTCTCTTTGTCTTACCTTGTGTGCGCGTGTGTGTGTATGTGTGTGCATGTTAGTGTGCTTCTCACTCACACATTTGTGCCATCACTTGTTTGAGGTCTTCATACCATCCTCACGTCTTCCCGGATTGACATTAAAGGAGGTGCTACTCATCACTGATCTACACCAAATTTTGGCATTGTTGCCAGGGATCGAGCTTTGAGGACGAGCGTGTGATGGTAAGACGTAGAGTTGAGGCATTGGAGTCGTAGGTATTTTCTTCACTTTTATCTACTTTCTTTTGTTTTCTTCACCATTTTCATCACCATCATCATCACCATCTCCCACCTCCATCTCCATCATCGCGAAAAATTTCAGTTTTGGTCATATCACCATACCCATACCATTTCCCCTCATTTCACTTGTGAGAGAGAGCGAGAGAGTGTTTGTGTGTTTGTGCTATTGTGTGCTTTCTGAGATTTTCTACAGGAATCAACATCCCCAGCAGTTGTACCAGCTCCAGCAGGTAAAAAATTTGACTGTGCAGGTCCCGAGGCGTTGACCTCTGTCAATCGCGACCGACAAAAAAGGTGAACATTTTGCCAAACTAAGTACATAATCATGATGTGCATGCCTAGAGCTTCCTAAATATATGCTTAAAATTTTAAAATTCCTCTGTTTTCTGTCAATCGCGATCGACACATCAATCGCGATCGACAAACGATGACGGACACTTGCCGACGGACCTATCAATCGTGATCGACATGTCAATCGCGATCGACATGTCAATCGCGACCGACAGAGTCAACGACCGAGTGACCACGATCGATAGAATTTACACGCGCCACGTGTCAATCACGACCGACCCATCAGTCGCGATCGACCATCAATCGCGATCGACAGTCCCGACGGACCTGTCAATCGCGACTGACCTAGTCAATGACTGTTTGACCACGACCGATAGAACCCTCGCAACCGACCTGTCAATCGCGATCGACTCATCAATCGCGATCGATAGAGTCAACGATTCTTTGGTCATGACGGACTGAATTTTCGGGCCATGTGTCAATCGCGATTGATCCATCAATCACGACTGACAGCCACGACGGACCTGTCAATCGCGATCGACACGTTGATTGCGACTGACATATCAATCGTGATTGACAGATTACTCGATCGCGATTGACGGGCAAATTCGGCCATTTTTTAGGGCAAAGATAGCTGGTCTATTTTGGGGTATTATTTGGGAAACATTAGAAATTTGTTAGAGCATTGTGAGGCCGCTACACAAAGTAATTCGAGAAGTCCTGTTTGCCTGTTAGCCTATTTGAACTCTGTTTTAACCCTAGAACCCTGAACAATCATAACTTTCTCATACGAAATTTGTTTGCTGTGATTTTTGTTTTGTTGGAAAGCTCGTGGTTACGGTAAAATTAATATCAAGATTATTAGATATAGTATTTTGAAGTGACCATACCCAGGGGGAAGAAAAACTGAGGGATCTTTAGGATTGTTTTGCATAAAGCCAAAGAACATGTTGATCTCTGGATTGCATGAATGAAGATGGGTTGTTGTGTCAATTGAATTCAAATCCTAAGCTAACTTTGGAACTTTTACAGGGCCTTTGAGAGCAGTGAAGGGCAATCTAAGCAAGAGTAAGTGCAAGCTTGGGAACACGATTCCTGGGCACACAAGGGCAACCAAGGAGAGAAACTAAAGGTTGGAAATTCTCAACACCCTCTCTCAATCCCTAGCTTAGGCTAAGTACGGATAGAGTTTTTGATCAATTAGGGATACGTTAAGCACAACCAAGTCCAAGAACTCTAGTCACTCAAGTGAAAGTACCAAGAGATTACATTTGCGAAACAACCTAAGGAAAAAGAATTTAAATCGAGCGACCAAACTCAAAGTACGATAAAACTTAAGTGTTCCTTGCAACGAAGATTGATTGGACAAGAAGTGACATCCTAAGGAAAATTAAAAAAGGACAAGTGACTAATACAAAAGAATTCAGCAACGAAAATTGTACTTGGGAAATTCGAGATTATTCAGTTGGGCGTATGAACCTTAGATTAGGATGACACCGAGGAAGAGATAGGCAGAGTCTTAGGTCTTTATAGGCTAGTGTCAATCATACTGCCAGGTCTTGGGCCCAGCAGTTGAGCCACTATTCGCACTACCCTAGCTCTGAAACTAGCAAGTATGAAATGTCTCATGGTATGGAGAGACCCACAGGAAGTTCAGGCGTGCCATACCTACAGAGGGTTGAAGGCCCCTACAAGACGCAGTTGGAATACCATAGGATCAACCGATTAGGTGCTAGCATCTATGAGGACGGCCTAGGAAGATCTGTGGTCCAAATTAAAAACCCCGACCAACCCATTGGAATTGAACATCCAGCTGTCAAATTTGGAAACGGAGCATACCTGGACAAAGAAGGAACCATATACATAGTCACCAGCCACCTAGATAGGACAGACGAGTTTGGTAATGTGATCCCAAAAACGGACATAGGTGACCTGGAGCAAGGGAACGTAGGTGGAGAGCCTAAAACCCCTCGAGGCAAATCTGTTCTTACTAGAATCCTCACACCCGAGTGGATTCCCCAAGACAACAAAAACATAGATCTACTCTTGAACCGAGAGACTGACGAAGCCTTTTGGAGGTATAAGCCTGGTCAGCCTAATGGGGTTGGAGTGCTCACTATCTACGAGTTTAAAGATCCGGATAGTGCAGGTAAAGTGACCTACTTAGACAATACTTCAGAGAGGATCTTTGTAATCACGGAGCATGGTAGGCATGCCTACACTTGGAAGGGTGAATTCATTTTTCCCCAACCAAGATCTAATGTCTCTTTTGGCCACCAAGGAGCTGGAACATCCCAAGCTCATGGATCTCAAAGGGACAGAAGTAGAGATAGGCCAGAAGTGATTTTTGCTAACCCATTGGGAAGAGAAAGCATGAGAACGGAGACGGATAGAGAAGAAACCGAGAGACCAAGAGCCTCGAGGAACCTAAGAAATGTTGATGATTTTCCTTTGCCAAGGCCTAGGGAACACACCAGGACTTTGAGACCTACACATCTAGTTAAGTCCATGAAGAATTACTTCGATGGCACTGGAGATCCATACGATCATGTGGCTGAGTTTAGGCAAGCCTTGAGAGCTGAGCAAGTGGAGGACCTATTCACGCAGTACAATGCTTTTGGTCTAACCCTTAGGAACACCGCTCTGACGTGGTTTCAACCATTAAATGAGAGACACTTTAGGAGCATAGACCAACTTCTAGAGGCTTTCATTATTGAATTCTCTAAGAGTGGCATAAGGCACAATACTTCCTCACTGATTCATGACTTCAAGCAAACTCCTCAAGAGACGGTTAGACTTGCAGGAAGAAGTTTAGGCAATATCTAGAGAGATGTCCTGTTTCTGAGTTACCCACACCAGCCAAACAAGTGGCTTTATTCCTAGATGGACTGCTGAGTACAAAGTTGAGATCATATGTGTACTTGAAAGACCCTAGGACTATAGAAGAGTCTGTATGCATGTGCATCGACATTGAGGATAACCTAGGGGAGGAATTAGAGCTTTCAAAAATCTACAAAGATTCAGATAGTTCTATTAGCCTCTCTTCCTCACAATCCACATCTATTAAGGAACTCGCTGAGAAAGTAGCTCAAAAACTAGGTGTCTCTAGCAAACAAATCCCAAGATTTGCCCCAGTTAAGTGGTGCTATACTTGTGGAGGTGACCATATGGTGAACGTATGTCCCATTATGGCTCAACCCCAAGTGAATCCCAATAGCCAATACTGCACCATAGAACGGAGATACACAAATCACACGGCACAAGATTGCCCATACAATAAGCAAGCGGTTAGGCAAACCTACCCTCAGCCGTATCCACAATAGGGAAGATATCAAAATCAGTATTCACCACAACAGTATGTTAGGCCTCAACAAACCTACGAACCACAATATCAGGCCCAGCAGAGACCTCAACCAGTGCTAGCCCAACAACCTCCTACTCCAACCAATGTGATTCCAGTAAAGTATGCAGCTGCAGAAGAGAACCTGAATAGAGCCATAGTGCCAGTAACACCATTGCTTTCAGAAAGTGACGCCAGTGAACATAGCTTTGACTCTACACATATTGATAGCCCCTAGGCTTATTACATGCAGTCTCCTGAACATTGGGAGTCCTACTATAGTGAAGAACCAAGTGAACCTAGTTGGGATCCAGAGTATGCTAATATCATGTATACAAACCCCAACTCTAGACCTCAAGCTAGACAGATAAGACCACCATTCCCTAGAGGACCATGCTACAGATGTCAGGGAGATCACCTTATTTGTGATTGCCCTATAACTGCACCTACGTAGCCCCAATCGGTAACCATTCAAGGCTTTTGTTCAGATTGTGGGAAGGAGCATCTCTTACAAGATTGCCCAAAGAACCCCAATACTATGCCAAAAATCACCCCCATAAATGTTATTGGGTTAGTAGTAGACTCTACAGGAAGTGTAACTTCCACTGCACCAGTGCAAGTGGTCACCAGAGCTCAGGCTTTGTAGCAAAACCAAGGTTTAGGCCAAGAAAAGAGTGCCGAAGTTAGTGAAACTGAGAGCATAACCAAGAAGAGGACTAGAGCCTGGAGAGATAGCCGAGAAAGAATGAAAAGGCAATGGGCAAAGAAGCTGAGTGAACTCGAGGAAAGCTTAAGAGAAACGAGAGCCAAGATAATTGAACTTACATCTCAAACTCCCTCTCACACTACCCCACCACCACCAGTCCCATGATCTCCATCCGATCCACCACCTTACAACCTGCCTCATGCGACCCCACCACCCCCTAGAGTAGGATCAGTATTAGCAGATCCCACTCTCGAGGACCTAAATATGATGCTTAAGGCATATCAGGCCAGAATCCAAGAAGGGCCAAACGTAACAGATCATGAAAAGTGTTATCCTAGAGCAGAACTAGAGCTTGAACAAACCAAAATTTGTGCTAAGATGGTGGAGTTGGCTCAAACCATGTTTGAAGCCAGTCGCCTCTTTAACATCTCTAGTTCAGCTAAGACACAGTTTCACTTTGATGGACTGCTAGAAAGATTGCAGAGGCTAATTGCACAATCAGAAAAGGAACCCACCCCTCCAAATAAGGGCAAGGCAAGTGAAAGAGTAAGCCTTCCTGCCCAAGAAACCTATGTGCCCAACTCCACAGAGCCAGACACATCTTCTTCTATGAATCTGTATTCACCAGAATTCCTATGAGAGATTCAAGAAGAGAAATGGGCTAAAGAAATGGGCTAAAGAAAGTGAAGTCCCTCCTCCCATTGAACTTGTGGATGACGTGCATGATCAATTCCCACAAGATATCCCTTCCATTTATGGAGAGCAGGAGAGTACCCAATCTCATGAGAGATTAGACTTTGAGTCTAATTCCTTACAGGAGCTACCCCATTTCACAAGCCCATGGGAAGCTAAGCCTACTTGTATGAGAGCACCCACGGTCATGGTAAGAAATGAAGACTCAGTTATACCTAGGAACACAGAGGTAGTGAAAAACACTAAAGTGCAGTGCAACCTCACTTTAGAAGAGCTGCTCAAGGTTAGGCCGGAACTGTGGAAACATGTAGCCAAACAAGTACCAGAGGTAGCTAAACTGCATTCCTAGGTAGGTTCTCATAGAACAGTGCTAGAAATTCCTCTAGACAAGATAGGAGATATGAGTGAAGGGGAAGAAGGAAACACCTATCTTCCCATCACCCATCAAGGATACACAACCAAGGAAATTCTCGACTCAGGTGCAGGAGTTGCAATTGCTACCATTTCCCTATGGAAGCGTTGGGGCAAGCCTGCACTCAAGCCAACGAGAATGAAATTGCAGATGGCTGATGGTCACATTGAGAAACCCTTAGGGCTGCTAGAAGGAATAACTCTCACTACTTGTGGTGTAGAGTTTGAGCACACATTTGCTATCTGTGACTTTAGAAAGAACCAGGCCTATGAGATGATTTTGGGAAGACCATTTATGCAGCAGTTGCAAGTGGTGCAGGATTGGGGAACCAATTCCTTGTACTTGCAACACTTAGGTGTCACGACCAAGGTTAATCTCAAAGATTACTCTCATAGAGATGTCCCTCCCATCCAATGGAATCCCATCCATAGAGCCAAGGATGATACTGAGTCGGTGCATTCCATAGGATCAGGATCCTCATGGATGCATGAAGACACCCACTTATGGATGTGTAAAGTAGCAGTAGAAGAAGAGAAGAGAGAAAAAGCCAGAGAGGTAGGTGCGAAGGAAACACATAGATCAATTCAAGACCCAGCCTATGCACTTGTAGTATTTCCTGACGAAGAGTTTGAACCTCATGGTTGGGCGGAAATTTTAGCAACAATGGATGTAGCCATAAATGAAGAACAATGGACACCCCACTGTGATGAGGATGGCTATGACATTTCAGTCCTCTCCATAGAGCCAATCATGGGAGATGCAGTTTTAGAGGAATCCGAAACTAGCCCTGATGCAATTGAGGATGCAAGTGACTCCGATCTAGAGTCAATCGTTATGGACCCGCCTTTTGCATCAGAGGAAGAATACTTCTATGAAGTCGAAGTTCACTCTCAGAGACATGAAGAGTTCACAAACGACGTAAGTTTAACCATGCAAGTGGCCACCAAGAGTGAGGGCAAGAAAAGGAAGAAGAGAGAAGTCACACCAGTAGAGGAAGAATCTTTGTTTGAGGTCCCTGACAATTTTAAGAAATATGAAATAGACGATAGAAGAGTCATGGTCAGAATGCCTAAATGGGATGCTCAAGTAGGAGAGGCCTACGATAACAAAGAAACCACCAAGAAAATAGTGGTAGCCATAGAAGAAGGAGAAGAGAGATGCACTTACATAGGACATGACCTGACGGAAGAAGAAGAGTAGGAGTTGATAGCCTTGCTAAGGGAGTTCAGAGATGTATTCACTTGGAGTTACAAGGACTTAAAAGGTGTGGACCTTGACATATGCTCACACACTATCCCCATGACCTCAGACGCCAAACCCTCTAAGCAGAAGCCATACACATATAATGATAATTATGCTGCCAAGATCAAAGAAGAGATAGATCGCTTGGTTGAAGCTGGATTCATCTATGAAATTGAGCACACTGAGTGGGTATCCCCCATTGTAGTGGTGCCCAAAAAGAATGGAAAGTTACGTGTATGTATTAACTTGAAGAAGGTTAATGCAGCCACCATTCAAGATAATTATCCGCTTCCTATCACTGACCATCTACTAGAAAGAGTAGCAGGCAAGGAAGTGTACAGCTTCCTTGATGGATTTTCGGGCTACAATCAGGTAGCCATAGCTCCAGAAGATCAGCATAAGACAGCTTTTGCCACAGTGTGGGGCATATTCGCCTTTAGGGTAATGCCATTTGGACTTACCAATGCGGTTGCCACCTTTCAGAGATTGATGTGTCATGTATTTAAAGAGTTCTTGAGGAAGAATTTGGAAGTCTATGTTGATGATCTCTACGCACATTCCAACATTAGACAAACACATATACCTGAACTCACACAAATCTTTGACAAATGTAGAGAATATCAAGTCTGTCTGAACCCAGAAAAGTGTGTTTTCATGGTCAGGCAGGGTAAGATTCTAGGACACATAGTGTCAAAGAATGGCATATCCACGGATGAGGAGAAAGTGAAAGCTATAGCAGAACTACCTAGGCCAAAGAACGTCAAGGAAGTACAAGCTTTAATGGGGCATTGTGGATATTATCGACGTTTCATACACATGTGTTAGCAGCAGACAAGGAACTGAAGGACTGACAAGGCATGGCAGTCAGAGAAGAGAGTCAGAGGGGAGAGAAGGCACAAGCAGAGCACTAAGGCAACCCTTTAATTTTTCAAAACCCTTACACCAATTAAAAGTGGTTCTCATCACTAACAACTCCTGTAAATACCATGTTCAGTTTTTGTAGCTCCATTTTGTGCAAGCCGAGGAGTCCTCGAGCTTGAGGAGCCTTAGAAGTAGTTGCTTACCAATTTTTGTATTTTTTAGATCTCGTTTGAGCCCTCAAATAAGCCGATCTGGCAAGTAGGCCAATAATTTTCTTCATGAAGAAGCAAGTACGAGCATTCACGCAGATCTAGCACTAAGGCAACCCTTTAATTTTTCAAAACCCTTACACCAATTAAAAGTGGTTCTCATCACTAACAACTCCTGTAAATACCATGTTCACCTTTTGTAGCTCCATTTTGTGCAAGCCGAGGAGTCCTCGAGCTTGAGGAGCCTTAGAAGTAGTTGCTTACCAATTTTCGTATTTTTTAGATCTCGTTTGAGCCCTCAAATAAGCCCTGGAACCTAATTTTTAACTAGGCCGGACACTAGGTCTGGACAGGGCCAAAACCTAGTCAAAAACTATAAATAGAGCTAGAGAGCTCATTTTTGAGGTGAGATTGTAATTGAAATGAACTTGTAAGAGCTTTTTGAAAGTAATCTAAGAACTCCATTGCTTCTCACTCTTTGTCTTGCAGTGTGTGCGCGTGTGCGTGTATGTGTGTGCATGCTTGTGTGCTTCTCACTCACGCACCTGTGCCTCCACTTGCTCGAGGTCTTCATACCATCCTCACGTCTTCCCGGATTGACATTAAAGGAGGTGCTACTCATCACTGAGCTACAACATGTATGCCATCATTGCAAAGCCTTTGTACAAACTTTTGACTAACTTTGAGTGGACTGAGGAATGCGAGAACTCCTTCAATGAGCTTAAATGCCGATTATGTTCAGCGCCAATCTTGAATACACTAGATTGGAGTAAGCCCTTCCATGTGCATGTGGATGCATCCAATTATGCCATTGGATGTGTGCTTGCACAACCTACGGGTGAAGGTAATATGGATCTTCCAATTGCCTATGCTAGTAGACAGTTGAATGCTGCTGAACAAAACTATACCACCACTGAACGGGAAGGATTAGGCATGGTATATGCAGTTAAAAAGTTTAGACACTATTTGCTTGCAAATAAGTTTAAATTTTTTACAGACCATCAGGCATTGCTATATCTCGTGAACAAGCCATGCAATACAGGTAGACTAGTAAGATGGTTTCTCTTACTGATGGAATATGACTTTGAGGTTGTGGTGAGGAAAGGCAAAACTCACTTGAGAGCGGACCACCTTTCAAGATTCACATCTGGAGAAGCACCACAAGGAGTATCAGATGATCTTCCTGATGCTTACTTGTTTAATTTGGAAGTGATACCTGAGTGGGCTAAGCCATTAGTGCCAGTATTGACATACGGACCTAACCACCCAGTGATAAACACATAGGATAGGAGATCGTAAAAGCCCAAAAGTACCATATCATGGCAGGAAGTATGTACAAGCAGACGGATCAAGGAATATTGTCTTATTGTGTGGAAGAGGATGAGTATGCTAAATGGTTGCAGTTAGCACATGTAGATGCATTAGAGCAACACTACTCAAAGCAAAGAACCTTACAGACATTAAGGAGACTTGGAGTGCATTGGACAACCATGGAAGTAGATGTCCATAAGTTGTGCAAGGAATGCCCGATCTGCTGCACTAAACCACCTGTGGAACATTCCACTCTATACCAAGTGTCTCTAGTGCCAGATTGGAGTGAACCACTAGTAGCCTTCTTGAGGACGAAAACATTCCCACAAGACATAACTTTGGCCAGGAAAAGAAGTTTAGAACAAGAAGCCCTAGATTACTCATTCATTGGTGATAATCTATACAAGCGTGGTAAAGATGGTTACCTTAGATTATGTGTCCATGAGAGAGAATATCTTAAGATCTTGGAAACTGCTCACCAAGGTGTAGTAGGAGGACATTTTGGACCTGATCGGGTGATCAAGGCAATACTATTTGTAGGTCTTTGGTGGCCAACCCTTCACATGGATGCACATACCTATGTGAAGAGGTGTGATGTCTGTCAGCGAACTCAATATCCTATATGCAAAGATGAGATGCCTTTGAAACCTATGATGGGTGGACGTGCATTCTCTAAGTGGGGAATATACTTTGTAGGTCCTATTAATCCCCCAGCTAAGGGTTCACATGCTGAATATATCATTGTGGCCACAAACTATTTAACCAAGTGGGTAGAAGTGAAAGCCACAACGAAGAACGATGCTCAAACGACTGCTAAGTTCTTATTTGAGAATGTGTTCACTAGATATGGGCTACCTATTGAGCTAGTAAGTGATAGAGGGACTCACTTCTTGAATGAAGTTATTGAAAATCTTCTCCAGGAATTCTTGGTAGTACACAAGAAGTCTGCCCCCTATCACCCACAAGCTAATGGGCAAGCCGAAAGCACAAATAAGATTCTATGCAATGTGCTAACCAAATTAGTGAATAATAAATGCTCTGATTGGGACAAGTAGCTACACCATGCTGTTTGGGCATACCAAGTTGCCTATAAAACGGTACTCCAAGCCACACCCTTTCAGATGGTATTCAGTCAAAATGCAGTGCTACCATTGGACTTCTTGATACCTACACTGAAAGTAGCACAAGAGCATGATTGGACAGGCCATGAGCTCTCATCTAGAATCTTTGACTTGGAACGATTAGGTGAAACAAGATTAAGACCATCAGCGGGAATATATGCAGCCAAGAAAAGACAAAAAGCATATTTTGATGCACATGTGAGGGATAAGGGCTTGAAAGCAAGAGACCTAGTTGTAGTCTACACGTTGAAGCAACATGCGAGGAAACTAGAAAAGAGAGGTTATGGACCTATGATCATAAATAGGATCTCAACGAGTGGAGCAGTTCAGCTAGCTACACTAGAAGGTGATGTCCTCCCTAGTTACATTAGCAGATGCAGAGTCAAGTTATATCAGGAACCCCTTACGGAGGAAATGTTAAATCGACTCAATACTGCAAAGAAACGTAAAGAAGAGGAAAAACGAATTCCAGAAGAGGCACAGGCAAAAGCATTGGAACGCATCCGAAGAATGAAGTTGAGAAGACAGGGTAGAGATCAGCCTAGGACAGAGGCCTATGCAGCTCAAGGATATCACATAGCTATGTGTGAAGTTTCAGGTATTAGCTCTCATAGAATAATTGACCGACGTCCTTTTGTGACTTTAGAGATAGGACAAGGAATGAGTGCACGGATTGTAAGAGCCTTGATTGACTCAGATGCAACCACTAGCGTTGTTAAACTTTCTTATTGTCAAGAGTTGAACTTAAGTGTCAATCCTATAGAAGCCTATCTCATAGGATTGGGAGGTGTGGAAACCCCTTGCATGGGCGAGGTGGAACTTCCCCTCTACATTCAAGATGTTTTAATGACAGTTAAAGTACTAGTGTGTCAAGATGATGATCTCACTGAGCCTCTTGTCTTGGGTCAAGACTGGATCTATGTTCATGCAGTTAACCTAAACCTAAGAAGTGGACTTCTTCAGGTCTCGGTAAATCAGAACCGCATTACACTTGAGTTAGAAAATGAGGGACTCAAGGAACTAGGAAAGACACAAACTCCTGGTCCTTCCAGGAGTACACATGAAGATAACCATGTTATTCTTGTCCAAAACTGTGTGATGCAGAGGGATGATTATCTCAAAAAAGAAGTCAAGGATACGACAGAACTCCCTTCTTTTCCAGAAGCCACAGGGATGTAGCAACCAAAGGTGGATCAAATGCAGAAGAAGCAGATGACTTGTACTCGAAGCCAAAAGAAAATACGAAGCACAGTGTCTCAACCACCAAAAAAAGTGTGGGTGCGAAAAGGCGATCAACTTGTTGTGGTCCAGGCACAACAATTGGCTCAGCTTCATATTAGTGGGCAACGACAGGACACTAATAAGAAGTCTTTCAAAAATTCTTCTACGAAAATGAAGTCTATTTGGGTACCCAAGTAGTCGATGAAGGCTGACCCACAATCAAGATAAATTTGGGTGCCTAAGGCTTGCTTGCGGGCTTAAATAGCTACACACAGATCACACCATGTACAACATGGTTCACTCACTCGAACAACCGATGCTCACTCTTATTCGATACACACAAACACATGTTTTCCCACAAGCATGAGGATACTCACTTGTAAATGGGTCCCAAAAAGCTTCATTTCCAAGTAGACACTCTCATAAAGCCCTCCAGAGTCTCCACAAAACCAAAACCAAAAGTCTTCCACTGTGTTTGGCAGCCCAAAGCTTGTAATAAACTCCCCGACCCCATTTGTAAATTCATCTCCACCTAACTGCATCATTCTCACACTGCATCTTTTCACTTAGCTCATAGGACTACTTGTTCACTAACAACACACACAATCATCAAGCACTCACTGACCTACTAACTCATCATTCACCTCATGTTAATGTTTTCACGGGGACAAAAATTGTTCTACCTAGTCCATTACAATGTTAACGCATGCTTCTATATTCTCACAAAACCAGTAAGCACGCAGTAACATGGCAGAAGCAGGAGGCTTCCCAGGCAGGGTCTAGCGCCCAGATTGTGGACATTGAAACCCTCCTTCTTGAACCACAACTCACCGAGAGGCCTCAAGAACTTAGAGCTGTGCATGTGCTTCCTATTCAGGACCCTCCTCAGGGACACACTTCTCAAGTGGGGAAACACGCACATTGGTTCAGTGATGTCGCACGACCATTGGGAGACTGTACCTACTTTTGGGAGGCAGAAATTGAGTTTAATGGCAAATGGGGATGCTACCATTTCTTCACCCGTGAATTTGAGCAGTATTAGAATGCAAAAATAATGCGATCGGTATGGACCAAAGCGGGCTTGGATAGCTATTTTCGGGCACAATTACCTAAGCCAGATTTCCTGCGCTGCTCCTACCTTATCAGTACCATCACCCCTAGCAGAGCCAAGGGAGGTGATAGTACTTTCGTGCTACCCTCACTGACGCTAGGCCACGAGCTCAAAAGATTCAAACTGACCCTCAACCTAGTACGGGAAGCATTGAACATGCAAAGTATGCATATTCCCACTGAGAAAGAAACAATGATTCCCGGCAGGATGAAGCACAAGGATCTCAACAAATTGAAGGATATGGTCGCAATGACACCAACCATCGCCCTCCACCTATGAACGGTCATGCAACACTTTGCCTTCCCTGCCCAAGAACGTTTCACTATGCCACCAAAAAGAATCTGGTTCAGCTTATACTTGGCAGAGATAGAGGATCTTACAATCAATTTACCGCACTGGATCATCGATCAAATTCACCTAGCACATCAACCATGAAATAAGAAACAGAAGAACGTACTTCATGGGTGTTGTGCTCTGAAAAAAATAATTTATAGATGCTTAGCTTATGACGTGCCCATTCAAAGAACACTAGTGTGGTCCAGAGCTCAGGAGTTCTAGAGACGACTATCCACAACGGACCCTCCATCGAAGAAAATGAGAGGTACAATCCAATTGCCATGTGCCCAAGCAAGGGGAGCCACCACCACACCAGAGTTGACCCCTCCACAAACGCGACGTGTCCGACCGTTTACAATTCGCTTGCCTAGACAAAGTGCAGAAGGACCTAATCTAGTTTTCCCTCCAATCCCTTCTGACTTGGAGTTCGCACAGGGCTACACCCTGATTGATCTCACTGATGAAGAAATTGCTAGGCTGATAAATGAATCTAACCTCGAGACGGAAGCAAAGCAGACCCAAGGACCACAACCCACTATAACAACTTCAGCCTCGACCCAACCAAAAGTAGTAGAAGTAGAAGAGGATGAAGAAGAGACTGAAGAAGAAGAAGCAGACGATGAGCATGATCAGGAATACGAAGACACTTCAGAACTAGCAAGTGCCCCAGCATATTCGGCACAAATAAAAAGATTATATGAAACCATGAAGCGAGTCTAGGAACAACACAAACTGTCGCTCGAAACAGGGAAGGTGCTTATGAGCCAAATGTTAGCAGAGGAAGGCGTGGATGAAATGTTTATTGAATCCATGAACCTGCTTGCAGATGCGGTGGGCTTGGATGAAGCCATTCATTCAGCTATGGCTTATATTCATCGCTTCGAGAAACAGGTGCCTACGCATCCCATGCGCTCTGGCAAGCAAATTCACATGAATGTATCAGCACCAGGAGACACTACACAGACATAGGAACATCACGAGGCACCACCATCACCACCCCCACCACCTCTCACTACACACTTCACTTCACCACACGACACTACCACCCCAACTTCGACACTCACCACATATGTTATGGGGATTCCTATCTCACTAGGCACTCAATTTGGAGGGATTACAATGCCCACATTTACAACAATATTCACGAACATCACATCCACCCCACCCACGGTCCCCATCTACACATTCACCCACACTTTTGACACCATTGAAACATCACCAGCCACAACACCACTCCCTCCCCCCTCTCTACCACCATCCCCCATACCCCCTCCACCCACATCACCTCTCGTGTCCACTTCATTCACTATCCCTTTCCCCCTCCCCATTCCCCCTGCATCCTCCACCTTCCCTGCATTCATAAATATAAATAACATGTTTTATACATTACATCAGTGTGTACATCAGTTGCAGACAGAATACCAAACCTTGGAAGATCGACATCGCCAAATAACCACGGATCATGAGCAACTATAGACGAGGCTTGCAACTTTGGAAGCAGAAAAGACTGACCCGAATCAATGCTACAGTACGCTCGAGCATGCTCACCACACCCTTTTGGAAGCTCAGCAGTCATCTGAATCTGATGAAGTTAAAAAACTAACGGCTCTACTAGAACTTTATCAGTCAGAACATGTTAAAAGTCGTCGCAACCTGACCCTACTTAGAAAGCACATGGCCTGAGTTTGCCATCGCTGTGAAGGAGGTCAAAGGCTGTGCAAAGTGGCTCAATTACATATATCTGGCACCGCCACGGGGATAGGCTACAGTGGGCTACATGATCTCCACCATCCGCCACTGGGGAGTCAGAATGCGCAACATCCCAGATGTAATGGCTCTGATGTGCATAAAGATATTCGAGTTAATGCTGGTTACCTTCAGAACCTTCAAAAATATTCAAGATCCACATTTCTCAGGTGTCGGATTCATAGCAGGTAACCTTGACTTGGTCTACGATATGAGTACAACTCCCTCCATCCAGGTGATATATGCATGGCACACACGAATTAAATACCTCCCCGCTTGCTACAAGCAAACATTTGAAGAGATGTTCATTATGGGATTCTGGGAATACCACTCTGAAGTCTTTGTTCCCAGACCCTCCCATCTACTCCACCTCTTTACAATGGAGCGAACATTACATTCAGAACAACTGCGTGTGCCACATCCGGACGTTCCAGGTCCAGTGGATTGGGATGCCTTCCTAATAGACTTAGCACGAGGACTGCGCCTGGAAGAACACCACCTAGCTTCATACGTGGTTGAATTCTATGTCAAACGCTTAGCCAAACAAGGGTCGGTCAGAGACGACAGACGCGAGAGAGGGGGGGGGTGTTGGCAACAATCAAAGCACCCAAGGACTCACAAGACAAGGAAGCCAAAGAAGGGAGCCAGAGCGAAGAGAAGGCACAAGCAGACAAAGTAGTCAATGAAGATCTGGCAAGTAGGTCATTCAAATTTTTCCAAATCAACACCCTCAACAGTGATTCTCATCATTAAAAATCATTGTAAATACCATTCCACCTTTTTGTAACTCCATTTTGTGCAAGCCGAGGAGTCCTTGAGCTTGAGGAGTATTAGAAGTATCATCGTACCAATTTCCATGATTTTTAGACTTTGTTTGAACCCTCAAATAGGCCCTAGAACCTAATTTTTAACTAGGCCGGACACTAGGTCTGGACAGGGCCAAAGCTAGTCGAAAACTATAAATAGAGCTAGAGAGCTCATTTTTGAGGGTGGATTGTTGTAGAAATTGAACTTGTAAGAGCACTTTTGAGTAATCTAAGATCTCCATTGCTTCTCTCTTTGTATTACCTTGTGTGTGCGTGTGTGTGTGTGTATGTGTGTGCATGTTAGTGTGCTTCTCACTCACACATTTGTGCCATCACTTGTTTGAGGTCTTCATACCATCCTCATGTCTTCCCGGATTGACATTAAAGGAGGTGCTACTCATCACTGAGCTACACAAGGTCATCTACATAGGGTACAAACACAATTTTCTTCCTTCCTCTCTTTAGAACATACAAGTTAGCATTCAAAGCCCATCTTTTGAAACCAAGATCCAAGAGATACTTATCTATCCACTAGTACCATGCTCGAGGGGCTTGTTTTAGCCCATATAATTCCTTCTTTAGCTTACATAACTTGTTCTCTGAATGGAGAGCCTCAAACCCTGGTGGTTGAGACACATATAACTCCTCCTTGAGGTCTCCATTTAGGAATGCTGATTTGACATCCTTGTGATAGACTAGCCAATGCTTATATGCAGCCACAGCTAGTACTACTCGGATAGTAGTCATTCTTGCAATCAGGGAAAATGATTCATGAAAGTCAATGCCTTCAACTTGTGAGTAGCCATGTGCAACAAGTCTTGCTTTATACTTTTCTAGAGTACCATCGGCCTTGTACTTTAGCTTCCAAACCCACTTGGTGCTAATGACTTTGTGCTTAGGGGGTCGATCCACTAGCTCCCAAGTTCCATTCTTCATGATATTGTTGTATTCTATTTGCATGGAAGCCCTCGAATTTGGATCATGGAGTGGCTCTTCCCCATTGGTTGGTTCCTTTGCTTCTTTTTGAATGAGATCAGCCATCAAGGCTGTGTTTACAATATGGGCGCTTGCCCGTTGCTATTCCTCTATTCTTTGTGATCGCCTCGGTCCATCTGCAACCTGTTCTAGTGATTATGGGATGGGCTTTGCAAAATCATAGAGCTGCCTCACCCAACATGGCAATGGCTTTTCCACTTCGGTGTCGGCAGGTTGGTGAATTTCATATTCATCATTTGAAGATGATGCTTCCTTCTTCTATCTAGAAGGGATAGCTCTTGGGCCAGGTTCATAGTGGATTGCCCCTTTGCCTGATGATAAAGTGGAAGCTCTCTTTTCATCCTCCATTGCATGTGGCTGCTCCTCCTTAAACACCACATCACGACTCGCCATGATCTTCTTAGCCTCAGGGTCATAAAGCTTATAAGCCTTCTTATCTTTGTTGTACCCCAAGAATATACATTTGATGCTTTTTGGTTGAAGCTTGTTTCTCTACCTATCTAGAACATGTACATAACATTCACTTCCAAATACTTTGAAATGGGAAGCAGAAGGCTTTTTACCAGTGTAGGCTTCTTGTGGAGTCTTTCCATCAAGTGCCTTGGTGTAGCTTTGATTCAAGATGTAGAGAGCAATGTTGATAGCCTTTGCCCAAAATTGATTAGAGGAACCTTTTCCTTGCAACATGCACCTTGCCATCTCCATGATGGTTTGATTCCAATGTTCTACAATACCGTTTTGTTGAGGACTATGTGGCATTGTGAGTTGATGCTTGATTCCCTTACTTTTGCACAAATCTTCAAACTCTGTTGATGTGAATTCACCACCATTGTCTATCCTGAATTTCTTCATCTTCTTCCCTATTTCAGTTTCAACAAGCTGAAGCCATTCTTTAAACTTACCAAAAGCTTGAGCCTTATCACGAAGGAAGTACACCCACATCTTCCTACTATAGTCGTCGACAAGTAACATGAAGTAGGAAGATCCAACCAAGGCTTGTGTAGGCATTTTTTTGCACAAGTTAACATGCACCAACTCTAGAGGATAGCTTGCCCTATTCTTGCTTTCTTGTGGAAACGCCTTCCTTTGTTGCTTGCCCATCATGCAAGCTTCACATGGTTCCTTCATTTCTGCAATCAATGGTAGGTGTGTAACCATACCCCTACGATGCATCTCCTTCAGTACAGGGTACCCAATGTGGCCAAATCTCTCATGCCATAGCTTACTTGTGCCCACATTTGTAGTGGTTGTAAGACCACACAACTCATACAGGTTGTTGCTCCTTATGCCAGTCCCAACAATGTTGTTGTTACCATCCATAATCTTAGCTCCTATCTTATTGAAAGATACTTGATGACCTTGATCAGTTATAGAAGCTACTGAAAGTAGATTTCATTTTATTTGTGGAACATACAACACATTTGAAAGTTTTCTGATATCACCATTAGAGAAAATGAAAGGAACCGTACCTTTGCCCTCTGCAGGACATCTTGCATTTTTCCCTACCTTTACTGTGATGGGTTCCTTTAGAGGCTGTAAGGAACTATAAAGGTCTTTTCTACTCATCATGTGACAAGATGCACCACTATCCAACACCCAGGAATCATCTGTTCCTGAATCTTGAACCGAGGAGCACACCTCCTCTATCGTAACAAATAACTCAAGCTCTATTTCTGTTATGTTGGTAGACTCCTTGCCCTTGCCACCTTTTGAAGAGCCACTCTTCTCTTCTACCTTGTTGATGTGATAGTTTGGATTCTCTATCCTTTCTTCTTGCAGTGGAAACTCCCTTGAACTTCTTTTTTGTCGTTCTTCTTTTTGTCTCCATTGTTTGAAGAGTCTGTTTTGCCTCCTTTGGCATTTTCCGTGAATGCAACATCTCCTTTGCTACCACCACTCCTTGCCTTGAGCCACAGCTCCTCGTCCATGAGTAAGTCACTAAATTCTTCAAAAGTTAGTGGTTGAGGTCTGATTTGAGTGTTAAGAGTAGTTACCAAATCATAAAACTTAGGTGGATAGATTCAAAGACAATGCCGAGATAGCTCCTCACTTGACTTTTGAACACCTACTCCTGCCATTTGATCTCGTAGATTCTTTATGTGAGTGATAAACACCTCTGCAGCCTCCCCATCAGCAAATTGTTCTACTGCAAGCTGATTCTCCAAGTTTTGAATCCGTGTCTGATTACGAGTTTCATATTGATTTCTGAGTATGTTCCATGATTCACATGAAGGAGCCTTCATAGTATGCTGAATGAGAGTCAGAACACTATCAGAAGTATGTGTAACTAAAGCACAGAGTGCATCTGCATTTCTACATTTCCAAGCACGTAGAAGATCAGCATCAGGAGGAATCATTCGGCTAGGATTATTTGGATCAGGTCTTTCTTGGGGCTCATGATTAGTCCCAAGAATAGTCTCCAAAAGATCATATGAATCAAGGATAGAAGTGATTTTAAACGTCCATAGGGTGTAGTTCATACCATCAAGTTTACCTTCTATGAAGGCTGGTGGCTGTATCCGCAACATTGGGATGACCGGCATCATTGCTACTCCTGCTTGTGCGCCACCTACTCCTGTTGATGAACCACCTTGACTCCCCATTGTAGATGATGATGCATTGCTTGACATCTTCTCTCTTTTGTCATTCAGACCTCTAGAACCTCTGCATTTTTGCTTTTGCACCACTCAAAGCCTCTTATGTTTTGATACCATGTAAGAAAATAACAGCACAACGGAATAGACATGTAGACAGAGTTGAGAGAAAAATGCAGACACAGATAGATGCAGACTGAGAGATAGAGAACTCAAATTCTCAGATTGCCGAGCATAATGTAGTTACAATGATGGTGTTGTCCACCTGTGTGCTCCCAATGCGGAGCTTAGATGGCGATCTAGACAGACTCTAGATGAATGGCTTACTAGTGCACAATGCTATGTAAAGGTCAACCTGTGCCGTACTTATATAGCTTTTACAAGGCAGTTCAGTATAGATAAATAAAGTTGGGAGATACAAAATAGTCGGTAAAATATATGATCTGACAATATCTCCACGACCAAAAGTCCTACCATCTCGACCCTACGGGCCGGGGGGATAGGCCCCCCAGACCTCGTAGAAGGAGGCAAGCCCCCCTCTGCACTCCCCCCATTAAGGTTCTATGGGAAAACCGTGCGATGCCACATGGCCTTTATTTTCACCTTAAATGGCAACCCAACGGCCTGGAAGTTTATGCCCTACCTAACCTAATGGCTAGGCTCACAAAGATCATCTACAACCATCAACGGTCTCACATAGACCTCATCTAACTTGGAAGTTAGGGTTCCACAAATGTCTGGGCTCTCATAATGGCTTCTCCTCATAATGGGGGCCTTACAACTTCGAGCATCATGGATCATTTGTGGTCACATGAGGGTGGAGTATTGAGCATATTTAATAGTTCCTAAACCAAATGCTAAGAAGGTAATTATGAAGTAAAGAAGCTTACAGATGGAAGTATAGCCAGATATAAAGCTAGACTAGTGGTGAAAGGCTATGCCCAAACTTATGGCATAGATTATGATGAGACATTTAATCTTGTAGCTAAGATGTCAACTATAAGGACAATCATTGCTATTGCAACTTCAAAAGGATGGACTCTGAGTCAACTGGATATAAAGAATGCACTCTTGAATGGATACATATCAGATGAGGTATACATGGAACAACCTCAAGGGTTTATAGATTCTAGGTATCCAAATTTTGTTTGCAGATTGAGAAGTTCAAAAGCAGATCCAAGTCTACTCATCAAAAGAATAGAGGAAGGTACAATCTAGATTTGTATTTATGTAGATGACATTATAATCACAGCTACTTCAGATGAAGGAATCATGAGGGTAAAGAGATTACTTGAAAAAGAGTTCAAGATCAGTTAGAAAAGTTATCATACTTTTCTGGTATAGAAGTTACTTATACAGATCATGGCATATATGTATCACAAGAAATGTATCTGCTGAACCTATTGAAGAAGTTTGGTATGGAAAATTGCAGAGAAGCTTCAACTCCACTTGAAGTTAATCACAAGCTCAGTAAATATGATGGTGCAGAATACAAAGATATGAGGAAGTATCAATCTCTTGTAGGTAGTTTGATTTATGCTACACTAACAAGACCTGATCATAGTTATGCAGTGGGAGTTTTGTCACAATTCATGCATTGTCCAAAGGATCCACATTGGATTGCAGGTCAAAGAGTTCTAAGATATATCAAAGGAACTATAAAGGAGGGACTGTATTATCCTTTTACATCAAATTTGAAGTTGAGAGCCTATCGTGGCTCAGATTGGGCACGTAATCATGATGACAGAAGATCAACTCATGGCTACATGATATACATTACTGATAAGCTTGTAAATCGGTGTTCAAAGAAACAACATACAGTAGCATCATCATCAACTGAAGCTGAGTACAAAGGACTTGTAGAAGCAGCTAAGGAGGTCATATGGATGTAGACATTGTTCAAAAGCATGGGCATTGATCAAGCTATACCTACAATACATGGAGATAACATGAGTTCACTTTATCTTGCAGCAAATTCAGTATTTCATGCAAGAACCAAACATATAGAGATACAATATCATTTCCTCAGAGAAAAGGTAACGGAGAAAGAAATTGAAGTGGAGTAAATTTCTACAAAGGATCAAATAGCAGATATAATGACAAAGAGCTTGGATGGTGTGAAGACCAGTAGATTCAAAAGCATGGCAGGAGTAAAAAGAAAAGAAGAAGATATGAAGAAATAGAGAATGTAAATTAGTGATTGAGGGGGAGATCTTGGAGAACCAATCACAAATTGGACATAAAGTTGAAGGTCAAAGTCTAGAAGAAAAGCACATGCATATGTAAAGGGACAATTTCAAACTTTTAGTATAATTGTAAAGCTAGACTTAACTTTAGTTCTAGAGTTTTTTAGAAGTCACGAGATTGAGAAACTATATAAGTTAGTTTGTATCAACTGACGCAAGGAGGAAGAAAATGAGTTAGAGTGAGAAAATTTTCGTTTTGTATGACCGAGTATAGTCAGGCTTCTCTGAGTGAGAAAGCACTTGTAAAATTTTGGGTTTTTCATAGCTATGACAAGAAAGAAGTTAAAGTTCTGTGTATGAGATTCTCTCCTCCATCTCCATGCTTTGTCTGTTGTGTATTGATTTCAAAGGTAGAAGTTTTCCAAGCAAGTCGATGCTTGGCATCGAATGTATGGTGAAAGGTTAAGGTTTTATGCGAGACGTTCAAATCTAAGCTGATAAGTCCTTGTTTTTATATTTGACTTTTATCTACGGATAAATTTCTAAAACATGAGGTTTGTGGAGCAATCTGATGCCTAGCATTGAGTTTATGCATAAAGTCGACGTCTGGCATTGAATTCCATCATAAAAGTGATTTTCTTTATATCTCTGTTCAAGCGGGTATTTCTAGTGCTAAAAAAGTGGCTGAAAAAGCACCAAGTGGATGTTTGGCATCGAAGTTTGGTTGCACATTGATGCTAGGTGAATTTGCATTTTTAGACAGTGATTTTTACTAAAATAGGAAATATTTCCAATTTTGGTAGTTTGACATAGTCATTGTATGAAGGCCATAACTTGAAATTGTAGTGATCTATTTCTTGCAAATAATAGCTTATTGGAAAGCTCTACTATTCTACTCTCATCTCCAAAAGATCTTAGCAAAATAATCTTTGTGATAAGAGAAATAAGCAAAATATTGAAGGTATGTCATTTCAGTGACTGAAAACTTCTGAAGGAGTAAAGTTTTTTGGTTTTGGCTATCATTTCTCGAAGTTTCGAGTAGCAATGAGTTAATGGTGACCATAGATATTGTCTAGTATCACATTAATTCATTTCTTGTGATGTTTCACACATCAACAAAAACCTCATATCAGTGAGAGAACTCCATCCATCACAATGCATAGGTTCACAATTGACACATATTCATGCAAAACTTGAAAAATTTAGTCCATGACAATCGACACCATCAATCACCATCAACAACTTCATCACGATTGACATTGTCAATCACAATTGACACCATCCATCGCGATTGATAGGTCACGATGGACAACTTTGCCCATCACGATTGACAACCCTATCCATCGTGATTGATAGGAAACTTCGACCAATTTTTTAGGGATTTTAATTTTGAGATTCTTTGCTAATTTGGGCATAAATATCAAGTAATTGAAGCATTGTGAGGCCCCCAAGAAAATAATTCAAGAACTCAAGTTTGCTTATTTGCCTCTTTTAACCCCAAGCACCCTAAAGTGACATATCTTTTCATAGGAAATTTGTTTGTTGTGATCTTGAGTTTGTTTGCAAACTCGTTTTGAATACTATGTTGGAAATCATAAGATTTGTCAAAATCAACCTTGATGAAGATGATATTTTGATAGGATTCCTTAGTAAATTGAGTGCTTCCCACACATTGATAATGGCCTCAAGGATGTTTCTAACCTTTATGAATCCTTTTTGATCATCGTTCATCCAATAATGAAGGGGTCCATAGTACAACTAGCAAGAACCTTGATGAAGATCTTATAGCAAGTTTGCGGCATAGTGATCGATCACCAATTTTTTATCTTAGTTTTCTATCTTTCTGGGAATCAACTTTATAACACCTTCATTAAGAGAGTTAGGAAACACGTGGGATTGAAGGGCCTCTTGCCATATCAAGCGAAGAGGATTCACCAAAACGTTCTTAAATATGTCCTAAAGAACTCATTTGTGAGACTGTATAGACTTGTAGGGAACCAATCACTTCCCTAATCTCAACTTCAGTAATGGGGAACTCAAGAAGATGAAACAAATTTTGCATGCTTCTTTTGGTTTTGAATTTAGAAATGACAACCATGCAATCGCATCCTTGAGAAGAGAGAGTGTACATCTGTTGAAGATACAACATGTATTTCTTGGATCCACTTCATTTTCATCATCATTTGTACCTTTTTCTATCTTTTCATTCAGTTAATAAAGCACTCTTGTATAGGTGTGTGTGAGTGCCACACTCTTGTATAAGTGGGATTCATTCTAATTTGTGTAGAAATCCCACATAGAATTCTTTTTTGCCATTTTGTATATAAAGAGGTCTCCACCTCTTCTTTGGGGAGGGCTTTTCGAGAAGTAATGAGATAATGCTAGTTTGTAGTTAGATTCTTACTCTTTTTTCCTCATGATGTGCATGCGTGCTTGTTCTCTTCTTGTCTAACGCTTGTGACACGTTGATGTATGATTACGTCGCTATTATGCTTGTGATTACGATTATGTGCATCATTCGTGATGCTTATGTTGTGTCTTCTTGTTAATAATGTTGTTAATCATACGTTGACGAAGCGCCATTACGTCTGCTGAGTGCTTCTACGCAAACATTTGGGTCTCATGAGATACTTCCTGGTTTGACAAGTATGAGTTGTGATGCTACAACGTCAACAACTTTTGGCCGTTGCCGGGGAGCGTTCTCTTGTCACTTACATGATGGTTTATGACGTGAAAGAGACGTGTGCAAGTTTTTCATGATGATTTTTTGAGTTTTTCATTTCATTACGCTCTTGTGAGCATTTGCGGCTTGCAAGATTTACAATAACAATAACTTGTTGAGATGAGCCATTTTTGGCGTGATAGAGATCCCCTTTTTGGGTGATTAATCCACCATGTGTGGTGATTCTTCAAGTCACGAGTAGGATAGGAGTAGTTTTTAGAAAGCTTTTAGTCATAATGTTGATTTTTTTTTCTTTTGACTTTGTTGAGATTTCTCTAATCATGTGTGAATAAGTTTCTTTTTGGGGTTCTTCTACAAAACATCAAATGGAGGCTTGGCTCATCATCTTTATCGACAAAAGGAGAAAATGGTATTCTCTACAACTACTTGGAGGGTCAAGGTAGGTGAAATCTCTCCCTTACACATCGCATATTTGCTATCACTTTCATAAAAACATACACTCGAGTTCTATCGCCTTACTTCTCATTCACATCATAAAGAGAACAATTGTTCTTATATCACTTTCAAAGCTATCACTTTCATAAAAACATACACTCAAGAAAGGTTCAAAGCTATCACTTTCATAAAAACATACACTCGAGTTCTATCGCCTTACTTCTCATTCACATCATAAAGAGAACAATTGTTCTTATATGAGGAGGATATTTCTGAGTGGACCCTTTAGATCAAAGGCTACTAGTGAAGAAACAGTAGTAATCTCGCAGGCAGCCATGACCATTCTAACTCAAATTTCTTTAAAACGTTGATTCTAGGGGTTGAAGTCCACATGTGGAAAAGGGAATTAGAAGTCAACGCTATGCATCAGATGAGATGGATTCGGCAAGAGTCGGCAGGTTATGGTAGACAAGCCTGTTAATCCTATGGGGAGTTCGCCCTTTCACAATACTGTGCATATAATGTAGTAAATACAGGGGTAGTAATCAAAGATGGCAATCGTGTGGGATAGCAACGATATTTGTAGAGGATATCATTAGTAGCAGCAGAGATAGTGGGAGAATATCTATAAAACCATCACTGGGGCAAAGCTTCTGATTTACATATCTGGTGGGTCAATATACACCCAGACTGAACCGCATAGATCTAGGTTGCATGACGTGCCTAAATATACCTCAACTTGCACTATCTGTAGTGTACAAAATGTCATCGTAACAATGAAGTTAATTTCTGATGCGCAATACAATAATGCCTTTTATGCTCACGAGGCTGGTATGAGTAGTGCATCGCTAAATGCACTGAAGATTGAATTGTGATTTTTCTTGGATTTTTGGGTACTTATGAATTCAAACATGATGGAAGGATATGGCTCGCATTTAGTGCAGGCTGCGGGATACGATGTTTGCAAGGCAACATCTAGAAAAAAAAAACAACTATCAAAGGCTGTTGATATTATAAGTGAAGAAATGTCACAAGGGAAACAAGTACGTTCTGAATATATACATTGGAAACTAAGGCTTGATGCGAATCATAGTGCTGTCACATAAGCAAATTCAAGGAAGCAAACTCAAGGAATCTACAGTCACTAGCATCTCCTCCAAATAGCTCATTAGCCTCACGATTGAGGTATCTAGCATGACTGGCTATGATCTCTTGAACGAGAAGGGGAATAGCTGCAGTAGAAGAAATTCTGGTGGTGACAATGTCCTCACAGAAAGGCACCAAATTAGATAGCAGCTGCATACCAAAAGGAGTTGACAGATTTGCATTGGTAGATTAGTAGTGAAGAACAAGAAGTTGACTTTCTTGCTACAAAGGAAATGCTCGATATTGAGGACAATGGTAAAGATGAGGCTGGAGTATATCAAGAGCACGTGGAATGAGAGAGAACCATATATTAGAGATAACGAGAATCATTTACGCAGAGGTGGGCACTTGAATGCAAACTATTGAGTGCAGGGCTTCCAAACAGTTTCAATGTCATTCTATCATATGGGTTGAGCCCACTGGGGAAGACATTATTATGAAAATTTAGTAGCTAGCTTAAGGAGGCCAAAGGCTTATGGTATGAATGTTACTGTATACTGATGTTGCTTCCTTATCAAGGCAGAACAGGCAGCAGGATTACTATCAATCAGAACCTTCAAGAGAGAGACAGGGACTATCAATCTAGGTATCTTAAGCCTGATGGGGATTCAAATGGAACTGAAGGTGGGCAAGGATCACAAGATAATAAATAGCCAGAGGGAGGAATATCAGTACTGTTGCAAGGGCATCTCTTCTTTTTGTCAACCAAGAGGAGAAGGGTTGGAGAGCAGATAGCGAAGTAGAGGGAAAACGAGCAGACTTTGAGATAGACTTTGGGAAAGCAGAAAGTGGAAGTCGAGTACTGCTGTCAATGTGGTTGTTGCCAAGGAGCCTCCATCAATTACAAAGTCAGAAAGACTTTTGGTCTGAATATGGATTTGGAGGAAAACAGTGAAGTGGGGATGATGTTGGCTTCATATTTGCAGCTCTCTATGCTCCAACATGTACGGATGTTATTCAAGGTATACCTGTATCATCTTCTATGAAGCCAAGAGACGGGAGATCAGGTAAATTCCCTATATCTACCAAGATAAGTCACGTGAAAAACTATTCTTGAAATGCTCTTAGTGAGTATGGAATACAGCAGTCCATTACAAACGGGGAAGAGAAGTTTACGCCCAATGGTCATGTTTAGACGCATTCATTCTGCTTCAGGCACCTGCTAGCTTTGCAGACTACAGATGATTTCATATGGTGCTGCTGGTGTAATATAGCTATAATAGTAGAGATTCAAATTTGTCGTGGATTGCAGGTCCTCTCCAGAAGATTGAAGATAATGCAGGAAAGCTTTGACAAAGGAACTACTTTCTCAAAAGATATAGGGAGGGGGCCTCTACTACAAAGGATCAAAATCAGCTGGCTTGGACAAAGGAACTATTTTAGTGAAGAACTCCCAGAAGATGATCATCACGAGGGTGAAGACTAGGAGTCATCATATGGATCCATGGTGGGCTGGCATCTGATAAAAGGAGGATGGATCTCTACACCATCACGAGTCTGGCCTGGTGGATGGGTAATGAGCTCAGGGGAGAAGAGGTAGCAGGCTAGCAGCTAAGCAGAACGAGGAGTCCACATAGCAAAAAGTGGTCGAAACAGATTACTGCAAATAAGGCCAAGGCTAGGGCATTGGATTCCAATCAGAAGTGCAACGAAAGTGGGGGACTGCTTAGGGAAGATTTATCAGAAGTATAGAATAAGTTGAATGGGCAAGGCCAGGTTGAGATGTCTTCCCGCGTGATAAAGCTCAACATGAATCTGAATGTGCTGGAGTTGCAGACGAGATCATTAATGGAAACAGGACAATGCAGAACTCTATTACTTGAACATAATGACTATGAAGCCAACAAATACTACTGGCGAGTTCTTTGGTAACTAGTGACGGTCTAGGATATTGAAAGGAATTGTTCCCCACTAAATGAATGGGTTGGTATGATGGGATAGCTCAACCTCTAGTCTTTTCACAACCTTCATTGTTGTCTCAGCATCCTTAGCCAAGGACACACTTCTGTGACTCTTCTCGTTTGAGATTGAACTCTCTTCAGATGGGAAATGCATTGACTGATGCCTCTTCAAGGCCCATCAAGACAGAGAAATTGACAACAATGAATGGGCAAAGATCTCTTGATCAGAATGACTCTAAGCCAGCATACAGGATATTTGGTGCTGGGGAAAATCTAAGAGCTTCACTACAGAATGCATGGACCCTTAGACATACACTCATATCAGTCGGCCAAGAGGGAGGTTAGCTTCCACCATGCCATGCTTTCGAATGCATGCATATCATTTGTGGCAGTAAAATGAAGACATAGCAACAGTGATGGCATATTCCATATGGTTGTTAAGTGCATCGGGTTCTAGAGGCTTTCTCCAATAGATTCAGCAAATTCGACAGGCACTTTGGCACTCAATGATTGGAATCTCTGGTAGATACACATCATCAACAAATCAGCCAGAGTATTACTCTTCCCAAATGGGCAAATTGCTGCAGCTATTTGTGAACGTCTGGAAATTGCAGCACTCATACATCGAATAGTCCGTTCCTCAATTCGTGCACCAAATCCAAATGGAGTTCCTAAATCTGATTTATGTGGCAGCAGCCGATTTGCCTTATTCAGCATGACTAACCTCTGATCGAGTGCATGGTCTGAGCCTAAAATTGACAGGCATTTTGCCTATCACGCCATTTTGCCTATCAAAATAGGTGTTCTTTGAAACTTCCTGTCAATGACAAGCTCTCATTGGCCCTACCTGGGAGCAATCTTAGGAAAAACACGAGGAGTGGAGAAATAAAAGTGCAACCAACGACGGAGTGCATCCTCACGATGATCGACCAGTTTTTTCTGCCTTTTGCATAGATTCATTGATAATTGGATGAGGCCAAAATAGGAGTTTGCGGCACATTTCAGAAAAAAAAACTTTACGTGCGGCGCAATGCTCGAAGAGAACCATTTGTCTATCGTGATTTGTCAGACCTTGATAGAGCGGAAAAAACAAAAACAAAGAGCAGTATTTGCAGACAGAGGTAGTACTCATTGCAGCACTCATACATCGAATAGTCCGTTCCTCAATTCGTGCACCAAATCCAAATGGAGTTCCTAAATCTGATTTATGTGGCAGCAGCCGATTTGCCTTATTCAGCATGACTAACCTCTGATCGAGTGCATGGTCTGAGCCTAAAATTGACAGGCATTTTGCCTGTCACGCCATTTTGCCTATCAAAATAGGTGTTCTTTGAAACTTCCTGTCAATGACAAGCTCTCATTGGCCCTGCCTGGGAGCAATCTTAGGAAAAACACGAGGAGTGGAGAAATAAAAGTGCAACCAACGACGGAGTGCATCCTCACGATGATCGACCAGTTTTTTCTGCCTTTTGCATAGATTCATTGATAACTGGATGAGGCCAAAATAGGAGTTTACGGCACATTTCAGAAAAAAAAACTTTACGTGCGGCGCAATGCTCGAAGAGAACCATTTGTCTATCGTGATTTGTCAGACCTTGATAGAGCGAAAAAAACGAAAACAAAGAGCAGTATTCGCAGACAGAGGTAGTAATCATGGCCTCATAGAGCTAGTCCCTAGGCTTCATACATCTGCTTCCTTCTAAATTTAGATTGCAGCGTGATATAACACATAATTTTCTATCTTCGCCTCTAAATATGTGTTGTAGACTAATGGTTTTCATTGGCGCTGCAGAATGTTGGGGGCTCAGCTGAACCTTTGTTTTCGGCGACCAATAGACCACAGAATGGAATGCTGCTATTAGTCATAAATGTGCCACATATCCATCATATAAGGTGCACATCTGTTGAGTAATGATGCTCAGAGGTCTCATGAATGTCGAGATTTGGGGGGACGAGTGTTGCATGGCAATGGGTGTAGAATATTTGAAATGCATTGCATCCACACATGGTGAGGCGGTGGTAGTTTTCATTGATTTTGAACATTTATCTTCTGCCTGTAATAAGTAGCTTGCATATTCCTCTTTTGACTGTGCTTTTGGGACTTTGGGAGTCGACAGAATGATGAGAATTTTTTTAATATTCTTCTGATTTTCCGATCTTATATACTATATACTATAGTAATTGTGCTTGCATGAAGACTCAACATAAAGAAGAACTGGCTATAGATATAACTCTTTCTCATGAGGTTTCTTTTGAGGACAAAATGTTGTTAGAGTGTAAATCTTGTAAAAACTCTTTTTGTTATTTTTGTTAGAAGAACCCCATTAGAAAACTTATTTACACATATCCAAAAAAACATTAAAAAAAACACACACACAAAACCTCAAACAAATTCTAAAAATACTTTCAAAAATACCAAACAAATATTCAAAACACTCAAAAAATCAAAAAATTGTTTCAACAAGACATGGGAAAGTAAAAGGCAAAAGAAAGAAGGAAGGGGGAAAATTTTGCACAAAAGAAAGAAGAAAAAGATGAAATGCATGCATTAATCACACATGATCAAGGTGAAACAAATAGAGAAAAATTGCAAGGGGTAGAGGAAATTGGAGGAATTTCTAAAGGAGTGGATTCCATAGTTGCAACTAGGGAATATAGCAACACTTTTGCAAATGTATTCATTGGTCATGACCATAGAAATATGAGTGCTTATATTAACCCTAATTGTGAGTGGAATTTAATTCATATTGATTTAGTGACTATTATTTTGGACAACATTCAACTAACCACTCATTCCTCTATCCTCATGAATGGTGAAAATTATGATTGCATGGGTCAAATTGTGTTGCCTATTTTGGTGAATGGTATGGAATTTTTTGAAACATTTTTTGTCACTTCATGGAAGGTATAGATGAAGACTTGGTTATAGGCACTCAAAGGTTTATTAAAAGTCATCAAGAGTTTGAAGTGTCGTGTCCATCAATTATGTCTACCTCTACATGTGTGGCCATTGAAAAGCCTGATGATTATCCTCATTGTATGGATTGTGGACATAATCATCTATTCAAAGATTGTGCTTTTAATCCACAGAATAGTCTTTCCACTCATGCTTTTTCATCTAACCTTTCTTTGAGTAAGTCACACGAAACCTTGACGAATGATGAAGTGGAGGACTCCAAGTGTTTGAGGGATGTGGAAGGGCCCTCTCTTCCTCTAAACTTGGATTCTCCTTATGAATCCATGGGCAAGGATGTGCCACATTTGGCTCATCAAGAAGAGGATAAGCAAACACTTTGTAACAATGCTATGGAAAATGATGTCGGATCCATTGTCAATCATGATAATCCATCACCTATTTGTATATCTAGAGATTCTATGTGTAATAAGGATACATGTATCGATGAATCTCTAGATCGATCTCAAATCACACAACCCTATGATCCATTGGATGAGCATTATGTATGTATAAAAACTCAACCTTTGTTGAATTCCCCTTGTAAAGATGAGTTATCCCTAAAGACTCACATAGAAGGCCCAAAAGACCCTTATGCCAAGAAGAAGAAATCACATTCTCCTTGGAATGTCAAGAAAATTTGGGTGGCCAAGCAACTACTTAGAGCCCAAACAAATCGCTCTATGATTTGGGTACCAAAGAAATCTCTTATACAAACTCAACCCTCTCACACTAGACTTCATAATCTACGGTCTAGATCCACCATGCCTTATCATCAAGAATGACCACTTTTGACCAAGGGATCCAAAGCAATAAAGCCAACACTCAAAAAAGATCCAAGGGGAAACCTCAAGGCTAAGACCAACAAAGCGAAGACATATTGGCGGCCTAAAACCTCTTCGTGCAGCATCCATGGGTGTCAGACCCAACCTTGCCCAATGCACAACATATGTTTAAGATGCACACCAAGTATGCATGCGAATAGGGCCTCATCCAAAGGCCAAGCATTCGGCACACTTAGTTTAACCCAGGCACAAAGAGGGCACATGTACATAGATTTCAAAAATTTTCTTTTTATTTTTCTTTTTTCAGGATAGTGGACAAAGGTATCATCCATTTCAAATGGTTGATGGAAAAGAAGCGGCTCTTGGAGTTGGACATTTGGAGAAAGCCTCATCGTCGCCTCACCCTTGAGCACTTTGCTCAAGACCCATCCATTTTTGCACCATTGTTTTTTTGTATGCATTTTTTAGAGTATGCATAAGATAGGGTCACATTACAAGACCGTGCATAGGCACTTTTTTATTTTTTCACCCATGCACCCTTAGTCCCCACTCATGCATATGGACTAAGTTTTTGTATATAAAGAGGTCTCCACCTCTTCTTTGGGGAGGGCTTTTCTAGAAGTAATGAGATAATGCTAGTTTGTAGTTAGATTCTTACTCTTTTGTCCTCATGATGTGCATGCGTGCTTGTTCTCTTCTTGTCTAATGCTTGTGACACGTTGATGTATGATTACGTCGCTATTATGCTTGTGATTATGATTATGTGCATCATTCGTGATGCTTATGTTGTGTCTTCTTGTTAATAACATTGTTAATCATATGTTGACGAAGCGCCATTACGTCTGTTGAGTGCTTCTACGCAAACATTTGGGTCTCATGAGATACTTCCTGGTTTGACAAGTATGAGTTGTAATGCTACAACGTCAACAACATCCCCAAGAGTTTATTGAAGTGTTTGGAAGTAAATTCCATATTCTATTTGTGGGAAGTGCATTCCACTTGGTTATCATCACACATGAATGGAATCTCTTCCTTAGGAGATTACACATTTCTGTAGTCAAATTATTAGTTTTCCATTCACACCACTCTTTAAAAAAGATTTAAGGTTTATCTTTTTGAATTTCTTCTTCGTACTTGAGTTTACTTCTTGATGAAGTGAACAAAGGAGTGTATTGAAGGATTGGCATGGAACTAGAGAGTTTTTTGATGTCTGACTTGTGGGCATGTCCCTTTTTGTTCCATGTATCAAACATAGCTTCCACAATAAATCCCCCCCAAAGGATGAAACCAAAGGGAAGGAAAATCAAAGCTTACCAAGTAGCCAATCTTTCCATGTCTTGATTCGATGCATACACCAAAATAAGTACACACTAGAGAGGGTTTCTAAATGAAGGTGTCACCCAGCGATGGTTCTGATCCATCATTGTCTCCACCAAGGAATCATGCCAAAGTAGCTTGATGCCTAAAGCCACACCCTTGCTCCCACACTAATGATTTTTGGTAAGCCACATTGTTGCCAGCAACTAGGCAATCAGGGTGCCATAAGGCAAGGAAGCAGTTAAAGAGAAGAACAAGCAAGCCCAAGCAGATAGAGAAGTCAATGAAGATCCTCAAAGAATAGGCCTAATCATTTTCATAAATTATTTTCAATCAAAAGTGATTTTTATCACTAGAGCAACATTGTAAATACCATTTTGATAGTTCCGACTCCATTTTGTTCATGCCAAGGAGTCCTTGAGCTTGAGGAGTATTAGAAGTACCTATGTATCATCTTTCATAATTTTTAGACTCTCTTTGACTCCTCAAACAAGCCCTAGAGCCTAACTTTTAACTTGGCTAGACACTAGGTCTCGATAGGGCCAAAAGCTAGTCAAAAACTATAGAAAGAGCTAGAGAGCTCATTTTTGAGGTCAGCTGGTGAGAGATTTGAATTTTCAAAGAGATTTCTTGAGTAATAGAAACATTCCATCGTTCCTCTCTCTATTCTTGCCTTATGTGCACATGTGTGTATGTGTGCATGCTAGTGTGCTTCTCACACATGCACTTGTGCCTTAACTTGCTCATCGTCATCATAATAGTCCTCACGTCTCCAGATATTGACATTTATGAGGTGGGCCTCCTCACATTGGTACTTACCATTGTGGTAGATTGACATCAAATTTTGCATTGTTGCTCAGGAGAGAGCTTCGAGGATGAGCATGTGATGGTAAGAGATAGAGATGTGGCATTGGAGTGGTCGGGAATTTCTTTACTTTTCCTTAATTTCCCTTACTTACTTCACCATCATCATCATCCTCGCCATCTCTCACCTCCATCTCCATCTTTGATGAATTTTCCGTTTTTGGTCGTATCACCTTCCCCACCTCATTCCTCTCATTTCACTTGTGAGAGAGAGAGTGAAAGAGAGCTTTTTTGCATTATATTTTGTGTGTTTTTTAGCATTTATTGCAATTTCTAGCTATATCATCATCTCTGAGAGCTCCAACACGTATAGAAAATGTATGCACAAGTCTCGAGGTGTTGACCTCTATCAATGGCGATTGATAGAAAAATTGACATTTTGGTAAAACAAAGTGCATATTCATAGACTAGAGGCCTTGCACATCAGAAGTCCATAAGAATTTCAAAAAAAAATTTGCATGTTTTCATTCCATCACGAGTGACACCATCAATTGTGATTGACACTATCCATCGCAATGGACAACTTGTCCACTGGGATCGAAAGACCACGATGAACACCTCTGTCCATCACGAAAGATGATATCCATCACCACGAACACCCTTGTCCATCGCGATGGACAGAATTATGATGATTGACAATGAAACTTGACAAAAATCTAGTTGATCACGACATATAGAACCCCTAATCAACATAAGAAAATGTGGAAAACTGAATATTTCAGTCCATTGTGATTGACAAACCATGATGGACTGCATGTCCATCATGACAGACACTTGTCCATTGCGACGAACACCCTTGTCCATCACGATTGATAGAAATATTGTGACTGATACCTCATATCAACGAGAACTCCATCCATCGCGACACATAGGCTCATGATTGACACATATTCACACAATAACCTAAAAAATTCAGTCCATCGCAATCAATAGCATCAATCGTGATCGACATGTCAATCACAATTAACACCATCAACCATGATTGGCACCATCCATCGTGATTGACATGATAGATAGCTTTGTCCATCATGAGTGATAGGCAATTCTGGTGAATTTTTTAGGGTTTTTATATTTGAGATTTTTTGCCAATTTTGGACATAAATATTGATTAGTTGGAGCATTTTAAAGCCCCCAAGCAAATAATTTGAGAAGTCTAGTTTATGTGTTTGTGTGTTTTGACCCCCACAAACCTAAACTCTATCTTTTTGTGAATCAACTTTATCACACCTTCATTAAGAGATTTAGGAAACACTTGAAATTGAAGGGCCTCTTGCCATATCAATCAAAGAGGCTTCATCAACATGTTCTAAAATGTCCCAAAGAACTCATTTGTGAGACCCTATAGACTTGGGCTTTTCCCATTAGGAAGGGAATCAATCACCTCCCTAATCTCAACTTCAGTGATGGGGGACTCAAGAAGATGAAACAAATTTTGCACGCTTCTTTTGGTTTTGAATTTAAAGATGATAACCATGAAAACGTATCCTTAAAAAGAGAGAGTGGTGAACACCCCCAAGAGTCGATTGAAGTGTTTGGAAATAAATTCCGTACTCTCTTTGTTGAAGTGCATTCCACCCAGTTATCATCACACATGAATGGATTGAGTTCCTTAGGAGATTACACATTTCTTTAGTTAGTTTTTCAGTTTTCTGTTTGCACCGCTCTTTAAAAAAGATCTAAGGTTTCTTTCTTTGACTTTCTTCTTTGTACCTAAGTTTACTTTTTGATGAAGTGAAGGGAGGAAAGTATTGAAGAATTGGCATGGAACCAGAGAGATTTTCTAAGTCTCACTTATGGCTTGAAAGTGAGAACCATAGGGTAAAGATAAAAAACAATCAATTCCTCACATTCGGCATAGGAAGAAGAGCCCAATTTCAGAATGATACTCTATGAAATATAGCATCTATCACGCCTACAGTTGACATGCATCAAGGAAATGGACACGCAAGAAGAAGGAGCATGTATGGAGCTCCAAGAAGCACATGTCAACTTTTCAGAAGAAATCCCTATAAAAATAGTGATTTTTATCACTAAAAACCATTGTAAATACCATTTTCTATTTTTGCAAATCCAATTTTTTAAATCTGAGGAGTCCTCAAGCTTGAGGAGTATTAGAAGTGTCATCCTACCAATTTTTGTAATTTTTAGACTCCATTTGAGCCCTCAAATAAGCCTTGGAACCTAATTTTTAACTAGGCCAGACAATAGTTATGGACAGGGCCAAAACCACTCGAAAAACTATAAAAATGGCTAGAGAGCTCATTTTTGGGGCTAGCTTGTGGTAGATTTGATATTTGTAAGAGAGTTCTTTTGTAATAGAAGATCTACCATTATTCCACTCTTTGCTCTTACCTTGTGCACGTGTGTGTGTATGTGTGTTTCATGCATGTGTGCTTTCACTCACGCACTTGTGCCATGACTTGCTTACGGTCCTCAAATTCCTCATGTCTCCCCAAATTGACATATATGAGGTGTATCTCCTCACGTTGGTACTTGCCATTGTGCGAGAGTGACACCTACCTTTTCACAATCGAACTCTTGATGGGAGGTTCGACTAGTAGAAGCCATGAGTGTGCTTGACTTCCACAAGACCATGGTGGAGTTTGACTTGGTCCGAGACCTCTTTCAATGCCCATCAATAACATGTCCCCTTTGGTTCCATCTATCAAAAAAATCTTCCATGATAAATCCCCCCAAAGGATGAGACCAAAGGGAAGAAGAACCAAAGCTTACCAAGTAGCCAATCTTTCCATGTCTTGATTCGATGCATACACCAAAACAACTACAAACTAAAGAGGACTTGTAAATGAAGGTGTCACCCACCGATGATTCTGACCCATCGTGGTCTTCACCAAGGAATCATGCCAAAGAAGCTTGATGCCTAAAGCCACACCCTTGCTCCCATGCTAGGGATTTGGTAAGCCACATTGTTGGGAGAAGCCAGGGTGTCACAAGGCAAGGAAGTCATCAAAGAGAACAACAAGCAAGCCCCACTAGACAGAGAAGTCAATGAAGATCCTACAAAGAATAGGCCTAATCATTTTTTTCATAAATTATTTTCAACCAAAAGTTATTGTTATCACTACACCAACATTGTAAATACGGTTTTTGATAGTTCCAACTCCATTATTTTGAAGCCAAGGAGTCCTTGATCTTGAGGAATATTGGAATTACATATGTATCAATTTTCATCATGTTTAGACTCTGTTTGACCCCTCAAATTGAACCTAATTTTTAACTCGGCTCAACACTAGGTCTTGATAGGACCAAATTCTAGTCAAAAACTATAAAAAGAGCTAGAGAGCTCATTTTTTAGGTTAGCTGGTGAGGGATTTGAACTTTTCTAAGAGATTTCATGAGTAATAGAAAGCACTCCATTGTTCCTCTCTTTGTTCTTGCCTTGTGTGCACGTGTGTGTGTATGTATGTGCATTCTAGTGTGCTTCTCACTCATGCATTTGTGCCTTCACTTGCTTGTAGTTATCATACTAGTCCTCATATCTCCAAGGATCGACATTTATGAGGTGGATCTCCTCACATTGGTACTTACCATTGTGCTAGAGTGACACCAAATTTGGTGCTATCGGGGAGAGAGCTTCGAGGACGAGCACGTGATGGTAACTTGTAGAGTTGTGATGTTGCACTAGTAGGTAATTTATTTAATTATTTTTCCTTACTTTGGCACCATCATCATCCTCACCATCTTCCACCTCCATCTCCATCTTTGCTGAATTTTTAGTTTTTGGTCATATCAGCTTCCCCACCTCATTTCACTTGTGAGAGAGAGCAAGAGAGAGCTTGTGTGCATTCTATTTTGTGTATCTTTTAGCATTTTTTGTACTTTTTGGCTATATCATCATCTCTAGTAGCTCCAACAATGATAGAAAATCTATGCATAAGTCCCACGGCATTGACCTCTATCAATCACGATTGAGAGAAAAATTGATATTTTTGTAAAACTAAGTGCATATTCATAGTCTAGAGGCCTACCACATCACAAATCCACAAGAATTTCAAAAATAATTTGCATGTTTTGTCCATCATGATTGACACCATCAATGGAGATTGACAGTGTCCATCACAACGGACAGCCTATCCATCAGGATTGATAGACCATGATGGACACCTTTTTCCATCATGACAGATGGTATCCATCACAATGGACATCCATGTCCATCATGATGGACACAATTATTATGATTGAGAGCGATATTTGACAAAATCATAGTCCATCACAACGTATAGAACCCCCGATTGTCAAACAAAAATGTGGAAAACTAGTGTCCATTGTAATTGACAGGCAATTTCGGCTAATTTTTTAGAGATTTTTTGCTAATTTTGGGCATAAACATCAAGTAATTGGAGCATTGTGAGGCCCCTAAGCAAATAATTTGAGAAGTCAAGTTTGCTTGTTTGCCTATTTTAACCCCCAAAACCCTAAACTGACATAACGTTTTCATACAAAATCCGTTTGTTGTGATCTTGAGTTTGTTGGAAACCCTGTTTTGAATCCTACGTTGGAAGTGATAAAATTTGTCTACATCAATCTTGATGGAGTTGATATTTTGATAGGTTTCCTTAGCAAATTGAGTGCTTCTCACACATTGATAATGGCCTCAAGGATGTTTCTACCCTTTATGAATCCTTTTTTATCCTCATCGATCCAAAAATGAAGGAGTCCACAATATGACTAGCAAGAACCTTCACAAAGATCTTATAGACAATTTGTATCATAGTGATCGATCGCCAATTTCTTATCTTATTTTTTCTATCCTTTTTTGTGAATCAACTTTATCACACCTTCATAAAGAGAGTTAGTTAATAGGTGGAATTGAAGGGCCTCTTGCCATATCAATCGAAGAGGCTTCACAAACACGTTCTTAAATGGCCTAAAGAACGCATTTGTGAGACCATATAGACTTGGGATTTTCCCATTAGGAAGGGAATCAATCAATTCCCTAATCTCAACTTCAGTGATGGGGGACTCAAGAAGATCAAACAAATTTTGCACACTTCTTTTGGTTTTGAATTTAGAGATGACAACCATGCAATCCCATACTTGAGAAGAGGGAGTTGATTGAAGTGTTTTGGGCATAAATATCAAGTAATTAGAGCATTGTTAGGATCCCAAGAAAATAATTTGGAAAGTCTGGTTTCTCTATTGATCTGTTTGCCTATTTTCGTGTTTTAACTGCCCAAAACCCTAAATTGACATAACATTTTCATACAAAATCCGTTTGTTGTGATCTTGAATTCATTGGAAAGCTCGTTTTGAATTCTACATTGAAAATTATAAGCTTTGTGGAAATGAATCGTGATGAAGATGATATTTTGATAGGATTCCTTAGCAAATTGAGTGCCTCCGACACATTAATAATGGCCTCAAGAATGTTTCTACCCTTTATGAATCATTTTTTATCCTCGTTAATTCAAGAATGAAGGGGTCCACAATAGGACCAGCAAGAACCTTCATGAAGATCTTATAATCAGTTTGTGGCATAGTAATCGATTGCTAATTTTTTATCTTATTTTTCTATCTTTTTTCTGAATCAACTTTATCACACCTTCATTAAGAGATTTTGTAAACAGGTGGAATTGAAGGGCCTCTTGCCATATCAAGCGAAAAGGCTTCACCAACACGTTCTTAATTGTCCTAAAGAACTCATTTGTGAGACCATATAGACTTGGGCTTTTCCCATTAGGTAAGGAATCAATCACTCCCTAATCTAAACTTCAGTGATGGAGGACTCAAGAAGATGAAACAAATTTTGGACTCCTCTTTTGGTATTGAATCTAGATACGACAACCATGATTTGATTGAAGTGTTTGGAAATAAATTCCATATTCTCTTTGTTGGAAGTGCATTCCACCCGGTTATAATCACACATGAATGGAATCTCTTCCTTAGGAGATTACTCATTTCTTTAATCAGTTTGTGAGTTTTCCGTTCACACCGCTCTTTAAAAAAGATATAAGGTTCCTTTCTTTGAATTTTTTTCTTGTACCTAAATTTACTTCTTGATGAATTGAAGGGAGGACAGTATTGAAGGATTGATATGGAACCAGAGAGCTTTTCTATGTCTCATTTGTGGCTTGAAGGTGAGAACCATATGATAATGATAGAAAACAAACAAGTCCTCACATTGGGAGTAGGAAGAAGAGCCCATTTTATCAATGATATTGTATGAAATATAGCTTCGATCAAGCCTAACTTTTCAAAATACATCCCTAAGTTTCGCCAAGAGAAGATGTGAGTGTGCTTGACTTCCAAAATATCATGGTGGAGTTTGACTTGGTCCCAAACCTCTTTATGATGCCCATCAATAACATGTCCCCTTTGGTTCTATCTATCAAATAGAGCTTCCATGATAAATCCCCCCAAAGGATGACAACAAAGGGAAGGACAACCAAAGCTTACCAAGTAGCCAATCTCTCCATGTGTTCAGTCCATGCATACACCAAGACAACTACAAACTAGAGAGGGTTTCTAAATGAAGGTGCCACCCACCGATTGTTCTAACCCATCATGGTCTCCACCAAGGATTCATGCCAAAGAGGCTTGATGCCCAAAGCCACACCCTTTTCTCTCATGTTAATGCTTTTTGGTAATACACTATTGGTAGCAGCCACGGTAGTAAGGGTGCCACAAGGCAAGGAAGCCATCAATGAGAAGAACAAGCAAGTCCAAGCAGACATGGCAAGCAATGAAGATCCCGCAAAGAATATGCCTGATCATTCTTTTCATAAATTATTTTCAACCAAAAGTGATTTTTATCACTACACCAACATTGTAAATACCATTTTTGTTAGTTATAACTTCATTTTTCTCAAGCAAAGCAGTCCTTTAGCTTGAGAAGTATTGGAAGTACCTACATATCAAATTCCATAAATTTTAGACTCTATTTGACCCTTCAAATAAGCCCTAGAACCTAGTTTTTAACTAGGCAAGACACTAGGTGATCCAGACAGGGCCAAAAGCTAGTCAGAAACTATAAAAATAGCTAGAGAGCTCATTTTTTAAGTAAGGTGGTGAGAGATTTGCACTTTTGTAAGAGATTTCTTGAGTAATAGAAAGCACTCCATCATTCCTCACTTTGTTATTGCCTTGTGTACTTGTATGTGTTTGTGTGTATATGTGTGTGCATGCTAGTGTGCTTCTCACTCATGCACTTGTGCCTTCACTTGATCATAGTATTCATACTAGTCCTCATGTCTCCACGAATTGAAATCTATGAGTGGATCGCCTCATGTTGGTAGGTACCATTGTGCTAGAGTGACACCAAATTTGGCACCGTTGATGGGGACTGAGCTCCAAGGATGAGCATGTGATGGTAAGATGTAGAGTTTTGATGTTGAAGTCGTAGGTAATTTCTTTAATTTTCCTTATTTTCCCATACTTACTTCCCCACCATGATCATCTTGACCATCTCCCACCTCCATCTCCATCCTTGCCGAATTTTCAGTTTTTGGTCTTATGACCTTCCCCACCTCATTCCTCTCATTTCACTTGTGAGAGAGAGCAAGAAAGAGCTTGTGTGCATTCTATTTTGTGTGTCTTTTAGCATTTCTTGCAATTTCTCACTATATCATCATCTCTAGCAGCTCCAGTAGGTATAGAAAATAATTGCACAAGTCCTGGGGCATTGACCTTTGCCAATCGGCATTCATAGAAAAATTGGCATTTTGGTAAAAACTAAGTGCCACACAAATCCACAAGAATTTTTTTAAAAAATTGCATGTTTTCTGTCCATCACGATTGACACCATGAATCATGATTGACACTGTCCATCACGATTGACAAACCATGATGGAAAATTGTGTCCATCATGACAGATGGTATCCATTGTGATGGACACCCCTGTCCATCACTATCGACACAATTATGACGATTGACTATGAAACTCAACAAAAATCTAGTCCATCGCAACGTATAGAACCCCAATTGACACAAGACAATGTGGAAAACCAAAAATTTTTAGTCCATTGTGATTGACAGCCCATGACGGACAACCTATCCATCACCATAGATAGGTGTCCATTGCGATGGACATCTGTGTCCATCATAATTGATAGAAATATCAGGATTGATAGCTCATATCGATGAGAACTCCATCCATCATAATGGATAGGCCCATGATTGACACATATTCATGCAAAATCCTGAAAAATTCAATCCATCATGATCGAGACCATCAATCACGCTCGACATCATCAATCGTGATTGACATGTCCATCATGATAGCCACCATCAATCCTAATTAACACCATCCATCATGATTGATAGGCCATGATGTATAGCTTTTTCCATCACAATTGACAGCCGATCGACAGGCAATTTCAACCAATTTTTTAGGGTTTTTAATTTTGAGATTTTTTGCTAATTTTGGGCATGAATATCAAGTAATTGGAGCATTATGATGCCCTCAAGCAAATAATTCAAGAAGTCCAGCTTGCCAATTTTCTTGTTTTAACCCCGAGAACCCTAAACTGACCCTAAACTGACATAACATTTTCATACAAAATCCATTTGTTGTGATGTTGAGTTTGTTGGAAAGCACATTTTGAATCCTACGTTGGAAATGGTAAGCTTTTTCAAAATCAATCTTGCTTAGTATGATATTTTGATAGGATTCCTTAGCAAATTGAGTGCTTCCCACACATCAATAATGAGCTAAAGGATGCTTCTACCCTTTTTTGATCCTCGTTGATCCAAGAATGAAGGGGTCCACAATATGACTAGCAAGAACCTTCATGAAGATCTTATAGCTATTTTGCAGCATAGTGATGGATCACCAATTTTTTATCTTTTTTTTTCTATGTTTTTTTGTGAAATAACTTTATCACACCTTCATTAAGATAGTTAGGAAACACGTGGAATCGAAGGGCCTCTTGCCATATCAAGCAAAGAGGCTTCACCAAAACATTCCTAAATATCCTAAAGAAATCATTTATAAGACCATATAGACTTGGGCTTTTCCCATTAGGTAGGGTCCCTAATCTCAACTTTACTGATGGAGGACTCAAGAAGATGAAACAAATTTTGGACTCCTATGACCACCATGCAATCGCATCCTTGAGTAGAGAGAGAGAGAGTGGACATCCCCAAGACTTGATTGAAATGTTTGGAAATAAATTCCATATTCTCTTTGTTGGAAGTGCATTCTACCCGGTTATTATCACACATGAATGGAATATGTTCCCTAGGAGATTGCACATTTGTTTAGTGAGTTTGTCGCTTTTTCGTTCACATCGCTCTTGAAAAAAGATCTAAGGTTTACTTCTTTAAATTTCTTCTTTGTACTTGAGTTTACTTCTTGATGAAGTGAAGGGAGGAGAGTATTGAAGGATTGGGATGGAACGAGAGAGTTTTTCTATGTCTCACTTGTGGCTTGAAACTGAGAACCATAGGATAACAATGAAAAACAATCAAGTCCTCACATTGGGAGTAGGAAGAAGAGCCCAATTTCTCAATGATATTTTGTGAAATATAGCTTCTGTCAAGCTACCTTTTCTCAATCCAACCCCAATGGGAGGTTTGACCAACAAAAGTCGTGAGTGTGCTTGACTTCCACAAGATCATGGTGGAGTTTGACTTGGTCCATACCTCTTTCTAATGCCCATCAATAACATGTCCCCTTTGGTTCCATCTACCAAATAGATCTTCCAAGATAAATCCCCCCAAAGGATGACACCAAAGGGAAGGAGAAGCTTACCATGTAGCCAATCTTTGTATGTCTTGATTCCATGCATACACCAAAATAACTACAAACTAGAGAGGGCTTCTAAATGAGGGTTTCACCCAGTGATGGTCTTGACCCATCATGGTCTCCATCAAGGAATCATGCCAAAGAAGCTTGATGCCTAAAGCCACAACCTTGCTCCCATGCTAGTGATTTTTGGTAAGCCACACTATTGGCAACATCCAAGGCACTTAGGGTGTCACAAGTGTTGGAGATTCACTCACTAATTATGCATAATGACATGAAGATAAAGGAAAGCAGAAACAAAGCATTCAGAAGAAAAACCAAAGCCTTAGTGAAGGGACAAATTCACGACTGTAATATACAGTAGAAACTTCCAGAATTAGAATCTCTTGAAACCGGATCAACATGTATATAAGAGAGAGCATAGAAACAGAATGTAGAGCATGTAGAAGAGTAGAAAAGAAGTGCGCATATGAGTAGAAGACGCCAGAGATCGCGTATGTAGATATGAATGATTAAACCTGAACAGTCGGGTATTCATCTGAGAGAGATGGTAAGGAATAACTTCTCAGAGTAGAAGAGTTTTCCATAGCTATGAGCAAAGTGAGGCCAAGCTATTTTTGTACACATCTTCTCTAATAGAAAACACATGTTCATGTGGAAGTTGAGTGCATTCTTCTTATGTGAAGAAATCTGATAATTTTCATGTTACGGTGAAAAATTAGTTAACAGTTAAAGTTTTCCGATACTTCTATGAGCTAGATCTCAAAGTACAGTATAAAGTTTTGTATGAGATATAGCTTATCTTGTAGCTATAAGTCTCAACTATAAGCTGATCAAATATTTCGGTGAAATGGATATGTACACACAGTACAAAGTCTGACCGGAATGAGGCATCCAGAACTGATGAAGTTTTTTCTTAAACTTCAGATAGAATTCATTCAGTGAAGGAAGTTCACGCATCACTTTGTTACTTCATGTATACACATTTGAAGTAATTACAAACAAAGTTACAGTTGATTCCGGTAGGATTCCGGTATAATTACGATAACATTTCAGTGACAGTTAGGTGAAGTTCCGGTGGAAGATTGTTTAACTGTAAGCTAATACAGTAGTGTAAAGACTAAAGTAAATCAGTTCAGAATAGAAGCTTGAAGGAAACGTGAATCTTTCTGTGAAGTGAATTTCGGTATTCACTAAATACAGTTATAAAGTTTTCAGTTTCAGAAAGTTTGCTAAGCTACTGATGATTATAGAGGTGTTCTAACATCACTTTAGCTTAGTTTTTGTGGTGTAAGCGAATTCCACAATTAGCACTGCACCAACAGTGGTATCAGAGCAAGTAAGATCCAAGAAGTGATATCAGAGCAGGTTAATCAACAGTGATATCAGAGTGGTAAGATCCACAAGTGGTACCAGAACAGAAAAAGTTCTGAAGAGCAAAAAAGGTTTCTCAGAAGAAGAAACGGAAAGAGAATTTGAAGAATTCTCATAAAGAAAGTTGAAATCTGAGGTGATCAACAGCAAACGGCGTCAAGAAACATTCCGAAGTCATTCTCAAGGTAAAGGTCTACAAAAGGTAAAATCCTTTTAACATTATAGTCACCAGAAGTAACAGAAACAAGAAGATCATGGCAGATCATGTCTCAATTGATAAATTGGACAGAGATAATTATCCCGCATGGGTAATGCGAATGGAAGCTTTACTTATGAGTAAAGACTTAATGAAATATGTGACCGGAGAAGAAAAGAAGCCGACTTTTGAAGACGACAGTCAACCGAAGAAAGAAGAACTAGAAGTCTTGAAGCTGTGGCAAAAGAAAGATGCAACGGCAAGAGCTTATGTTTACAATACCATTACAGATCGTCTATTGCCGCACATTAGAGGTCTGGAGAAAGTAGAAGATATATGGAGAGCGTTGGAAGATCACTTCCAAAATACGAAGAAAGCTAGAAAGGCTAGCTTATGGTCGGAGTTCACAACATTCAAGAAAAAGCAAAGTCAAAACATTAGTGATTATGTCACTAAGATGAAGGACTTGGCAGATAGTCTTGGATCGATTGGTGAAGATATCGAAGACCACAGGTTAATAGCGCAAGTGCTTACAGGTTCGAGAGGAGATGAAAGATGCAAACCTTTTGTACTCTCAACTGAACTATCTTTAAATCATTCTGTACCAGATTTAAATCAGTTGCTTGGACTAATGCTAACGTTTGAGCAAGATTTGAAGACAGATGGAGAAAAAGGACATAGTTCGGCTATGTACGTAAAAAATAAGAAGAAAGGTGATAAAGGTAAAGAAAAAGATGATGAAGAAGTGACTGCTCAAGCAAATTATGCAAGAGGATGAGGTAACATCAGGAAAAGAGGTAAAGGAAGAGGTAATCAGAATAATAACAAGAAAGCTTGTTGGATCTGTGGATTAAGCAATCACTTGGCTCATGATTGCTGGCATAATTCACAAGGATCAAGTCAGAATCAGAACTACAACAGTAGAGGCAGAAGCGGAAGATATCAAAGAGGAAGACAAAGCCAAAGAGGCGGATATGGTAGAGGTGGAGCAAGAAGTTGGGGACAGAATCAGTCTCACAACACTACCTACTACAACTATGCGAATGATACGCAGAATGATGATCATATGACGTTGATGATGAACTCGATAAGTGTGTCAGAGAATGAAGACCTCAAGGTATTCTATATTGACTCTGGTTGTTCAAATCATTTATCAGGAAATATAGAATTATTATCAGAACTTGAAGGAGGTATTTCGAATCATACAGTACAGACAGGTGATAACACAAAACATAATGTAAGGTCGATTGGAAAGGTAAAGTGTAAGAATGGAGCTGACCTACTAACAAATGTTTTGTATGTTCCAACAATCCCGAAGAATCTGATAAGTGTGGGGCAGATAGTAGAAAAAGGTTTTCAAGTCAGGTTTACAAATGAAGGAGTGTTTGTCAAAGATCCAGAGAAAGGATACAAACAAATTGTCCATGGTAAAAAGGAAGGTAGACTTTTTACTCTGAAAGTACAAGGGAATGTTGGTCAAGCCTTAATCACACATGGTGATGAGGTATTTACAGAACTAGACCTCTGGCATAAGAGGCTAGGACATTTTAATGAAAAGGGAATCAAAGCTATGATAGAAAAACAGTCTGTGAGAGGATTACCAAACATGAAGAACCAACATATGATTCACAAATGTGAAGCCTGTCAAACGGGAAAAGCCCACAGGTTACCATTTCAAAAAAATGGTTACAAACATGATGGTGTGCTAGAACTCATACATACAGATGTATGGGGACCAACGAAAGAAGGATCTATCAGCGGATCGAGGTATTATGTTATGTTTATTGATGATGCAACAAGATGGATAACTCTTTATGTTTTGAAAGAGAAATCAGAAGTTTTTGGAGCTTTCAGGCATTTTCATGCATATGCTGAAAGACTTACAGGACAGAAACTCAAAAGACTAAGGTCTGATGGAGGAGGAGAATATTTTTCTCGAGAGTTCAATGATTATCTGTGGAATGCAGGTATCAAAAGAGAAATAACTTGCAGGTATACACTGCAACAAAATGGAGTAGCAGAAAGAAGAAATCGAACTCTAGTTGAGTTTGCATGAGCAATGCTAAAGGAGAAGAACTGTCCAAATTATCTTTGGGCTGAGGCTGTAAATACAGCAACATACCTAGTAAACAGATTACAATGTACAACTTTAAATGGGATGACCCCTTATGAAGCCTGGTGGGGCAAGAAACCAACACTTGATCATTGCAAAGTGTTTGGATCAATTGCTTATGCTTATGTGCCATCACACTTGAGACATAAGCTTGAACCAAAAGCTAAAAAATATGTGTTCATTGGATATGATGAAAAGCAGATGGGTTACAAGTTATGGAGTCCTCTAACCAAACAGTTTACTGTTTCCAGAGATGTGACATTTGATGAAGGAAAGAGCTGGTATACAGATAAAGAACATAGTGTTGAAACACTTGAAGAAGAGATAAGAAGAAATGAAAAAGGTAAATCACATATGCAGGTAAATGGAGATGAAGATCATATGCAAACAAGTACATCCAGGATTGAAACAGGTATGAGAAACGAAGATGGATGAAGATTTGATGAAGATGTGTATTCAGATACACATGAAGAGTTTGAACCAAGAAGGTCAAACAGAGTTAGGAAACAACCAACAAGGTATTCCTATGATACTTCGTATTTAACTCAGAAAAACTATCCTTACTTAGTAAAGGAGGATGAAGAACCTCAAAATTATGGTGAAGCAAAAGGTAAGAAACAATGGGAAGAAGCAACGAAGGAGGAGTTCAATACGCTGGAAGAGAACAAGACTTGGGAACTTGTTCCAAAACCGAATGGTAAGAAAGTAATTGGAATTAAATGGGTTTACAAAGTCAAGAAGCTTGCAGATGGAAGGATAGCCAGATACAAAGCTAGACTGGTTGTCAAAGGCTATGCTCAGACATATGGCATAGATTATGATGAGACGTTTAGTCCGGTGGCAAAGATGTCAACCATAAGGACATTGATTGCTATAGCAGCATCAAAAGGATGGAAGCTCAGTCAGCTAGATATAAAGAATGCATTTCTGAATGGATATATATCAGATGAGGTTTACATGGAAGAACCTGAAGGGTTTGTAAGTTCCAGTTACCCAAATTATGTTTGCAGATTAAGAAGAGCTCTCTATGGACTGAAGCAAGCTCCAAGAGCTTGGAATTACAGACTTGTGAAGTATCTCAATGACCTTGGATACCAAAGTTCAAAGGCAGATGCAAGTCTACTCATCAAGAAAACGGGTGAAGGTATGATCTACATTTGTATTTATGTAGATGACATAATAATCACAGGAACCTCAGAGGAAGGAATCAAAGAGGTAAAGAGACTGCTTGAAAAAGAGTTCAAGATCAGTGACCTAGGAAAGTTGTCATACTTTCTTGGAATGGAAGTTACATATACACATCATGGTATATATGTTTCGCAAGAAAGGTATCTCCTAAACTTACTAAAGAAGTTTAATATGGAGAATTGCAGAGAAGCTTCAACACCGCTTGAAGTAAATCATAAACTTAGCAAATATAGTGGTGCAGAGTTTAAAGATATGAGGAAGTATCAGTCGTTAGTGGGAAGCCTAATTTATGCTACACTAACAAGACTGGATCTCAGTTATGCAGTGGGAGTTCTCTCACAGTTTATGCATTGTCCAAAAGATCAACATTGGGTTGCAGGACAAAGAGTTCTTAGATATATTAAAAGAACTATAAAAGAAGGATTATATTATCGTTTTACGTCAAATATAAAGCTGAGAGCATACAGTGACTCAGATTGGGCAGGAAGTCAAGATGACAGAAGGTCAACACATGGGTATATGATATATCTAGGAGATAAGCTTGTAAGCTGGTGTTCAAAGAAGCAACACACAGTAGATTTATCGTCAACAGAAGCAAAATATAAAGGACTTATGGAAGCAGCTAAAGAAGTGATATGGATGCAGACCTTGTTCAAAAGCATGGGTATTGATCAAGGTATACCTATCATACATGGAGACAATATGAGCTTGTTGTATCTTGCAGCAAATCCAGTATTTCATGCAAGAACAAAACACATAGAGATTCAGTATCATTTCTTGAGAGAAAAGGTAATGGAGAAGGAGATTGAATTGGTATTCACTCCTACCAAAGATCAGATTGCAGATATTCTGACAAACATCTTAGATGGAGTAAAGACAAGCAGATTCAAAGAAATGGCAGGTATAAAAGAAAAGAAGGATATATGAAGACCGGAAGATGCAAATTAGTGATTGAGGGGGAGCTGTTGGAGATTCACTCACTAATTATGCATAACAACATGAAAATAAAGGAAAGCAAAAACAAAGCATTCAGAAGAAAGACCAAAGCCTTAGTGAAGGGACAAATTCACGACTGTAATATACAGTAGAAACTTCCAGAATTAGAATCTGTTGAAACCAGATCAAAATGTATATAAGAGAGAGCATAGAACCGGAATTTAGCACGTGTAGAAGAGTAGAAAAGAAGTGCGCATATGAGTAGAAGACGCCAGAGATCGCGTATGTGGAGATGAATGATTAAACCTGAACAGTCGGGTATTCATCTGAGAGAGATGGTAAGGAATAACTTCTCAGAGTAGAAGAGTTTTCCATAGCTATGAGCAAAGTGAGGCCAAGCTATTTTTGTACACATCTTCTCTAATAGAAAACACATGTTCATGTGGAAGTTGAGCGCATTCTTCTTATGTGAAGAAATCTAAGAATTTTCATGTTACCATGAAAAATTAGTTAAGAGTTAAAGTTTTCTCTGTAAAAGTTTTCTGGTACGTCTATGAGCTAGATCTCGAAGTACAGTATAAAGTTTTGTATGAGATATAGCTTATCTTGTAGCTATAAGTCTCAACTATAGCTGATCAAATATTTCGGTGAAATGGATATGTACACACAGTACACAGTCTGACCGGAAAGAGGCATCCTGAACTGATGAAGTTTTTTCTTAAACTTCAGATAGAATTCATTCAGTGAAGGAAGTTCACGCATCACTTCCTTACTTCATGTATACACATTTGAAGTAATTATAAACAAAGTTACAGTTGATTCCGATAGGATTCCGGTACAATTACGGTAACATTTCCATGACAGTTAGGTGAAGTTCCGATGGAATTTTGGTGAGTTCAAAACACAGCTAATACAGTAGTGTAAAGACTGAAGTAAATCAGTTCAGAATTGAACCTTGAAGGAAACGTGAAGCTTTTTGTGAAATGAATTTCGGTGTTCACTAAATACAGTTACAAAGTTTTCAGTTTCAGAAAGTTTGCTAAGCTACTGATGATTATAGAGGTGTTCTAACATCACTTTAGCTTAGTTTCTGTGGTGTAAGCGAATTCCGCAATTAGCGTTGCACCAACAACAAGGCAAGGAAGCCATCAATGAGAAGAACAAGCAAGACCAAGTAGAGAGAGCAGTCAATGAACATCCCACAAAGAATAGGCCTAATCATTTTTTTTAAATTATTTTCAACCAAAACTTATTTTTACCTCTACACAAACATTGTAAATACCCATTTTGTTCAAGCCAAGGAGTACCTCGATCTTGAGGAGTATAAGAAGTACCTTCGAATTAATTTTCATAATTTTTAGACTCCGTTTGACCCCTTCAATAAGCCCTCGAACCTAATTTCTAACTAGGTCACACATTAGGTCTGGATAGGGCCAAAAGCTAGTAAAAAACTATAAAAAGTGATAGAGAGCTCATTTTTTAGGTTAGTCGGTGAGAGCTTTGAGATTTTGTAAAAGATGATAGAAAGCACTCCATCATTCCTCTCGTTATTCTTGCCTTGTGTGCATGTGTGTGTGCATGTGTGTGTGCATGTGTGTGTGCATGTGTGTGTGCATGTGTGTGCATGCTAGTGTGCTTCTCACTCACACACTTGTGCCTTCACTTGATCATAGTTGTCATACTAGTCCTCATGTCTCCGTGGATTGATATTTATGAGGTGGATCTCCTCACATTGGTACTTACCATTGTGCTAGAGTGACACCAAATTTGGCATCGTTGCTGAGGAGAGAGCTTCGAGGACAAGTGTGTGATGGTAAGATGTGGACTTGTGACATTGGAATCATAGGTAATTTCTTTACTTTACTTTATTTTCTCTTACTTAGTTCACCACCATCATCATCCTCACCATCTCCTAGATCCATCTCCATCTTTGCCAGATTTTTAGTTTTTGGTCATATCACCTTCCCCACCTCATTCCCCTCATTTCACTTGTGTGTGTGTGCGAGAGAGAGAGAGAGAGAGCTTTTGTGCATTTGTTTTTGTGTGTTTTATAGCATTTCTTGTAGTTTTGCCCTATATTGTCATCTCTAGTAGCTCCAGCATGTATAGAAAATGTCTGCACAACTCTCAGTGTATTCACCTCTGTCAATTGCAATTGACAGAAAAATTAACATTTTGGTAAAACTAAGTGCACATTCATAGACTAGAGGACTTGCACATCACAAATCCACAAGAATTTCAAAAACATTTTGCACCTTTTCTTTCCATCCTGATCAACACCATCAATTGCGATTGACATTGTCCATTGTGAGGACAACATGTCCATCACGATGGACAACCTATCCATCGTGATCGACAGCGCATGACAAACACCTTTGTGCATCGGGACAGATGGTATCCATCACAATGGACACCCCTCTATTGCGATCGACACAATTATGATGATTAACAACGAAATTCAACAGAAATCTAGTCCATCATGAAGTATAGAACCCTTGGTTGACACAAGAAAATGTGGAAAACCATAAATCTCAGTCCATCGCCATTGACAACCCATGATGGACTACCTGTCCATTATGGTAGATAGGTGTCTATCATGACAGATAGGTTTCCATCGCAACGGACACCCCTGTCCATCGTGATTGATAGAAATATCCCAATTGACACCTCATATTGATGAGAACTTTATCCATCACGATGCAAAGGCCCACACTTCACACACATTCATGAAAAAACCCAAAAAAATTAGTCCATCATGATCGACACCATCCATCGCGATCGACACCATCAATTGGGATCGACACCATCAATCGTGATCGACATATCCATTGCAATTTATGTTGATGTGTGAACCATCACAAGAAATGATTTAATGTGACACTAGAACACCTCTATGGTCACCATTAACCCAATGCATCACCAAAATTTGAAAAATGATAGCCAAACTTGAGAACTTTACTTCTTCAAAAATTTCTAGTCACTGAAATGACATTCCTTCATTCTTTTGCTTATTTCTCTTAGCACAGATATTATTTCTGTGCTAAGAGAAATAAGCTTTCCAACAAGCTATTACTTGCATGAAATGGAGCACTACAGAAGAGAAGAGCTTTCAATAACCTATTATAGAAATGAAGAGCTTTCCAACAAGCTATTACTTGCAAGAAATAGAGCACGACACATCAAGTTATGACCTTCACAAGATGACTATGTATGAGCTGCCAAAACTCAAAATTTTGCTTGTTTAAGTAAAAGACATGGGTCTATTATGCAAATTCAATGCCTAGCATCGACTTGCAACAAGAAGTCGATGCCAGACATCAAATTCATGTGTTTTAGGACACTTTTTAGCATCTCAAATACTTGCTTGAACACAAGGTATGAACAAAACCACTTTTATGTGGAAAGTGGATGCCACGCATCGACTTTATGCTGAAACTCAATGTCAGGCATCGAGTTGCTCCACAAAGCTTATGCTTTTAAGTAGATTTAGCAGTAGATAAAACTCAAAGAATAAAACGCAGACTTATCAACACAAACTCGATGCCAAGCATCGAGTTGCTTGGAAAACATCGACTTTTGAGATCATTACACAATAAGAAAAGCATGGAGATGGAGGAGAGAATCTCATACACAGAACTTTAACTAGTTCTTCTCATAGCTATGAAAAACTCAGAAGTTTACAAGTACTTTCTCACTTAGAGAATCCCGACTATACTCAGTCATACAAAATGAACTCCTACTAACATTCTCTCTCTCTCTCTCTCATCTCATCAGTTGATACAAACTAATTTATGTAGATTTTCTCAATCTCATGATTTTTTAAAAACTCTAGAACTAAAGTTAAGTCTAACTTTACAATTATAGTACAAGTGTGAAATTGTCCCTTCACATGGGCATGTGCTTTTCTTCTAGACTTTGACCTTCAACTTTATGTCCAATTTGTGATTGGTTCTCCAAGAGCTCCCCCTCAATCACTAATTGACATTCTCTGTTTCTTCAGATCTTCTTCTTTTCTTTTACTCTTGCCATACTTTTGAATTTGCTAGTCTTCACACCATCCAAGCTCTTTGTCATTATTACTGCTATCTAATCTTTTGTAGAAATGTACTCCACTTCAATTTCTTTGTCTATTACCAATTCTCTCAGGAAATGATATTGTATCTCTATACGTTTTGTTCTTGCATGAAATACTGGATTTGCTGCAAGATAAAGTGAACACATATTATCTCATGTATTCTAGGTATACCTTGATCAATGCCTAAGCTTTTGAACAATGAATGCTATTGTATGTTGTTTCTTTGAACAACAAATTACAAGCTTATCACCAATGTATATCATATAGCCATGAGTTGATCTTCTGTCATCTTGGTTACCTGTCCAGTTTGAGTCACTATAGGCTCTCATCTTCAAATCTGAAGTAAAATGATAATATAATCCTTCCTTTATGGTTCCTTTGATATATCTGAGAACTCTTTGACCTGCAATCCAATGAGGATCTTTTGGACAATGCATGAATTGTGATAGAACTCCCAGTGCATAACTAAGATAAGGTCTTGTTAGTGTAGCATAAATCAAACTACCCACAAGAGATTGATACTTTCTCATATCTTTGTATTCTACTCTATCATATTTACTGAGCTTGTGATTAACTTCAAGTGGAGTTGAAACTTCTTTGCAATTTTCCATATCAAACTTCTTCAATAGGTTTAGATGATACCTTTCTTGTGATACATATATGTGATGATTTGTATAAGTGACTTCCATACCAAGAAAGTATGATAAGTTTCCTAGATCACTGATCTTGAACTCGTTTTCAAGTAATCTCTTTACCTCCTTGATTCCTTCATCTGAAGTACCTGTAATTATAATGTCATCTACATAAATACAAATGTAGATTGTACCTTCTTCTGTTCTTTTTATAAGAAGACTTGGATCTGCTTTTGAACTTTGATATCCAAGATCATTGAGATACTTCACCAGTCTATAGTTCCATGCTCTTGGAGCTTGCTTCAATCCATAGAGTGCTCTTCTCAACCTGCAAACAAAATTTGGATACCTAGAATCTATAAACCCTTGAGTTTGTTCCATGTATACCTCATCTATGTATCCATTAAAGAATGCATTCTTTATATCCAGTTGAATGAGAGTTCATCCTTTTGAAGCTACAATAGCAATGATTGTCTTTATGGTTGACATCTTAGCTACAGGACTGAATGTCTCATCATAATGTATGCCATAGGTTTGGGCATAGCCTTTCACCACGAGTCTAGCTTTGTATCTAGCTATACTTCCATTTGCAAGCTTCTTAACTTTATAAACCCATTTATTTCCAATTACCTTCTTATCGTTCCATCACAATTGATGGCCATGTCCATCTTGATTGATAGCATTGTCCATCACGATTGAGAGGCACTTGTGGCTAATTTTTTAGGGTTTTTAATTTTGAGACTTTTTGCTAATTTTGAGCATAAATATCAAGTAATTGGATCAGCAAGATATGCTTTTAGTAAGGAGCATACAATAGAAAATTGGCACTCAACTCAAGGCATGGGTATTATTCTTGAAGATGGACTAAGAAAGTGTGAGAGCATAGTCTAGACTAACAGAGAAGAGCAAGAGACATTGAGAGAGTGTGCTACACAGAGGAATGAGAGCAAAGTGTGCAAGAAGAGTGATCTAGTGTGTAGAGGAGTGCAGAGAACCAATAAGCAAGACAATCTAGGTGGCATAAAGTACCATTGAAGAGGTGTGCATGTCTACAGAAGGTTCCCTATGACGAACTATGGAAGTGGAAGGTGGACGCGGGACTGTGGAAGTGGAGTGACTATCTATGCTACGTACCGATTGACCAGTGGAACCTGTAGAGTGGGTCGCGGCAGTGGATAGAGGGTGGAGGTGAGATGGAGGTACATCACGGCTATACATGGAAGATTTTGATAATGACAAACATGGAAGGGATGTGGTGACGGGATGGCTACCAAGGGTATGTGGTGGGACACAAGGTGGGTGAGGGTGGGTGGGAGGGTGACATTGGACGGAATGGGGTAGAGCCGCAGGGATGGGAGGTGAAGGAGCCTGGGGAATCAGGTTGCATACCGATGAGGTGGGAGGGACTAAGTCCAAGGTGGATGGTGGAAGCTCCGAATACTCCTCCATGGCCATGGAGGAAGCTCGTTGGGCTACCGAAGAAGCCATATCACACACTAAAATGATGTAGAGCAATGTGATGCTAATTCCGAAAGGACATATACAAACTATCCATTAGTACTATGCAAAGCCTTGAAAACTCATAGAGAAGGAGGGGGATAAGAGCATGTGAGAGGGCTGGGATATCTAAACCTAAGACCGGCTGCAAATGGATTGAAGTGCATTCGTAGAAAATAAGTGCTAAGGTATGAAGACAAAAAACCCCTCAAAAGGCATGCAAAATCACCCTCAAAACACTAAAAAAGGCCTAATTGACCTCAAAATCAGAATTAGAACATAAAAAACCCCAAAAACGATTTCAAACTCATGAAAATTGGATCCTCACAAAGGCCAAAAACACCAAAAAGAGAAAAATAGGCTATGGATGCAACGAAAAAAATGAGTTTTTGCAACCATAGGATAAATTAATCCTATGGTTGGGAGCGAGGGGGGGAGAGAAAAACACCTTATGAACGTGTGTTTTTGCCAATTCACAAGGAATGCATCAAAGCTCTTTATATAGAAACACAAAAAAATAATGGAGGGTGGGGGGGGAGATAAGGGGGTGGGCGAAGGATGGGGGAATGGGGAAAAAAGAGAGATGGGTAAAAGGGAGGGAGGGGAAAAGAGAAGAGAAGAGGTTAGAGAGATGAAATTAGGAAGGGGAGAGAGATTAGGAAGAGATGGAGAGGGAGATTTTTTTTGAAGAGTGATGTATTGGCATGGGATATACGTATACATTACTCCTTTTTTTTTGCATTACAAGTTAATTGACTAAGACCTATCCATAATTCATGAAGAGAAAACTAGTAAAACTAGAGAAATTCTCAAGAAATGGATGAAAGGAAAATAGATGAAAATAAATCCTACCAAAAGGTTATATACAACCTGGATAGATTTAGCCTTGCCAAGTGGTCCAAAGAACTTTAACTTTGCTGATGATAGGCCCTGAGCCAGGATATGTTGACTAGTGGTAGTGCCTCTCCTTCTAGGTTCTCTAACTCCAACACACTCCATTTAAGCATTGTTTTACGTCTATAAGGTCCTTCCCACTATGGAAGCCACTTTCCCCTACTTGTTTCTGGAATAGAGGTTTATGGAGAAGAACCAACATGCCTATTTCTAAGTTATTGTGCCATAGATTCCAATCATCAGCCTCCATCCTCTTCATTTGAGTCTCTAGCAATTGTTTTGAAGCATATAGATGGATCTCTTCCACTTTGTGCAGTGCATCAAGTCTCTCAAAGACACCACAATCTTTCTTTCTCTGGATAAGTGCAAGTTTTGGTGAACTAGGTAAAAATTCAAAGGGCTTAATGGGTATTACCCCATAAGCTAACTAGAATGGGGAATATCCATGTTGACAAGAGACAAAATGCAGGAATAACTGCTCAGCTCGATGTTGAAGTTGTTGAGTTGGAATGTGTTGACTCAGAATTGTGTTGAGTTCGTATTTTGCTCACTCGGAATTTTAATAAACAGTTACTAATTAGTTATTCCTTCATGTCCCATGATTTTTGGTTGTTGTTTCTTGTTCACGCAAGTATCTAAGGGGAAGAAGAAGCATCCTTCAAGAAGATCAAGAGAGGAGAGAAGACAAAGAGTCTAGATAAAGTGAAAAGGTCTCTGTTCACGTAATTGAGTAGGTTGTATGTAGTTCAGGCAGTCGACTATCTTCAATTTAGAGAAGTGTCATGATTATCTATCTTTTAATTTTGTGTTTTTGAAGACTTAATCAATATATTTTGTATCTTCTACTCTACACAAGTGTAAAATTATGTCTCTCTGAGTAAATTTGGCATGAATACAGTACGTTGTCGTAGCATTAAAGTGTTGAACCTGAAGTATGTTTGCAAGTATATTTTTTGTGTGTAAAGATTAATGCTGAGATTGAGTTTTTAGAAGTTTGCAAACTGTGTAAGTAGCTATGTGTTCTTGAAAATCAATGATCTAGGGTCACTAAAGTATTTTTCTTGGACTTGAGTTAGTATATACAAATTCTCGAGTTTATATTACTCAAAGAAATTATGTGTAGGACATGTTGAAGAAGTTTCACTTGGAGAATGCCAAGATAGCAAGCACTCCTATGGAGGTAAATAAAAAATTAAGTGCTCATGAAGGTGATGTGCTTGAAAATATTGCAGGATATCAAAGCATAATAGGAAGCCTAAACTATGCTATATTGACAAGGAGTGATATTGCTTATGGAGTAAGTGTCTTAAGTCAATTCATGCACAAACCTAGGGCACCTCACCTGGAAGCTGCCAAGAGAATTTTGAAGTACCTTAAAGGAACTCAAAATCAAGGACATCAAACTTTATTCAAATGTAGATTGGGTAGGCTATAAGGATGACAGGAGGAGTACCTCAGGTTATCTCCTTTTTGCAGGTGATAAGCCCATTTCACTGTTGCTCTATCTTCAACAGAGGCTGAATACAGGGACTTAGCAAATGCTACATAAGAAGGCATATGGATCAGATTGCTATATGAAGATTTAGGACTACATTCTAACTCACCAATAATCTTTGGAGACAATACAAGTTCTTTACATCTTGCAGCAAATCCTATTTATTATGCTAGGATCAAGCATATAGAGGTCCACTATCATTATGTGAGAGAGAAGCTATTGAGCAAAGAGATTCAATTGGCATATGTATCAACTAATATGCAATGTGCAGACTTATTGACCAAAGCACTTGATGGTACTAAACTTTATAGGTTTAAAGCTATGATTGAATTGCAAGACATTCAGGAGGATTGATGAAGAGGACCAAGCCAAGATGTTTGGCTTGAGGGGGAGCGGTTGGTGCAAATGCCAAGCCTTCACACTTGGTTAGTCATTGGAAGAAGTTATGTGCAACTCTTGAAGATTCACATGAACCATTTCTTATGGTTTTTACCATTAATCTCTTGTAAAAGTCATTTGACTTAGAGGAATATTGTAAAGACACTAAATTTGTGGAGTTAGATATAATGGAAAATCATGAATCTACTTAGAGAGAATATCTCCTAGATTAAGGGATCACTTTTTAGTGAGAGCCAAATTTGAAGAAAGCATCTATAAAAGCACTTTGAGATCTCACAACCAAATACTCCTTTTTGAAAGCCATTCATTTGATTGATTAGTAGAGGTTGAGTAGCACACTTCATTGCTCACTCACCTCACTATCATTCGGCATTATTCCTTTGCCAATGATATTGTAAAATCATGTTCCATAATACATATACATCATTACGTATCTATGTTGATTTCTCTGCCATTATCACTCAGAATAGTGTACTTGTCTTGCTCATATCTCAGTGACCACTCCATCACTTTCAATGTTCTATAGCTCATTAGAATCATTGCCAAGTCTACTAAAATTTGACAAATTTTGAAGGCATTTCATTCAGCCAATTACGAGAAAATCATCTCGAAGTGGGCACTGGTCATTCTCTGTAGAGTTCCTAAAAAGTCGGGGGTAAGCTATCACTTGCTAAATTGATTTCTCTATGTATAGTCAATATTTTAAGTGATTCCCCTTGGAAACATTATCTATCTAAGCTAATTAGATACCCTCATAAGGAATGTTTCTAATTGCAACTGTAATGTGAGTACTGAGCAAAACTTCCAGCATGTATCAAGACCAAAATAACACATTTTTGGTCACAAGCTGGTTGCAAAGTTATCTATTTTGATCAAATTGTTTGAAGCATCATTTCTAAAAAACATGGGCACTTATTTAGTGTCATTAGAAAACTAAAAGGGCCTAAAACCCAACTCTGAAGTAAAATAAGGCTAGTACAGAGCAGGGATTAGCAGTACCAACTCATTTCTTGAGGTGTCCATCCATTTTTCCCAACACAAAGCGACTTTGTTGGGATGGAAGAGATGCTCAAACACATGAATTGAAAGCCTTGTCTATCAAACACTCCATTATTTATCACATTCCCTCTTACAAAACAGCAAAGGATGCCTGGGATACACTTACCACTCTATACCCTGCAAGGAATAAGGCTCGTGTTGCTTACCTCCAAAATCAATTGAAGATCGAGCACATGAATGAGGGAGACTCCATGGATAGTTTTTTGATGAAGATCTAACATTTGAAGGAGCAATTGATTTCTATTGATGAAGTTTTGCGTGACAGTTCACTTGTGCATACTATTCTGAATGGCCTTCCAGATTCATATTAGAGTTTTGCTTCTACTCTTTGACTGATGATGGAAGGCAATCCAAGTACCTTAACATTTGAGGAGTTAATCTTTGTTGTATTGTAGGAAGATTAGTCTAGGCAGAACGGGTACATTATGCATGTTGTAGATCAAGCTTTCCTGGCTACTCAAAAAGGCAAAGGTAAATGGAGCTCATCAAGTAGTAAGCAGAAATTTGCTAATTGTGCACAATCAAAGGTGGATGACAGAGACGAGAAGAAAACATAAAAACAAAAAATTATTTTGAAAATACTGTAAAGGAAATTATCATGTCATAAAGAGTGGTTGAAAATTGGTTGCAAAAGAGGCAAAGAAGAAAGTGGTTGGAATGGTTGTTACAGATGCCTCTACACCCAAAATAGGGTTTGCTAATCTTGTGGAGAATGAACAATGGGCATTTACTACTGTTTGCAATTATGACCCATCTTCTCGTGAACAGTGTATGTCTATAGTAGACTCAGATGTTTGATACTTTGATAGTGGAATAACCAAACATATTACCTTGTAGTTCAGTTTCTTCACTTCACTTGAGCCTGTTCCTGTAGGGAATACTGTCACATGCACCAACAAGTGCTCTTATCCTATCATGGAAGTTGGTAAGATCAATCTTTGTACTATTGATGGTAGTTCTTTTACATTGTCAGATGCTTTATTTGTGCCACGGATCAAGAAAAATATGTTATCAGTTTCATCATTAACCAAGACCCGCTTGGTTGTAAAATTTGTTGATGACACATATAAAGTTTGTGATTTTTCAAATGGAGATAACATTATTGCTTCTAGCATTTTATGTTGTGGGCTATATAAGCTCATAGATTATGCAAAATTTGTGAATGATTCAACATGTGTAGTTCAAGATTCTCAGGATATGTCATATGCAAAGCTTTGGCATTCATGCTTTTGTCATCTAAATTTTGTTAGTTTGTTGCACCTAAAAAAATCCACAATGGTGTCCTCTTTGCCCAAACTTGAGGTGTCTGGTAAACATGTCTATATGCAGTGTTCCTCCTTCCCAAAAGTTGGTTCCATTTGAGCTACTAAAAAATTGTAGCTTGTTCATAGTGATGTTTGTGGTCCTATGGAGACACTTTCTTTTGGGAACTACCTTTACTTCATGACTTTCACTGATAATTTTCTATGCATGCATGGGTGTATCCACTAAAAGCAAAGTTTGAAGTGTTTATGTGCTTCAAATAGTTTCTAATTTTGGCTAAAAATCTATCAACGTGTAAAATGGGCACCCTGTGTTCTGATTAAGGGGGGGAATATATATGTCTTCTGACTTTAATGCATTTACGGCTGAAGGTGGGATAAAACATCAGTGTAGAATGCCATATGCACCTCAACAGATTGGAGTTGCTAAAAGGAAGAGTAGGTCACTCATGGAGATAGTGAGGTACATGGTCAAGAGTCAGGCTTTACCACATAGTTTCTATCTTGAGGTTGTTATGTGTGCAACTAATGTACTTAATAGGTGTCCCACTAAAGCATTGCGATTTATCACTCCATATGAGGCTTGGCATGGTTGGAAGCCATCGCTTGCTCACTTGCATGCCTTTGGTTGTTAGGAATATGCATTAGTGCATGAACAACAACACAAGAAATTGGATGATAAAGTAGTGAAATGTATTTTTGTTGGGCACAATTCTGAAAGGAAAGGCTATCAGCTATATCATTTACAAAACAAACACATTTTGGTTAGTCATGATTTTGTTTTTTGTGGAAGATGCAATTCAACCATTACTTTCATGTACTAAGGAGACATTAGTTAGCTCCAACGATGTGTATGACACTTTGTTGCCTATTTTTACAGGTGGATAGTCTAGTGCTCATCTAAATGAGGCAATTTCTTAGCCTTCCACATGATGATGTAGATCATTCTATTTGTGGTGCAGACTTACCTAGTGCACTTGTTGATGAGAGGTCTGATATAGAGGAGGCAAGAACTATGCCTAAATGGTTGGTGCAAACTTTGCGAGATAGCAAATTAGATGCACCTCTATCATATCATACTTGTTCAGGCTCTCATACTACTTTTTTTTGTATTAGATTTCTATGCTATGGCTGCCTCTAGTCTTTGTGATGAGAATGAGCCTATTTCATTTGATGAAGCACAAAATTCAAAAAATTGGATGGCTGTTATGCAATCGTGATATGATGCTATCATGAAAAATGATATGTGGTCTTTATGTGACTTGCCTCTTGTAAAGAAGGCCATTGGCACTAAGTGGGTATGCAAGCTGAAGCGTATGCCTAATGGAATAGTTGACAAGTATAAGGCGAGGTGTGTTGCAAAGGGTTATGCTCAAGAAAGAGGCATTGATTTTGATGAGACCTTTGCTCCTACATGGCATATGACTACTGTTCATAGCATCTGTGCACTTGCAGCTCATCATGGTTGGAACCTACATCAATTGGACATTAAAACTACATTTGTGAATGGTGACTTGCATGAAGAAGTGTATGTTTTTTAGCCCCATGGTTTTGTATAGAAAGGGCATGAAAACAAAGTGTGCAGGTTGAAAAAGGCATTATATGGTTTGAAGCAAGCACTAGGTGCTTGGTATGAAAAGATACATGCCTACTTGATTGCACACAGTTTTGAGAACAATCCAATTGAGAGCACCTTATATGATAAATGTGCAAATGACGTGCTTCTAATCATTGTTGTCTATGTTGATGACATGCTACTCATTGGTCCTCATGAGAAGCATATTGTTGATTTTAACGCGGATTTGCATGCCTCATTCTAGATGTCAAATTTGGGACATTTGCATCATTACTTAGGCATTCAGTTTATGCAAATTGATGGTAGAATAGCTTTGTGTCAAACAAAATATATTGACATATTATTATAGCATTTTATCCTTGAAGATTGAAAACCTATTGCCACTCCTATGGAAACAGGCTTATGATTGAGTCTTCATGATGCTAGAGATGCATTTGATGTTGTTCTCTATCAACAGTACAATTGATGCTTGATTTACTTATGCATTACTCATCAAGATATTCAGTTTGCTATCTCATAGATGAGTAGGTTTATGCATTGCATAGGTGTCAAGCATTGGCAAGCGATTAAGTGCATCTTTCGCTACTTGAGTGGTACTTGACTACTTGAATTGTTTTATCCCAAGCAGGGATCACTACTGCTAGATTTACATGATTTTTGTGACTCTCACTATCTAGTTGTGAGGTTGAGTATAGGGCAGCTTTCACAGCAATCGTTGAGCGTGTGTGGCTAAGACACCTTATGAATGATTTGGGTGTTGGTCGGTCTTCTGCTACGACCATCTTCACTGACAGTCAAAGCACATTGGCAGTTGTGAGGAAGCCTATGTTCCATGTGTGAAGAGATGGATAGGTATGTGCTTGAAGATGAAGAGGTGTTGCAAAATCCTTGATCTACACCAGCCAAATGAACTCCAGGAGTATATGGTGGACCCTTTTAGCTTGCCAGTGGATGTATTAGACACCCTATGTACCTTGGAAGATCACTCTCAAAAAGATAGATCAAAACAGATAAGTTGGAGTTAGCTCAGAGGTGAAAACTTGCTATTCTTGGTTCATACACATGTCCAGTGTTTTACATAATTCTTTGAGCACAACAGCAATTAGCTTAATTCCTCTTGGGGAAGTCTAGGTAGCTTAAAGAGCTAACTTTAAAGAGTAATCTCATCAAAAATAATAAACCACACACTGAGAATGAGTTTTAACAAGTGATGACATCATCCCGATTTTCACGGGCTGCTATAGTTTGAGACCAGTGAGAAGAAAAATAAAGATACCTCAAAATGTAGGAATCCAATGATTATGAAAATTTGTACTGTTATAGTAGACAGTAAGCTGAATCCAACAAGATTTAAATCATTGAATTTGGATAAGTAACCACTGAGAAACACCTCTGACAAAATGAGTGAAAAAGTCGGGTACCTGACAGAGAAGTGAAGATGAACAGACCCTGTTGACTTCAAATGAACATACCTGAAGATTGAAACATCCAAATGACATGAAAATTTATGAGCATATAGTAGACTTATAGAGCTAACTTTATTCAAGTTAAATCACTGAAAATGATGCACCAAGATCAGAGAAAACATCTCTGCAAGCTGACTGAGAAAAACTGAGAGCAATGGCAGTGAGTAGTACACTTCACTAGAACATGGAAAGATGAACTCAAATAATCATGAAAATGAAAGTATATTGCTTGTACAATACAATGACTTACTGATACATATGTGTGCCTTGTAATCACACCTTGATATGGCATAAAGCTCAGCTCTTGGAGGTCTTCACATAGGTCTCTCTAACCACGACTAAAACTGCCATCTATTTATAGTTGAGTTTGGGAGGCTAACTTCCCTCAATCACTCTCCAATCAATCAATGATTGATTTGATTCTCTACCTACCACAAATCACAAATTCGTGGCTCCTCTTTCCATTCTTGATCAAGTGGACTCAACCACTTAAGATTCTCTTACTTTTACATTAAGTAAACTCTTCAAAAGTTACAAGAGGTAGTTCACAAGTGAACTTTACATAGTCTTCATTTTAAGGCTTTTTCTATGACTTTGTGGGACTCAAGCTAATACTTAGGCTTGTCATAGACTTGCTCCAACAGCTCCCCCTCAAGCCAAGTATGCTTGAGGTCTTCAATCTTCCAAGATTACCTGCAAACCAATCATAGCCTTGAATTTGCAAAGCTTAGTACCATCCAATGCTTTGGTTAGAATATCTGCACATTGTTGATGAGTGGACACATATGATATTTGAATCTCTTTGCTTAGAACCTTTTCTCGTACATAGTGATAATGAACTTCAATATGTTTAGTCCTTGCATGAAAAATAGGATTAGCAGCCAAATGAATAGAACTCATATTGTCGCCAAAAATAGTTGGAGTTCCAAACTCCAATCCAAGATCTTTGAATAATGTCTTCATCCACATAGCTTCTTGTGTAGCTATGGCAAGACCTCTATATTCAGCTTCAGTAGAAGAGAGAGCAACTGTGGGTTGCTTCTTGGATGACCATGAAATAAGCTTTGAACCTGCAAAGGTAAGATAACCTGAAGTGCTCCTTCTATCTTCCTTGGAGCCAACCCAATCTGCATCAGAAAATAGCTTCAAACCTAAATCAGATACATAAGGATAATAAAATCCTTCATTGATGGTTCCTTTGAGATACTTGAGAATCCTTTTGGCAGCATCCATATGTGGTTTCCTTGGTGTGTGCATAAATTGACTTAGCACACTCACACTGTAACATATATCTACTCTTGTCAATGTGGCATAGTTGAGACTACCCACTAGACTTTGATATGATGTGATGTCCTCTATGAGTTCACCTTCATGTGAGCTCAATTTGTGATTGACCTCCATTGGAGTACCTGCAATCTTACAATCTTGCATCTTGAATTTTGCCAACATGTCCTTAATGTACTTTCTTTGAGTGAGAAACAAACCATGATCTTTGTAGACAACTTCCAAACCTAGGAAGTAGGTAAGTGAACCCAAATCACTTAACTTGAACTCTTCTCTCATCTGATCTTTGATCTTCTTCATACCATCTGCATCATTTCCTATCAATATAATATCATCTACATATACACATAGGTAGATGACCTCGGAATTACTCTTTTTAATAAAGAGTGAAGGATCTGCCTTGCTTGGTTGAAAGCCTTTGTCCTGCAAGAATGAAACAAGCCTGAAATTCCAAGCTCTTGGAGCTTGCTTGAGACCATACAATGCTTTGTTAAGTTTACACACATAATCAGGATAAACTTGGTTCTCAAAACCAGGTGGTTGTGCCATATATACCTCTTCTGTTATCCAACCATTCAAAAAGAATGCATTCTTTACATCTAGTTGAAGTATCTTCCAATTCTTGGAAGAGGCAATACTAAGCAAAACCCTAATAGTAGGCATCTTTGCCACAGGAGAGAAGGTCTCCTCATAATCAATTCCTTGAGTTTGTGCAAAGTCTTTTGCTACAAGCCTTGCCTTATACCTGTTAATTGAACCATCAGAATTCTTCTTGAGTTTATAGACCCATCTTGAGCCTATTACCTTCATGGATGAAGTCTTGGGCACCAAATCCCAAGTGTTGTTTTCCTCAAGTGCTTCAATCTCTTCCTTCATTGCATGCTTCCATTCTGTTTTTGATTTGGCCTCTTCAAATGATGATGGCTCCTCTTGGTTTATGTCCTGTGCTATGTAGATAGAATGTTTAGTTACTAATGAGGTGTCAAACCCATACCTTTCTGGTTTTTTCTTTTCCCTCATAGATCTTCTTAGGCCATGATGTGATGATTCTGCCTCATGTCCAAGTTCCTGCAATTTTGCTTTACCTTTAGACTTCCATGCTTTGATCTTTTCCATTTGAGATTCTTCATCATCCTCTGAGGTGTCTTGTTCTTCAATCTTTGGTTGTTCTCTACCAAGCTTTGGAAAATCTTCTTCAAGATTGTAGCTCAGCGATGAGTAGCACCTCCTTTAATGTCAATCCGGGGAGACGTGAGGATGGTATGAAGACCACGAGCAAGTGGAAGCACAAGTGCGTGAGTGAGAAGCACACAAGCATGCACACACATACACGCACACGCGCACACACGGCAAGAACAAAGAGAGTAAGACAATGGAACCACTTCTATTGCAACAAAGTTCTCATACAAGCTCAAACTACAAGAAGCTAGCCCAAAAATGAGCTCTCTAGCTCTATTTATAGTTTTTGACTAGCTTTGGCCCTGTCCAGACCTAGTGTCCGGCCTAGTTAAAAATTAGGTTCCAGGGCTTATTTGAGGGCTCAAACGAGATCTAAAAATTATGAAAATTGGTAGGCAACTACTTCTAAGGCTCCCCAAGCTCGAGGACTCCTCGGCTTGTACAAAATGGAGCTACAAAAAGGTGAAATGATATTTACAAGGGTTTTTAGTGATGAGAATCACTTAAAAATGATGTAAGGGTTTTGAAAAAAAATGAAGGGTTGCCTTAGTGCTAGATCTGCATGTGTGTCCATACTTGCTTCTTCCCGTATACTGTCAACACTCTCCCCCCCTAGCGTCTGTCGCCTCTGACAGACCTCTGCTCCACCGTTTGATCAATGTACTCTTGGAGGAGGTCGGTTGCCACTTCTTGTTCCTTGATGCGTAGTCCCCGAACCAAGTCTCTCTGGAGGGTCTCCCAATTGACTGCACTCGGTATGTCCGGTTGTGGCGTTGTGTAGAGTTCTGAGTGCATGGTTTGTTCGCATGCAAAGAGGTGTAACAAATGGGTGGGCCGTGGTGCGAACACCTCTGAGTGTGCTTCCCAGAACCCCGTGGTGAACATTTCATCGAAAGTTTGCTTGTAGCAGGCAGGGAGATATCTGATGCGTGCGTGCCATGCATAAGCAACTCGTATGCTCGGGGTGGTGCTCATATCATATAGCAGGTCATAATTACCATTCACAAACCCGGGAATCGGAGGTTGAATATGACAGACATTTTGGAAAGTTTTGAGCACAACCTGCATCATATCGAAGATCTTGAGCATCATCTGGGCAGCCACATCTGGCATAGGGTGGAGGCGTGGAAGCCAATGTCTGATGGTAGCCATCATGTAGGCTACAGTAGGCGTGCTGTTTGGGGGTGCAATGGCAGGGTAATTGAGCCATTCTTTGCAATTGGCGTTGTTCTTGACTTTGATGGCGAATGACTTCCATGTTCTTCTCCGTTGCACTAGTCCATAGCAATTGTTATACTTCAAGTGCATGGGTGTGTGGTCCCATGTCCGTAGCATCTCGGGATAGGTTTCCAATAGCTTTTGCCTCCAGATGGGTTGGTGTATTTTCCCTTTGCGCGCCTCCTCTGGAATGTCCTCAGGTTCAAATTGTGTTGCGAAAGTTGGGTACTTGTTGGTCTTACGTTTGATCTCGGCGTTGTAGTCTGCCAACAGTACAAAGTATGGCTTATATTGTAATTCTGAGCTGGTTATTAGTCTTCTAGGGGCCAGATGTCTGAAGTAGTCTGATTGAAGTATGGTTTCTTCAATGGTCTTCATGGCCAACATCTGGTAGGAGATACGTTCTTCATGAGTCTGCCCCATTTCTTCTACCTGTTTCATCCATGCGGATGGGGGTTCCTCATAAGTGTCATGTCCCTCCTCAGTGATTGTGCCTCCGGGAAAAGGTTGAGGCTCATAGTTCTCTTCAAATGCTTCCTCCACTGGAATAATAACTGCTTCTTCTTCTATGGGTTGCTCAGGTGGGGAAGGAGGTCGTTCATATTGTAACAACTTGATTTTCAACTCTGCAACCTGTTGCCTTAGCTCAAGTACTTCATTGGTTACTGATAATTCCGGCTCTGGTGAGGTTGCAGCGTTGGCCATCTCTTTAAGTTCTCGTTGGTGTTGGGTAGGCCCTTGGGCTTTCTGTAGGTCTTTGACTTGGTCAGCAAGCTGATCATGTGCTTCCAAGAGATTGGCATAAGCTTCCAATATTTGTTGTATGTTTTCTGAGGGGATGGCTTGGAATTTAGCCGGGTCAATGGGTGCCCCTGGAGTATTTTCCATAGCTGCTTCGAGGTTGTCTTGATTTTGTTGTTGTAGTCTTTTGTTTTCTTCTTGAGCAGCCGCTAAATGGCGTCGGAGTAGAGCCATGTTTCGTTGTAGTCTAGCGTTACGGGCTAGCTGATCTCTAAGTTGTTCTTCAGTTACCCTACTCTTCTCTGTATGTGTGGACTCGAGCTCCACCTGATATTGTTGGAGGGTAGTCACCTCCTGCTGTAATTCCGTATTAGATAACTCCAGGGCAGTGACACGTGCCTGGAGATGGGCTGACAAAGTACAGAGTTCTTTATTGTTTTCTTCTAGTAACCTGTATTCCTGTTTAAGTTGGGCAGCAGCTTCGAGCATGGTGTTGAGTGCATGACTAAATGAAGTGGGTGCAGGGGTAAAGGTGGAAGATGCAAGGGGTCGGGAGATGGGAAAGGGAAAAGTGGATGTTGTGCCTACAATGCTTGGAAATGGCGACGTGAGTGAAATGATACGTGGTGATGTTGGAATAACAGTGGTGGTGGGTGATCCTGTGGATGGTGAGATGTCCATGGGATCGGACGTGAGAGTGTGTGATTCGTGCACTGTGAATATAGGAATGGTGGGTGGTGTGATAGTGGTGGCAGTGAATGTGGGGAAGTGGGGTTGGGAAAGGGACTTTTTATTATGATTATCCACCTGTTGGAGTATATTTACAAGGTTTGTCCAGAATGAGGGTTGTGTGACTTGGGTTGAGTGTGAGGCAGTTGCTAGGGGAGTGGTGGATAGGGTTTGGGTGTGGGTGAATGGAAAAGGATGGGATGAGGTCTGGCTATTGGCAAGTGGTTGTCCAAGGGCGGGGAGATAGGAAGGGTGACCTATTATGGTTTGATCGGTGGCCGGATGACCGGTGTGGGGTTCAAAAATTTGGGTGGAAGTGCTGGATGTGGGTAAAGGGGAGGATGTAAAAATGGAGGTGTGTACAATGGTTTCATGATGGGTGGATATCGATTGTTCCGAAGGGATTGTGGAGAAGGGTTCTGAAGGGTGGATGGAAGGTGGCGGTGGAGATGGTACGTGAGTAATTACCTCTTGTTCGTCAGTGGGACTTGGGCTCGTCATGTGAACATCCTCTGAAATTATAGTAGGCAAGGCGGTAGAGGCTTCCATTTGAATTATTTTCCCGCGTCGTGGCCGTGTATCAATCCTTCGTTGATCATAGATAGGGTTTTCTTGATAGACCATTGTCCTCAATGCTTCCCCGATGCCACATGTCTCTGCCAATAGATTCAATGATTCCACAAAATGTGAGTCGACATTCTCGGTTTGGAGCATCTGGTTCACTAGAGCTCTATTCGCCTCTTCTGTCATCTTATGTCTTCTCTGTACCTGCTTGAAGGTCTTGTATAGCCGTCTGAGTTGTGCCGTGTAGGCAGGGGCCTCTTCTCCACTGTCTTCTGGTTCATTTCTTTGTGCACCTTCCTGAACTTGTGTATTTGGGTCCTGAGGATGTTGTGCCACTTCTTCCCCATGTACTCTGCTGGTCTCGCCCTGTGGCTGTTCTCTTTGGACTGATGCACCCGGATCAACATTGTCAGGGGAATCTTCACTGTCGGATAGGGGGACCGTCTGCAGGAATCTTTCAAAATCGAAGTTTGGATCTTCTGTGAAGGTGGCCATAGACGCAAACTCTGCATCGGTAGGTAGTGGAGGGGCGGATGGAACGGGTTGTACCACCTCCCTAGCTTGAACTCCTTGAAGATGGATCGTGAAAGGTGTGACCTGAGCTTCTGGTCGGGGAGAAGCTTCGGTCGTGGCTTCTTGAGGGATCGTTACCTAGGAGAGCGATCCACGCATTCGTTTTGCAGGCTGGCTCCCTGACTTCCGCCCTTTGAACAGCTCCAGTTGTGCATACTTTAGGGCTCGGGCAATTGGCACATCATATGCAAGACATCTGTAGATGATTCTTGTTAGCGCACAACAGCCATGTAGAGTAGGCTTCCTCACACCCCGCTTGCCCGCCTCATACACTTGGTCCAAGATCCATACAGGCATCTTAATGGGCAAGCTTCCAGTCTCTGCTAGATATAACCCATACCATATCTTCTTATGAGGTTGGGTGAAACGTCCTGAGCTGGGAATGCGAAGTGTTGGAGACACATCCGCAAAGGTATGGCGATGTTGGGGGTGAGGGCGCACATTTCTTTTAGCTTCTTGATTCTATTGCTTTTCATCGACTCGGGTATCAAGGGGTCACGGTCAGAAGGTACATGCATGCCATACATCTGAAGTGCTTCCCTTATTAAAGTAACATTCAATTCAAACTTCCTCATTTCCTCCAGATTTGACAAGGAGGGCACCCAGAATGTGCCTGAATGATCCTTATCCCCTGTCGGCTTCAGCGTGGCAATTAGGTAGTAGCACCTGAGGAAATCTGGTTTAGGCAGAGCTGCACTGAAATAAGTTTGTAATCCTGCTTTTTGCCAGATATCTTGAAGTGGAGCTGCATTTTGCAATGCTTCGAATTCTCGTGAGAAGAACTGGAAGGTCCACCACACTCCTCCACATTCCATCTTGGCTTCCCAGATGTGATCCGCGTCTCCCAAATCTCCTGGCATCTCATTGAACCAGTGAGAATGCCCCTTTACTCTTTCGGTTAGGCCATTTGGTGGATCTGGAATAGGAATCCTCCGCACATTCACGAACTCCTCAGGCCGGGCTGTTGGTGGGGCCTCCACCGGCATGGCATCCCAATTGATTGGAGCACCAGATCCTGCCTGAGAGCTTGTGCCTGCCGCTGTTGCCATGAGAGTAGGTTGCTTATCTGCTGGAAGAAGAAAGGCACATTAGTGTTGCATAGGAAACAAGACGTAATGGTGTTCCCTTCACAATACGAACATGACAATCCCGGAGGTCAGTGGTTACTGGTGAAGTGTTTGTGATAGGTGTGAGTGGTGATTAGAGGTCAGTGTCATCCTAGATGCATGCTTTGGTTATGCAATGGGCTCCGAATGCTCCTGTGTTAGTGTGGGTGGATTTACAGAATTGGGTCAGGGGGTTTAGTACACAGTTTAATTCTCCACGCTTGGATAGAGGAGTCGTAGCTCTTAGAGCTAAAGATAGGTGAAGGTTTCTGGATGGGAGTGTGATGTATTTGGGACCTTTTGGGTACCCATTTCCAGACATTCCTAGGGTTGATGGGAGTGGAGGCAGTGAGAGGTGTAGATGTCTTTTCATTTTCTGAGTCGTTGGCCACGAGTGCTTGTGAAAGTTGCTTCATCCTAGTGCCTGAAGGTGAAGTAATTTGGGCTTGTAAGCAAGACTTGGGCACCCATATCTGTCTAGCATTAGGGGTGGCCTTCATTGACCGCTTAGGAACCCAAATAGAAATGGTATGCCTAGGGGTTATCCTCGGGGGCTTCTTCACTTTGTTCCTTGATGGTGAGGCACGTTTCTTGTCTCCTTGAGAGTCTGCTATTAGACCTGTGGGTTTTCCATCCTTGCGTATCCAGATCTGCTTCACGCCACGAGATGCTCCATGTTGCACGGGTTGGCGCTCCTGCCTCTTGATCAGTAGCCTCCTTCGTGTCGAGTGATGTTCGGTCTGCTCGTTTAGAATCTTCTTTGGGTCAGTTAGGAACTCCTTATTGGCTCTTGTACCTTCAGTAAGATTGACAATCCTCTGCACCATAGAAGTTTGTTCAAGAACAACATTGTTATCTTCATGTGGGTTCTTGGAGGGACCAGGAGTTGGTGCCTGTTCTATTGGTTTGAGTGTTTGATTTTCTAATTCAATCGTGAGACGACTTTGGCCTACCCAAGCCTGAAGAAGTCCACTTCTTAGGTTGAGGTTGACTGCGTGATCATAGATCCAGTCTTGGCCTAAGGCAAGAGGTTCGGTCAGATCCTCGTCTTCACACACTAGCACTTTTGTTGGCATGAGGACCTCTTGTATGTAGAGGGGAAGATCCACCTCTCCCATACAAGGGGTTTCAACACCTCCTAATCCTATCAGATATGCTTCTAGGGGTTTTACCTCCAATTGCAGCTGCTGGCAATAAGAAAGCCGAACTGCACTTGTGGCTGCTCCTGAATCAATTAAAGCCCTCACGCTTGTTGTGCTGTCTCTTTGTCCTATTCCTAGGGTCACAAAAGGTCGTCGGTCCACTATCTTATGGGTACGTACACCTGAAGCCTCGCTCATGGCCATGTGATAGCCTGGAGACTCTTGAGTGTCAGTCACAGGCTGATCCCTCCCTTGTCTCCTCAACTTCATTCGTCTGATACGCTCTAAGGCCTCTGCCTGTGCTTCTTCTCGAATTCGTTTTTCCTCCTCTTTACGTTGCTTAGCAGTATTGAGTCGACTTAGCATTTCCTCCGTGAGGGGTTCCTGATACAGCTTGACTCTGCACCCGCTAATATAGTTTGGGAGAACATCCCCCTCTAGAGTGGCTAGTTGTACTGCTCCACTCGTGGAGATCCTATTGATGATCATAGGTCCGTAGCCGCCTCGTCTCACCTAAATGCTCTAGATCAAAGATCCTAGAGGACAACTCGTGTCCATTCCACTCATGCTCTTGTGCTACTCTTAAAGCTGGAATTAGGAAATCTAATGGTAGCACCGCATTTTGTCCGAAGACCATCTGAAATGGGGTGGCATTGAGTACCGTTTTGTAAGCAACTCGGTATGCCCAAACAGCATGATGAAGTTGTTTGTCCCAATCCGAGCGTTTATTATTTACAAGTTTCGTCAATACGTTACATAGGATCTTATTCGTGCTCTCGGCTTGTCTGTTAGCTTGTGGGTGATAGGGTGCAGACTTCTTATGTATCACCATGAATTCTTGAAGGAGATTTTCAATGACCTCATTCAAGAAGTGCGTACCTCTATCACTAACCAACTCTATTGGTAACCCATATCTAGTGAACACATTTTCGAATAAGAACTTAGCCGTCATTTGAGCATCATTCTTTGTCGTGGCTTTTACTTCCACCCACTTTGTAAGGTAATCTGTAGCTACAGTAATATATTCTGCATGGGAGTTTCTAGCTGGGGGATTGATGGGACCTACAAAGTCTATACCCCACTTTGAAAATGCCCGTCCTCCCATCATTGGCCTTAAAGGCATTTCATCTTTTCTTATCGGATATTGGGCACGTTGGCATGTGTCACAACTCTTCACATAAGTATGTGCATCCCTATGAAGAGTGGGCCACCAAAGTCCTGAGAATAGAATGGTCTTAATTACTCTGTCAGGCCCAAAGTGTCCACCTGCAGCACCGCTGTGTGCAGTTTCTAAGACTTTCAAATAGTCTAATTCATGAACGCACAGTCTTAGGTAACCATCCTTGCCTCTTCGATATAGGTTGTCTCCTACTAAGGCATAGTCTTGAGCCTCTTGCTCCATGCTCCGTTTTCTTGCAAGACTAGCCTGATTGGGTAATGTTCCCGATCTCATGAACTCGACCAATGGAGCACTCCAATCTGGGATTAATGACACGTGATAAAGAGTGGCATGTTCCACTGGGGGTCTCTTCTGGCACACTGGACAATTGTGGATCCACTCTTGTATTTCTTTGTCCATGCTAGGCCAATACACTCCTAAACATTTTAGATTCTGCAACGTTCGTTGTTTAGGGTAGTGATTTCCTAGCAGTCCCTCATGGGCTTGTTGCAACCAACTAGCATGTTCATCATCCTCGACACAACAAGCTAATACGCCCTCGGTATCTTGCTTGTACATACTTCCGGCCAATATTTGATACTTTAGTGATTTTACAATTTCCTCTTTGCTTGTTTTCACATTCTTATTTGCAGGCCCGAAGGTTAGGACTGGTACCAACTTATTTGCCCATTTAGGAACAACTTCTAAATTGAACAGATAAGCATCGGGCAATTCATCAGACACTCCTTGCGGTGGCTCTCCTGAAGTGATGCGAGAAAGGTGGTATGCCCTAAGATGGGTTCTACCTTTCGTGACAACAACTTCAAAGTCGTATTCCATTAGTAAGAGGAACCATCTTACTAAGCGGCCTGTATTGCAAGGTTTATTGACCAAATATAGTAAAGCTTGATGATCAGTGAAAAACTTGAACTTATTGGCTAATAGATAGTGTCTAAACTTCTTCACAGCATATACCATGCCTAAGCCTTCTCTCTCCGCTGTGGTGTAATTTCGTTCAGCTGCATTTAATTGCCTACTAGCATATGCTATCGGCAAATCTAGGTTTCCTTCACCTGTGGGTTGTGCTAGCACACATCCTATTGCATGATTGGAGGCATCTACATGGACATGAAAGGGTTTGCTCCAATCCGGAGTAGTCAATATTGGTGCTGTGCACAAACGTCTCTTCAGCTCGTTGAAGGAAGTCTCGCATTCCTTGCTCCACTCAAAATTTGTTAACAACCCATAAAGAGGTTTAGCTATGATGGCATACATGTGGATAAACCTACGGTAATATCCACAATGGCCCATAAAGGCTTGTACCTCTTTAACATTCCTTGGTCTGGGCAACTCTGCTATTGCTCTTACTTTGTCTTCATCTGTTGAAATTCCATTCTTAGAAACAATGTGACCGAAGATCTTACCTTGTCGTACCATGAACACACACTTCTCTGGATTCAGACACACTCGATAATCTCTACACTTGTTGAAGATTTGTCTGAGCTCAGGGATGTGGTAACTTCTTTCTTGGGAATGAGCGCATAAATCATCCACATATACTTCTAAGCTCTTCCGCAAGAACTCTTTGAAGACATGACACATGAGTCTTTGGAATGTTGCAGGTGCATTGGTGAGCCCAAATGGCATCACACGAAATGCAAAGATTCCCCATTCTGTGGCAAAGGCCGTTTTGTGTTGATCTTCGGGGGCAATGGCTACTTGGTTGTAACCTGAAAATCCATCAAGGAAGCTGTAAACTTCCTTGCCTGCAACACGCTCCAATAGATGTTCGGTGATTGGAAGTGGATAACTATCTCTGATCGTAGCGGCATTGACTTTTTTAAGGTTAATGCACACTCGCAATTTCCCATTCTTCTTGGGCACCACTACAATGGGGGACACCCATTCAGTGTGCTCAATCTCATAGATGAATCCAGCTTCAATCAGCCTGTCAATTTCCTCTTTTATTTTGGCTGCATAATTGTCATTATATGTGTAGGGCTTTTGTTTGGTGGGCTTGGCATCAGCGGTCATCGGAATCGTATGAGAGCAAATCTCTGGATCTACTCCTTTCAAGTCTCTATAGTGCCATGCGAACACATCCCTATATTCCCTTAATAGAGCTACCAGCTCTAATTCTTCTTTTGCACTTAGGTCGTCTCCTATGTACGTACATCGCTTGGATCCATCTTGCCTCTAACCTGTGAAGGAACATGAGCAAAAGCAATACATCCAAAAATTTTACAATGATCTAAGCTTGGTCTTCTTCCATTCCAAGCCTCATATGGAGTCATCCCATCAAGGGATTTTGAAGGCAACCTGTTAATCAAGTAAGTGGCTGTAGATACAGCCTCAGCCCATAAATAATTAGGTAAATGCTTTTCATTTAACATAGACCTTGCAGCTTCAACAATTGTCCTATTCCTCCTTTCTGCCACTCCATTTTGCTCAAGAGTGTACCTTGTAGTTACCTCTGTTTTGATTCCTCTTTCTTGAAGAAAAGAATCAAAATCATGGGAGAAGTATTCTCCCCCTCCATCTGACCTTAGCCTTTTTAGTGATTTACTTGTTTGATTCTCCACAAGAGCCAAATATCTTTTGAAACATGAAAAAACTTCATCTTTGTGTTTCATAAAGAATAGGATAGTCCATCTGCTGCAATCATCAATAAAGGAAACATAATACCTTGATCCAGATATTGAAGCTTCCTTGCTAGGTCCCCATACATCTGTATGAACCAACTCCAAGAGATCTCCATGCATATAACCTTTCTTCATGAATGGTAACCTGTGAGACTTTCCAAATTGACATGCACTACACTTATAAATCATATGTTGTGTTGAAAAATTAGGGAGTCCAAGTACACTTTGGTCCCTGCAGATTTGCTTTAATGACCTTTCACCAATATGTGCTAACCTTTTGTGCCATACTTCCAATTTTATGAGTGTCTGACTACCATAATTAAAGAGAGCAATGTTTCTAGTGTCCTGTAATTCAAATGTGAACAATCTACCTGTCTTTTCACCTTTTGCAATTCTTCTAAATCCTTGACTTGGATCTTCAACAAATGCTCCTGCTTTTGTGAACCTGACTTGCAACCCTTTCTCTACTATCTGCCCAACACTTATCAAATTCTTTGTAATGGTAGGGACATAGAGTACCTTACTGAGTAGGTTGATGTTTCCATCAGGTGCTTTGACATTACCTATTTTCTCCACAGGATGTTTTGTATCATCTCCTGTTTGTACCTCATGCTTATTCCTTGGATCTTCTAAATCTGATAGGAGTGCCACATCTCCTGCCACATGATTTGAACAACCTGAATCTATGTAGAAAACATGCTCATGAGATTTACCTTGTGGCATAGCCATGTTCATGATCAATAATGAATCCTCTTTGTTTGAGTCTTCTGTGTAGTTATTGTAGTCTCTCCTTCCTTTGTAGCCTCCTTGATAGTTTGAATGATTGTAGTTGTTGTAGTTGCCATGGTAGTTGTTGAACCTTCCTCTTGAGTAGCCATAACTTCCTCTATTGTATCCTCTGCCTCTTTGATTCCTGGAATTCCTAAAGCAATTTTCAGTTGTATGATTAGTTAATCCACAAATAGAACATGAGTTGGAGTCTTGGGATCTCCCCCTGCCTTGTCTACCTCCTCTTCCTCTACCTCTGCCATGTCTTCCTCTACCTGCATAGTTAGCTTGATATGTACCTGCTTCATCATCCACTTTCTTTGCCTTTCCTTTGTTATCTTTAGACTTGCTTTTATCCGTGTATAAAGCTGAAGATTGATTACCTTTAGAGCTTTCTCCATTTTTGATAAGCTTTGCCTCTTGAGTAAGTAGTTGTCCAATGAGTGTGTTGAAATCAGGTACATGCATGTCCATGTACAAATCCATAGCTGTGGTGAATGCTTCCCACTTGTCATCTGCCTTCAAGCCATTGATGACATGCCTTACAATTTGCTCTTCATCTATTACCTCTCCAATGCTTCCCAACTAATCCGCTATGTCCTTGAGCTTTGTGACAAAATCAATCACATTTTGTTTGGGAGCCTTCTTGAGAGTTGTGAAATCCAGCCATAGTTGATGCTTCCTAGCTTTAGTACTTGAAGAAAAGAAAGCTTCAAGTGCATCTCACACTTCCTGAGATGTCTTACAACTTCTAATGTGAGGCAACAAAAAATCTGAGATAGAGTTGAGGAGATAAGACCTTGCAAGTGCATCCTTGGAGCACCATGTGCTCAATCTTTCTTGCTCTTCTTGTGTTGGTTGACTTTTGTTCCTGAAGCTTGGCATAACTTCATCTCCAGCCACATAACCATATAAACTTCTACCTTGGAGATAGGCTTCCATTCTTAATGACCAAGCTGAGTAGTTACCTCTGTCCAATTTGTCAATTGATGAAGGAAATCCATCTGCCATGTTGTCCAACCTTGCTCTGATTCCACTGTGAAGAGATGGATAGGTATGTGCTTGAAGATGAAGAGGTGTTGCAAAATCCTTGATCTACACCAGCCAAATGAACTCCAGGAGTATATGGTGGACCCTTTTAGCTTGCCAGTGGATGTATTAGACACCCTATGTACCTTGGAAGATCACTCTCAAAAAGATAGATCAAAACAGATAAGTTGGAGTTAGCTCAGAGGTGAAAACTTGCTATTCTTGGTTCATACACCTGTCCAGTGTTTTACATAATTCTCTGAGCACAACAGCAATTAGATTAATTCCTCTTGGGGAAGTCTAGGTAGCTTAAAGAGCTAACTTTCAAGAGTAATCTCATCAAAAATAATAAACCACACACTGAGAATGAGTTTTAACAAGTGATGACATCATCCCGATTTTCACGGGCTGCTATAGTTTGAGACCAGTGAGCAGAAAAATAAAGATAACTCAAAATGTAGGAGATCAATGATTATGAAAACTTTTATGGTTATAGTAGACAGTAAGCTGAATCCAACAAGCTTTAAATCATTGAATTTGGATAAGTAACCACTGAGAAACACCTCTGACAAGATGAGTGAAAAAGTCGGGTACCTGACAGAGAAGTGAAGATGAAGAGACCCTGTTGACTTCAAATGAACATACCTAAAGATTGAAACATTCAAATGACATGAAAATTTGTGAGCATATAGTAGACTTATAGAGCTAACTTTACCAAGTTAAATCACTGAAAATGATGCACCAAGCTCAGAGAAAACATCTCTGCAAGCTGACTGAGAAAAACTGAGAGTAATGGCAGTGAGTAGTACACTTCACTAGAACATGGAAAGATGAACTCAAATAATCATGAAAATGAAAGTATATTGCTTGTACAATACAATGACTTACTGATACATATGTGTGCCTTGTAATCACACCTTGATATGGCATAAAGCTCAGCTCTTGGAGGTCTTCACATAGGTCTCTCTAACCACGACTAAAACTGCCATCTATTTATAGTTGAGTTTGGGAGGCTAACTTCCTTCAATCACTCTCCAATCAATCAATGATTGATTTGATTCTCTACCTACCACAAATCACGAATTCGTGGCTCCTCTTTCCATTCTTGATCAAGTGGACTCAACCACTTAAGATTCTCTTACTTTTACATTAAGTAAACTCTTCAAAAGTTACAAGAGGTAGTTCACAAGTGAACTTTACATAGTCTTCATTTTAAGGCTTTTTCTATGACTTTGTGGGACTCAAGCCAATACTTAGGCTTGTCATAGACTTGCTCCAACACCATGCTTGCACTAAGCACATTGAGATGCATTATCACTATGTTAGGAGAGGTTCTCTGTTGGAGAGATCAGTTTGGCATTTGTGCCCATACATGAGAACATTATAGACCTTTTCGCAAAGGCTCTTCCTAGGGAGAAGTTTGAAGCATTTTGGAAAGCTTTGGGCTTACTTCCTTTTGTGAATTGATTCCACATAGCTTGGCACTTCCTTATACATGAGTGCTAGCTTCTTGTTCACCACATCACTCCAAGGGGGAATTGTTGATATATTTCAGTAGTGATGTGTCTTAACACACAGTAGGACCATCAAGGCACTTTTTTCCCTCTTTAGGAGGTTCCCTCTCCCCCCCCCCCCCAAATTTGTATATATGCCTATAACCCTAATGGATCACTTATCTTTGTACATTCACTTAGTAATACATTCAATATTGTGTGTTTTGCTCCAAGCTTCTTCTTCTTCCTTGTGTTGTTCACGTGCTTCCATAGACCTCAAACTCCAAGAGTGATGTATGACCAATCAAGGGGTGAAGAATATCGTTAACTGACATACAATAAATGGTTGAATTACATGATAAGAGGGAGGATTGGGAAGTAATCCTTGGTGTTTAAGGCAAGTGGTTAACCCATGGAACTCACAGTTGACATGTCATGAGTTCAAATCCCTTGTCTTGCACATAATGGTGAATGACTAGAGTATATAAATAGTGAGTTATTTGTTAACTCTAGTCTAGGTCTAAAAACAATAAGCTCAAGTGTAGGATATTCCAAATTTGACACCAAAATCTTGTTATTTTTGCCCTAAGGATTCTGATAATTCTTTTGAACAATTTGGTAGACCGTTGCAATGTCTGCATTCAAAGACTCGGGATTCTCTTATGAAAAGTAAGATACCAAATTATCGGACTCCTCTCCACGTCACCCTCAAATGGAGTCTAAAGAGGAACACTTAAAAGCTCGTGCGCCGTCGCAATGTTTAGATGCTACTTTTGTGGGTGCGCCGTAAAGAACAAAGCATTCAAAGAGTGTGATATTGCTTTTTGCCAACTTTTTAAGTTGCAATTTGAAAGTTAAAGTCCGGGAGTAAGCTTCGGCCGAACCTCCATTTTAAAATAATAAAAAAAAAAAACTTTTCTTTTCAAGTAAGAAAAAATAACGAATCTCTTGAAAAGTGAGCTTTTGCTTTGAGTTGCTTTCCGATAGAATTTTGCTTTCCGTTTCTGGGTTTGTGAATGAGGTGTTGAAAAATGAGGATTTTGCTCACGCGGTCTCCCTTGCTTGAATTTATAAGAAACATACTAATACACTAGTGCTTGAATTAATAAGAAACATACTAATACACTAGTAGTAGAACCAAAAACGGGGATCGCCCATTTCCCACAAAGTGAGGGTAGAACCAAAAACAGCCAAGATTTAGTAGAAACTTTAGTTTTCTTTTTTTTTTTGAAAGAAGAAGTTTGGCGTTAGCCTACTCTCTAGTGCTTTAATTAATACAAAAGAAAACAAAAGTACAAGTGAATGGGCCTAACATCAATGGAAGCCCCCGAATCCCACAAAACAAGGGAAGAACATACATAACTAAAGGGAATTACAAAGGAGGTTGATAACCCCTTTGTCCCCCTCACGCAGGGCCCACTTGCCTTTAATCTTGTTGTTCTCGAGGAAAAACACTCTATGGTGCCTAAAAAGTGGGGACTTCTTACAGTTATGTCTTCTTTTGCCAAGAAGGAAAAGCGATTTCTCGATAGACCATTATTTAGAAGGTTTTCCAAAATTGGAAGCACATCGCTCCCTTCATATCTTCCAGAGGATCTCGCCTCTTATAGCATTCCACAATGGTGAGGAGCAACCAATAACCTCGCCTAGAAGCATTTGCTTCCAATTGATCCATTCTTGTAGCAGCAAGATTTTTTCAAGAATCTGCCAGATCGAGGCAGGTTTGGGGCACAAGAAGAAATGTGTCCCAAATCCTCAACACTATGATGGCACCTCTTACATCACGACAGAACCCCACAAATTTTGCTAGCCTTTACATTGGTTCGGATTCCCCGGTGGAGGATTCGCCACATAAGCACTAATTTCTTTATCTCGATGAGGGGGTGCCAGAGAGACATGAACTTTAGATCCCATCATAGGCCCATCCAAGTAAGACACCACTTCTTATTAAGTGCGATATGATAGTCCAGATTCTCCTTGATTCTAGGAATTTTGTTCAAGCTAATACTATTGTGCCATTTGAGAGCTTCATGGTGGGGAGGGTCTCGACCGATGAGGAGACAGGTTTTTGAGTGATCTCAAGCGGCATCTACTTTGCAAAAGCATCCATTCTTTGAAGTTCACTCTAATTTCTAGATCGATATCCTCATATCTAATCCATTAGCCAATTTCTTGATTCGAGAGGTGTTTCCAATATCGAAAACCCTTGTTCCAAAGCTTTTTAGCTTTCGGGAGGTTCTAGGGCTCCATGGATCTAATGCCCCTGATAGGGAACCAAATTGAGTCATTCTCTCTGATACATGCCACCCATTTCCAATCTTCACTGATTCTAACGAACTGTTTGACCTTGGTTATTGTTGCCATCATGTTTTTGTTTCCTGTTTTGTGAATAATCTTGATGATGCCATTGTTTAAACATTTAGGCAACGCACCAAAAGACAACACCTATCGCCAAACCAATCAGAGCGGAGTGGCCACCACCTGTCTGAAGGTCTTGAAGAACTCATTCGTAAGGCCGTTAGGACCCAGGCTTTTCCCATTAGGAAGCGCATCGATGATATCAAGAATTTCAATGTCTGAAATGGGAGCGTTTAATAGAGTTTTCAGATTATGTGGGATTCTTGTTGATTTAACTCTAGAAATGGTTGCCACACAATCACGCATGTAGGGAGAAAGAGGCATTGAAACCTCGAGGAGCTAGAAAAAGTGGTTGAAAATCACTAAACTATTTTCTTTTTTCATCTCGCATTCGACCCCATTCATGTCCAACAAGAGGGTGTTAACTGGTAAATCGCCTTGTTCCAACTATTGGAAGGGCGTTTACCTGGTCCTTGGGTTCTTGGGAGTGGAAGGGGTCTGTAAGAACAGAGGCCCTATACTAGTTTTCCCAATACAACTACAACAGACACAAAAGTCTACTAGACTTTAACAAGATCCTCGATGTTCATGTCTTACTCGCCCAACCTGTAACGCTTATACTCAACTACTTTAGTACTTATTCACTGAAAACATCAGTACAAGACTCGAAATTCACTCGTTCAGATAGATATCGCAACCTTTCTACAACCGGAGTCACAGCGAATACAGTCATGAAGGACTGATGTACTGAAGATCCACTGTACAACCTGAGCTTCCTTACTGCGACTCAACTTACCGTATCACAACAGATCAAAACATTAAAATGACGTCTTCCTCGTAGTGCTAGAACTACTATCCTCTGCACACAGACTTGCTATCTATCTGATGGATCGTTCCAAGACAATCATTTAGACTAATACGTAAAACCACGCATACAGTAGAGATTCACAAATGAGTCGCCTGACCCACGACAGATGAGTTACTGTAAAAGGACGATCTTACAACCACACTAACGATCAACAAGAACAAGTGCAGACAAAGATCAGACCAACAGATACATAGATTACTCAGACAACTCAGAAATAACAAGATTAACTAACGTTCAGACCACACACAGACGAACAGTCTGGTGAATTCCCAAAATCTCGTCACCGAGCGTCTCTTTTCCATTGCTTTATATAAGATTTTACAACAATGCGCGTAACAACCTTTCACACATGTTTTACAAAGATTTCTGTTACATTCAGATTCCCATCCGACGGCCGTCTAACACTGGCATGCATGGTGGACTCGAACCCGCAAGTTCTTACAGAGTTACTACTCTTCGACTATCCCATCTAAGTACATGTTCCGGGCTAATCTAAATGTACGGGCTATCTTTTTCTTTAGTGTTTCTAATAGTTGTTTAAGAGTATCTTGCTCTAGTAGTTGTGCATCTGTTCTAACAGAGCTTAGAGCTATGGCTTTGGTGAGCAAAATTTCGGCTTGGGTTTGCAAAAATGTTTCCTGTAAGTAGAAGTCATTGGCTATCGCAGTGTCTCGGGACGATCTCATGTCTGCTAGTTGCTTCTGCATATCAATTATCCGGTCCTTCTGATTGCGTATCTGATTATCCATTCTTTCGAACTGTTGGTTCTGAAATTCTATCGTTCTATAGTAGGCATCTCTCTCTCTTTTAATAGCTGCTATCTCCTTCTGTATTTGAGGCTCTTTTACCAAATAGTGTTTAAGTATATTGTTTACATTTGATAAATCTTCTTTTGTGTTTTGAAGCTCTTGTTCCCTTCTGTTAAGTTCTCTTTACTGTTCCTGGTTTTGCTGGTCTTTCTCGTGTAATTGAAGTCTGGTTTCTTCCAGCAAGTTACCTAAGGCAATTCTGGCCTCTTCTGCGTCTTTGAGTGTTTGCTTTAGTTTAGTTATCTCTGCATCTGCAACCATCAGCAATTCTTCCTTTGCGTGTACTTGAGTCAGGGCTTCATCTCGTTGGGTGGTAATATCTTCCTGTTCTCTGATTATTGCCTGTAACTGTTTAACCTGTTCATTAAGTGCATGGTTTTCGGCCTTTACTGCGTGTAATGCCTCTTGCAGGGGTGTGATGTCTGCCTCCATTACTTCTAGTTTGTGTTGAAAATCATCTTGTATAGAATCTGTGATCTGTTTTAGTTGTTGCGGCACTTGTTGTGATAAGTTGATGAGCATATGTCCCATTACAGCTAAATCAGATATTGCTGGGATGGCCGGGAGTGGAGGTTTCGAAGGGGTTTGGCGAGGAGTTGTTGGGACGTCGGTGGCAAGTAGTTGGGTGATGAGGTTGAAGATTTAGTGGTTTCAGCAGGGTGAGTGGGGTAGACAGGTGCGATGGGTTTGAGTGGATGTTTCGGTGATGGAGGAGGGAGGATAGGGTTAGATTGTATTACCTTTTCTGTTATCGGTTGCTCCGTTTCTGCGTTTTCGGTAGCTGCGGACTCAACTGCTTTAAGTAGTGATTCTAAAGCTTCCTTAGCTACTTGTTGTCCATCCTCTTGGTTTTGTTGCTCCGTTTGTTGCTGAGACATCTGTTCGGTCGAGACTGTTTCTGTTTCGGTCTGGTCTTGTTTCTGTTGCTGCTCCGATGATGAGGTTTGTGCAGATGACTCATGTTGCATCGATGTGTTGGTGTCGTGGAAGGTGTCTTCTTCTTGTTTGTCTACTTCTTTATCTACTTCTTCATCTTCTCCGGCTGAGCCTTGTGCTTCGCTTTCAAAGGAACTTATCTTGATTCTTTTTCTTCAGAATAACTGGTTGATTTCTTCTTCGTCTTCTAACAGCTGTACGGATTCTTCATGTCTTAGGACCGACCTCTCGATGGTGGTTGTGCTGCAAGGATGGTGGGAAAGAGAAATGACAGGATATGCGGTAACTAGGATCTTGGCGTCTTTCCTTTGTTCACTTGTTTCATAATAGCCACCCATTCTTTGTGTATACGGCTGAAGAAGTATGTTGCGAAGTTTACTGGTTCGCGTGAGGCTAAGTCGAGGGCTGAGTAGAATGGGCGTGATATTTCGTAAGTTCGTTTCTGGAGATTGAGTATGGCTACTAGGAATTGGAGTGTGGTTCTCTCAAGTTCTGGTCTACAGAGAATGGCGTACTCGTTCGATGAATACCTAGGAAATAACTGCTTCATGGTGGCTAAGGGAATATTTGGGCCATTCTGTTTGCCTTGTGCAGGAAGTCGAAATGACTGAGCGAATGTTTGAAATGTGATTACTACTCGGGAGGGTAAGGAAGTGATAGCCCACATTTTCTCTGTCGCAGGGGTGTTGGCGATGGCGGAGATTATTTGGGCAAAGAAAGGGTGATTCTCTACTGAGTGCCATGGCAGCTCAGCGAAGTTGGATAATCCCCGGATGCGCATGTACTCTCCTACATCAGCAGGGAGTCCATCATGGAAAGCGGCATAGTTAGCCAAAGCTTCCATGGCACGAGAAAGACAGCAAGCACAAGCACGCAAGTACAGGGTAAACACACAGAGTACAGAACACAAAAACACAATAGCGTTTTTTCGGCGAAATGGTGAAGGTTATGTAGATGCACTGTAACGGAGAGAAATCAATCATAATAAATCATCGCGCAATGTGGATATGATAACTTCTTAACTATGGTGTGCATGCATGAACAACTTGAAGAAGACCAGGCAGCTTTTAGTCATAAATAGAGTTCAAAACGCGGATATTTACACTTATTTTATTGATTATGCAAAATTAAAAGAAAAGAAAAGGACTGAAAAAAGAACGTCAAAAGTCGCGGCAATCCGCGAAACGTCTTATTGCATATGTGATGCTTGTCGATAGGGCCTCAACTTTGACCCATTTATCACCTTTGGCAGAGGAATTCCGGTCAATGTGGTTAATCGAAATGTTGCTGGGCCCACCTGTTCAGCTATCTGGTAAGGGCCGAACCATCGTAGCTTAAACTTGCCGGTAGAGCGATTCGATTTAGCATTGTAGAAGAGGACAAGCTGTCCCACCGTAAAAACTGGAGTCTTCAGATGTCTATCATGTTGGGCTTGTCTGAGCTGTACTTCCCTCATAGTCATAAAACTGTGCCATCGGTTTTCGTCTAATTCTTTGAGGGTATCCAACCGAAATGACAGAGAATCTTCCAGTAGTAGTTTTTGGTTGATGGCTACTCTTAAACTTGGCACCACTATCTCCATCGGTGCTATAGCTTCCATTCCAAAAGCTAATTTGAAAGGAGTCAGTCCTGTTGTTACCTTATAAGTTGTTCGGTATGCCCACAGCACTGCAGGTAACAGTTGATCCCATCTTTCCGGTGCTTCCATAATCAATTTTCGAAGTATATTTAGCAAAGACTTGTTGGTACTCTCGGCCAGACCATTAGCACGAGGATAATATGGAGAACTAAATTTATGAGTGATTTGGAATGAATGTGTCAGTGCCTTCATCAAGTTGTTGGCAAAATGTGTACCTTGTTCTGTAACAAGTTCAAGTGGTAACCCAAAGCGTGGAAATACATCTGTCAACAGACACTTTGCTACTGCAACTGCTGTAGCAGATTTTAATGCCATACTTCTGCCCATCTTGTTGCATAATCAGTACATGTTAAGATATAACGGTTGTTAGTGAGGACTGCTGGTGGTGTAATTGGTCCGATGAAATCTAAACCCCACTTCTAGAAAGGTTCTAATGGCAGTACAGGTTGTAGAGGAAAATGATGGCGCTGTAACGGCTGTCCAATTCTTTGGCAATTATCGCATGATTTGGCAAAATGCATTACATCTCTGTACATAATAGGCCACCAGAGTCCACTCTACAGAATTTTCCGGTGGGTTAAATCTACAGCAAAATGACCTCCTGTAGGAATTGAGTGGGCCAAAGTGATGACTGAGTTAACTTCGTGTGGAGGAATACATCGCAGTAGAATTCCGGTATGATCCACATAATATAGTTCACCAGCAATCAACCTGAATCGGCAGCTGAAAGCTACAATTTTTTTGCGCATTGCTGTAGAAGTCTGAGATGGCAGGTATCCATTATTGAGAAAGGTCAATATCTGATCATAATAATTAGTTGGCATAGGCGGGTCGGTGCTTTCATCGTTAGTAGGTTCAGAAGCATAAATCGCTGGAGTTGTGTCATCTACACCTACCGGAGCCTCACCGGAATCTAGGCGAGACAGAAAATCTGCTAAGGTGTGTGAGCTGCCTGGCCTATGTATAACTTCATAGTCAAATTCTTGCAAAAGCAGCACCCATCGTGCTAATCGCCCTCCCAAATGCTGTTGCCGAACTAGATAAATAAGTGCAGCATGATCTGTGTGGAAAGTAAACTTACGGCCCAGCAGATAATGTCTGAATTTTTTGACCGAATATACTAGACCTAAACATTCTCGTTCTGTTACCGAGTAATTCCTTTCAGCAAGGGCTAATCTTCGACTGGCGTAATACACAGGTCTAAACCATTTATTGGTCGGTTGCATTAGGATGCTGCCAATTGCTATATCTGAAGCATCAACAAATACGTGGAAGGGGTGATCCCAGTCGGGGGGTTGTAATATGGGAATCTGTGCTAATAAACACTTTAATCGATCAAACGCTATCTGGCACTCCTCAGTCCATTCAAATTGTCGTGGGGTCTTGGTGATTAATCTGTTCAGTGGTACTGCCAAATGGGCAAGCCATCGCAAGTGTCGTCCATGCCATCTAACTTGGCCCATAAAGCGCATTACTTCCTTAGGTGTGGTGGGTGCAGGTGCTTCTAATACTGCTGAAATCTTATCGGGATCTACCTGTATGCCTTGCGCAAACACAATATGACCAAGTAATTTTCCACATGAGACCGCAAACACAGATTTGTTTGGGTTCAAACAGAGCTTGTATTCTCTGCATTTTTCAAAACAGCACCGTAAATGGAACAGATGTACTATCATTTTGCCAAATACTGAAAAATCGTCAAGATAGACTTGCATAAATGAAGTAAGGTAAGGGGAGAATATCTCTTGCATGCATCTTTGAAAAGTACTGGGGGCATTACGTAAGCCAAACCACATGACAGTGCATGTGAACACACCCTAGTTGGTGATGAAGGTGGTCTTCGGTATGTCCTGTTCAGCCATCCTAACTTGATTATATCCACTGTATCCATCTAAAAATGAATACATTTCATGCCCTGCTACCCTATCAAGCATGGTGTCCAGGAAAGGTAATGGGAATGGATCTTGTACCGTAGCTGCATTCAGCTTTCGGTAGTCTACACAAATTCGGAGCTGCTTATTCTTTTTTGGTATAATGACAATTGGCGAAATCCACTCCGCATGCTCTATAGGTACAATGAACCCAACCTTCAATAGCCTATCCAATTCTGCCTTTACCTGTGCAGTGTAGTTCGGGTTCATTCGATAGCTGGATTGTTTGATCGGCCTTGCCTCCGGCTTGAGCATAACTCTGTGTTGATAGATGCGCGGATCCAGACCCTTCATGTCTTTGTAATCCCACGCAAAAATGTCAGAAAATTCCCTGAGTAGTAGAAGTAAGTTTGCTTGAAATGGTTCCGGTAAGTTTTCTTTTATCTTGACCGGGTGCGGGTGGTTTTTATCTCCCAGATTATAAGTTACTAACTGATCCTCTGGCACATAAAATTTTCGCGGCTTCTCTGTATCATCTGCTGGTTTAAAAAGTTGTTGTAGTTCGGCGTCGTCTATAGCAGTAATATCTTCTTTCTTATCTTCTTCTGTTACAGACATCATTGAGAAGACTGAGAGGCTCCAATTATCTACAGAAGCTTGTAGGTCAACGGTTCCTAAGGAAATCAAGTCAATGTTGTTCTTTAAAAACTCTTCTTCTTCGTCATCTGATAGTCCGTCTAGCATCTGAACTGGTTCTGCGAAATATGGTCTAGCATGCAATTCACAAGGTTGTATAGCGTCTAATTTTACAACACATTTACGATTTTTATCCTTAAATGTGAGTTCCTGTGCGGACCAATCTTGTATCACCTTAGCTTGCTTCAGCCAAGGGCGACCGAAAAGGAGGTTGTAATCTAGGGTGGATTCCGACAATTCTAAGACGACAAAGGTCATCTTAAATGTGGTGCCCTGCAGAGTTATTGGTATGTTCCGAACAAGTCCTACTGGGTGGACTCTAGATTGGTCAGCCATTCTAACAAAAAATTGAACCGGCTCTATTTTAGTCCATCCTAGTTTCTTACACAGTGCAGCAGTGGCAATATTCACACCAGACCCTCCATCAATTAATACCTGTGTGATTTTATGATTGTTATACCATACCGTAGTCAGAGGAACTGAGTGATTGACCGTAGAATCTGGTTCCGGTTGTACAGTTGCGGTGGCCGAAATGCAAGCAGAATCAGTAGTAAACTGCTGTTGAAATTGCTGGCGAACCCCTGGTACTAATGCCAGTAATTGCCCAAGGGGAAGCGTAATGGATGCTTTAGATAAAATCTCCCAGGCTTGTTGTGATTGATTTGCATTTTCCACAGATTTTGAAGATGAGGCACTGGCTGACGATGATAACTTTGCTGCAGATGACATTCCTGCTTCTGAGTTAGCAGCAAGATCTTGTGTTGTTTCCTGGGTTAACGGAGCTTGGGTCACCGGAATTGGGTCGAGAAACACTGGTGGTTCTAATGCGGTCCATTGATTAGCCTTTTCATATGTTCGTTGCTGTTCTTGAATGCCGGGTTCAAATATCTCAGCTGCGGGTTGTAATGGCCTATCTGATCGAGTTTGAACAACGGCAGCTTGTGTTTCTACCGGCATGATCTGAACCATATTTGTCATCGGATTTTGTCGTTCCTTCTTCCTCTGGTCATACTCAGCTGCATCTTTGCAGAACCTTCTAATGTGGCCATATTCACCACAAAAATGACAGCGTGGTGGTGGCAAATTGGGATTTTCCGGTGCTGGTCTGGTCTGCCAGCGGTTTGTGTTATAGTTGTTGTTCCTTTGTCCTCTGTAATTTCGATAACCTTGTTGCGGGTTGTTTCTCATAAGCGGAGGCACATAGTGATTGGCTGGCTGCCTTGGTCCCTGTATAATTGCATTGACCGTCACTGTTCCTTGCACTTTACCGTTATAGGTGCAGTTTTCGGTGGTGTGTCCGGTGGTGTTGCAGATGGCACAAAATAGCTGATTCAGTGCACAAGTGGCACTCATATGGCCTGAGTTCTTGCAGGTGGTGCAATACATTTGCCTTGTTAGATCTTCTGTAACATTTTTGTTTGTCTTTAACCACTCCAGATCTTCTGTAAATCCTCCAACTTTGTTTTCCAGTTGCAGAGCCATCGCAATTACTGCATCTAGGGTCATTGCTCCGACACACCGGATGATCATGATCTGTTTGAGTTGTGGAGTCAGCCCATTAGTAAACCATTGAGTAATGACGTCATCTGGCAGGATGGCATGTGCTGGTGGCAGTTGTCGCAAATGTGTTCTGAATAAAGTGGCGTATTCTTGCACTGTTTGGTTTACTTTCTATCTATTGTTTTGTAAGTAGTCGAAAATTTCTGCGGGATTCTTCTTTAGTCTAAACCTTTGCAGAAATGCATCCCTCACTGCTTCATAGGTGCCGAAGTGATTTATATCATACTCTGTAAGCCATCTAGCGGCTTCATTGACCAAGGTGGACTAGAAAACGATGGCCTTATATGCCGGATCAATTGGGTGGTTGAGTACTGCATAACTAATCTCAAAAGTGCGTACATGCGCATCTGGGTCATCTCTTGGAAATCCACCGAACTTAGTGTACGTTACACCTGTCGGCGGCGGCCTGGGTGGACATAATTGTTGCTGTTGTTGTTGTTGTTGTTGTTGTTGTTGTTGTTGTTGTTGTTGTTGTTGTTGTTGTTGTTGTTGTTGTTGTTGTTGTTGTTGTTGCCCGTTCATAGTGCCGCTAATTGTATGGTGACTACTTCCTGTGTTCTGAGGTTGAATATCTGGATCTTCAAAATCTGTCTCCTCAGCCTGTGTACTTTCTGGTTCGATAAGCTTGCTCAGTATGTTGCGAATCTCGGCCTTGAACAAACTTCCTTCCCTTTTGAAGTCAACCGTAGGAAGGCTTACTCCTAATAGCGGTGTGTGGGTTGAAGATTCACCAAAAAGGGGTAAACTGTTACCGAAAAACTGCACCGAAATGTCACCGGAAGGTGTCGATTTTTCACCAGTGCAGAATGCTTTCTTTTCCTTACTGCCTTCTTCGGCAAAATCGTTTCTATTCATCAACAATTTTGAATCTTTAATCAAAGTGGATAAGCTCACTTCAGGATGCGTCCTGGTAAATTCTGGAATCACTCTATTTTTGACAGATTGTTCCGAAACAGTACCGGAATCTATCAGAGATGCAGAAAAATCAACTGGAATATGACCGGAATCGCTAGTAACGCTTCTTTCTTTCTTGTCAACTAGTTTGGACCTTCCCGCGCTTCTACTTTCTTTAGGCGTCCTTAGCAGGTTAGGTATTCTTGACTGTTTGTTCTTTGGATACGTCTCACTGGATCGAGTAACCGGCATATACTACTCGCACTATGCTTCTTTACGGTTGTCCAAAATCAATGAACATCCTTGCGATCGATCAGCGATCGTTCTAAATGTTACGTTCGTCACACAAATGGTAATCTTGATACTTCTTGCATCAGTGAAATGGAAATCATGATGCCACTTCCCCAGCAGGATCGCCAGTGTTAACTGGTAAATCGCCTTGTTCCAACTATCGGAAGGGCGTTTACCTGGTCCTTTGGTTCTTGGGAGTGGAAGGGGTCTGTAAGAACAGAGGCCCTATACTAGTTTTCCCAATACAACTACAACAGACACAGAAGTCTACTGGACTTGAACAAGATCCTCGATGTTCGTGTCTTACTCGCCCAACCTGTAACGCTTATACTCAACTACTTCAGTACTTATTCACTGAAAACATCAGTACAAGACTCGAAATTCACTCGTTCAGATAGATATCACAACCTTTCTACAATCGGAGTCACAGCGAATACAGTCATGAAGGACTGATGTACTGAAGATCCACTGTACAACCTGAGCTTCCTTACTGCGACTCAACTTACCGTATCACAACAGATCAAAACATTAAAATAACGTCTTCCTTGTAGTGCTAGAACTACTATCCTCTGCACACAGACTTGCTATCCATCTGATGGATCGTTCCAAGACAATCATTTAGACTAATACGTAAAACCACTCATACAGCAGAGATTCACAAACGAGTCGGATGACCCACGGCAGATGAGTTACTGTAAAAGGACGATCTTACAACCACACTAACGATCAACAAGAACAAGTGCAGACAAAGATCAGACCAACAGATACATAGATTACTCAGACAACTCAGAAATAACAAGACTAACTAATGTTCAGACCACACACAGACGAACAGTCTGGTGAATTCCCAAAATCTCGTCACCGAGCGTCTCTTTTCCATTGCTTTATATAAGATTTTACAACAATGCATGTAACAACCTTTCGCGCGTGTTTTACAAAGATTTCTGTTACATTCAGATTCCCATCCGACGGCCGTCTAACAAGGGGGACAACATACTTATATTTTTTCTTTTTTAGGAGGGCACACATCTCTCTAGTAGGTTTGTCAGTCTTACTAGGCCACCACTCTTTAAAGTATACCTATAGATTTCTCCTTTGGATTTCTTCTTTGTATCTCAAGAGGCCTCTAATTTTCCATAGCCCCATCTAGTATTGAGAGTTGCCTTTGTTCACTTCCCCCTCAAGATGCCTCAGTCTCTGATAGAGCTTCTCTCTTTGGATGCAATGAACATTTTGTAGTGTCTTTTGGGCCCTGACCAGGATATGATGAGACTTTGTAACCGCGAACCTCCAACTTTTGATTGGTGATGAGAGGTTGGCAAAGGCCAAACTCCAAGCCTCAATAATCTCTTGTTGGACAGAGGGGAAGAAGAAAGAAGCCAAATTAGCATGAAACCACGGTGCTCTCTTCAACTTGGTGAAAGGCTTGAAGGTGAGAATAATTAGGTAGCGATCCGAGATGTTAATGTCAGTATGTTGGGATACGGAGGGTTGGCCCCACATGCGGGTTAAGTCCTATGAGATGTAGCATCTATCGATCCTCACTTTTCTTAAATCGTTTCCCAATTGGAGGTTTGACCAAGAGAAACCAGTCTTGTTTTAATCTCCACAAGATCCAGGTGGAGTTTGATTTTATCCCAAACATCTTTTTCCTGACCATCTATGATTCTCCCTCTACTTCCCAACAGTCTGAAAGATCCTTCACCATGTTGAAATCCCCACAAAGCACCATGTTTTGGGAAAGAGAGACCAAAGAACCCTAGGTGGCAATCCGCTCTAACTCTTAGTTGGGGGCATACATGGATACAATGGTAAAGTGCAAGGGGTCTTTAAAGGACGCAGGGATCCAACGATGATTTTGATCTTGGAGGGTGTTGACAAGCTTGTCAAACCAAATATTGTTAATTTCGATAGCTACCCCACCAACCCCCCTCGGGTGAGTAGTGGAAATCCAACCATGAGTCAAAGAAACATGTTTTAGTCTTTTCTAAAGGTCCTCTCCATCAATTTTGGTTTCTTGTATGCAGATGAAGTCCGCGTTTAGGTTATTATCCCAAAACTATTGGCCAATAATTGCCGCTCTTGAGGGGTCAGAAAGACCTCTAACATTAAGTGATATGAACCTCATTATTGAGGGTTAGATTCTTTGTGGGAAGGAATCATGTCCCTTTTCTTCTTGTTTTTAACTTCGTCTCTTTTCTTTGAAGTGGAGGCATCGCGACAAAGGATCTTGCCCTTAAGGGGGCTCTTCCATGGAATCTCCAACAATTGATTCTCCTTATGGGTCTCCTATGGAGAATGAGTTCTCCTATGCGCAACGGAAATGTGTAGTGAACCCTTGTATGTCCAGAACTTGGACAAACAGATGCACCTTAGATAGCTTGCTGCTCTCAATACAAAGCTCAAATGGACTTATGCCTTTAGTCAATCAATGTAGACAGAGAGAGCTTTCTTACAAGCTATAAATAACTTAATTTGGACAAGTTTTGATTAGGAAACACACCAAAAAATATATAATCGATGAAAGCAAGAAGGTGTTGATTCTCATAGCGTGACCCATCAGGTTGAGTTGCATGCCCTTCTCGTAAGCAAATTTGTAATCAAGTTTGGTGAGGACCCAATTCCATCTCTGATCCAACGAAACATCAAAAGCCCATCAAAATTCCTAACAATCGAAAGATTTATCCACTAGGAAGCTCTTGATAGCCTACGTTAACTAGAAATCTGGGGGGGGGGGAGGCCTTGAATGTCATCCTTAAGTGGTTAATTCTAGATCTCAAAGAAATGTAGAAAGTGTTTAGACATTGCTAGAATGTGGTGATACAAATACTATGATTTTGTACAAAGGCATTAGTCTCATCAACAAAGAGTCTCATTATCATCAGATTTTGAGTGTGAGGGATAACCAACCCTTTAATCTTACCAATACGGGTATGTTGGTTACCTAGGCAGCTAATGTTATCGATGATGATAGCAAAGAGAAGAGGAGATAAGGAGTAGCCCCATCTGATGGAGCACTTTAGTTTGATCCCCTATGTGAGATGGCCATTAATATAGATATAGGACATAATGTTTCCCATAAGTATTGGGATCATCTTGATGAATTTAGGTCCAATCCGAGATTTTTTAGGGATTGGAGATTTTTATTCCCACTCAAGGTGATCATAAGCTTTGTCAAAATCAATCTTGATGAAGATAATATTTCAAAAGGATTCCTTTAGCAAAATGAGTGCTTCCCACATAGCGATAATGGCCTCAATGATGGATTTACCCTATATGAATCCTTCTTTATTGTTTTTTATACAAGAGTGAAGATGGTCCATAACACGACTAGAAAGAACCTTCATGAACATCTTATAGCCAATCTATAGCATAACGATCGGTCTCCAAGTTTTTATCTTGATTTTTCTCTCTTTTTGTGAATCAACTTCGTCACACCTTCATTAAGAGAGCTAGGCAACATTCCAAATTGAAGGGCCTCTCACCATATCAGGTGAAGAGGGTTCAATAAAAAATTCTTAAATGTCTTGAAGAACTCATTTGTGAGACTGTATAGACTTGGTCTTTTCCCATTAGGCAAGGAATCAATCGCTTCGCTAATCTCAACTTCAATGATATGGGACTCAAGAAGATGAAACAATTTTTTTTCGATTCTTTTGGTTATGAATTTACAGATGAGAGCCATGCAATCATGTCTTTGAGAAGAGAGCAAAGTGGACATCCCTAGGAGTTGATTGAAGTGTTTGGAAATAAATTCCATATTCTCTTCGTTGGAAGTACATTCCACCTTATTATCATCACAAATGAATGTAATCTCTTCCTTTTATTAATTCTTCTTTAGGAGATTACACATTTTTTTAGTCGGTTTGGCTGCTTTCCCTCTGCACCACTCTTAGAAAATATCTAAGGTTTCTTTCTCTAAACTTCTTCTTCATACTTGAGTTTACTTCTTATTTTCATGAGTCGGATTTGAGGGTGTTTGTTGTTAACCTTTCTAGTTGTCCCCTCCAATTTATATAGCACAAAAGATTAACTAACACTTCATCAAATTGTCAATCGGGGAAGTATGCAAAGACCACAGCCCCTTCTAGTTAATGGAATCCAAGAATAAGAGGTATCATGGCTGATTTCTGAGAAATTAGTGAAGATGAAGATGGAAAAACTAGGGTTTTGAATATCTTGAACTATACAATAGCATTTTCAATAATCTTTGTGCCTAAAGTGTGCCATTTTCTCTGTAGATTTATATAAAGTTATATTTCAAAAATATCACACAGATGAGACAATCGTGATTCTGTACAAATTGAGAATTTCCATTTCCAGCATTGATCTTTAGCAACACTTCACTCAATAGACTGATGATTACCTCTCTTCATACACTTCACTCAGAAATACACAAGAAAAGCTCACAAATTCCATAGATTTCACAAGAGAGAGAGACTCAACAAATCAAGAAGACACTTTAGAGAAGTAGAAACATGATTTTCTTGTAAGAAGCTCCTCACATTACTCGAATAGCATGAGAATAATACAACCAACCTTTACAAAGTAGAAAAAAATATTCTTTATACTTTTCCAAGTGTCCCTTTTCACACTTGAAATTTGGTCCTTTTTCCTTCTAATCTAAAAATATGCTATTGAAGAGCTTCTAAAAATTCTAAGAAAAATATATATATACTTCTACTATACACGAGGAAGACTCCTCCTCAATTTTACATCATTTGGATAAATACCACTACAAGAAAATGTCAAATTACAAAGAATTTCCTTCAAAAAATTCTTCTTCCAACATCCTTCCCCTCCTAGACTTTTTGGCTCCTAACAAAAAATTTTTCTGACAAAATGTTAGTGTGAGTTCACTTTATTTCTTCTTCCTCTGATAAACCTGTGACAGTAAATCATGACCCTTTCTCTCTGCGACATTCAAATTGTTCACCATTTAAAATAAAGCTTTTTTTCATTGAACTGCTACTTCAGGTCTGTCTATCACATCCTTCTTTAGATACTCTGTGTATGCAACTTCATATGCGGTGAGTCTTGACTTTGTGACTACTGAAAAATTCCCAAAAATATCTGATTCTCTTTCAAAGAAACCATAATCACAGGCATCCTAAAAAATTTGAAGGTAATGACTTCCCAAAAATACAATTCTGTTGTAGTATGCCATCAAACAAATTCTATCTGGAGTTTCACTCATGTCAAAAAGTAAAGCATCTATGGGTGAATTAAATCCTATATAATTGAGGGTTCTCACATAAGGGAAGAAAGAACTCAGGATCAAATAAGAGAATTTGAAGTAGCTACTTCTTCAAAAAATTCTTCTGATTCAGATAGTGATATTGAGAATTTTTTATTAAGGAGTTTAAACATGTCCATACCATGCACACCAGTTCAATGAGCTCAGGCATCAGAGGTGAACAAATCATTAGAAGAATTGATTGGGAGTTCAAGAAATCCAAATTATTGAAGAATCCACAAAGCAAATTAGTCCTAGAGAAGAAAAGAGGAGGTTCAAGGGTAAAAGAGAGGTGTTGCAAGAAGATGATGCAGTAAATGAAGGATTCAGTAGTGGAGTGGTAGATACCGGATCAAAACTCATTTGGACTAAACCTTCAAAACAACAGTATTGTCAACCTTATGAGGAAGATCAACCTATATATATATATATATATATATATATATATGTATATATATATATATATATATCAGGGCACCTTTTCCCTCTTTAGGAGGTTTTTTTCCCTCAGCTTGTATATAAGCCTATTGCCCTAATGGGCTACTTATCTTTGTACATTCTCTAGTAATACATTCAGTATTGTGTGTTGTGCTCCAAGCTTCTTCTTCTTCCTTGTACTGCTCGCGTGCTTCCGCAGACATCTAACTCCAACAATTGGTATCAGAGTAGGTCGTCACTTCATCTAGGGCATCATCTACACCTCTCCGATTGCAGTCTCAGATTTGCATGAAATTTGGTGAGCATACTCAGGGTGTTTCAGAGATCAAAATAGCTTTGTTGTGTGATGCCAAAATCACGATCTGAGCTTGTTTCGACCTTTGAATGCACTATCACAGCACTTGTGTAGGCAATTTCGTCTCTTTGTGCCAAAGGTATATACCAGTTTCGGTTCACCAGTATAAGCATCTCGAAGTCTGCTATAGGTTTAGCATAACTCGTTTGGGCAGTTCCGTTCAACTTTTTGAGATACAATCAATTTTTTGCATCAAGGTATTTTAGTCACCACCCATGGCTATGTATTGGTTGCAAAAGGACTATGGAACATTGTGCAGGGTGTTGAAAAACGTCTTATCACACATACAACTGTTATAACTACAGGTACTAAAGCTGATGCAAAAGGTGTCAAAGATAATGATATTTTGCATATTCATGTTCGTGTTGTGGTTTTTGCTCCATCTATTGCAGAGAAAATTTGTTTGGATGGCAAAGATTCCCATGCACATGCATTGATAACTTTGTCTGTCAAAGGTGCCATTATTCCTCACATTCGCTCTTATAGAACAGCTAAGGATGCTTGAGATACACTTACCACATTGTACCAAGCTAGGAATGAGGCTCGTGTTGCTTACCTCCGAAAACAGTTGGAGAGTGAGCATATGAATGAAGGTGATTCTATGGACAATTTTCTAACGAAGATCAAAGACTTGAAGGAAGAGTTGATTTCTGCCGATGAGGTTGTACTAGATAGCTCACTTGTGCAGACCGTTCTGAATGGTCTTCCTAATTCATATTAGAGTTTTGTTTCTACTCTTCGGTTGATGATGAAAGGCAATCCAAATGCCTTGTCATTTGAGGAGTTAGTCTCTGTTCTATTGCAGGAAGATCAATCCAGACAGAACAGGTCCATTGTGCGTGTTGCAGATCAAGCTTTCTTGGCTAGTCAAAAGGGCAAAGGAAAATGGAGCTCTTCAACTAGTAAGCAAAAATATGCTAATTCGAGACAATCGAAGAGGGAAGACAATCTACAGCTTTGACCCATCTTCTCATGAGCAGTGCATGTCTGCAGTAGACTCAGATGTTCGGTACTTTGACAGTGGGGCGACCAAACATATTACCTCGCAGTGTAGTTTCTTCTCGTCACTTGAGCATGCCCCTACAGGAAATACTGTTACATGTGCCAACAACTCTTGTTATGGGAGTTGGTAAGATCATTTTGACTACTGCTGATGGTAGTTCTTTCAATTTGTCAAATGCTTTGTTTGTGACAGGGATCAAGAGAAATCTGTTATCAGTTTTTGCAGTAGCCAAGATTGGCTTGGTTGTGAAATTTGTTGATGACAGATGTACAGTTCATGATCTGTCAAATGGCAATGTGATTATTGCTTCTGGCATCTTATGTCATGGGCTGTATAAGCTCATAGACTATGAAATATCTGTAAATGATTTGGCATGTGCAGTACATGATTCTCAGGCTATGTCAGATGCAAAGCTTCGGCATGCACGCTTTGGTCATCTTAATTTTGCTACTTTGCTATACCTGCAGAAATCTGAAATGGTGTCCTCTTTGCCCAAACTTGAGGCACCTGGAAAACATGTTTGTGAAGGCTATATTTTGGGAAAAATGTAGCATTCTTCCTTTCCAAAAGATGGTTCAGTTTGGGCTACTCATAAATTGCAGCTTGTACATAGTGATGTATGTGGTCCTATGCAGACACCTTCTTTTGGAAATTATCTTTACTTTGTGACTTTCATCCATGATTTTTCCAAGCATGCATGGGTATATCCATTGAAGGCAAAGTCCGAAGTGTTCGTGTGCTTCAAACAGTTTTTGGTTTTGGCTAAAAATATGTCATCATGCAAAATGGGAACCCTCCATTCTGATCGAGGGTGGGAATATATGTCTTCTGATTTTAATACATTTCTGGCTGAACGTGGGATAAAACACGAGTGTATAGTGCCATATACACCTCAACAGAATGGAGTTTCTAAAAGAAAGAATAGGTCACTCATGGAGATGGTGAGGTGTATGGTCAAGAGTCAGGCTTTACCACAGTTTCTAGCTTGAGGTTGTCATGTGTGCAGCATATGTACTTAAAAGGTGTCCCACTAAAGCACTACAGTCTATGACTCCATATGAGGCTTGGCATGATCGCAACCAATCTGTTGCTCATCTGCATGTTTTTGGTTGTTTGGCATATGCATTAGTGCCTGAACAACATCGCAGAAAATTGGATGATAAAGCAGTAAAATGTATTTTGTTGGGTAGAGTTATGAAGGGAAAGGAGATCCTCTGTATCATCCACAGACTAAACGCATTCTGGTTAGTCATGATGTTGTTTTTGTGGAAGATGCTATTTAGCCATTGCTTTCATGTACCAAGGAGACATCTGTTAGCTCCAAAGACATGTATGATACTTTGATGCCTCTTTTTATAGGTGGACAGTCTAGTGATGGTCCAAACGAGGCAACTTCTCAACCTTTGTAGGTTTCATGTGATGATGCAGATCATCCCATTTCTGATGCAGATTTACATGACGCACTTGTTGATGGGAGAACTGATATTGAGGAGGCAAAAACTATGCCAAATGGCTGGTGCAGACTTTGCGTGATAGCAAATTAGATGCACCTCTGTCATATCGTACTCGTTGAGGCTCTCATAGTGCCTCTTTTGCATCAGATTGCTATGCTATGGCTACATCTAGTCTCTGTGATGAGACTGAGCCTGTTTCATTTGATGAAGCACAAAGTTCTGAACATTGGATGGCTGCAATGCAATCTGAATATGCTGCTATCATGAAAAATGGTACCTGGTCTTTATGTGACTTGCCTCCTGGAAAGAAGTCCATTGGTACTAAGTGGGTATACAAGCTGAAGTGTAAGCCAAATGGAATAGTTGACAGATATAAGGCTAGGCTTGTTGCAAAGGGTTATGCACAGGAAAGAGGCATTGATTTGGATGAGACCTTTGCACCTACATGTCATATGACTACTGTTCGGAGCATCTGTGCACTTGCAACCCATCCGGGTTGGAATGTACATTACTTGGACATTAAAACAACATTTCTGAATGGCGACTTGCATGAAGAAGTGTATGTTTTTCAGCCCCATGTCTTTGTGCAGAAAGAGCATGAAAAACCACGTGTGTAGGTTAAAGAAGGCATTATATGGTTTAAAACAAGCACCACATGCTTGGTATGACAAGATACATGCCTATCTGATTGCACATGGTTTTGAGAACAGTCCAACTAAAAGAACCTTATATGTTAAGTGTGCTAATGATGTACTTCTGATCATTATGGTTTATGTTGATGACATGCTGCTCACTGGTCCTCATGAGAGGATTACTGTTGATTTTAAGGCTTTGCATGCCTCATTTGAGATGTCTGATTTGGGGCATTTGCATCACTATTTAGGCATTCAGTTTCTGCACGTTGATGGTGAAATGGCTTTGTGTCAAACGAAATACATTGACACATTATTGCAGCATTTTGGCCTTGAAGATTGTAAACCTATTGCCACTCTTATGGAGACATGTTTACGATTGAGTCTCCTTGATGCTAGAGATGCATTTGATGTTATTCTCTATCAACAGGCTATTGGATGCCTGATTTACTTATGCATTACTCGGCCAGATGTTCTATTTGTTGTCTCACAAATGAGCATGTTTATGCATTGCCCAGGACTCAAGCATTGACAGGTGGTTAAGCGCATCTTTTGCTACTTGAGTGGTACTTGGCTACTTGGGTTGTTTTATCCCAAGGGGGGATCACTACCACCAGGTTTGCATGCTTTTTCTGACTTTGATTGGGTTGGTTGCTATGACACTCGTGTGTCCACTAGTGGCTTTTGCTTCATGCTTGGTAGCTCATGTGTATCTTGGTTAAGCAAGAAGCATCCTACTGTGGCCACTTCCAGTTGTGAGGTTGAGTATAGGGCAACTTTCAGAGCTATTGTTGAGTGTGTGTGGCTCAGATGCCTTATGGCTGATTTGGGTTTTGGTCAGTCTTCTGCCACCACCATCTTCACTTACGGTCAGAGCGCATTGGCAGTTGCGAGGAATCCTGTGAGGTGCATTCTCATTATGTCAGGGAGAGGTTCTCTGCTCGGGAGATCAGCTTGGCATATGTGCGCACGCAAGAGAACATTGCAGACCTTTTCATGAAGGCTCTACCTAGGGAGAAGTTTGAAGCTTTCTGCAAAGCTTTGGGCTTACTTCCTTTTGTGGAGTGACTCCACATAGCTTGGTACTTTCTTATACATGAGTGCCAGCTACTTGTTCACTGCATCACTCCCAGGGGGGATTTGTTGATATATTTAGGTAGTGATGTGTGTGAACACTCTAGGACCATCGGGGCACTTTTTTCCCTCTTTAGGAGGTTTTTTTCCCCCGGCTTGTATATATGCCTATTGCCCTAACAGGCTACTTATCTTTGTACATTCTCTAGTAATACATTCAGTATTGTGTGTATTGCTCCAAGCTTCTTCTTCTTCCTTGTGTTGCTCGCATGCTTCCATAGACATCTAACTCCAACAGTATCGAACCCTTGACCTACTACTTGGAAAGTGCATACTTTACCCACCACGCCAATGTTCCTTGATGACAAATAAAGCGCATACATATATAATATAACATGTTTTGGTGTTATGCATGCAATGAAGAGAGTTATGAGAGATAAAGGGAAAGCAAGAGAAGGAGAAAGAGAATGGAGAGAAAGAAAGAGAAAGGTAGAGAGAAAGAAAGAGAGAGAAAGAAAGAAAGAGAAGTAAGAAAGAAAGAGAAGAGAGAAAGAGAAGAAGTAGAGATAGAAAGAAAGAGAAAGAGAAGAAGGAGAAAAGAGAGAGAGATAGAGAGAGAAAAAAGAGAAGAAGTAGAGAGAGAAATAAAGATAAAGAGAAATAAAGAGCAAGAGAAAGAGAAAGAGAGAAGAAAATAAATGAAGAGAAACAAAGAAAACTAGGGAGATAGAGAAAGAGAAAAAAATGGAGAAAGAAATAGAGATAGAAATGAGAAAAAAAAGTAGAGAGAGTGTAAGAGAAGAGAAAAGAGAAATGTAAAGAAAGAATGAGAGAACGAGATAGAGAGAGAAGAAGAGAATGAAGAAGGCAGAAAGAGAGGAAGTAGAAAGAGAGAGAAGAGAAAGAGCAAGGTTAATATACTTACCTCCACTTAGATGGCTATAACTCTCTCATACGATATCCAAATTAGATGATTCACGTAGACTTCAAGGGATTTCCAATGAGTGTATGGAACCTATCATTTACCTGTAGAGAGTATTTAATTCTCTGCATACTTCTTCAAAGAGGGATGCTGAGGTATGTTGCCCACTCACCTAGCTTCATTATTTTGGCCATAACTTCCTAGTGGAAGGTCCAAATCAAGAAATCCACATTGATATAGATTCTACACTTCAAACCCTTTTTTTTAACTAGTTACATGATATATTTTGATGATTTGAAGCCATCTTTGCATAAGCTTTTAGATGGCTATTGACTGGCAAGAAACTCTCTTTTAGTGAATTGAGTGTCCAACTATGATAATTAGGAGTTTCTAATAATATTTTGAACCAATTTGGATAAGAAAGAATTGTTTTTCATACATTTGCATTAAATTTTTGCTTTCAAATATATTCATTTGAACACTTTTCGTATCAAAGTTTACAATTTTGCATTGTATTCTCTTTCAATTTTATGAAATCAACATTGGAATGTGCATGAAAGCTAGTTTTTACATGAATTTATCTATTCTCATGAAGTTACACTAACTTATGTTGATTCATAAAAGCATGTGCAGATCTTGTTTGTGTGTTTTAGAATCTTTTGTAGGTATTGAAGGTTGAAAAAGACATTGTAATGAGGATGTGTAGTGCCCAACAACACATTGTGGAAAAGTTTCTTATTTGCAGGTTTATGGAGTAAAGAAAGTGGTTTGTCAACCACAATGTTGATGTTTATCATTGTAATGGTTATTATTATTTTTTTCAAGTTTCATTTTCCTGGCAACATGCTGCCAGAAAATTTGTAGCCACATGGCATTATATGCCATGTGAGAACTAGAGTGATGTTGTGTTGTGTGAGAGAGGAAGTCTTATGTGTGCATAGCTAAAAGCATATGAATTTATTGAAGTAGATAAGAAGATGCATGAGTGGATACATGCATAAATAGATGATATTATTGCTAGAAAGTTGAAATGCATGATGCATTTTCTGTCTATATATATCTTTTCATGTATCACCATGATGAGTTAGGGTGAGCATGATGTATGTGATAGAGGTATCATGCGTAGGCTAATTGTACCTTTAAACAATAAATGACAAGGTATATGTATCAAGTTCAACTAAGATGTGTTTTCGTCTAGTAACACATGAGCACATGAATTGTTCTTCATGCGAGTCTATGTAGTTGATATAGAAGTCTATCCTGAATCTGCACAAGAGTGCTATGATTATGATCATCAATACAAGTAGTAAGTGCTTGTATGTGATTGATTGTGATGAGATTAATGAATGTGCAAGAAGCACAATGAATAGAATGACATCCATAGATGTTCACTTTGACTAAAAGGTGGATACTATGTAAAGAGTTGATTTTTCAACAAAACGATTTGGATTATTAATTGGTTTGCATTGATCTAGATGATTATTATATGCATGGATATGCTCCATGTCATAATTCATCCAAGAAAATGAATGATTTTGTTTAATCATAAGGATTAGCATGTCTCATCATTTTTAGATTTAAAAAAATGATTGAGCAAATAGTTAGTGAGGTAGCAGCCTCATAGAATTTTGGATGCTAATCTTTGAGGGAATGCTAAAATTTATTGCAATTTTTAGGTCAAGTAGCTCCTACGCTTTTCTTGAAGCTGAAGAATTTTCAAGTAATTTGGAGACTTTTAGATAGGTCAAATGACCTCTGCACTAAAAGTGCTGTTAGTAGAGGTAGAGGCCTGAAACAAGTGACATAGGCCTGTTACAAAGGGCATTTCTCTTAATTGGTAGATTTAAATGGAAATCTTTTTGTTGGACATGAAAGCTTGATAGATGAATCTGTGTGTACTATGTTTCATTATTTTTAAAGATCATTTAATAGGGCAAAGAAGCTCTGCACATCAAAGTGTAGCCTCTATTATGCAATGATCAAAGACCATGTCACCTATAGGTGATTGGTTCTCTTAGCTCATTTACTCAAATTGAATGATTTTTGTTTCTAGACTTAGCTAAGAGGAAGTGATGTTTGTGCCTACTAAAATCTTGAAAAAAGTTACAAAAGGCTACAGAATCTCATATGTTTTGCATGAGTAAAATTTAGTTAAAATTAAGCTTTAATCTACTGCTGTTGGAAGTTGTTTATGGAGGAGATGTTGTTGAAAGGAAAAGATTTCCCACAGGTCTTTATGATATTTTCTTCTGAGATGGTATGATCACCATGGGCTAGCTATGCCCTAGATACTTGTTTATTGAGCAATGGTTTATGGTGACCATTCTCAGTAGGACAGAGGAGACTCTGTCAAAATTTTTAAAAATATATATAATGCCATGAGAGCATGGAATAGGAGAACTTTCCTAGTTGTTCTCATTTCATATAATTGGATTCATACAAGTCGTATAAATTCCAATTTATGGTGAGTCAATATTGGATTCAAGTCACATGAGTTGATATCTGATACAAGCCGCATCCTTCACAACTCTAGTTGAGTTGATTTATGAAATAGTTTCTCATGTCTCGACATAGTTATGAGTGATAGAGTCATAGGAATGACTATTCTTTCCATCGAGGGAAGGAAAGACTTAATGATTTCATTATTATTATTTATGTTTGTGAGTACTCACTGAGTTATTCTTATTAGTTTGGAGAGAAGTGTTCGACTTTAATCTCATACACGCATCTATGTGGGGTATAAAGTTTGGTGGTATGGGACATCAAACTTTGTATTCTACCTAGGTGTAGGACACATGGTATGGGAGAGAAGTCTCTGAGATTGTATTCTTTATAGGATTTGGAGTTCATTTATATGATCTTCTTATATCATCTTATTATTAGACAACAGAGGGGCATTTGAGGCAGTCACTTTGTATATGATCGCAAACAAGGCAAGTCCGCAAGCAAGTGGCCTAGAAGCGAAAAGATAGGGTTTGCACATAAGAACTATGAATAGACAATTGAATTAAGAAGAAATTCACAGAGTACGTACTACTTTATTTGATATGCTTGAGGTTAGGCCATGGTTCATACATAGTGTGTATGGGGTGAGCTAGATGGTTAGCCTAGTGGGCTATGAGTGTGCACACACCTACTTACCATTTTTTTCAGAGTATTAGGTGGACTTACATTATGGTTCTCGTTATATCTAGTAGTGCTAGATTATTACAGTAGTTTACTAGAGACATTCCTAGTTGGGAATGATTTGATCATAGTAATGATCAGACAGTTATGGTCAGAGATAAAGCAAGTTTCATCCACTTGGAACATCTTGCATGTTATTATTGAGAAGGCGGTGTGTCACTCTAGCACAATGGTAAGTACCAACGTAAGGAGCTCCACCTCATAAATGTCAATCCGTGGAGACATGAGGACCGGTATGAAGACCGTGAGCGAGTGAAGTGCACAAGTCCGTGAGTGAAAGCACACAAGCATGCACACACATACACACACACACACACACAAGGTAAGAGCAAAGAGTGGAACAATGGAAGGACTTTGATTATGAAAGATCTCTCTTACAAAGCTGAAATCTACAACAAGCCAGCCCCAAAAATGAGCTCTCCAGCCCTTTTTTGTAGTTTTTTGAGTAGTTTTGGCCCTGTCCAGACCTAGTGTCCGGCCTAGTTAAAAATTAGGTTCCAAGGCTTATTTGGGGACTCAGATGGAGTCTAAAAATTATGAAAATTGGTAGGATGATAGTTCTAATACTCCTTAAGCTCAAGGACTCCGTGGGTAGACAAAATGGAGTTGTAAAAATAGAAAATGGTATTTACAATGGTTTTTAGTGATAAAAATCACTATTTTTATAGGGAGTTCTTATGAAAATTTGACATGTGCTTCTTGGAGCTCCCTACATGCTCCTTCCTCTTGTGTGTCCACTTCCTTGATGTGCTCCTGTGCATTGACCTTGAGTTTAAGTGTCAACACGGTGGTAGTTCCACTAGTTGCTATACCTTCTTAGCACATCTTCATTTGGCATCATGGACTTAGTTCCACAGAGTGGATTGGAATTTACTTTATATGAGAGATATTTTGATCCATAATTTGGATTATTATATATGATAGATCAAGACCCATAGTTGGGGTTATTATATATGATAGATCAACACTTTCATCCATAGTTTGGATGTGACCGATTGAGATCTTAGTCCATTGTTTGGATGTTATTGATTGAGATCTTAGTCCATAGTTTGGATGTGACAGATTGAGATCTTGGTCCATAGTTTGGATCATTGACATATTGCTATCTTGGTCCATAGTTGATAGATTGAAATATTGATATCTTGGTCCATAGACTGGATCGTTGATAGATTGTCATCTTGGATTCATAGTTTGGATCATGATGAGATTCTCTTGACTTTTATTTCATTACAGTGAGTAAATCAAGCATATTTTCTTGAGTTTAGAGATAAAACACTATTTGGAAAAGATTTCCATTTAACTTTAGTATTTTCTTCCACGAGAGTTGGGACACAGTCACATTGTTTTGAATGAGCATAGTATTTTTTTTTCATTACTCTAGTGGAGTAAGTGATTTTTTATGATTATACCATATGAAAAGCTGTCAGTGGGTATTTGAGGGAGACAAAGGGCAAGCTGCCGAGGTCTCTATAAGTGACAAGCCATCACAAGTTAGTGGTCAAGGTCTAGGCATAGGGAGTCCGAGGATATTCCGAGTACTTATGTTGCGCACATATGGAATCATTGGGCCTCAGAGGGATTCCTACAGTATGCCCAAGGCAAGGACTACTATTTGTTGGTGGAAATGCTAGATATAAAGCACAGAGACTAGTTTTCTACTTTTTGAGCATCTAGTATTTCAGACACCTAGCACACTCTACTGTTATTATTTGGAATCATAGATTTTGATTCCTAGGTTTATAGCTCCTTCTATATCATTAAGGAAAATGATCTTTAGAAGGGGGAGAGAGTGTTATATTCTAGAGATGTACATGCTTGGAGGAATGAGAAGTTCCTTGCTCAGGGGATAGCCAAGGCCAAAAGCCAGAGAGTTCATACGAGGTACCTACTCATGATGGCCAGATGAGTAGAGGAACCTTAGAGAGAACTCTAGATGGTGACTAGGCAAGGGCTATAAATAGGCTGGGAGATGAGTTCCAGGCATGTCATTCTCCACTTCTCACAATGAATGGGTCCAATGAAGTCCAATCCCCATTTGCTAAATGCTTTGGCTAAAATGAGTGGTGCCAATGGCGTATTATCTCTTTTACTAGGTTGACTTGTTCTTTGACATATGTCACACCTTTTCACATATGTCCTTGCATCAAGAAAGAGAGTTGGCCACCAAAACCCAGAGCACAATATGAGTTTAGCAGTTCTCTCACTTGAAAAGTGACCTCCTGCTACTCGTGAATGGGCCATCTCTAACATTTCCACATACTTATCTTCAGGAACACATATTCTCAGATATCCATCTGCTCCTTTCTTGTATAATTGTTCTCCTTTCAATTGATACTCTTTAGTTATTATCTTTAAATTTCTAGAGTCTGCACTACCTTTTCCTAGCTCAAGTGATTGATGCTTTCCCAACTTCTCAATTATGTGTGCACTCCAATCTGGGTTTTTCTGAAACCAGTACAAAGCTACAATATCTATGTGTTTCAAAGTTTGACATTTTGGACAACTAGAAACATATTTCTCCCCATCTCGAGTCTTTGTGTGCCAATGGACACCCATTCTATCAAGATTGTTTAGAGTGACAATTGTAGAAGCATGAGTACATGGATTCCAACAGTGAGCTTTCTCTAGATATCCTGGTTGCTCACCTTCTAGAGTACAATACTCCATTATACCAATGTGGTTCACATGATATAAGTGTCCAGCAAGTAGCACAAAATTTCATCTTTGTAATAATAGATGTGTGTTATTATTGTGTGTTCTACATGGTCCAATAGTTAACAAAGGCACCAAAGTAATTGCCCAATTGGGAATGCTTTCTATCTTGAATAGATATGCATCTGGTAAATCATCACCTAGAGGTGAATTTTGTTCTTTGGTTTGTATCCTAGACAAGTGGTATGCTCTTAAATGTGTTTTCCCTTGTCTCACCACTACTTCAAAATCAAATTCCATCAATAGTAAGAACTATCTTACTATTCTACCCGTGTGACAAGGTTTATTCACCAAGTAAAGCAAGACTTGGTGATCCACACAAAATTTAAACTTGTTGGCTAGAAGATAATGCCTGTATTTCTTTACAACAAATATCATTCCAAGTCCTTCCCTCTTAGTGGTTGTATAATTTTTTCCAGCTAAATTCAACTACCTGCTAGCATAAGCAATTGAAAAATCCAATTTACTTCCATCTATAGGTTGTGCGAGAACACATCCTAAAGAAAAATTTGAAGCATCAACATGAACATGAAATGTCAGATCCCATTGTGGGGTTTCTAAAATAGGTGTTGTCACCAAACAATTTTTTAGGGTTTCAAAGGCTTGGTCACATTCTTGGGTCCACTCAAATTTTGTAATTAATGCATAAAGAGGTTTTGCAATATCTGCAAACTTATGCACAATCTATAATATCCACAGTGTCCCATAAAAGTTTGGAGTTCTTTTACATTGATTGGCTTTGGTAGGTCCACAATAGCTTTAATTTTTCTCTCATCAGTTGAAATTCCATTTCTAGAAACTATGTTTCCTAACATTCTCCCCTGCCTAACAAAGAAAACACATTTCTCAGGATTTAAACATACTCTGTAGGTTCTATAGTTCTTGAATATATTCTCCAAGTCCTGCAAGTGATTTTGTCTTTTCAATGGAAAAGTACAAAGATCATCAACATAAATTTCCATCATGTTTCTAAGAAATTCTTTGAACACATGACACATCAACCTTTGAAAGGTTGTTGGTGCATTTTTTATTCCAAAAGGCATAATCTTGAATGCATATATTCCCTATTTAGTAGAAAAGGTAGTTTTATGTTGATCTTCTAAGGCAATAGGTACTTGGTTATATCCAGAAAAACCATCCAAGAAACTATAAACCTCTTTCCCTGCAACTCTTTCTAGGAGATGATCAGTTCTAAGGTTGGGGTTTTACCAGCTCTTGTCTTTTTCACCCATCTACCTTTTTGTCTATTTTTCTCCTCTTTTGAAGATAGATTTCTCTTGTTGTCCCAATGTGTGTTTCTATTCTGATGCTTTGTTCCTTGGCTTGAGCTCTAGTTATGGTATTTAATGCCACTAGCTCATTCTCACTCAATTCTTCCTATTCCACTATGTTTACTACTTTTAATGGTATGTTATTAGACATGTTTTGTTGTTTTTTAGGGTTTCTTGAGAAATCTCTGATTAAGTGCTCCCTACCGCAATCCTTGCAAAAGGCTTCTTCTACTCTTAGTGTTGGAGGTTGTGGACAATCCTTGATGAAATGTGCTCCCCCACATCTATAACATGTTATCTTCTAACCTCCTTTGAATTGTGATCTCTAATTGGACATGTAATTATTTGTTATGTACATGAATGTGGTCGTGTCCATTTCTATTCTTCCATTTCCCAAATCTAAGGCTGGTAAGTCTGGTTCTCTCATTTCATTTTCCTCCCAATCTTCCTAGTATCCTTCAAACAAATGGTAATCCTCCCTGAAAGATGATCTAGATCTTGGACTTTCCTCTTCTACAGGAGTGTATTTTACTGATACCACATTTGTAGGTAATGGTGGTTGTTGCCCCAATACAAGTCTAGGTTGTTTGGCAAATCCAATTTCTCTTTGTGGGTTGTGTTGATTCATATAAGTTGTTTATTATAAAAGAACTCCTCTCTAGTGTGATTTGTCCATTTTTTGTCTAAAGTGCAACACTTGAGTGTTTTCCTGTCTTGCAGATGTTGAGGTTTATGATATGGACATTGATGTGCCAGATGACTTTCTCCACAATTGTAGCACTTCTTATTGGGTGTCATTCTAGTATTTACCAAATTTGCTTTTGTGATAACCTCTAGGGCTTTGGCAATGGCTTTTGCTAACTCCTCAGTTGGTGGAATTCTGTCTTCAGTTGTTTTTGTTGATCAAATGCCAACAAATCCTGTCCCTTATTTTCTTCTAAATCTATTGCCTCCTTGACACAAGCCCCTAAGTCAGGACATCTCCTATAGTACACCAGAGTTCTTAGTTGCGCACTCCTCAATCCTTCTATGAACAGAGACACTTGTCTAGCCATTGAGGGTAATTCATCCTTTGGACATCTGTCAATGTATTGCTTGAATCTCCTAGCAGTTTCTCTCACATTTTCATCCTTTTGTTGCTTAAAGCTATGTATCAGTGTAGCTGTACTATATTTGATTCCAGTCTTGGAAAATTCTCCTATGAAGGCTTCAAGAAATGGCTCCATATCTGGGTACATTTCCTTTCTTAATGGAATAAACCAAGATAATGCAGGTCGAGTTAGGGTTAGACCAAAGGATTCTAGTTGAACTTTATAGTCCTCTAGTTCTTCAACCCTAATCAATTGCCTAAATTCTGGAGCATGAGCATGAGGGTCTGAATACCCTTCATATTGATTTTTCATGCATTTAGCTACTTGATAAGGTCTAAGCATTATCCCATGGCTTTGCCATGGTTGTCTCCTTCTAATGGGAATAGGGCTTCTTAAGAAAATATGTGTTGGCAAGTGAAACTATCAATCTATGCAAAGATTGAATAGGGCTTCTTAAGAAAATATGTGTTGGCAAGTGAAACTATCAATCTATGCAAAGATAAACTCAATACCTTTCCTTCAAATGACCAAAATATCCTTTATAAAAGACAAACAATTCACTAGGACAAGCAAATGTAACAATCAATTTGCACATAGCTACTTTACATGACTTTCCTCATTGCAACTATGTTGTCTTTCCCAAAGACGAACAAAATTGCTTGGTACTTTGTCAAAAAAGAAATCTATATATGCAAATATAAACACATTTCACTTTCCTTTCAACAAATTAAGCCATCTTTTTGCAAAAGGCTTGCACTTCACTCTTGACAAGCATGAGCAACTATCAATCTGCATAAAGATACACACCTATATGTCTCAAAAGATTAATTCAAGATTTCTTTTCCCAAAAGACAAGCCTAAAACCTCCCTTCTCAAGGTTTCTTACATGATTATAGAGTAGTACCTTTCCAATGTGTTTAAATACCATCAACAATGGAAGATCTAGCAAGGTCCAAAACTTCAACGAAGCTTTTGCTTTGTTCCCCGGTAATGGCGTCAAAAATTTTTGTTGTTAACCTTTGGAGTTGCCCTCTCCAATCATTATAGCACAAAAGATTAACTAACACTTCATCAAATTGTCAATCTGGGAAGTATGCAAAGACCACAGCCCCTTCTAGTTAATGGAATCCAAGAATAAGAGGTATCATGGCTGATTTCTGAGAAATTAGTGAAGATGAAGATGGAAAACTAGGGTTTTCAATATCTTGAACTATCTAAGCCAAGAAAATAGGTTAATCAACCAAGATCACTAGTTTTAAATTCCTTCATTAATTGAGCCTTGACCTACTTGATGCCATTAGCATCGTTCCCTGTAATGATGATGTCATCTACATAGACAAGTAAGTAGATAACTTTTGATATGTTCTTCTTAACAAATAAAGAAGAATCTACCTTGCTTGCCACAAAGCCTTGGTCCTACAAATAAGTAACAAGCCTATGGTTCCAAGCTCTAGGAGCTTGCTTGAGACCATAGAGTGCCTTCCTTAGTTTGCATATATAACCTATTTTCTCTTCATCTTCAAAACCTCATGGTTGTGCCATATACACTTCTTCTGATATCCATCCATTTAAGAATGCATTCTTGACATCTAACTGATATAAATTCCATTTTTTAGAAGCAGCAGTACTTACCAAAACCCTAATTGTTGGCATCTTTGCCACATGTGAAAAGGTTCCTTCATAGTCCACTCCATGAGTTTGGGCAAATCCCTTTGCCACTAACCTTTCCTTGTACCTGTTTATAGAGCCATTTGAGTTCTTTTTTATTTTTTATATCCACCTGGATCTAATTACCTTCATGCCTGGCTTCTTGGGAACTAGATCCCAAGTATGATTTTCCTGAATGGCATCTACCTCTTCCTTCATGGATTCTCTCCATTATTTCTTCTTCCTAACCTCTTCAAATGAAGAAGGCTCTTCTATCAAAGAGTCTTTAGTGATATACACAGAATTCTTTGTGTCTAATGATGTATCATATCCATACCTTATGGGGTTTTTGCTTTCTCTTCTTGATCGCCTTAGTGCTTGATTTGAAAACTCTGGTATGTCTTCTAATTGCTTGATTTTGATCTTGCCTCTTGACTTCCAAGCCTTGAAGTCAACCTGCTCTTCATCCTCTGAGTTGATACCTTCAAATAATTGTTGATCTTCTTGAGTCAGGGTTGGAAAATCATTTTCCAAATCATATGGTAACTTGACTTTCCTGCAATCATCTTCAAACCATGAATTATTTTCATCAAACACTACATCCTTACTAACTATAAATGCTTTGTTAGTGGGATTGTACAGCCTATACCCCTTTTGGTTCTAATCATACCCAATAAATATTCATTTCTCAGCTTCAGGGTCAAGCTTTCCTCTGATTTGTGATGGGATGTGTGCATAAGCAATGCATCCAAATATTTTGCAATGGTCCAATGAGGGTCTCCTACCATTCCATGCTTCATAGGGTGTCATACCATCCAATGATTTGGATGGAAGCCTATCGACCAAGTAGGTGGTTGTGGATATTGTTGGAGATAGACGTCTGCGGAAGCACACGAACAGCACAAGGAAGAAGAAGAAGCTTGGAGCACAAACACACAATACTGAATGTATTACTAGAGAATGTACAAAGATAAGTAGCCCATTAGGGCAATAGGCATATATACAAGCCGGGGGAAAAAAACCTCCTAAAGAGGGAAAAAAGTGCCCCGGCGGTCCTAGAGTGTTCACACACATCACTACCTAAATATATCAACAAATCCCCCCTGGGAGTGATGCGGTGAACAAGGAGCTAGCACTCATGTATAAGGAAGTGCCAAGCTATGTGGAAATCACTCCACAAAAGGAAGTAAGCCCAAAGCTTTGCAGAAAGCTTCAAACTTCTCCCTAGGCAGAGCCTTCGTGAAAAGGTCTGCAATGTTATCCTGCGTGGGCACATATGCCAAGCTGATCTCCCCAGCAGAGAACCTCTCCCTGACATAGTGATAATGCACCTCAATATGCTTAGTGCGAGCATGGAACACAGGGTTCCTCGCAACTGCCAATGCGCTCTAACTGTTAGTGAAGATGGTGGTGGCAGAAGACTGGCCAACACCCAAATCAGCCATAAGGCGTCTGAGCCACACACACTCAACAGTCGCTGTGAAAGCTGCCCTATACTCAGCCTCACAACTGGAAGTGGCCACAGTAGGCTGCTTCTTGCTCAACCAAGATATACATGAGCTACCAAGCATGAAGCAAAAACCACTGGTGGACACACGAGTGTCATAGCAACCAGCCGAATCTGAGTCAGAAAAAGCATGCAAATCTGGCAGTAGTGATCCCCCCTTGGGATAAAACAACCCAAGTAGCCGAGTACCACTCAAGTAGCGAAAGATGCGCTTAACCGCTTTCCAATGCGTGACTCCTGGGCAATGCATAAACCTGCTCATCTGTGAGACAGCAAATTGAATATCTGGCCGAGTAATGCATAAGTAAATCAAGCATCCAACAGCCTGCTGATAGAGAACAGCATCAAATGCATCTCTAGCATCATGAAGACTCAATCGTAAACATGTCTCCATAGGAGTGGCAATAGGCTTACAGTCTTCAAGGCCAAAACGCTGCAATAATGTGTCAATATATTCCGTTTGACACAAAGCCATTCCACCATCAACTTGCATAAACTGAATGCCCAAATAGTGATGCAAATGCCCCAAATCAGACATCTCAAATGAGGCATGCAAATCAGCCTTGAAATCAGCAATATGCTTCTCAATAGGACCAGTGACCAGCATGTCATCAACATAGACAACAATGATCAGAAGCACATCACTAGCACGCTTAACATATAAGGTGCTTTCAGTTGGACTGTTCACAAAACCATGTGCAACCAGATAGGCATGTATCTTCTCATACCAAGCACGTGGTGCTTGCTTTAAACCATATAATGCCTTCTTTAACCTGCAAACCTGGTTTTCATGCCCTTTCTGCACAAAGCCACGGGGCTGAAAAACATACACTTCTTCATGCAAGTCAAAATTTAGAAATGCTATTTTAATGTCCAACTGATGTACATTCCAACCATGATAGGCTGCAAGTGCACAAATGCTCAGAACAGTAGTCATACGACATGTAGGTTCAAAGGTCTCATCAAAATCAATGCCTCTTTCCTGTGCATAACCCTTTGCAACAAGCCTAGCCTTATACCTATCAACTGTACCATCAGGTTTACGCTTCAGCTTGTATACCCACTTAGTGCCAATGGCCTTCTTGCCAGGAGGCAAGTCACATAAAGACCATGTACCATTCTTCATTATAGCATCATATTCAGATTGCATAGCAGCCATCCAATTTTCTGAATTTTGTGCTTCATCAAAAGAAACAGGCTCATTCTCATCACAGAGACTAGATGCAGCCACAGCATAGCAATCTGATGCAAAGGAGGCACTATGAGAGCCTGAACGAGTACGATATGACAAAGGTGCATCTAATTTGCTATCACGTAAAGTCTGCACCAACCATTTTGGCATAGTTTTTGCCTGCTCAATATCAGCTCTTTCATCAACAAGTGCATCATGTAAATCTGCATCAGAAATAGAATGATCTGCATCATCATATGAAACCTGCAAAGGCTGAGAAGTTGCCTCATTAGGACCAGCACTAGACTGTCCACCTGTAAAAAGAGGCATCAACGTATCATACATGTCTTTGTAGCTAACAGATGTCTCCTTAGTACATGAAAGCAATGGCTGAATAGCATCTTCCACAAAGACAACATCACGGCTAACCAGAATGCGTTTAGTCTGTGGATGATACAGACGATAGCCTTTACTTTCAGAACTGTACCCAACAAAAATACATTTTACTGCCTTATCATCCAATTTTCTGCGATGTTGTTCAGGCACTAATGCATATGCCAAACAACCAAAAACACGCAGATGAGCAACAGATGGCTTGCGGTCATGTCAAGCCTCATATGGAGTGATAGACTGCAGCGCTTTAGTGGGACACCTGTTCAGTACATATGCTGCACACATGACAGCCTCAAGCCAGAAACTATGTGGTAAAGCCTGACTTTTGACCATGCACCTCGCCATCTCCATGAGTGACCTGTTCTTTCGTTCAGCAACTCCATTCTGTTGAGGTGTATACGGCACTGTACACTGGTGTTTTATCCCACATTCAGCCAGAAATGCATTAAAGTCTGAAGACATATATTCCCCCCCTCGATCAGAACGGAGGGTGCCCATTTTACATGCTGACAGATTTTTAGCCAAAACCAAAAACTGTTTGAAGCACATGAACACTTCGGACTTTGCTTTGAGTGGATATACCCATGCATGCCTGGAAAAATCATCAATGAAAGTCACGAAGTCAAGGTAATTTCCAAAAGAGGGTGTCTGCATAGGACCACAGACATCACTATGTACAAGCTGCAATTTCTGCGTAGCCCAAACTGAACCATCTTTTGGAAAGGAGGAACGCTGCATTTTGCCCAAAATATAGCCTTCACAAACATGTTTTCCAGGTGCCTCAAGTTTGGGCAAAGAGGACACCATTTCAGATTTCTGCAGGCATAGCAAACTAGCAAAATTCAGATGACCAAAGCGTGCATGCCAAAGCTTTGCATCTGACATAGCCTGAGAATCATGAATTGCACATGCCGAATCATTCACAGATCTTTCATAGTCTATGAGCTTATACAGCCCACGACAAAAAATGCCAGAAGCAATAATCACATCGCCATTTGACAAATCATGAACTGTACACCTGTCATCAACAAATTTCACAACCAAGCCAATCTTGGCTAATGCAGAAACTGATAACAGGTTCTTTTTGATCCCTGGCACAAATAAAGCATCTGACAAAGTGAAAGAACTACCATCAGCTGTAGTCAGAATGATCTTACCAACTCCCATAACAGGATAAGAGGAGTTGTTGGCACATGTAACAGTATTCCTTGTAGGGGCAGGCTCGAGTTAAGAGAAGAAATTGCGCCGCGAGGTAATATGTTTGGTTGCCCCACTGTCAAAATACCAAACATCTGAGTCTACTGCAGACATGCACTGATCATGAGAAGATGGGTCAAAACTACAGACAGTAGTAAACGCCCATTCTTCTTCCTGCACAAGATTTGCAGACTCTGTTTTTGGTGTAGAGGCCTCTGCAACAACCATTCCAGCCTCTTTCTTCTTTGCCTCTTTAGCAGCCAGTTTTGGACAGTTCTTTATGATATGATCATTTCCTTTACAGTACTTGCAAAACAATTTCTGCTTTTCTGATTTCTTCTCATCTTTATCTTGGTTCTTCGATTGTGTAGCATTTGAAGATTTCTGCTTACTAGTAGAAGAGCCCCATTTTCCTTTGCCCTTCTGACTAGCCAGGAAAGCTTGATCTGCAACTCGCATAATGGACCTGTTCTGCCTGGACTGATCTTCCTGCAACAGAACAGAGACTAACTCCTCAAATGATAAGGCATTTGGATTGCCTTTCATCATCAACCGAAGAGTAGAAGCAAAACTGTGATATGAGTCAGGAAGACCATTCAGAACGGTCTGCACAAGTGAGCTATCTGGTATAACCTCATCAGCTGAAATCAACTGTTCCTTCAAATCTTTGATCTTCGTTAGGAGACTGTCCATAGAATCACCTTCATTCATGTGCTCACTCTCCAACTGTTTTCGGAGGTAAGCAACACGAGCCTCATTCCTAGCTTGGTACAATGTGGTAAGTGTATCCCAAGCATCCTTTTTTGTTCTGCAAGAGCAAATGTGAGGAATAATGGCACGTTTGACAGACAAAGCTATCAATGCATGTGCCTGGGCATCTCTGCCATCCCAGCGAATCTGCTCTGCAGTAGGTGCAACAGAAACAGCAGCATGAACAGGAATCTACACAATATCATCTTCGACACCATCTTCATCAGCTCCAGCACCTGTATTTGCAGTACCTGTAGTTGCAGGTGTAACAAGACGTCTTTCAACACCCTGCACAATGTTCCACAGTCCTTTTGCAACCAATACATGTCGCATCATATAAGCCCATAATGGGTAGTTGGTACCATCCAACTTATCCTCAACAGCCAACATACGGAATACATCACTGCTTTCAGCCATGGCCGGTGACTAAAATACCTTGATGCAGAAAATTGACTGTATCTCAAAAAGTTGAACGGAGCTGCCCAGACGAGTTCTGCTAGACCTATAGCAGACTTTGAGATGCTTAAACTAGCAAACAGAAACCAGTATATACCTTTGGCACAAAAAGATGAAATAGCCTGCACAAGCATTGCGATAGTGCGTTCGGAGGCCGAAACGAGCTCAGATCGCGATTTCGGCACCACAAAGCGAAGCCTTTTTTATCTCGGAAACACCTTGAGTATGCTCACCAAATTTCGTGCGAATCTGAGACTGCAAACGGAGGAGTGTCGACGGCACCCTAGAAGAAGGGACGACCTGCTCTGATACCAATTGTTGGAGATGGACGTCTGTGGAAGCACACGAACAACACAAGGAAGAAGAAGAATCTTGGAGCACAAACACACAATACTGAATGTATTACTAGAGAATGTACAAAGATAAGTAGCCCATTAGGGCAATAGGCGTATATACAAGCCGGGGGAAAAAAACCTCCTAAAGAGGGAAAAAAGTGCCTCGGCGGTCCTAGAGTGTTCACACACATCACTACCTAAATATATCAACAGATATAGCATCTACCCATAGGTAATTAGGTAACTTTTCTCATTCAACATAGACCTAGCAGCTTCAACAATTAACATTTCCTTCTCTCTGCCACTCCATTCAATTCAGGAGTGTATCTTGTTGTTACTTCCCTCTTTATGCCTCTGTCTGTAGAAATGAATCAAATTCATGTGAAAAGTACTCACCATCTCCATCAGATCTGATCATCTTCAAGCTCCTTCGTGTTTGGTTTTTAACTAGTGCCAAGTACTTCTTGAAACATGTAAATACCTCATCCTTATGCTTCATGAAATAAAGGATTGTCCATCTACTATATGTTGGAAATTTAGTAGGCCCATAACTAATACCACAGGTCCATGGTTCCATAGGTCCGTAATCTACAACATAGAATCCAACAATCTTCCAAATACTGACAAAACATGAACATACCACACTTAATCATACAAATGATGAGAAAAAGATAGAGAAAGATTAGAAAACATGTGTAAAGTGTTACGTAAGCCACTGCTTACTCACACTATCATATATACAAATGTTCGAATTACAATGTGGGAGTCAAAATCTCAACCACTCTATGTGAACAAAAATAGATGGAAGAGTGTATATACAAATGTAACAAACATATTCAAATGTATGGATAGAAATCTGAATATATATGAGATCTGTGACCTAATAGGTTGTAGAAGAGTGAATATGAGTGATAAAAAGAGGAGGGATTAGTCTAAAACTGATAATCAGCAAACCCTCATCTGAACTTAGGCTATGGAAGACCCTAAATCAGATATGTTTGGGAAAAGATCACATACTTACAAAAGTAGCAAAGAATGCTAATAAGTTTTTTGCCAAAAGTCCTCAAACTCATATGACCATACCTTCTTTAACACCTCATCCAAATATGCATGAAGCATACATGTACTGATTCTCCTTTAGATATGCCGAATAGGACTTCTTCTAATATGGATGCCACTGCCTCCATAAACTCCAAGTAGTACATGTGTGCATAAAGAGAATATGTACCTGAATTCTTAACATAACATGCAAATCTTATGTTAACGTCCATCCAATGTCTTTGAAGTACACCAAAACCTTCATATAGAAGACAATCTTCAAATACATCATGTAGATGGCTGATCCACACCACCAAGCTGCTAATAGGCAAGTCCTCTCCATAAGCAAGAGTGTGAGCACACTCTTCTCCAAGAAGAACTCCATAGCTGCTCCTCAACATGCTCCTAGCATGCACCATGGCTGCCCCATGTGTGCTAGAGCACCACCTCTAATGAGGGGCCAAAGCTGGCATTGCCAATTGGTGTAGGATACTAGACAATGCACCAAACATGTTCTTATATAGCTTTGAGTACCCTCCAAAAGCACCATCCAAAAAGCTATCGTTCCAAAATCAATCGTGACATTACAAAGACAAAAAAACGAAATAGCGTAGACGTTACTTCGTGATTTTCCCGATATTTTTGCGAAGTAGTTTTTCTAAAATATCATGTTTGCTTCCGGCGCTATAGACGGGGATCGAACCCATGCTATTAGGGTGAAGGCAACTTGTCTCATCCAACTTACCCGCTAACGTTGTTTGTACAAAAGAGTATAAAAACAAATAATATTTTAATTGTATTGGGCACGGGCACGTGTGGAACTTGAAGAGAGTAATATTAAAATACTTCATATAGCTATTGTTAGACCATTTGATATTGGCTCCAACAATCCCCCCTTTAATGTCACAATGGTACAAGGTTCAATAACCTGCAAAACTTCTGATGTTTGCAAATTGCCATGAGCTCCAAACTCGTACTCTCGAATTGACCTTCAAACCTTTTCTTCAAAAGCCTTCTTCAAAACTGAATTTGAATTGCTTCAAACTTCAAAAAATTGCACTTGCTGAATATGTACCATAATACCTGAGAAAATATGCAAACTAGATATCCAATAGTGTACACATCAAGCAATCACTACTTGACAACAAATGTAGCATGTACTAACTCTAAAGCTGCTATCTCTTGTCTTCTCAAACTTGAAAACATACACCAGGGTCCTCATACTTGCATTTGCCTTACAAAAGGTTTCTCAACATACTTCTGCTATGTCATGTAAATACACTAAACATAATCAAGAGCTGAATCATGGGACTTGTGACTGACAGCTCACAACTTAGTGTATTATGAACACTAGCTGGTTCACCTCTGACTGTACTCAACTCAACTCATCCTATGAGTCTCATCAAAATATCATATCTATGATGTCATCATGTCTACATCCTTGTTCTAACTGTAAGTCCTTCATACCTCTTTCCTTCAGAATATGGTATAAACATATATGTGTGCACCTCTGAAAAATACCTCTCTGAAATATCAAATTTCTCTTCAATAGAATTCTGGAACTTTCTCCTGAACAAGAACACCTAACAGGAACTTTCTCCAAACATTCTCCTTCTTCCTTCTTCTTTCAAAGCTGGAACATAAAGAGAAACTGACAAAGGAAATATACG
>CM035424.1:116595364-116777864 GCA_020310875.1 Ceratopteris richardii
GGTCATGGCTAAAAACAGTGTTGTATTCTATATGTTGGTTGTTGAGGATAAGTTGGATGTTACCATTTATCGATGATGGGCATTTAATGATGCATCATGTATTTGTCCAACAAGTACCGTGGAATATTGTGAAAGGTTTTCAAAAACTTCCTACTACACATGAAAATATAGTTACGGAAATTGAGGTGGATGGCTTCGAATATGATGATCTTCGAGATCTTGTTCGTGTTGTGGTTCATGTTGCACCTAATATAGAGGAACTTCGTTGCAATTGGGATACACTTACCACTTTATATCAGGCAAGGAATAAGGTTCATGTTGCTTACCTCCAAAGAGAGTTGGAGAGTGAGCACATGAATGAAGGATATTCCATGGACAATTTTTTGACAAAGATCAAAGATTTGAGGGAGCAGTTTTTTTCTATTGATGAAGTCTTGGTAGAAAGTTCACTTGTGCAAACTGTTTGAATGGTCTTCTATATTAATATCAAAGTTTTCCTTCTACTTTTTGATTGATGACAAAAGGCAATGAAAATGCCTTGAAATTTGAGGAGCTAGTATGAGTTCTATTGCAAGAAGATCCATTTAGCTAGAATAGGTTCATTATGTGTGTTGCATATCAAGCTTTCTTGGCTAGTCAAAAGGGCAAAGGTAACTGGAGCTCATCTATTCGTAAGCAAAAATATGCTAATTTTGCACAATCAAAGAAGGATGACAAAGATGAGAAGAAAATAGAGAACCAAAAATTGTTTTATAAATACTATAAAGGAAATGATCATGTCGTAAAGGGTTGTCCAAATTTAGCTGCAAAAGAAGCAAAGAAGAAAGAGGCTGGAATGGTTGTTGGAGAGGCCTTTACACCCAAAATAGAGTTTACTAATCTTATGAAGAATGAATAATGGCATTTACTAGTATTTGCAGTTATGACCGAGCTTTTTATGAACAGTGTATGTTTGCAATAGACTCAGATGATTGGTACTTTGATAGTGGGGCAACCAAACATATTAGATCACAGTGTAATTTCTTCACTTCACTTGAGTTTGACCCTATAGAGAATACTTTCACATGCACCAAAAACTCCTTTTATCATGCCATGGGAGTTGGTAAGATCATTTTGACTACTACTGATGGTAGTACTTTTACATTTAGGATGCTTTATTTATGTTAGGGATCAAGAAAAATATGTTATCAATTTTAGCACTAGCCAAGATCGGCTTGGTTTTAAAATTTGTTAATGATAGATGTGCAGTTCATGATGTGTCAAATGGCAATGTCATTATTGCTTCTGGCATTTTATGACATGGGTTGTATAAGCTCATAGATTATGCAAAATATGTGAATGATTCAACATCTGAAGTTTGTTGATGTCTGAAACATCACAGGGAATGAATTAATGTGTCAATAGAACACCTCTATGGTCACCATTAACTCAATGCTCCTCCAAACCTTGAAAAATGATAGGTTAAACTATGATAGGTTTGTCTATCACTCTAGATTAAGGCTCACCTATTGATAGTGTCTTTTCTTCCTTTGTTTGCACTTCTTGATTCTTAGCTCTCCTTTGTGCTCTCATTATAGGTTGAATGGGAATCAACTCCCCCCCCCCTTCACTAAATGGAATGTCCATTACTTCTGTTATGTTCAAGTGAGTTGATCTTGCATTGTTGGTAGGATTTTTAGGGTAATTATAAAAGACATACTATTTCCCAAAATCAAGGTGAAATTCTCCCTCTACCTTGGGTATTAGTGGTGGTTGAGGGCATTTCCAAATGAAATGGTCCCTTCCACATTGATAACATGATCCTTTGGTAATGGTGCACTTGGATAGGACCTAGGTGGATTTCATGGACTCAAGTTCCTAAAGCTATCATAGTCACTCTAGCACCTCCTATTGAGGATTCCCACCTAGACAGTAAGGTTCATAACATTCAAGCCTATACTAATCTATCATGTAAACATTGTACACTATGCTAGAAGCAGATGAGTTAGGATTGGCTACAATTAGCACTATGGCTCTCTCAAGGTTGTCAAATCTAGTGAATTTTATTGGAACCACATGTGCCACAAGTCGTGGTTTCTTTTGAAGGATTGTTCGAGGAACATTGTAAGGTGGTAGGTTTGGCCTACTAGCTATTGACTAGGTGGAGGATTAAGAACCTCTCCATATATTTCTCTTGTTGGATAGGGATACACTCTAGTTTGATACAATAGTGTTTGTTTCACTTGTTTGTTGCAATAATATTCTATGCAATGGTTGGTCCACTTCTATTCAATCATATAGTATAAATATGATCTAGACGAGATACTAGCTCTAGATTGGGACATGTTGGAGTGGGATGGTCACTTTCATAATGAAGTAATCATCATAAAGTATTTTTTCTAGCTGGTGGATTCCCCACACATTGTGTTCATGCCAATTTTCTTAGCCACGAAGTAAAGTAATTCTTCTATAAAAAGTCGATGCTTGTTCTAGGATTGACCATGCTTAGACTTGAAATCTTCACGTCTCTAGTGAGGTTATCTTCTAGATTTATCCACTGAAGCATTCATTGAGAACTTTAAGCCATTTGATGTATAACATGGATCACAATGTTCTTTGGTGAGCCATTCAAGAACAATGAGATTGTTTTTAGGTCATAAAAGGCACATAAGAAAAGAAAAAAAGAGAGGAAAAGCTCACACACAAATTTTGACGAACCTCTCTTGTTTAAGAGGAAAAAAATATTTAAAAGAGTGAGCTCCATTGAGCTACATACAAAAAATAGAAACCTTATTCACATCGAAATAGTTGGCATAGTTAAAGATAGTTTGAGGAAACTAGTTTAGCTATTTTTAACTACTTATTAGAGGATTCTAACCTTGATTATCTCTTATACCTTACAAAATGAAGGTGTCCACTCCAAGAGATCAAAAAACCTAATTTGATTGTGTAAAAGTCTTAATATGTGGATCTTCACATTAGTGGGTTGGAGCAAAATTGAAGAAACCTAAACACCAAAATTGTTCATCTCTTTATGCATACATTTTGACTTGGACATTTGAAATTTAAAGAGATTCAACCCAAATATTGTTTTTGTTGTCTCTTTTCTCTCCTCATTGGCATTCTTCTTAGGAGTCATTACCTTGTCGTGTTCTTCTAACAATGACCTAGCAGCCTATACCCTTTATGGTGGATGATGAAAGTGGAAGGTATTTACCACTTTTATGTATGTGAGGGGCAAGATTTTCAAAAACTTGTGGCCTTGATGGTAACTAAGGAAATTAAAATTAGAGGTAAGAAATCGAAGGGAAACGAGGCCTAAGTGTTCTATGTATGTAAAGTCAAGAGTAAAGGAAGAGGATAAGGAAAAATAGAAGAAGAAAAAGAAGAGGTCGAGGAAAAGATTCAAGTAAAGAGGAACGAGACTATTCCTCATCAAAACAAGAAGGGATGGACATAAAGAAACATGAGGAATATAAAAAAAATACAATGGATAAAAATTAGATGGATGCTATATATGTCAAAAGTTTTTACATTTGTCAAGATATTGATATCAAGATAGAGGCAACAATCAAATGTACAACTCCTCATATAAGGGATAAGATAACTATTAGCTAAATATGACAAGAAGAGGCATGATCAATGTTGGAGTTTGAGGTCTACAGAAGCACACAAACAACACAAGGAAGAAGAAGAATCTTGGAGCATAAAAGACATATGTTCCCCCCCAATCAAAATGGAGGGTGCCCATTTTACATGCTGACATATTATCGGCCAAAACCAAAAACTATTTGCAGCACATAGATACTTGGGAATTTGCTTTCAATGGATATCCAGATGCATGCCTAGAAAGATCATCAATGAATGTCTTGAATTAAAGGTAGTTCCCAAAAGAAGGTGTCTACATAGGACAACAAATGTCATTATGAACAAGCTACAATTTCTAAGTAGCTCATATTGAACCATCTTTTGGGAAGGAGGTATGCTGCATTTTGCCCAAAATATAGAATTTATAGACATGTTTATGAGGTGCTTCAAGTTTTGGCAGAAGGGAAACCATTTCAAATTTCTTTAGGTGTAGCAAACTAGCAAAATTTAGATGACCAAAGCATGCATGCCAAAGCTTTACATCAGACATAGCCTGAGAATCTTGATCTTTGTTGGAGAAACAATCAGAAATTGGACATTAATTTGAAGGTCAAAGTCTAAGAAGAAAAGCACATGCCTATGTGCAGGGACAATTTCAGACATGTATTGTATTTGTAAAGTTAGACTTAACTTTAGTTCTAGAGTTTTTCAAAAATCATGAGAATGAGAAAATCTATATAAGTTAGTTTGTATCAATTGACGCGGTGAGAGAAAATGAGGTTAGAAGAAGGAAAGAGAGATTTTGTATGACTGAGTATAGTCGGGCTTCTCTGAGAGAGAAAGCACCTATAAAGTTTTTGAGTTTTCATAGCTATCAGAAGAAATAATAGAAGTTATGTGTATGAGACTCTCTCCTCCATCTCCATGCTCTGCCTACTGTGTAATGATGTCAAAAGTTGAAGTTTTCCAAGCAACTCGATGCCTACCATTGAGTTTGAGCTGATAAGTTCTAATTTTCTTCTCTGCATTCTAACTACTATTAAATCTCTTTGAAAACATGAGGTTTGTGGAGCAACTCGATGCCTAGCATTGAGTTTCAGTGTGAAGTCGATAATTAGCAGTCTTGGATCCATAGATGAAGATGCTGAAGATCACAGATTGATTGCTCAATTGCTTGAAGGTTTGAGAGGAGATGAAAGGTGGAAACCTTTTGTCTTATCAATAGAGCTTTCTTTGAATCATTATGTTCCAGATTTGAATCAATTTCTTGGTTTGATGCTCACATTTGAGCAAGACTTGAAGGGAGATGGAGATAAAGGACAAAGTTCTGCAATGTACATGAAGAACAAGAATAAAGGAGATAAAGGTAAAGCAAAGGATGAAGAGGAATCGAGTTCTCAAGTTTATTATGCTAGAGGTAGAAGCACTGGTAGAGGAAGAGCAAGAGGTTTTAGAAGAGGAAGAGGTAATCAGAATAACAATAAGAAGGCTTGCTCGGTCTATGGATTGAATAATCATTTGGCTCATGATTGTTGGCATAATCAGCAAGGATCAAATCAAAGTTAGAATAACAATAGCAGAGGCAAATGTGGAAGATATCAAAGTAATTCTCAGAGAGGTAGACAAAGTCAAAGAGGAGGCTATGGTAGAGATGGAGGAAGAAGTTGGGGATAGAATCAACCCTACAACACCACCTACTATAATTATGCAAACAACACACAGAATGAAGGTCATACATCATTGATGATGAATTCAATCAGCACATCAGATAAAGAAGATCTAAAGGTATTTTACGTTGACTCTAGATGTTCTAATCATTTGTCAGGAAACATAGAGTTGATGTCAAAATTGAAAAAAGGCATTTCTAGTCATACAGTTCAAACAGGTGATAATACAAGACATAATGTACATTCAATTGGAAACGTGAAATGCAAGAGTGGAGCAAATTTTCTAACCAATGTTTTGTATGTTCCCACAATACCTAAAAACTTGATTAGTGTGGGACAGATAGTTGAAAAAGGTTTTCAAATCAGGTTTACAAATGAAGGAGTATTTGTTGAAGCTCTAGAGAATGGATATAATCAAATTGTCTATGGTAAGAAAGAAGATAGACTCTTTAGTTTAAGAGTGCAAGGGAACATTGGTCAAGCTTTGATCACACATGGTGAAGGAGTGATTATAGAACTTGATCTCTGGCATAAGAGATTAGATCATTTCAATGGAAGTGCTTCATTTTTAACAAGCAATAGCTACTAGAAAGCTCTTCTCTTCTATTTTCATCTACTAAAAGGTCTTGGAGAAATAATATCTATGCTAAGAGAAATAAGCAAAAGAGTGAAGGTATGTCATTTTGGTGTTTAGAAATTTCTAAAGAAGAGGTTAGGAATCCTTAATGTAGGACATTCTTTTGTAAGAATGATGGATTTGAAAGGTAGGGAAGAGATAAGTGCTCAGCTATCCAAAGATTTATACATTAGTTGCATAGGTGTAATGGAGGCCCATTCACATCTTGATATGTTCGTTTCTCACATGCATCATTAGAGTTTGTCTAGCTTCATCTAAAAAGCTTTCTATGAAAATGCATACAAGAAGCTCAAGGACAAGCATCAAGAATACTATACCATTAGTTTCTTTCTAAAAGGCCAAATGAATTCTAGAAATTTTGTTTATGTTAGTGATAATAAAACATATAATCAGCCACAAAATATATTGAGACAACCCATTTGTGAAACCTACATATAGCAAAAGTGTACTTTGTTTTCTTTGGTTTTCTAAACATTTCTATAGTTTGCAAAGATAGGTATAGATAGTATTTGCAACATTGAACAAAAGGATAATCTTTGCCAAGACTCATTTGTTGCATGGCCACACTTTGGGAAAAAGTTATTTCTGGTTGTAAAAATGGAACAAAAATTTGGTATGGGATTTGGATATATAAAAGGGGTTTGGAAAGGAAAAGGGGAGAATATGAGGCTAATCCATCATTATGGGATTATACATGCATGATACCAAGATTATTAGATAGATTTATTGAAAGTTATGGGGAATTGCAAGAAAGAATTAAACACACTACATACATTCTAGATTATGAGTTACCATTTGAATTTAGAGTGTGTTTTAAAAAGAATGGAAAAATTGATTCATGTATGCATGAGCCCTTCAAATACAAAAAGAATGAAAAAATGCACATAAGGATGCATTGGTACATGCATATGCATTAAAGGAAGAAATGAAAGATGATAAATTGTGTGTGAATTCCACATCTTTCTCTAATGTTGACTCATTGCATGAGAAAGTTGACCCTAAAATCAATTTATTTTATGAGCATACTCATACTATGACATTGATTGGTGATGATATGCATGAAAATGTTATGTATTTGGATGATTATGGTATTGCACATAAGGAATCATGTACACATAATATGCATACAAATGAATTCACTACAACAATCACTATGATACACAATAATCTTGCTCCAGATTTTGATGCTCATTGTGAAGAAATAAGTCACATTCATTCATTGGTTCATTACATGATGATGGTAAAGAGAATACACTTGCTCCCATTTTACCTCTATTTATTGAAAATGAAAGCACATATGATGTCACATTATGTAATCTTGATGCTCCACCAATTTTTGATATTTATGATGATGATGATATGATCATATTGCATGATGCAAAGTATGTCTCTTTACCTATATTTGATGTATATTATGATGATGATTTGGAATGCATTGATAATGCATATTCACATACTTTAATGGAAGCCACATATAAGCATGATTCCATATTGAATGATACTATTACACCCATGTTTGATGCATATACGGGGTGTGTTGATGAAGGGAATAAACATAATATTTTTTCCACCTTTGTGATGCATAGTAATGAAGGAAATGATGAGAAAAATGTTATTTATGTTAGCACACGTGTTGCAACATTGATTGAGGATTGTGGAAAACATTATTTGTCATTCATGGATCATCCTAGCCACCCAGTTCTATTTCAGCTCTATTTCACTTATGAAGAAAAATTACCTCATAAGGAAAGCACGAGTAGGTTTCCAAAGCATATCACACAAAAGATAGCTTTGAAGTGTGCCACTCTCTATTTGATTTTTGATTGTAGATGCATATGGGATGGATATGATGAATAATAATCCATGCTCTCATTCTTTATGTGAGTATTATCTCATTGTTATGATATGGAGATTTGTGGTTGGTTCGTTCCCTCATGTACTAATGATGTTTATGTTTGGAGGAAGTATTTGCTTGTTTGTGCATATTCTAGGTTGCCATAAAGATGCATTGATATGGAGTATTTTGATTGATGATGTTGAGCAAATTAATGTGCTATTTTAAAATTTGAAGCAAAGCATGGAGCATGATGACATGAAGCATGTTGATATGGAGCATGTTGAGCATAATAAAGTGAAGATTGAAGACGCCATCCAAAGCAGATCGATCTTTATTACATTCTATGACTCACTCAAATGGAGTCAAATTCATATTTTATATCCTATGCGGTGGATTTTGATGTATCTCAAAATGTATTCATACATGATGCATTTCACCCTTTACAAAGAATGTATATAATGACGAGAAATCACCCAACCACTTTTTGCATCCTCATATAGAAGCATATTTTAGGAAGGGCGACGTGCTATATATATGAGGAGTATATTGTATATCTTCGCATACTCCTAGGCATTGTACTTTGCCCCTCATATATATAATTTGTTCGGAAATATATGGTATTATTTTACTTTCCATACCATGCATTTGGGCCATGCACTTTGGTTGGTGGATAGAAAGCCTAGGATTGGTATGCCATGTGTGGTTTCGGATCCATCATGTGTGCCAGTGTTAGCTGGCATATGTGCATTGCACTTTAATGAGTGGTTTGGGTTGATGGAATAATAAAAATCCCTATTCTACGGGTGCAATTATAGGGTGATGAGGAGATCTTGAAGGGTGTGAACATTCCCCTAAAAAGGTTATATATATAAATCATTTGATGAATAAAAATATGTGCATCTAGTTGCTCTAACGTCTTGGCCTAGGAATTCGTGCGCTAACTCCCATTCATGTCCAATTCGACTATGCATGGCAACGTTCTCATCTCTCTCTCTCTCTCTCTCTCTCTCTCTCTCTCTCTCTCTCTCTCTCTCTCTCTCTCTCTCTCTCTCTAAGAAGCGACACACCACCAACAATGCACATTCATGTGATCTAACACAACAACTACATTTCATAAAGTTTTTGATCTAGTAAAGAGGGTCATGGTGAGGTTTTCCCTAACTGAGGGACAACTTAATTTTAGATCTTCAGTGATGTAAGTGGAAAACATACCCTAGCCTCACCATAGGAGATGTATGTTAGTGTGTTTATAAGTGCATGATAGCCAAGTTGGCTTCTTTTGGTGATTTGGGCTTTTGTAGTGAGTAATATACTCTAAAAGATATGCAATGAAGAATTCAGGCATTTTTTAATGCATTGTTGGGCTTCTATGATTGCATGCTCCAATTACAAAGAAGTCATTGTCATTTTTTTTCACAGATTTTGTAGTTCAGCCATATAAGGGCCAATTTCTAGATTTATACTTGGCCTTGAACATCATTATTTTAGTTAGAAGATATTAGTTGGTTTTTCTTATTTGGTTCTTGCTAATCATATATCCATTTTAGCAGGGAGATGCTACTAATTTTTTTCTAGACTTTGGACTTAGCCATATTCTATCTTCACATATTCAATGCCATTGAAGATACTCTTTCAGTCATGGCATCAGACTCTCGAAGGCATCTGCTGGATCTAAGGTTGTTGCAAGAAAATAAAAGAAATGATAAAATTTACAAGGCAAAGACAACTTCAAGATATGCAAAGTTTGATGGATCTATTTTTTTTTTCTTATGGAAGAATCAAATAGGTTATGTTTTAATTCCATATCTATGATCTTCTTGGTTGACATGCTATGAATCTATTGGGGACCCAAGCTTGTCACTATCTTGGAGTTGTTATATTGACATCTGGACTCTTTGATTTCCTAGTTTTATTTAGTATCACCTCGGTTTGACTTTGAGGAAATAAAGTTTTAGTGATTCCATTTGTAGAGATGATTTATCCTTGGTTTCTAATGAAGTTGATGGCTCTAATTTTGACCTCATCTCTCCCATAGGTTGAGATTGATCCTCAGTTTCACACCCACTAGTTGAATTATCACTGATAGGGAAGTATGATGCATTAGGAGTAGGAGCGTGAAAATAATGAGGATATAAAAACAAAAATACACCATGGGTATGTTCATTTTACACTATTACATAACTTTGTACAAAATTTATTCAAGCTAAATGCTTTCCTAACCAATCTCTCCCTATGATTATTTGTTCCCTTCTTCATCAATTACCAAAAAATTCTCAAGTGAGACTAGTCCTTCTACATTCAAGAAGATTGTTGTTTTACCTATATAGGATATTCCTTTTATTTCAACCTCTAAAACATGTGTATAAGTTTGATAAATACTTCTTTCATGGACCATGCTAAATCAAGCTTGATAATACATTTTGTTGCACTAGTTTGTGTTGAATAATTAGTTCCAAACATGGCATGTACATATGGTTTTGCATCATATAATCCAAAATTATGAATAACTATGGTGTAGATGTGGACTGGTAGAGCTTATGGGATTTATAAAAAAAGAATTTGCATTAGTTGTTCAAATCAAAGAATCCCTTTCTATTTGAGTTTCGTCACATATACACTCTTCCTTGGTCTTTATGTTCTTAGCAATTCAAATTCTTGCCAATATTTCACTAATCAAAGTTATGCATCTACTAATGCAGTTAGGCAAGTCCTCTCCTTCAAGTTTCATTAACTGGATCACACCTCTAGTAGAGATTTTCTTAACTAAAGATGGTCCATGTTCTCTCTCCTAAAGCTTCTTGGAATGTTGTTTTAGTGTGTACACTAAACAAAGTCTCCTTCTTGTAAACCCTTATCTTTAATATGATCATCATAATAAGATTCCAAACTTCTATTTACAACATATATGTTTGATATAGCTCTTAGTTTGGTTTCTTGTAATTTTTCTAAGAGCTCAATATGGTTGGGCAACTCATGTCCTACCCTTTCATGGGACTTTGCCACTCTTAGTGTAGAAATCAAGAACTCGATCACTAGGATGAGATTCTGACCATACAACAAATTAAATGGTGTTGTTGCTAACACTCTTTTGTATGTAAATAGATAGGCCCAAACAGCATGATAGAATTGTTTGTACCAATATGAGCATTTTTTATTCACTAGTTTGGTCAAGATTATGCATAAAATTTTTAGTCATACTTTCAGCATGACCATTAGCCTAGGGGTGATACGGAGTTGATTCTTGTGTGCTGTTAGAAAATATTCTAATTGGAACTCAATGACTTAAATAAAGTGTGTACCCCTATCGGTGACAATTTCAATGCGAGGTCCAAATCTAGTGATCAATTCTTTGAATAGAAATTTGGCACTTGTAAGCGCATCACAACTTCTTCTACCTCAAACTTCAACCCATTTCATTAGATTAATTAGTTTCAACCATGATATACTCAAGATGTGAGCCTTTTTTTGGGGGGCTAACTGATCCAAAAAGTTATATTCCCCATTTGGAAAAAGCTATTTCACTCATCATAGGTTGTGATAGCATCTGAAACTTTGGTTGATCCAAAAAGTTATATTCCCCATTTGGAAAAAGCTATTTCACTCATCATAGGTTGTAATGGCATCTGAAACTTTGGTTGATCCAAAAAGTTATATTCCCCATTTGGAAAAAGCTATTTCACTCATCATAGGTTGTAATGGCATCTGAAACTTTGGCTGATCCAAAAAGTTATATTCCCCATTTGGAAAAAGCTCTTTCACTCATCATAGGTTGTAATGGCATCTGAAACTTTGGTTGATCCAAAAAGTTATATTCCCCATTTGGAAAAAGCTCTTTCACTCATCATAGGTTGTAATGGCATCTGAAACTTTGGTTGAGCCAAAAAGTTATATTCCCCATTCGGAAAAAGCTCTTTCACTCATCATAGGTGGTAATGGCATCTGAAACTTTGGTTCCTTGACATATTTCATATCCCTCCACAAACATTCTCACATCTATGTGGAGAGTTGTCCACCATAATTCAGAAAAAAAGATTTGTTTGGTGATTCTTTTAGGAGAGAAATATCCTCTTGAACCTCCTCCATGGTGGATTTCCAAAATAGGAGGGTATTCACTCTCATGGATACATAGTTGCAAGAACTTATCCCTTCCACATCATAAAAATGATTTCGTATTAGAGCGTACTTTTAAAATTCTTCCTCAAGCAACTTTTTTTTAGAAAGAGTGCTTTTCAACCTAAATGAAACCATCAAAAGGTTTCCGCATGTTGACGTGCTTGTTAGCTACTTCAATATCAAACTCTATCAATAGCAAAGTCCAATGAAAATTTTTCTCGTGTTGCATGGCTTGTCAACTAAGTAGAAATGATCTTTTTTCTTTTAATATAAAGGAAGTTCAGCCTTAGCCTACTCTCCCTTAATTAAAAGAGAAGTACAAGCGAAGGGGACTAGTGCCCATGGGAACCCCTGAATCCCACAATGCAGGGGTTGACCAAAAACTTGAATTTATTTTCAAGAAATTAGTTTCTAAATTTATTGATAGTATAAATCATGCGTCGAACCTCTCTTTCAATTGTGGTGTAGTTCTATGATGCGATTTTGAGCTATCTACTAGCATAGGTGAAAGGAAATTCAAGTCTCCTTTCATTTGGAAGTTGCGCTATGATACACTCGATTGTGTTATTGGACACCTCAACATGGAATTTAAAAACTTTGTTCCAATTATCCACCTTTAGTATTGGTGTGGCAACCAATTTGTGTTTTCAACTCTTTTGAAGGTTTATCACACTCTTCCATCCAAATTTTGTGATCAAATCATTGAGGGGTCACACAACAATTGCATACATGTTGATAAATGACCCATGAGAGCTTGAAACTCTTTACTACTTTTTGGCTTCAAAAAATCAAAACTATGACTTTGATCTTGTCTTCATCAATTGAAATTCCAGTTTAGAGACTATATAACTCAAAATTTTCTTTGATTGAATGATGAAGACACATTTCTTAGGGTTTAAGGAGACTCGATACTATCTACACTTAGTGTAAAGCTTCTCAAGCACAAGGATGTGCTCTACTCTTCGTGGAAAATATGTATACATATCATCCACATAGAATTCCAAAAACTTCTTAAGGAATTCTTTGAAAAAATGACACATTAGTATCTAGAAAGTGGCAAGCACATTTATCAAACCAAAAATCATTGATTTCAATGTATGTATTCCTCACTCAGTAGCAAAGGTGGTCTTGTGTTGATCCTATGGAGAAATTCTAACTTGATTGTAACCCGAGAATCTATATAAGTAACTATTCACTTTCTTTCAGGCTACACTTTCCAAAAGATGATAAGTGATGGGTAGTGGATAACTATCCCTAATAGTGGTTGCATTAATTGTGTTTACATTGATGAAAACTCTTAGTTTTCCTTTCTTCTTGGTCACTACCATAATTAGAGACACCCATTTGATATGATCAATCTCATAAATAAAAATTGCCTCTAAAATCTTGCCAATTGTCATAGGTTTCTCCTGTTAGTATTTCTCATTTTGGATATAAAGTTACAATCTTTTGACTTTCAACCTTATATTTCTTGAAGTTTTTTTATAGTTTTATGCCATGATATTTCCTATCTCTTGAGGTAATACTCACTTTCTCTAGTGGTTTCTCTACTTTGTATAAAGTATCAACGTGATGGCATATAGAATCAATTGCTTGGCATATAGAATCAATTGCTTGAATCTCTTTTAGGAACTCGCTTTGAATGTCAAATATTGGCTCCATTGTGATGGAATTCATCATCATCACAAATCCGTTGAGGTACTTGAATTTGATCTTCTCTTTTACCTTCCTCAAGCACAACAACCATGAACGATCCAATAATATCATAGCCATCATTGTTGATAATATCATAGCCATCATTGTTGCAGTGCTCAATTATTGTAGTTTTGTTAATTTGCATCCAACCATGTGGTTCAAATTCTTCACCTTAGAATGTTTGAGGAATGTAGGTTGGGTTAGCTATGGAATTAGTTATATCTCTACGATTTAATCTCCCCTTTACAAGGTGACATCTTCCTTCATCCATGACTCTGAATCCAATGATTGATTAGACAAGAAATCATATGCATATCTCTGCAACATACTGCATTGGAAAGGAGGGGCATCCCAATGTTCAAACGTGTGTAAATTGATTTTAGTTGTGATATCTACACATTGCAGATAGAGAACATTATCACCCCAATCTCGCACCACTTTCAATTACCTAGAATCATTTCGTAATTCTTGATTTAATTGAAATTTCAGATTTTTAGATCATGGTCAAATTCTATTCCACATGCTCAGTTTCACATTTTCCAAAAAACCTATTGGATGCTCAATATGCCCATTAGCCAACTACAATTTCTGATGAGTAGGATGCAACGTAGATTTTATACCCACTTTTCCCATAGAGATTTAGTGCCTATCTCTACACGAGCCAATATCTAACATAGCTTTTGTTGTGTGCCCATTGAATGATTTAAGTAGCCATGTGTTGCCCTCATCTCATTCACTATATTCTCCTACCTTCTCTACTTATCTATTGAAATTCATGTCATACTCAAGCTATTTATAGCTATTTTATTCTTTGAAAGCTTAGCTTGAGTGGTTTTTGGCTGCACATATTTGGTTGATTGCTACTATAAGTATGGCTTTGTGTGTAAGGATTCTTCTACCGTCAAGGTGCATTTTGCCCAAGGATTCTTTATAGACTCAAAACTACATGTACTACTTTGTGTTTTGGTCATTGGGAATCTAACTAAAGTTTCCTTTCAAATGATAGATTCTCTTTCATATTCACTAGGCTATCGTGACAACACTTATTACTACTCATGTTCATTGTCAGATAGATCTTTCTAAGAAGCACTATTGTTTACTGAATAATTCATGAATTGAGAGTCCCCGCTATCTTGTATTTCTTGCACAGGAGGCCCTTGGTCATTTTCTTGTTCCTTCTTTTCTCTACCCTCCTCATTTTTCCTCTACCTTTTGTATGAAAAAGCTTATCACTAATTCTTCATCAACCCCTTCCACCATGGTTTCCTTTCTCAAGGTTTCTTGTTCATCAACAAAATTAGGTACCACTTGATTCTTGGTCGTTTCTTCCAATGGTGCACTCTTTTTACTAGGTTTTGATTGACACAACTAGAATTCATGGTGCATCATCAAAATGAGAATGAAGTTTTGAATTAAACATGTTATGATCACTCCTTGAGTATATTAACTTCTTCTAGAATATTTTTTGGATAATTCTATTTCTTGATTGCACATGCTAAGCCTTTCCTTCACCAAGCATCAGGGTAACAAGTATGGTGTGTTTCCACACTTGGACCACTTTTAACGTGAGCTTCATAAACTTTGAATAACATTTAAAATCCTCTTGGGAGAGGGTTTATAAGTATAGAACCAACCTTTTCTTTCCTAGAAGCTTCTATGGTCTCTAAAGCTATAGATTTCTCATTTCAGACTTCCTTGAGTACATCATGTAGGTGTTTTGCAAGGCTACCAATTTTCTTTTCTCATTTCTTGCTTATCGTTTCCCTCCTTTACCACCAAGTCAACTTTTTTTCTTTTTTCTCTTATGTCAAGTTTGGTCTTGCTCCGTGGGTTGGGGTGGTAAAGTCTTCTTCCTCCTTTAGCTACTCGACCTCTTGTTGTTTGGCTTGGGCACATGTAACCACTTGAAGAGGTAGTTGCCCTTCTTATTCACCTCCACTACCAATGGTTTCCACCATTTCAAGTAGTGTGTGATGGGTTCTTAGATTATGTGGATAATCCTTGATCAAGTGATCCTTCCCATAATCCTCACAATGACCCTAAATATTATACATGAACGTTCTTGATGGTTTAGATAAATCCTTCAAGAAGTGGTCACCACCACATTAGTATCATGGATCTTTAGGAGGTAGTGCATTCGTCATGCCATTAGTTTAGATTGATTGGAATCTTTTCCTAAAATCTAGGAAAAGAGAAAGTTTAAATCAAATCTACTTTTTGATTGACTGATTGAGAATCAATCCCAACCACTTCTAACTTGTGGCTTTTACGCCTTTTACTCTTCCCTTTTACAAAGGTAAATATATTGAACCTTACAAGAAATTATCATAAGTGATCAACCAATTAATACAAAGAAAATATGGCACATAAGTGCTATTCTTCAAGGCATATCCATAGCATTCAAATAATGGATTTGATGTAGTTCATGTCCACCTCAAGCATAATGAAAGCTTGATGTTCCAACAACTCCCTCTCAAGCTAAAGTATGCTTGACTCTTCATTCTTTGATAGGTTGAATACCTTCCATAGCCTTAAATCTACAAAGCTTCATCCCATCAAGTGTCTTTGTCATCATGTCTGCTATTTGCTTCTCAGTAGGAACAAATGAAATGTGGATTTCCTTTACCATAAGCTTCTCTCTTACAAAGTGGTAACGGACTCCTATGTGCTTTCTCCTTGCATGAAAAATTGGATTTGTAGCCAAATGCATGGAACTTACATTATCTCCAAGTAAGTGAGGCTTGGAGCTTACAAGTCCCAAATATGAGTACAACTCCGTGAGCCATATTGCTTCTTGAGTTGCAATAGTTAGACCTCTATATTCTACTTCATTTGAGGATAAAGCAAATGTTGGTTGCTCCTTGGAAATCCATGACACTAATTTTGAACATGTAAATGCTAAATATCCAAAGGTACTTCTTCTACCATCCTTTGCTCCTGCTCAATCTACATCTGAATATATTTTGATATCCAAATCTGAAGAGTAAGGATATTAAATACCCTCATTAAGTGTCCCTTTGAGGTATTTGAGTACTCTCTTTGCAGCATCCATGTGTGGTCTTCTAGGTGACTACATGAACTGACTAAGCACTCCCACACTATATGATATGTTTGGTCTTGTGTGAGTAGCATATATCAAGCTACCGACTAAACTTTGGTACTCTTTAGGATCATCAATCAGCTCATGTTCATAAACACTTAATTTATGGTTTAATTCCAAGGGTGTACCTACAAGCTTTGTGTTCTCCATTCTGAACTTGAGAATTAGTTCCTTAATGTATCTTGTCTAAGTTAGATACAGCCCTTCATCTACATAAATCAGTCGCATACCTAGGAAATATGTGAGCTCACCTAAGTCACTGATTTTGAACTCCTCTTGCATGTCTCCCTTGATCCTTTGAATGACATTCAAATCATCATCTATCACAATAATATCATCTACATATACACATAGATAGATAACCTCATTGTGATCTCTTTTGTTGAATAGAGAACGATTTGAGTTGCTAGGTTTGAACCCTTGATCTTGAAGGTATATAACCAACCTATAATTCCAAGCTCTAGGATCTTGTTTCAATTGATACAATGCTTTTTTAAGTTTGCAAACATAAGATGTATGATTAGGATTTTCAAAACCTGGTGGTTATGACATGTATACCTCTTCACTTATCCAACCATTTAGGAATGCATTTTTCACATCAAGTTGGAGGAGTCTTCAATTTCTTGCCGCAGCTACACTTATCAATGTTCTTATTGTAGTCATGTTTGCAACTAGTGAGAATGTTTCCTCATAGTCTATACCATGAGTTTGTGAGCATTGTTTGGCAACTAAGCTTGCCTTGTACCTGCAAATTGATCCATCTGAGTTTCTTTTAACTTTATATACCCATCTGCAACCAATTACCTTTTCATTGGGTGACATTGGAACCAAATCCCAAGTGTCCATCTCATTCAATGCATCTATTTCTTCTTTCATGGCCTTTTCCCAATTAGGTTTCCCTTTGCCTCTTCATAGGTTGAGGGTTCCTCTAAAATTGAGTCCTTTGCCAAGTAGATTGAATGCTTTGTATTTCTTGAATTCCATATCTTTTTATCCTTTTCCTTTTCACCTTGGTCATCATCTGTATCACTTCTTGGATCCTAGACATGTGTATCATGGTTGCTTCCTAATTGATGAGAATCAAAATCAAGATCATATGGTAGAGTTACTGTTTGTTTGTCTTCATCATACCAAGACCGGTGTTCTTCAAACACAACATCCCTACTTGTACTGAATTGCTTGGTTGAAGGATTGTAGAACATGTAACCCATTTGAGTTGAGTCCTACCCAATAAACACCGCCTTTGTTGCCCTTTTATCTAGCTAACCTCTTATTTGTGATGGTACATGAACATAAGCTAAACAACCAAACACCTTGGAATGTCCAAGACTAGGTTTTTTTCCATACCATGATTCATAAGGCATCATACCTTGGAGTGATTTTGATGGCAGTTTATTGACAGGGTACACAGCAGCTGAAATAGCCTCTGCCCATAGATAATGTGGCAACCTCTTCTCTTCGAGCATTGTTTTGGCTGATCCAACCAATGTCTTGTTTCTTCCTCTGCAATTCCATTCGCTTGAGGAGATTACCTAGTAGTCACTTTCCTTTTGATATTTTTATCTTGCAAGAACTCATCAAACTCTTTGGAGAAGTATTCTCCTCCTTCATCAGATCTAAGCTTCTTGAGTGATATACCTATATGATTCTCCACATGTGCTAGATACTTTTGAAAGCAATCAAACACTTCATTCTTACTCTTCATAAAGTACAAAATATTCCATCTACTATGGTCATCAATAAATGAGACATAATACCTTGATCGTGCCAATGAAGGTTCTTGGCTTGGTCCCCATACATCTGTATGTACTAAGTCCAATAAGTTATTGTGGATGTAACTCTTAACACTCAAGGTCAATCACAAGGCATGGAACTACATCAAAGAAGTGGACACATAAGAAGAGGGAGCATGTAGAGAGCTCCAAGGAGCACATGTCAAATTTTTGTAGAAAATCCCTACAAAAATAGTGAATTTTGTCACTAAAAACCATTGTAAATACCATTTTCCATTTTGCAACTCCATTTTGTTCAAGATGAGGAGCCCTTGAGCTTGAGGAGTATTAGAAGTATCATCGTACCAATTTTCACAATTTGTAGACTCCGTTTGAGCCCTCAAATAAGCCCTAGAACCTAATTTTTAACTAGGCCAAACACTAGGTTTGGACAAGGCCAAAACTACTTAAAAAAGTATAAAAAGGGCTGAAGAGCTCATTTTTGGGGTTAGCTTGTTGTAGATTTGAGCTTGGTAAGGGAGTTCTTTTGTAATCAAATATCTTCCATTGTTCCACCCTTTGCTCTTACCTTGTGTGTGTGTGTATGTGTGTGCATGCTTGTGTGCTTTCACTCATGCACTTATGCCATCACTTGCTCTTGGACTTCATACCAGTTCTCACGTCTCTACGGATTGACATTTATGAGGTGAAACTCCTCATGTTGGTACTCACCATTGTGCTAGAGTGACACCAAATTTGGCGTTGTTGCCGGGGAGAGAGCTTGGAGGATGAGTGTGTGATGGTAAAACATAGAGAAGCGATGTTGGAAGGTAAAAAAATCACCAGTTTCAGTTCAGTTTCTGAGTTTTTCTTCATCGTCATCACCACCATTTCCTCCCACCTTCATCTTCTCATATTTTCTCCATTTTTGACCGTACATTCACTTTCTTTTCACTCGTGGCTACGAGAAAGAAGCTTAGAGGGAGTTCCGAGTTGAAATGCTAAAGAAATCCTCTTGAAACACTCCCAAAACATAAAAAAAATGATTCGTAGTCACACGGCATAAGAGAACCTGCGTCTGGTATCACGAGTGCAATATCTTGAGTTTGGTGAGCAACTTTGCATCCACATGCAGATAGGACTGACAAGGACAACATAAGGTACACATATCTAGAAAAATTTTTGAATTTGGACTTCAAAAACTCCAAGTATCGTGTCCAGTTGAGTTTTGGTATTGTGATACCAGAATTCTTGTGTATCGCGATACTTGTCAAGTATCGCGTATCGTCAAGTGTTGGTATCGCAATCGAAGTCGCCCGATGGTATCATATCGCGGTCCATCAGGTATCGTATTGTCCCAATCACGGTATCATATCATCAACCGAATGGTATTGTATCACATGCAAAGTTGGTATCATATCACCGACTCATTATCGTATCGTGTCGTGTTTTGGTATCGCATCATGTATAAGGTGGTATCGTATCATCTTGTACCCTAGTATTGTATCGTATGATTTTATTATCATATCGTCATCAGACCAAGTGTTGGCAGTATACGGGAAGAAGCAAATACGGGCATACATGCAGATCTAGCACTAAGGCAACCCTTTATTTTTTTCCAAACCCCTACACCATTTAAAAGTGATTCTTATCACTAAAAACCCTTGTAAATATCATTTCACCTTTTTGTAGCTCCATTCTATACAAGCCGAGGAGTCCTCGAGCTTGGGGAGCCTTAGAAGTAGTTGCCTGCCAATTTTCATATTTTTTAGATCTCGTTTGAGCCCTCAAATAAGCCCTGGAACCTAATCTTTAACTAGGCCGGACACTAGGTCTGAACAGGGCCAAAGCTAGTCAAAAACTATAAATAGAGCTAGAGAGCTCATTTTAGGGGGCTTCTTGTAGTTTTGAGCTTGTATGAGAACTTTGTTGCAATAGAAGTGATTCCATTGTCTTACTCTCTTTGTTCTTGCTGTGTGTGCGCGTGTGTGTGTATGTGTGTGCATGTTAGTGTGCTTCGCACTCACACATTTGTGCCTTCACTTGCTCGAGGTCTTCATACCATCCTCATGTCTTCCCGGATTGACATTAAAGGAGGTGCTACTCATCACTGAGCTACACCAAATTTTGGCGCCGTTGCCGGGGATTGGAGCTTTGAGGACGAGCGTGTGATGGTAAGACGTAGAGAGGACGTGTTGGAATGGTAAGTAGTAGGTAAATTTCTGATTTTTCTCCATCTCCATCTCCATCTCCATCTCCACCTCCTTCTTCATCTCCACCTCCACCTCCTTCTCCACTACATATTCCCTCTTCCTTGTCATTCCCCTCATTTGTTGTGTGCGAGTTTGAGAGAGAGCGAGCGCATGCATTTGTGTTGTGTGTTTTTTTTGCATGTTCTTGCAGGTACCAGCTCCATCACCATCTCCAACAAGCTCAGCAGGTACAGAATCCTTCTGCACAGGCCTCGAAGCGTTGAGCTCGAGCTATCGCGACACTTCGCAAACTTTGACTAATCGCGTTTCTGAGTGCACCACGACACTGCGCAGGCCGAGAGCACCTAGGGTCACAAGACAGAACTGAAAAATTCACCATATCCCGAGCTATCGCGACACCTCGAGGTATCGCGACACCTCGAAGTATCGCGACACACCGGCCCCACGACCTATCGCGACACCTCGGCGTATCGCGACACTCCCAAGTATCGCAACACCCCGACCTATCGCGACACTTCCACCTATCGCGACACCTCGGAGTATCGCGACACCTCGACCTATCGTGACACTCCCAAGTATCGCGACACTCCCAAGTATCGTGACACTCGCAAGTATTGCGACACCCCGACCTATCGCGACACCTCGACTTATCATGACACTTCCCACCTATCGCGACACCCCGACCTATCGCGACACCTCGGAGTATCGCGACACTCCCAAGTATCGCGACACCCCAACTTATCGCGACACTTCCACCTATCGCGACACCTCGACCCGACCTATCGCGATACACAGGCTTAACGCATAAATTTTTAGGATAACTTGATTGATTAAAATTGGGGTACTTTTTGGGCTTAATCTTGGACACATTGGGAGGATATAAGAGCCTTAGGAGTGGGCAAAAGACCTAGAAATCAGGGAGGAATTTCCTGAAACCTGAGAGCCTGTTTGGACCCCTAAGTGCCTGAATGGTCATAACTTCACCATACGAACTCCGATTGATGAGATTTTGGTCTCGTTGGAAAGCTTGTTGAAAATCCTACGTGGACCTTGATTGGTTTTTTGTAGAATCATACGTGGAGTTTTAGAACATGTATTTTCAAGTTGGCCTTTAGGTGAGACTAGGTGGTCCTAAGATTGAGGGGGTACAATGAGTTACTCCAGGGGGGACTGCAAATATTGATGTGTGTCTTTCAATTACTTGTGGTAATAGAGCTATACTGACTGGTGAGCTTTTGCAGGAACATTGTGTGCACTCAAGGCAATCCAAAGCAAGCTAGCAAGGGTGAGTACCAAGCTTGGGAGAAGGCTTCCTAGGCTTGTGCAGCAATCTGAGCAACCAGAGGATTAAGGTTGGAAGTTCTCTCAGCCCTCCTTTGTCAATTCCTAGCCTAGGCTAAGTACGACTTAGGTGTGGTAATTAATTAGGGCAACGTTAGGAACGAATCAAGTCCAAGAGAATTAATCAACCAAGTGCAAGAATTAAGTAGGTCTTAAGTGCGAAAACCCTAAGGGACAAAAAGTAAACTGGAGTTGATCACTTATCAAGTGCGAAATTCACTTAAGTACTCCTGACGACGCGATTTTAGACAAGATCATAAACATAATATTCAACTCAAAAGAACAAAGTGATTGGTGCAAATTAACCTGCAACGAGAGTGTGCTTGGGTCCAAGGGGGTAGATAAATCAGGCATATGAACCTTAGATCAGGAAGACACTTAGGCCAAGACAGACAAAGCCTCAGATCTTCTGAAGCTAGTGTCAATCACACTGCTAGGTCTTGGGCCCAGCAGTTGAGTGATTACCCATACACTCCACGATCAGAAACAAGTGATTCGGAAATGTCCTATCACATGGAGAGACCAGTAGGTAGTTCAGGGGTGGCTTATCTAGAAAACCCAGAAGGACCTTACAAGACTCAATTGGAATACATCAGGACTAATCGTCTAGGTGCTCGCATCTACGAAGATGGCCTGAGAAGATCTGTGGTCCAGATTAAGAACCCCGATCAACCCCATGGACTAGAACACCCGGTAGTTAAGTTCGAGAATGGAGCATACCTAGATAAAGAGGGGACTATGTATGTAGTCACCACTCTTCCTGATAGAACAGATGAGTTTGGAAATGTGATTGCGGAGACCGACATGGGTGATATAGAGCAAGGGAACATAGAGAGAGAGCCAAGAACCCCCCGTGGTAAATCCGTCTTGACCAGAATCATGACTCCAGAGTGGATTCCACAGGATAATAAAAGCTTAGATTTGCTTTTAAACCGAGAAACCGATGAGGCCTTTTGGAGGTATAAGCCTACCTTGCCTCATGAAGTAGGTGCTCTCACAATTTATGAGTTTAAAGACCCTGACAGCCCAGGTAAAGTAACATACCTAGACAATACATCAGAGAGGATCTTCGTGGTCACCGAGCATGGCAGACATGCCTACACATGGAAGGGTGAATTTGTTTTCCCCCAACCTCGGACTAATGTGTCATACAGTCACCAAGGAGCTGGGACCTCCCAAGCTCATGGAGCTCAAAGAGATAGAAGTAGAGACAAACCTGAGGTAAGTTTTGCCAACTCCCTGGGAAGAGAAAGAACGAGAACGGAAAGAAATAGAGTGGAACCTGAGGGACATAGAACCCCATGGAATCAAAGGAATGCTGACGATTTCCCTTTGCCAAGACCGAGAGAACACACTAGAACCCTAAGACCAACTCAACTGGTAAAGTCCATGAAGAATTACTTCGATGGCACTGGAGACCCTTATGACCATGTGGCAGAATTTAGGCAAGTCTTGAAAGCTGAACAGGTAGAGGATCTATTCACACAATATAATGCTTTTGGTCTAACCCTTAGGAACACTGCCCTCACGTGGTTCCAACCATTGAACGAGAGGCATTTCAGAAACATAGATCAGCTCTTAGAGGCATTTATCATTGAGTTTTCTAAGAGTGGCATCAGGCACAACACTTCCTCAATAATCCATAGCTTCAAGCAAACACATCAGGAGACGGTCAGACTAGCAGGAAGACGGTTTAGGCAATACCTAGAGAGATGCCCGATGCCTGAGTTACCCACACCAGCCAAGCAAGTGGCCTTGTTCTTAGATGGATTGTTGAGCACCAAGCTCAGGTCATATGCGTATTTGAAGGACCCCAGAACGATAGAAGAGTGTGTGCGCATGTGCATAGACATTGAGGATAATTTAGGCGAGGAGTTAGAACTGTCAAAAATCTATAAGGATTTTGATAGCTCTAGTAGCCTCACATCTGGTCAATCCACATCCATTGAGGAACTTGCAGAGAAGGTAGCTCAAAAACTAGGTGTCTCTAGCAAACAAATTCCGAGATTTGCCCCAGTTAAGCGGTGTTACACTTGTGGCGGTGACCATATGGCAAATGTATGTCCCATTATGGCCCAACCCCAGGCGAATCCTAGTAGCCAGTACTGCACCATAGAGCAAAGGTACACCAACCACACTGCACAAGACTGCCCATATAACAAATAAATTGTTAGGCAAAATTACCCTCAGCCATATCCACAACAGGGTAGATACCAGAATCAGTACCCACCACCACAATACAACAGACCACAGCAAACTTATCAGCCACCCTATCAAGGGCAGCAGAGACCTCAACCAGTCCTAGTACAGCAACCCCCTGCTCCAACCAATGTGATCCCAGTGAAATATGCATCTGCTGAAGAAAATCCGAACAGAGCCATAGTCCTAGTCACCCCATTGCTATCAGACAGTGATCCAAGTGACCATAGTTTTGACTCCACACATATTGATAGCCCACAGGCTTACTACATGCAATCACCCGAGCATAACGAGTCATACTATTATGAGGACCCAAGTGAAAATAGTGGGGAGCCTGAGTATGCTAATGTCTTGTACACAAACCCCAACTCTAGACCTCAACCTAGGCAGGTACGACCCCCATTTCCTAGAGGACCATGCTTCAGATGTCAGGGAGATCACCTTATGCGTGATTGTCCACTGCCTGCCCCTACACAACCCCAACCAGTGACAATTCCGAGTTTCTGTCAAGACTGCGGAAAAGAGCATCTCCTACGAGATTGCCCAAAGAACCCCAATAACATGCCTAAAATCACTCCTATCAATGTTGTTGGGTTAGTTGTAGACTCCACAGGGAGTGTGACTTCCACTGCACCTGTGCAAGTGATCACAAGAGCCCAAGCTCTACAGCAAAACCAAGGTGTTGGTCAGGAAAAGAGCCCCAAGGTGAGTGAAACAGAGAGCATAACCAAAAAGAGGACTAGAGCCTGGAAGGATAGTCGTGAAAGAATGAAAAGGCAATGGGCAAAAAAGATGAGTGAACTTGAAGAAAGCTTGAGAGAAACCAAAGCAAAGATAAGTGAACTCGCATCTCAAAACAACTCTCACACCACCCCTCCACCACCTCTCCCTTTAACCTCCAATCCATCTTCTTCCATTCCCCAACCTTTCCATACACCACCCTTAACCCACCCACCACCCAGAGTAGGATCCGTCCTAGCCGATCCCACTCCCGAGGACCTAAACATGATGCTTAGAGCATATCAGGCCAGAATCCAAGAAGGGCCAAACGTAACTGATCATGAAAAGTGTTACCCTAGAGCAGAACTAGAGCTAGAACGAACCAAAATTTGTGCTAAGATGGTGGAATTGGCTCAGACTATGTTTGAAGCCAGTCGCCTCTTTAACATCTCTAGTTCAGTTAAGACGCAGTTACACTTTGATGGACTGCTAGAACGAATAGAGAGGCTAATTGCACAATCAGAAAAGGAACCCGCCTCTCAAAATAAGGGCAAGGCAAGTGAGAAAGGGAGCCTACCTCCCCAGGAAGCCTACGTGCCTAACTCTACGGAGCCAGACACATCATCTTCTATGAATCGGTTCACACCAGAATTCCTACGAGAGATTCAAGAAGACAAATGGGCTAAAGAAAGTGAAGTTCCTCCTCCCATTGAACTTGTGGATGATGCACACAATCAATTCCCACAGGACATCCCATCCATTTATGAGGAGCATGAGAGCACCCACCCTCAAGAGAGATTAGACTTTGAGTCTAATTCTCTACAAGAATTACCACATTTCACCGGCCCATGGGAAACCAAGTCTACTTGTCTGAGAGCGCCCACAATCATGATAAGAAATGAAGATTCTATCATACCTAGGAATACAGAGGTAGTAAAGAACACTAAAGTGTAGTGCAATCTCACTTTAGAAGAGCTACTCAAAGTTAAGCCAGAAGTGTGGAAACATGTAGCCAAACAAGTGCCAAACATAGCGAAATCGCGCTCCCAAGTAGGATCTCATAGAACAGTGCCTTAAATACCATTGGATAAGATACGAGACATGAGTGAAGGAGAAGAAGGAAATACCTATCTCCCAGTTACCCATCAGGGTTACACAACCAAGGCGATTTTGGACTCAGGTGCAGGAGTTGCAATTGCTACAACTTCCCTTTGGAAGCGTTGGGGCAAGCCAGCACTCCGACCAACGAGAATGAAATTGCAGATGGCCGATGGTCATATTGAAAGGCCCTTAGGATTTCTAGAAGGAATAACTCTCACTACATGTGGTGTTGAGTTCGAGCATACATTTGCTATATGTGATTTTAGCAAAAATTATGCCTATGAAATGATCTTGCGAAGACCATTTATGCAACAGTTGCAAGTGGTACAGGACTGGGGAACCAACTCCTTGTACCTGCAACACTTATGTGTTACGACCAAAGTGAATCTCAAAGATTACTCTCATAGAGATGTCCCTCCTATCCAATGGAATCCCATCCATAGAGCCAAAGATGATACGGAATCTGTGCATTCCATAGGATCCAGATCCTCATGGATGCATGAAGACACCCACTTATGGATGTGTAAGGTAGCAGTAGAAGAAGAGAAGAGAGAGAAAGCCAGAGAGATAGGTGCAAAACAAAACCATAGATCAATTCAAGACCCAGCCTATGCACCTGTAGTCTTTCCTGATGAGGAATTTGAACCCCATGGCTGGGCAGAAATCCTAGCAACAATGGATGTAGCCATCAATGAGGAACAATGGACACCCCACTGTGATGAAGATGGCTATGACATTTCAGTCTTCTCCATAGAGCCAATCATGGGAGAGGCAGTGTTAGAAGAGTGTGAACCTAAACCGGATGCATTTGAGGATGCAAGTGACTCTGATCTAGAGTCAATCATTATGGACCCACCCTTTGCATCAGATGAAGAATACTTCTATGAAGTAGAATTTCAACCCCAGAGGCACGGGGAGCTTACAAATGACGTAAGATTAGCCACACATGTGACCCCGAAGGAAGAAGGAAAGAAAAGAAAGAAGAGAGCAGTCACACCAGAAGAGGAAGAATCTTTGTTTGAGGTCCCTGAAAATTTTAAAAAATATGAGATAGACGATAGGAGAGTCATGATAAGAATGCCTAAACGTGAGGCACAAGCAGGAGAAGCCTATGATAGCAAGGAAACTACCAAGAAAATAGTTGTAGCCATCGAGGAAGGAGAAGAAAGATGCACGTACATAGGTCATGACCTGACAGAAGAGGAAGAACAAGAGCTAATAGCCTTGCTAAGAGAATACCGAGATGTATTTGCTTGGAGTTATAAGGACTTGAAAGGGGTAGACCCTGATATATGTTCACATACAATCCCCATGACCTCAGATGCCAGACCCTCGAAGCAGAAGCCCTACACATACAACGATAACTATGCTGCTAAGATCAAAGAGGAGATAGATAGACTGGTTGAAGCCGGATTCATCTATGAAATTGAGCACACTGAGTGGGTATCCCCCATTGTAGTGGTGCCCAAGAAAAACGGAAAACTGCGTGTGTGTATTAACCTTAAAAAAGTTAATGCCGCCACGATTAGAGACAGTTACCCTCTTCCTATCACTGAGCACCTATTAGAAAGGGTAGCAGGCAAGGAAGTGTACAGCTTCCTAGATGGGTTTTCGGGCTACAACCAAGTAGCCATTGCTCCAGAGGATCAACATAAAACGGCTTTTTCCACGGAGTGGGGCATATTTGCCTTTTGGGTAATGCCATTCGGGCTTACTAATGCACCTGCTACCTTTCAAAGATTGATGTGTCACGTGTTTAAAGAGTTCTTGAGGAAGAATTTGGAAGTCTATGTTGATGATCTGTGTGCTCATTCCAACATTAGACAGACCCATATACCTGAACTCAGACAAATCTTTGATAAATGCAGAGAATATCAAGTCTGATTGAACCCAGAAAAGTGTGTTTTCATGGTCAGGCAAGGCAAAATTCTAGGACACATAGTGTCTAAGAACGGCATATCCACTGAAGAAGAGAAAGTGAGAGCCATCGCAGAACTACCTAGGCCAAAGAACGTCAAGGAAGTACAGGCTTTCATGGGGCATTGTGGTTACTACCGCCGGTTTATACACATGTACGCCATCATAGCAAAGCCTCTGTATGGACTTTTGACTAACTTTGAGTGGACTGACGAATGTGAGAATTCCTTCAATGAGCTTAAACGAAGATTGTGTTCAACACCAATCTTGACCACACCGGATTGGAATAAGCCATTCCATGTCCATGTGGATGCATCCAATTATGCTATTGGGTGTGTACTCGCGCAACCTACTGGTGAAGGTAATATGGATCTTCCAATTGCCTATGCTAGTAGACAGTTGAATGCAGCAGAACGAAATTATACCACTATGGAGAGAGAAGGACTAGGCATGGTATATGCAGTTAAAAAGTTTAGACATTATTTGCTTGCAAATAAGTTCAATTTTTTTACTGATCACCAAGCTCTATTGTACCTGGTAAACAAGCCATGTAATACGGGCAGATTAGTAAGATGGTTTCTCTTACTAATGGAGTATGACTTTGAGGTAGTAGTGAGGAAAGGCAGAACTCACCTGAGAGCAGATCATCTCTCAAGGCTCACATCTGGAGAGGCCCCACAAGGAGTATCAGATGACTTACCTGATGCTTACTTGTTTAATTTGGAAGTGGTGCCGCAGTGGGCTAAGCCATTAGTGCCAGTATTGACATACGGGCCTAACCACCCAGTAATAGCCACACAGGATAGAGAGGTAGTAAAAGCCCAAAAGTACCACATCATGGCTGGAAGTATGTACAAGCACATAGATCAAGGGATCTTGGCTTGTTGTGTAGAAGAGGATGAGTACGCTAAGTGGTTGCAATTAGCACATGTAGGTGCATTAGAGCAACACTACTCAAAACAACGAACCCTACAGACCCTGAGGAGACTAGGAGTGCATTGGCCGACTATGATGTCCAGAAGTTGTGCAAGGAATGCCCAATCTGCTGCACTAAACCACCTGTGGAACATGCCACTCTTTATCAAGTGTCCATAGTGTCGGATTGGAGTGAACCCCTAGTATCCTTCTTGAGGACGAAGACATTCCCTCAAGATATGAATTTGGCCAGACAAAGAAGTTTGGAACAAGAAGCCTTGGATTACACCATCATTGGTGATAATTTATACAAAAGGGGTAAAGATGGTTACCTAAGACTGTGTGTTCATGAGAGCGAATACCTCAAGATATTAGAGACTGCTCACCAGGGTGTAGCAGGAGGACACTTTGGTCCAGATAGGGTGATCAAAGCAATCCTATTTGCAGGATTTTGGTGGCCCACCCTTCACATGGATTCACATACGTATGTGAAGAGGTGTGAGATTTGTCAGCGAACCCAGTATCCTATACGCAAAGATGAGATGCCACTGAAGCCCATGATGGGCGGACGTGCATTCTCTAAGTGGGGAATAGACTTTGTAGGTCCTATTAATCCCCCAGCTAAGGGTTCCCATGCTGAGTATATCATCGTTGCCACGGACTATCTAACCAAGTGGGTAGAGGTAAAAGCCACAACGAAGAGCGACGCTCAGACAATTGCTAAATTCTTGTTTGAGAATGTATTCACAAGATACGGGCTACCTATAGAGTTAGTAAGTGACAGGGGCACTCACTTCTTGAATGAAGTTATTGAAAATCTGCTCCAAGAATTCTTGGTAGTACATAAGAAGTCTGCCCCCTATCACCCTCAAGCCAACGGGCAAGCCGAAAGCACCAATAAGATCCTATGCAATGTATTGACAAAATTAGTGAACAATAAACGCTCTGATTGGGACAAACAGCTACACTATGCTGTTTGGGCATACCGAGTCGCCTACAAAACGATACTCCAAGCCACCCCCTTTCAGATGGTATTTGGCCAAAATGCCATGCTACCGTTGGACTTCTGAATACCTACATTGAAAGTAGCACAAGAGCACGAATGGACGGGTCATGAACTCTCCTCTAGACTTTTTGACCTTGAACGATTAGGAGAAACAAGACTGAGAGCAGCTGCAGGGATATATGCAGCTAAGAAGAGACAGAAGGCATATTTTGATGCACACGTCAAGGATAAAGGCTTGAAAGCGGGAGACCTAGTCCTAGTCTACACATTGAAGCAGCATGCACGAAAATTAGAGAAAAGAGGCTATGGACCTATGATCATAAATAGGATCTCCACAAGTGGAGTTGTACAACTAGCCACGTTAGAGGGTGATGTTCTCCCAAACTATATTAGCGGATGCAGAGTCAAGTTGTATCAAGAACCCCTCACAGAGGAAATGCTACGTCAACTCAATACGGCTAAGCAACGTAAGGAGGAGGAAAAACGAATTCGAGAAGAAGCACAGGCAGAGGCCTTAGAGCCAGCAGACGAATGAAGTTGAGGAGACAAGGGAGGGATCAGCCTATGCCTGAACCTCAAGAGTCTCCAGGTTATCACATGGCCATGTGTGAGGCTTCCGGTGAACGTTCCCATAAGATAATCGATCGAAGACCTTTTGTGACCCTAGAAATAGGACAAGGAGATAGTCCAACGAGCGTGAGAGCTTTAATTGATTCAGGTGCCGCCACTAGTGCAGTCCGGCTTTCTTACTGCCAACAACTGCTATTGGAGATAAAACCCATGGAAGCATATCTAATAGGATTAGGAGGTGTTGAAACCCCTTGCATGGGAGAGGTGGAACTTCCCCTCTACATACAAGAGGTTCTCATGCCAGAAAAAGTGCTAGTATGTGAAGACGAGGATCTTACCGAACCTCTGGTCTTGGGCCAAGACTGGATCTATGATCACTCAGTCAACCTCAACCTAAGAAGTGGACTTCTTCAGGCTTGGGTAGGCCAAATCCGTCTTACGATTGAATTAGAAAATCAAGCACTCAAACCAATAGAACAGGCACCAACTCCTGGTCCCTCCAAGAATCCACATAAAGATAATGATGCTGTTCTTGTCCAAAGTTCTATGGTGCAGAGGATTTTCAATCTTACCAAAGGTACAGGAGTCAATGAGGAGTTTGCAGCTGGGCCAAAGGAGATTCTAAACATGCAGACCAAACATCATACAACACGAAGGAGGCCGTTGATCAAGAGGCAGGAGCGCCAACCAGTGCAACACGGAGTACCTCGTGGCGCGAAGCAGATCTGGATACGCAAGGATGGAAAACCCACAACTCTATAGCAGACTCTTGAGGAGGCAACAAACAAGCCACACCATCACGGACACAAGTGAAGGAGTACCCTAGGCAACCTCCTAGGAGCACCACGTCTATTTGGGTCCCTAAACGGTTAATGATGGCTAGCCCCAATGCTAGACACATATGGGTGCCCAAGGCCTGTTTAGGAGCCCAAACAGCTCCAACTCTAGTTACTGGCATAATTCAACACTCACAAGTCCCCTCGGCTAACAACGCAGGAACTCTACCTAAATACCATCCCGAACCACACTTAGTCAAACCGAGGAATGTCTGGAAATGGGTGCCCAAAAGGTCCCAAAGCCATCACACTCTAGTTCATAAATCTCTACCTGTCTTTAGCTCTAAGAGCTACGAATCCCCTATCAAAGTTTGGAGACTTAAACCATGTATCAAACCCCCTGACCCAATTTTGTAAATACATCCACTCTGACATAGGTGCATTCTGAGTCCATTGCACAACCAAAGTATGCATCTAGAATGACACTGACCTCTAATCACCACTCACATCTCTCACAAACACTTAACCTCTAACCACTAACCTTCTGGAATGTCATGTTAGTATTGTGAAGGGAACACCGTTATATCCTGTTTCCTATGCAACACTAATGTGCTTTCTTCTTCCAGCAGATAAACATCAACTACTGCAAGGAGTCTCATGGAAGCAACAGCAGGAACAAGCTCCCAGGCAGGCACTAGCACTCAAATTAATTGGGATACCATGCCTGTGGAAGCTCCCCTGATAGCAAGACCGGAAGAACTTCTGCATGTAAGAAGAATTCCCATTCTGGATCCACCAAGTGGACTGACAGAAAGAGTGAAAGGGCACTCGCATTGGTTCAATGAGATGCCAGGCGACTTGCGCGACGCTGATCATATTTGGGAGTCCAAATTGGAATTCGGAGGAGTATGGTGGACATTCCAGTTCTTTTCAAGAGAATTCGAAACATTACAAAATGCAGCTCCCCTTCAGGATATATGGCAGAAAGCGGGATTACAAGACTACTTTAGTGCGGCTTTGCCGAAACCGGATTTTCTTAGGTGCTACTACCTGATTGCCACACTGAAGCCGACAGGAGATAAAGATCATTCAGGCACCTTCTGGGTACCCTCCTTATCGAACCAAGAGGAAATGAAGAAATTTGAGTTAAATACTACCGTAATCAGGGAAGCCCTTCAGATATATGGCACCCATGTGCCTTCCGATCGTGATCCCTTGATACCAGAGTCAATGAAGAGCAACAGAATCAAGAAGTTGAAGGAAAAGTGTGCCCTCACCCCTAACATCGCCATACCCCTACGAATGTGCCTTCAACACTTCGCCTTTCCAGCACAAGACCGCTTTACCCAACCTCACAAGAAGATATGGTATGGATTATATCTAGCAGAGACTGGAAGCTTGCCCATTAAGATGCCTGTATGGATTCTGGACCAATTGTATGAAGCAGGCAAGAGGGGTGTGAGGAAGCATACGTTACATGGGTGCTGTGCAATTACCAGAATTATTTTTAGATGCCTTGCATATGACGTGCCGATTGCCAGGGCCCTTAAATACTCACAACTGGAGTTTTTCAAGGGGCAGAAGTCAGGGAATCAACCTACGAAATGAATGCGTGGATCACTCTCCCAGGTCATGATCCCTCAAGAGGCCACAACCGAAGCTTCCCCTAGAGAAGAAGCACACGTAGCACCTTTCACGATACATATCCAAGGAACTCAATCAAAGGGCGGGGTACAGCCCACTCCATCCGCCCCTCCACTACCTACCGATGCCGAGTTTGCATCTATGGCCACCTTAACTGAGGATCCCAATTTTGATTTTGAAAGATTCCTGCAGACAGCCCACTTATCTAATAGTGAAGGTTTTCCTGACAATGCCGATCCGGGATCATCATTCCGAAGAGACCAGCCACAGGGCAAGGCAAGCAGGGTACATTGGGGAGATGAGGCACAACATCCTCATGATCCAAGCACACAAAATCAGGAAGAAGAACGGGGAAATGAACCAAAAGAGAGTGAAGAGGAGGCCCGTGCCTACACGGCACAACTCAAACGGCTATACAAGACAATCAAGCAGGTACAGAGAAGACATAAGATGACAGAAGAGGCGAATAGAGCCCTAGTGAACCAAATGCTGCAAGCCAAGAATGTAGACTCACATTTTGTTGAATCATTGAATCTATTGGCGGACACATGTGGGATCGGGGAAGCAATGAGGACAATGGTCTATCGGGAGAACCCTGCCTATGATCAACGAAGGATTGATACACGACCACGACGGGGAAGAATGATTCAAATGGAAGTCTCTACCGCATTGCCTACCACAATTTCAGAGGATGTTCACATGACTAACCCAAGTCCCACTGATGAACAAGATGTAAATACACAGGTACCATCTCCACCGTCACCTTCCTTCGAGCCATCAGAGCCCTTCTCCACTAATCTTTCTGACCAATTGATATCCACCCATGGTGAAACCATTGTACACACCTCCGGTTTTACATCCTTCCCTTTACCCATATCCATCACTTCCGCCCAAATTTTTGAACCCCACACAGGTCATCCTGCCACCGATCAAACCATACTAGGTCACCCTTCCTATCTCCCCGCCCTTGGACAACCACTTGCCACTAGCCAGACCTTATCCCATCCTTTTCCATTCACCCACACATTTCCTCTCTCCCAAACCCTATCCACCACTTCCCTTGTAACTACCTCAGGCTCAACCCAAGTCACCCAACCTTCATTCTGGACAAACCTTGTAAATATACTCCAACAGGTTGAGAATTATAATAAAAAGTCCCTTCCCCAACCCCACTCCCCCACATTCACTGCCACCACTAACACACCACCCACCATTCTTGTATTCACAATTCACACTTCACACACTATCACGTCCGATCCCATGGACATTTCACCATCCACCGGACCACCCACCACCTCATTTGCTCCAACAGCAGCACAAGTCACTTCACTCATAGGCACATCATCCACTTTGCCCTTACCCATCCCCCGTCCCCTTGCATCTTCCACCTCTAACCCCACATTCACATCATTTAGTCATGCACTAGACACAATGTTCAACGTGGCCACACAAATTAAGAAAGAACATAAATTACTGGAAGAGCATAACAATGAGCTTTGCAATCTCTCGGCACAACTCCAGGAGCGTGTCAATGCCTTGGAGTTCAGCAATACGGCGTCACAAAATGAAATTTCCGCTCTCAAACAATCAAATGCACAAATGGAAGCCAGGTATACGGAATCAAGTAAGGCTATGGAGGAACAGCTCCGAGATCAAATGGGCCGCAATGCGAGACTTCAGCGCAACATGGCCCTACTACGCCGCCATCTAGCAGCAGCTCAAGAAGAGAACCGAAGGCTACAACAACAAAACCAGGAGAACCTAGAAGCGGCCATGGAAAACGCCTCGGAAGCACCTATAGACCCTGCAAAATTCCAGGCTATCTCCTCAGAGAAAATTCAACAGGTTTTAGAAGGTTATGCAACCCTCTTGGAAGCCCATGATCAGTTGGCAGACCAGATAAAGGAACTACAAGGATCCAAAGTACCGACAACACACCCACCCACACCTAAAGAGATGGTCGATGCCGCTACTTCGCCAGAACCTGAACCTTCAACGAACAGTGAGGTACTTGAGCTACGGCAACAGATTGCAGAGTTGAAAATCAAGTTGTTACAATATGAACGACCTCCTTCCCCACCTGAGCAACCCATAAAAGAAGAAGCAATTATTATTCCAGTGGAGGAAGCATTTGAAGAGAACTATGAGCCTCAACCACTTCCAGGAGGACGGATCACGGAAGAAGGGCAAGATACCTATGAGGAACCCCCATCAGCCTGGATGAAACAAGTAGAAGAAATGGGGAAAACTCATCAGGAACGTGTCTCCACTCAGATGCTAGCAATGAAGGCCATTGAAGAAACCATACTTCAATCTGAGTATTTCAGGCACCTTGCTCCTAGACGACTCATCACGAGCTCAGAATTACAATATAAACCATATTTTGTATTGTTGGCCGACTACAACAAAGAGATCAAAAGAGTCACCAACAAGTGCCCTACTTTTGCCACCCAGTTCGAACCAGAAGATATACCAGAGGCAGCCAGAAAAGGGGCTATATTCCAACCTACTTGGAGGCAAAGATTACTTGAAACATACCTGGAAATGCTTAGAACATGGGATCACGCTCCCATGCAATTGAAGTATAACCCTTGTTATGGGCCAGTACAAAGAAGAAGATCATGGAAAGCTTTCGCCATTTGATTTTTTATTTTGAAACTGATCAAAGATGTCACTGGTACTAGGGATTTTTCTATGTTTTCTTCGAGTTGGGCCTACTTTACTGGAACTACATTCTGTGGGTGGGTTGATTTTAGTCCTAGTATGGGTTGAGGTTGGCCATATCCTCCATGTTCATATGGTCTAGTTGCTCCTGTGGTTCTGGATATGGGTTATACCTAGGAACTTCTCTGCCTTGTTCTCTAGGTGGGTATCCGTATGGCCTATATTTTGTTGGTACAAATGGTCATGCTTGTCTATTAAAAGGATAGTTTTCAGTGTTGTGGTTAGTGTACTTTTGCTCCATGTAAGAGTACATGTTAGGCTCCTGAGTTGGTTGTCTATCGTAAGGGTAAGGTTGTGATAACCCTAATCCTTCTTTGCTGTAGACATGAGATGGGTGATCTCCACCACAAAGTGTGCAACTTCCTAACATTGGCACTCTCAAGGAGGAGTTCTGGTAGTTCCTTTGTCCTTGTACCCCTAATTTCTTGGCCACTAACTCTGCCACTTCCTCCACATAACCCAAACTAGAAGTCTCATTGCTCCTTGTATCCTCCGATTTGGGAGGATCTTGTGTGGTTTTGAGATCCTCAGCTAAGTTGTCTTCCAAATCTATGCACTCTTGAAGACACTCACTCAGAGTTTGCAACCATTTTATGTATACCAAGAATCTCAATGTTCCGTTGGTTAGACCTTTTAAAAATAGGGATATCATTTTCCATTGAGAAGGTCTCTCTGTCATAGGGCATCGGGCTACGTATTGATTAAACCTTCGTGTTGCATTTTTTACTGTCTCATTAGGAGCTTGTTTGAAAATATGTATTAAGGATGATGAATTGTGCTTAATCCCTCGCTTAGTGAATTCCCCAATAACTTCTTGGAAGAATTGTTCGATATGGCCAAAGAAATTTGGATCCAAGGATTAAAACCAAGTTAAGGATGTTCCCGTGAGGGTTAGCCCAAAGGATTCATATTGCACGAAAAATTCATCCACTTGCTCCGCTCACAACACCTGCTTGTATTATGCAATGTGGTCATAGGGCTCCCTTGTTCCATCGTAATGATTTTGCATACATGTGGCCAGTTGGATTGGTCTCAATCTTCTGTAAGGCTCTGGGGATCGAATTATGATGGGAACACCTTGGGGCGGTTCTACCCTAATGGTACGTCTATAAATATTTCCCATTTCTTGGCTAGATTGGTTGCGTGGGTTAATTCCTGGCATGGTGGATTGCACCTGAGGTCTGTTGGGCATACTACATTGGCTCGTTTGTCCTGACATCACATTTTACGTTCTTTGCTGGGTCTAGATTAGTTTTGTGAGGTAGTGGCCTGATCTCAGGGAGGGAATATAGGCATACCCATGTACTTTAATCTAGACATATCCACTTTATCTACAGACCAATATCTCCTTCGATTTTGGTCTAGGTATGTAACTCTAGATGTATTTTCCGGATCCTTAACTCGTATATAGCTGTTGGGCTGATGCCTTCTCCTTGTGTCAGTGAATCAATTTGTAGGAGTATATCTGATCCATGTACCAAGTATACATCCATCAGATAGTCATCTTGGAGTAACCTGTCCCCTTGCAATACTTGAGTCATTATTGACTTTCCCCTAGGGGTAGTCACCGTATCTCCACTATTGGTTCTCCTGGAAGTTTCTTGTCCCTCTAGCTCTCCTCTATCGTTAATCCTATCAGGGTTTTCAGTTATTACATAGATCTGGCCCATCTTGTCCATGTAGACTCCATCTTTGTACTTGACAAATGGCCTTGGGGCTATTTATAATTCTGTAGTGTTTATCATTCTTGCTACTAAGCTATGTAGGCCGTTGAGGTAGATGAGTCTCCCTTGTAAGTTACTGGATACATATTGAAGAGACATCCAATATTTCCCTTCCATTGCCGACATAAAAGCTTCCCTAGGTACTGAATTATGCATGTCTTCAAAAGCCATGAGTCTCTCCATGCTAAAAGACCTTTCTGACTCACTCGTCTGTGAACTCGACATGTAGTGATAACCATTGAGTTGTGATCCCATGACTTGGTTGTATGTTTGACACTAGCCTCAGATGATTTGATACTTTATCTATCTTTTCCTAGGTGTCTGCTTGATCTTAGGTTCATAAGCTTTGTCTACTATTCCAAAATTTTCCCTTCGTGTTGCTAAAAATCCTTTAGAACCCCTTGCTTCCTAATCCTCGAGGGTCAACTTCAAAGTACTATATCTGTTAATCCATGTATTAGTTTTAATGTAACCAATAAGTTTTTTTTGTACTCCCCATGGGCTTTCTAATGAACCCAAAATCACAACAAACGGATGTCGTATGAGAAAGTTATGTCAGTTCAGGTTTCAGGGGGTTAAAACACAGAAATAGGATCTCTCTGGGAGTACCTCAGAACAGGTGATACGATACCTCTTTTTCCACGATGCCGGATACTACTATGGATGATACCACCTCAGAAGTTAGGATACCACCAAGGAGATACCAACCTCCACGATACGATACTGTTATATCAGATGATACGATACCAGGGGATCTAAGGCACGATACGATACGAAGTCACCTCATGATACGATACAAGTTGCTAGACGATACCTCACTTCTCATGATACGATACCACAAGGTGCACGATACAATACCTCTGATTGGCACGATACGATACCAACGTCACGATACAATACCAAAACAATCAATGATATGATACTTGGTGTAGCTCAGTGATGAGTAGCACCTCCTTTAATGTCAATCCGGGAAGACATGAGGATGGTATGAAGACCTCGAGCAAGTGAAGGCACAAATGTGTGAGTGCGAAGCACACTAACATGCACACACATACACACACACGCGCACACACAGCAAGAACAAAGAGAGTAAGACAATGGAATCACTTCTATTGCAACAAAGTTCTCATACAAGCTCAAAACTACAAGAAGCCCCCTAAAATGAGCTCTCTAGCTCTATTTATAGTTTTTGACTAGCTTTGGCCCTGTTCAGACCTAGTGTCCGGCCTAGTTAAAGATTAGGTTCCAGGGCTTATTTGAGGGCTCAAACGAGATCTAAGAAATATGAAAATTGGCAGGCAACTACTTCTAAGGCTCCCCAAGCTCGAGGACTCCTCGACTTGTACAGAATGGAGCTACAAAAAGGTGAAATGATATTTACAAGGGTTTTTAGTGATAAGAATCACTTTTAAATGGTGTAGGGGTTTGGAAAAAAATAAAGGGTTGCCTTAGTGCTAGATCTGCATGTATGCCCGTATATGCTTCTTCTCGTATACTACCAACACTCTCGCCCCCTAGCGTCTGTCACCTCTGACAGACCTTTGATCTGCAGTTTGGTCAATATAGTCCTGGAGAATGTCAGCTGCCACCTCATGTTCTTTGATTCGCAGCCCTCGGATCAGGTCTCTCTGAAGGGTATCCCAATTGACTGCGCCCGGTATGTCTGGCTGTGGCGTTGTGTAGAGTTCTGAGTGCATCGTTTGTTCGCATGCAAAGAGGTGTAACAAATGGGTGGGCCTTGGTGCGAACACCTCTGAGTGTGCTTCCCAGAACCCTGTGGTGAACATATCATCGAAAGTTTGCTTGTAAGGGAGATATCTAATGCGTGCGTGCCATGCATAAGCAACGCGTATGCTCGGGGTGGTGCTCATATCATATAGCAGGTCATAATTACCATTAACAAACCCGGGAATCGGAAGTTGAATATGACATACATTGCGGAAATTTTTTAGCACAACCTGCATCATATCGAATATCTTGAGCATCATCTGGGCACCTACATCTGGCATGGGGTGGAGGCGTGGCATCCAATGTCTGATGGTTGCTATCATGTATGATACTGTGGGGGTGCCGGTTGGGGGTGCAATGGCGGGGTAATTGAGCCATTCTTTACAGTTTACATTGTTCTGAGTGTTCTTGCAGATCCAACCCCAAAAGACTTGGACATGATGTTCAAGCCATACCAGGCTCAACTTCAAGAAGGGCAAACACCTACAAACCTAGAGAAGAGTTACCCTAGAGCAGATTTAGAGGTTGAATGGACATAAACGTGCATAAAAATGGTAGAACTAGCTCAAGCTATGTTCGAGGCCAATCAATTGTTCAATCATACAAATTCTATAACATTGGGTTTGCACTTCCAAGGCTTACTAGATAGATTAGAGCAGTTGGTGAATAAACCACAAGTTTCTTTACCTCCACAGGCTCAACCAACTGTTGAAAGAGAAACTCACCACCAAAGAAATTCTATGTTCCTGACTCCATAGATGGTGGTGAACCTCTTTCAATTCAATAGCATGCTCAAAAGTTCTTGCGGGAAATACAAGAAGAGAAATGGGCCAAGGAGAAGGATGTTTCCCCTCCTATTCTTGAGATTGATGACCTTCACGATCAATTTCCACAAGACATTCCATCTATTTATGGAGACCAAGTAAAGCAACAAGGAGAAGAAAGGTTAGGATTTGAATCCAATTCTTCACAAGAGTTGCCACAGTTCACAGGCCCATGGGAATCTGAATCTCTCAAGATTAGAGCCCCCACAATATTGATCAGAAACGAAGACTCGGTGGTTCCAAGAAACAGTGAAGTCATGAAGAACACTAAGGTTCAGTGTCATCTCACTTTAAAAGAGTTGGTAAAGTAAAGCCCGAGTTATGGAAACATGTGGAGAATCAGGTTCCAAAACTTGATTCCAAAATGCCAAAAGCAGGCTCTAAATAGAAAGTACCAGAGATACCTCTAGACAAAATAGGGGACATGATCGAAGGTGAAGAAGGTAATACTTATCTTCTGATCACCTACCAAGGTTACACAACCAAAGCGATCATAGATTCAGGTGCTCATGTTGCTATTGTGACCACCTCCTTGTGGAAGCAATGGGGTAAACCTGCACTAAGACCAACTAGAATGAAGCCTCAAATGGCTAATGGTCATGTGGAAAGACCTCTAGGATTCCTAGAAGGGATAACTCTAACCACTTGTGGTGTAGAGTTTGAACACACCTTTGCTATATGTGACTTTGGTAAAACTAACACCTACGAAATGATCCTAGGAAGACCCTTCCTACAATAACTGTAAGTTGTACAAGATTGGGGAACCAATTCCTTATACTTGCAGCACTTAGGGGTAACAACCAAGGTCAATTTGAAGGATTACACCTTTAGAGATGTACCACCCTTACAGTGGAATCCAATCCACAAAGAGCAAGAAGATTCAATCTCTATGCATTCTAAAAGTTCACCTGATACATCTTGGATGCATGAAGATACTCATTTGTGGATGTGCAAGGTTGCAAAGGAAGAAGAAAAATGCCTAAAAGTAAGAGAAGAAGAACTTCTCAAGGAGATAGACTAGTTAAAGACCTAGCCTACATATCGATGATCTTTCCAGATGAGGAATTTGAGCATCATGGTTGGGCAAAAATCTTAGCCACCATGGACATTGTTGTCAATGAAGAACAGTGGACACCTCATTGTGATGAGGAGGGTTATGATATTTCAGTGTTCATGTGTCAGCCCTTGCTAGAAGAATGTGACCCTAGTGACTTCATAGAAGAAGAAGAGAATGATGACAATCTAGAGTCCATTGTGATGGATAGTTGCTTTATTTTAGAAGAGCACTGTCATGGACACAAAGGAAACCATCTAAACCTTAGATTCCATGTCAATTTCTATATCTCATGATTGGATTAGATTTTGAAGAAACTAATTTTTCCATTGCGTCCACAACGTGCCAAAACCCCAAGATCGACTGTCTTTTTGCTGAATTCTGACACTCGGAGGTTCTGATTCAAGTCGATGACATCATGCAACCGCCCTTCGGAACCGCCCTTGGGAACCGCCCTTGAAAACCTATATAAGGAGGGGTTGGCCACATTCATAATCAGTCTTGCCAATGCCAGTCTTGGGAGATCAAGGGGTCGTGATCACCAAGTAAGTACTTTCAAGTTCCAGTTCAAGTTCTAGTCTTGTCTCTTGCTCTAGTCTTGTCTAGTCTTGTATCTTGGACATCCTGTCTTGTCCTGTTGTAATCTCGTAGTACGAGATCCTTTATAGTTATTTCCTCTATCTAGTTCATATCCCTGAAGGGGTTTATTGTAATTGAGATATCTTGTTCCCTACCTATGGTCCCGGGTTGTGGGATCTCCTGTATCATCTCTAGTTGAGTTCTCTATACCTATAGGTCCTGGGTTGTGGGACGTCTTGTATCGATCATATATTCTTGTATCATTTTCTCTTCGTGGGTGTTCTTATAATCAAAATTGTATTTTCTAAATCTTGTCTTGTGTAGTCAGAGAGCACAATCTAGTCCTCCCCTTACATTTTGGCAAGACTATCTTCATCAAGACCAAGCACCATGGATTCCTTATGCAAGGAGATTCAATCTACCATAAAGGACTTGATCGAACATGTCCAAGAGATGAAACCATTGCTACGACAAGATGATCGATCCATTTCAGAATATGCCTTGAATATCAAGATGTTGTTTCGTGGAACTACATATCAAGAAGACTACATGGTTAATCAGTTTCGAAGTGGCCTCAATCCTGAAGTCAAATATCTCTTGCTATGCATGCCTCAAGCAAACACCTTGGAGGATGTTATCAATCAAGCAATTCAATGTGAGAATTAGTTGTTAAAAGAAATCCAAGTCCAAGAGTCAAAAGTCCTAAACAAAGAAGACACTATTCCTCAAAAGAATCTTTGAAGGCCAAGAAGTCATTACAAATGATATGGAGCATAAAAATTATGAAGATAACAAGAAGAGAAAGGACAAAGAGGAGTTCATGTTCAATCAAGGAGGTGTGCTTACTGAAGGCACTCCATCAAAGATCTTGGAAAAACTACAACACACCACTAAAAGCTCAAAGGACCTATCTTGTCATGAAGCTAAGGAAGCTCAACGGAGACCCAATCCTTCACCACCTTTCAAGATTAAGGATCATGAAGAATTCAAGGTTAATCATGTCTTAGATTCAAGAATCTCACGCAGACGATTGGAATGCTTTATTCATTGGAAAGCATATGCCATCAGTGATCGTACTTGTGAACTTACAGAAAATCTTCAAAAACCAAAAGTCAAGGTTCATGAATTCCATAAGAAGAATCCAATGAAACCCAAGTTAGAGAACATGGCCGCTCCTCGTGGAACTCGTCGCTTGAGGGGGAGGTGATGTCATGGACACAAAGGAAACCATCTAAACCTTAGATTCCATGTAAATTTATATATCTCATGATTGGATTAGATTTTGAAGAAACTGATGCTTCCATTGCATCCACAACGTGCCAAAACCCCAAGATTGACTGTCTATTTGTTGAATTCTGACACCCGGAGGTTCTCATTCAAGTTGATGACATCATGATGACATCATCAAGTCGCAACCGCCCTTGGGAACCGCCCTTGAAAACCTATATAAGGAGGGGTTGGCCACATTCATAATCAATCTTGCCAATGCCAGTCTTGGGAGCTCAAGGGGTCGTGATCACCAAGTAAGTACTTTCAAGTTCCAGTTCAAGTTCTAGTCTTGTCTCTTGCTCTAGTCTTGTCTAGTCTTGTATCTTGGACATCCTGTCTTGTCCTGTTGTAATCTCGTAGTACGAGATCCTTTATAGGTATTTCCTCTATCTAGTTCATATCCCTGAAGGGGTTTATTGTAATTGAGATATCTTGTTCCCTACCTACGGTCCCGGGTTGTGGGATCTCCTGTATCATCTCTAGTTGCGTTTTCCATACCTATAGGTCTCGAGTTGTGGGATGTCTTGTATCGATCATATATTCTTGTATCATTTTCCCTTCGTGGGTGTTCTTATAATCAAATTTGTATTTTCTGAATCTTGTCTTGTGTAGTCAGAGAGCACAATCTAGTGCTCCCCTTACATTTTGGCAAGACTATCTTCATCAAGACCAAGCACCATGGATTCCTTATGCAAGGAGATTCAATCTACCATAAAGGACTTGATCCAACATGTCCAAGAGATGAAACGATTGCTACGACAAGATGATCAATCCGCTTGAGACTATGCGTTGAATATCAAGATGTTGTTTTGTGGAACTACATATCAAGAAGACTACATGGTTAATCAGTTTTGAAGTGGCCTCAATCGTGAAGTCAAATATCTCTTGCTATGCATGCCTCAAGCAAACACCTTGGAGGATGTTATCAATCAAGCAATTCAATGTGAGAATCAGTTGTTAAAAGAAATCCAAGTCCAAGAGTCAGAAGTCTTGAACAAAGAATACACTATTCCTCAAGAATCTGAATCAAGAATCTTTGAAGGCCAAGAAGTCATTACGAATGATATGGAGCATAAAAATTATGAAGATAACAAGAAGATAAAGGACAAAGAGGAGTTCGTGTTCAATCAACGAGGTGTGCTTACTGAAGGCACTCCATCAAAGATCTTGGAAAAACTACAACACACCACTAAAAGCTCAAAGGACCTATCTTGTCATGAAGCTAAGGAAGCTCAAGGGAGACCCAATCCTTCACCACCTTTCAAGATTAAGGATCATGAAGAATTCAAGGTTAATCATGTCTTAGATTCAAGAATCTCACGCGGACGATTGGAATGCTTTATTCATTGGAAAGCATATGACATCAGTGATCGTACTTGTGAACTTATAGAAAATCTTCAAAGAGCAAAAGTCAAGGTTCGTGAATTCCATAAGAAGAATCCAATGAAACCCAAGTTAGAGAACATGGCCGCTCCTCGTGGAACTCGTCGCTTGAGGGGGAGGTGATGTCATGGACACAAAGGAAACCATCTAAACCTTAGATTCCAAGTAAATTTATATATCTCATGATTGGATTAGATTTTGAAGAAACTGATGCTTCCATTGCATCCACAACGTGCCAAAACCCCAAGATTGATTGTCTATTTGTTGAATTCTGACACCCGAAGGTTCTCATTCAAGTCGATGACATCATGATGACATCATCAAGTCGCAACCGCCCTTGAAAACCTATATAAGGAGGGGTTGGCCACATTCATAATCAGTCTTGCCAATGCCAGTCTTGGGAGCTCAAGGGGTCGTGATCACCAAGTAAATACTTTCAAGTTCCAGTTCAAGTTCTAGTCTTGTCTCTTGCTCTAGTCTTGTCTAGTCTTGTATCTTGGACATCCAGTCTTGTCCTGTTGTAATCTCGTAGTAGAAGATCCTTTATAGTTATTTCCTCTATCTAGTTCATATCCCTGAAGGGGTTTATTGTAATTGAGATATCTTGTTCCCTACCTACGGTCCCGGGTTGTGGGATCTCCTGTATCATCTCTAGTTGAGTTTTCCATACCTATAGGTCCCGGGTTGTGGGACGTCTTGTATCGATCATATATTCTGGTATCATTTTCCCTTCGTGGGTGTTCTTATAATCAAAATTGTATTTTCTAAATCTTGTCTTGTGTAGTCAGAGAGCACAATCTAGTGCTCCCCTTACATTTTGGCAAGACTATCTTCATCAAGACCAAGCACCATGGATTCCTTATGCAAGGAGATTCAATCTACCATAAAGGACTTGATCCAACATGTCCAAGAGATGAAACGATTGCTACGACAAGATGATCGATCCGTTTCAGACTATGCCTTGAATATCAAGATGTTGTTTCGTAGAACTACATATCAAGAAGACTACATGGTTAATCAGTTTTGAAGTGGCCTCAATCCTGAAGTCAAATATCTCTTGCTATGCATGCCTCAAGCAAACACCTTGGAGGATGTTATCAATCAAGCAATTCAATGTGAGAATCAGTTGTTAAAAGAAATCCAAGTCCAAGAGTCAGAAGTCTTGAACAAAGAAGACACTATTCCTCAAGAATCTGAATCAAGAATCTTTGAAGGCCAAGAAGTCATTACGAATGATATGGAGCATAAAAATTATGAAGATAACAAGAAGATAAAGGACAAAGAGGAGTTCGTGTTCAATCAAGGAGGTGTGCTTACTGAAGGCACTCCATCAAAGATCTTGGAAAAACTACAACACACCACTAAAAGCTCAAAGGACCTATCTTGTCATGAAGCTAAGGAAGCTCAAGGGAGACCCAATCCTTCACCACCTTTCAAGATTAAGGATCATGAAGAATTCAAGGTTAATCATGTCTTAGATTCAAGAATCTCACGCGGACGATTGGAATGCTTTATTCATTGGAAAGCATATGACATCAGTGATCGTACTTGTGAACTTACAGAAAATCTTCAAAGAGCAAAAGCCAAGGTTCGTGAATTCCATAAGAAGAATCCAATGAAACCCAAGTTAGAGAACATGGCCGCTCCTCGTGGAACTCGTCGCTTGAGGGGGAGGTGATGTCATGGACACAAAGGAAACCATCTAAACCTTAGATTCCATGTAAATTTATATATCTCATGATTGGATTAGATTTTGAAGAAACTGATGCTTCCATTGCATCCACAACATGCCAAAACCCCAAGATTGATTGTCTATTTGTTGAATTCTGACACCCGGAGGTTCTCATTCAAGTCGATGACATCATGATGACATCATTAAGTCGCAACCGCCCTTGGGAACTGCCCTTGAAAACCTATATAAGGAGGGGTTGGCCACATTCATAATCAGTCTTGCCAATGCCAGTCTTGGGAGCTCAAGGGGTCGTGATCACCAAGTAAGTACTTTCAAGTTCCAGTTCAAGTTCTAGTCTTGTCTCTTGCTCTAGTCTTGTCTAGTCTTGTATCTTGGACATCCTGTCTTGTCCTGTTGTAATCTCGTAGTACGAGATCCTTTATAGTTATTTCCTCTATCTAGTTCATATCCCTGAAGGGGTTTATTGTAATTGAGATATCTTGTTCCCTACCTACGATCCTGGGTTGTGGGATCTCTTGTATCATCTCTAGTTGAGTTTTCCATACCTATAGGTCCCGGGTTGTGGGACGTCTTGTATCGATCATATATTCTGGTATCATTTTCCCTTCGTGGGTGTTCTTATAGTCAAAATTGTATTTTCTAAATCTTGTCTTGTGTAGTCAGAGAGCACAATCTAGTGCTCCCCTTACATTTTGGCAAGACTATCTTCATCAAGACCAAGCACCATGGATTCCTTATGCAAGGAGATTCAATCTACCATAAAGGACTTGATCCAACATGTCCAAGAGATGAAACGATTGCTACGACAAGATGATCGATCCGTTTCAGACTATGCCTTGAATATAAAGATGTTGTTTCGTAGAACTACATATCAAGAAGACTACATGGTTAATTAGTTTTGAAGTGGCCTCAATCCTGAAGTCAAATATCTCTTGCTATGCATGCCTCAAGCAAACACCTTGGAGGATGTTATCAATCAAGCAATTCAATGTGAGAATCAGTTGTTAAAAGAAATCCAAGTCCAAGAGTCAGAAGTCTTGAACAAAGAAGACACTATTCCTCAAGAATCTGAATAAAGAATCTTTGAAGGCCAAGAAGTCATTACGAATGATATGGAGCATAAAAATTATGAAGATAACAAGAAGATAAAGGACAAAGAGGAGTTCGTGTTCAATCAAGGAGGTGTGCTTACTGAAGGCACTCCATCAAAGATCTTGGAAAAACTACAACACACCACTAAAAGCTCAAAGGACCTATCTTGTCATGAAGCTAAGGACGCTCAAGGGAGACCCAATCCTTCACCACCTTTCAAGATTAAGGATCATGAAGAATTCAAGGTTAATCGTCTTAGATTCAAGAATCAAGCGAGGATGATTGGAATGCTTTATTCATTGGAAAGCATATGACATCAGTGATCGTACTTGTGAACTTACAGAAAATCTTCAAAAAGCAAAAGTCAAGGTTCATGAATTCCATAAGAAGAATCCAATGAAACCCAAGTTAGAGAGCATGGCCGCTCCTCGTGGAACTCGTCGCTTGAGGGGGAGGTGATGTCATGGACACAAAGGAAACCATCTAAACCTTAGATTCCATGTAAATTTATATATCTCAAGATCGGATTAGATTCTGAAGAAACTAATGCTTCCATTGCATCCAGAACGTGCCAAAACCCCAAGATCGACTGTCTATTTGCTGAATTTTGACACTCGGAGGTTTTGATTCAAGTTGATGACATCATGATGACATCATCAAGTCGCAACCGCCCTTGGGAACCGCCCTTGAAAACCTATATAAGGAGGGGTTGGCCACATTCATAATCAATCTTGCCAATGCCAGTCTTGGGAGCTCAAGGGGTCGTGATCACCAAGTAAGTACTTTCAAGTTCCAATTCGAGTTCTAGTCTTGTCTCTTGCTCTAGTCTTGTCTAGTCTTGTGTCTTGGACATCCTGTCGTGTCCTGTTGTAATCTCGTAGTACGAGATCCTTTATAGTTATTTCCTCTATCTAGTTCATATCCCTGAAGGGGTTTATTGTAATTGAGATATCTTGTTCCCTACCTACGGTCCCGGGTTGTGGGATCTCCTGTATCATCTCTAGTTGAGTTTTCCATACCTATAGGTCCCAGGTTGTGGGATGTCTTGTATCGATCATATATTATTGTATCATTTTCCCTTCGTGGGTGTTCTTATAATCAAAATTGTATTTTCTAAATCTTGTCTTGTGTAGTCAGAGAGCACAATCTAGTGCTCCCCTTACATTTTGGAAAGACTATCTTCATCAAGACCAAGCACCATGGATTCCTTATACAAGGAGATTCAATCTACCATAAAGGACTTAATCGAACATGTCCAAGAGATGAAACGATTGCTACGACAAGATGACCGATCCATTTCAGACTATGCCTTGAATATCAAGATGTTGTTTCGTGGAACTACATATCAAGAAGACTACATGGTTAATCAGTTTTGAAGTGGCCTCAATCCTGAAGTCAAATATCTCTTGCTATGAATGCCTCAAGCAAACACCTTGGAGGATGTTATCAATCAAGCAATTCAATGTGAGAATCAGTTGTTAAAAGAAATCTAAGTCCAAGAGTCAAAAGTCTTGAACAAAGAAGACACTATTCCTCAAGAATCTGAATCAAGAATCTTTGAAGGCCAAGAAGTCATTACGAATGATATGGAGCATAAAAATTATGAAGATAACAAGAAGATAAAGGACAAAGAGGAGTTCGTGTTCAATCAAGGAGGTGTGCTTACTGAAGGCACTCCATCAAAGATCTTGGAAAAACTACAACACACCACTAAAAGCTCAAAGGACCTATCTTGTCATGAAGCTAAGGAAGCTCAAGGGAGACCCAATCCTTCACCACCTTTCAAGATTAAGGATCATGAAGAATTCAAGGTTAATCATGTCTTAGATTCAAGAATCTCGCGAGGACGATTGGAATGCTTTATTCATTGCAAAGCATATGACATCAGTGATCGTACTTGTGAACTTACAGAAAATCTTCAAAGAGCAAAAGTCAAGGTTCGTGAATTCCATAAGAAGAATCCAATGAAACCCAAGTTAGAGAACATGGCCGCTCCTCGTGGAACTCGTCGCTTGAGGGGGAGGTGATGTCATGGACACAAAGGAAACCATCTAAACCTTAGACTCCATGTAAATTTATATATCTCATGATTGGATTAGATTTTGAAGAAACTAATGCATCCATTACGTCCAGAACATAACAAAACCCCAAGATCGACTGTCTATTTGCTGAATTCTGACACCCGGAGGTTCTGATTCAAGTTGATGACATCATCAAGTCGCAACCGCCCTTGGGAACCGCCCTTGAAAACCTATATAAGGAGGGGTTGGCCACATTCATAATCAGTCTTGCCAATGCCAATCTTGGGAGCTCAAGGGGTCGTGATCACCAAGTAAGAACTTTCAAGTTCCAGTTCAAGTTCTAGTTCTTTCTCTTGCTCTAGTCTTGTCTAGTGTTGTATCTTGGACATCCTGTCTTGTCCTGTTGTAATCTCATAGTACGAGATCCTTTCTAGTTATTTCCTCTATCTAGTTCATATCCCTGAAGGGGTTTATTGTAATTGAGATATCTTGTTCCCTACCTACGGTCCCGGGTTGTGGGATCTCATGTATCATCTCTAGTTGAGTTTTCCATACCTATAGGTCCCGGGTTGTGGGATGTCTTGTATCGATCATATATTATTGTATCATTTTCCCTTCGTGGGTGTTCTTATAATCAAAATTGTATTTTCTAAATCTTGTCTTGTGTAGTCAGAGAGCACAATCTAGTGCTCCCCTTACAAGCACTATCTAGAAGACATAGGAGTATTTACACAAAAAGAAGAAGAACCTCTCACAAGCATCAAAGTTGTAAACTCAAAGGATGGAAGCGAGTCGTGTTGCTCCAATGCACCAACATGTGCTAATTGCAACCATTTTGCATATTCATCCTCTTCCACACAACAAGATAATATTCCTTGATCCGTGTACTTGTACATACTCCCTGCCAAAATATGGAACTTTTGGGCTTTTACTACCTCCCTATCTTGAGTGTTGACTACTGAATGTTTAGGCCCATATGTCAGTACTGGCACTAAGGGCTTGGCCCACTGTGGTACAACTTCCAAATTAAACAAGTAAGCGACAGTAAGGTCATCTGATACTCCTTGTGGGGCCTCTCCGGATGTGAGCCTTGAGAGATGATCTGCTCTCAAGTGAGTCTTGCCTTCCTCACCACTACCTCAAAGTCATATTCCATTAGTAAGAGAACCATCTTACTAATCTACCCATATTGCATGGCTTGTTTACCAAGTACAAGAGTGCTTGATGATCAGTAAAAAATTTAAACTTATTTGCAAGCAAATAGTGTCCAAATTTCTTAACTGCATATACCATGCCTAATCCTTCTCTTTCAGTAGTGGTATAATTTCGTTCAGCTGCATTTAGTTGTCTACTAGCATAGGCAATTGGAAGATCCATATTACCTTCATCTGTAGGTTGTGCAAGCACACACCCAATAGCATAATTGGATGCATCCACATCGACATGGAATGGCTTGTTCCAATCCGGTGTAGTCAAGATTGTTGCTGAACACAATCGCCACTTAAGTTCATTGAAGGATTTATCGCACTCATTAGTCCACTCAAAATTGGTCAAGAGTCTGTATAGAGGCTTTGCAATGATGGCATACATGTGAACGAAACGTCGGTAATAACCCCAATGCCCCATGAAAGCGTGCACTTCCTTGACATTCTTAGGCCTAGGTAGTTCTGCGATAGCTCTCACTTTCTCTTCGTCAGTGGATATGCCATTCTTTGACACGATGTGTCCTAGAATCTTGCCTTGCCTGACCATGAAAACACACTTTTCTAGGTTCAGGAAGACTTGATACTCTCTACATTTGTCAAAGATTTGCCTAAGTTCAGGTATATGGGTGTGTCTAATTTTGGAATGAGCGCAAAGATCATCAACATAGACTTCCGAATTCTTCCTCAAGAATTCTTTAAATACATGGCACATCAATCTCTGGAAGGTTGCAGACGCATTGGTTAGACCAAATAGCATTACTTGAAAAGCAAATATGCCCCACTCTGTGGCAAGATCCGTCTTATGCTGATCTTCCGGTGCAATGGCTACTTGATTGTAACCAGAGAACCCATCTAGGAAGATGTACACTTCCTTGCCTGCTACCCTTTCTAATAGATGCTCAGTGATAGGAGGCGGATAACTATCTCTGATAGTGGCTGCATTAACCTTCTTCAAGTTAATGCACACATGTAATTTGCCATTCTTTTTGGGTACCACTACAATGGGGGATACCCATTCAATGTGCTCAATTTCATAGATAAATCTGGCTTCCACCAAGCGGTCCATCTCTTCTTTGATCTTGGCAGCATAATTGTCATTGTATGTGTATGGCTTTTGTTTAGAGGGTTTGGCATCTGAGGTATGTCACACTTCCCGTGGAGTCTACCACTAGGCCAATAACATTGATAGGAGTGATTTTTGGCATACTGGCGGGGTTCTTGGGACATTTGCGTAACAAATGCTCCTTTCCACAATCTGGACAAAAGCCTTGAATTGTCACATATTGGGTTTGTGTGGGTGCAGGTAGAGGGCAATCATGAATGAGGTGATCTCCCTGACATCAGAAGCATGGTCCTCTAGGAAATGGAGGTCTTATCTGCCTAGGCTAAGGTCTAGAGTTGGGGTTTGCATACATGACATTTGCATATTCTGGCTCCCAACTAGACTCACTCGGTTCTTCATAGTAGTATGACTCATTATGCTCGGGCGATTGCATGTAGTAAGCCTGTGTAGCTCAGTGATGAGTAGCACCTCCTTTAATGTCAATCCGGGAAGACATGAGGATGGTATGAAGACCACGAGCAAGTGGAAGCACAAGTGCGTGAGTGAGAAGCACACAAGCATGCACACACATACACACACACGCGCACACCCAGTAAGAACAAAGAGAGTAAGACAATGGAATCACTTCTATTGCAAGAAAGTTCTCATACAAGCTCAAACTACAAGAAGCTAGCCCCAAAAATGAGCTCTCTAGCTCTATTTATAGTTTTTGACTGACTTTGGCCCTGTTCAGACCTAGTGTCCGGCCTAGTTAAAAATTAGGTTCCGGGGTTTATTTGAGGGCCCAAACGAGATCTAAAAATTATGAAAATTGGCAGGCAACTACATCTAAGGCTCCCCAAGCTCGAGGACTCCTCGGCTTGTACAAAATGGAGCTACAAAAAGGTGAAAAGATATTTACAAGGGTTTGTAGTGATGAGAATCACTTTAGAATGATGTTGGGGTTTTTGAAAAAAATGAAGGGTAGCCTCAGTGCTAGATCTGCATGTGTGTCCATACTTGCTTCTTCCCGCATCCTGTCAACACTCTCCCCCCCCTAGGGTCTGTCGCCTCTGACAGACCTCTTTTCTGCCGTTTGATCAATGTATTTTTGCAGGAGGTCGGTTGCCAATTCGTGTTCTTTGATTTTTAAACCTCTGATTAGATCTCGTTGCAAGGCCTCCCAATCCACTGTACCAGGCATGTCAGGTTGTGGCATCATGTAAAGCTCGGAGTGCATCGTTTGCTCACATGCAAAGAGATGGAGTAGATGCGTAGGCCGTGGCGCAAATACCTCTGAATGTGCTTCCCAAAACCCCGTGGTGAACATGTCGTCAAATGTTTGCTTGTAGCAGGCAGGGAGATATCTTATGCGTGCATGCCATGCGTAAGCCACTCGTATGCTCGGGGTTGTGCTCATATCATATAGCAGGTCGTAGTTACCAATTTATAAACCCGGGAATAGGAGGTTGAATACGGCATACATTGCGAAAAGTTTTGAGTACGACCTGCATCATGTCGAGGATCTTGAGCATCATCTGGGCAGCGACATCTGGCATAGGGTGGAGGCGTGGTATCCAATGTCTGATGGTTGCAATCATGTATGACACTGTAGGAGTACCGGTTGGGGGAGCGATAGCGGGGTAATTGAGCCATTCTTTACAGTTTGCGTTATTCTGAATCTTGATGGCAAAAGCTTTCCATGATCTGCGTCTTTGCACTGGCCCAAAACACGGATTGTACTTTAAATGCATGGGGGCATGATCCCATGTTCGAAGCATTTCTGGGTAGGTCTCGAGTAACTTTTGCCTCCACGTAGGTTGGAATATGGCTCCTTTTCGCGCCGCTTCTGGTATGTCTTCTGGTTCGAACTGTGTGGCAAATGTTGGGCACTTGTTGGTGACCCTTTTGATTTCTGCATTGTAGTCAGCTAACAATACAAAATAGGGCTTATATTGCAGTTCTGAACTAGTGATAAGGCGTCTAGGGGCGATGTGCCTGAAGTATTCTGAGTGAAGGATGGTGTCCTCAATGGCCTTCATTGCCAGCATCTGAGTGGATATCCGCTCCTGATGAGTTTGCCCCATCTCCTCTACTTGTTTCATCCATACCGATGGGGGTTCCTCATAGGTATCTTGACCTTCTTCTGTTACGCGTCCTCCTGGGAGTGGTTGAGGTTCGTAGGCGTCGTCGAATGCTTCCTCCACTGGGATAGTCACTGCTTCTTCTTCTAACGGTTGCTCTGGTGGGGAAGGAGGTCGTTCGTACTGCATCAACTTCAGTTTTAATTCTACGACCTGCTGCCGTAACTCCAGCACGTCGTTGGTCGTTGAGTGTTCAGGTTCGGTGGAAGTAGCAGTGTCTGTCATTTCTTTAGGTTCCTGTCGGTGTGGTGTAGACTCTTGGGGTCTCTGTATGTCCTTTAGCTGGTCGGCAAGCTGATCATGTGCTTCTAAAAGATGGGCATACGTTTCCAAGATTTGTTGTATGCTTTCTGAGGGAACAGCTTGAAATTTGACCGGGTCTATGGGTGCTCCCGGGGTGTTCTCCATGGCCGCCTCGAGGTTCTCTTGGTTTTGTTGTTGAAGCCGTCTGTTCTCTTCTTGCGCTGCCGCTAGATGTCGTCGTAGCAAAGCCATATTTCGTTGAAGCCTTGCATTGCGGCCCATCTGATCTCGCAGCTGTTCCTCCATGGCTTTGCTCTCTTCCATATGTCTCGCCTCGAGTTGCGCATTTGCCTGTTCGAGGGCGGATATCTTTCTTTGTGACTCCGTATGACTGAACTCCAAAGCATTGACACGCTCTTGGAGAGTTGCTGAGAGGGTGCAAAGGTCTTTGTTATTTTCTTCCAACAAGGTATATTCCTGCTTAAGCTGAGTGGCAGCTTCGAGCATCGTGTCGAGTGCAAGACTAAATGAGGTGGATGCGGGGGTAAGGATGGAAGATGCAGGGGGTTGGGAAGTGGGAATCGGAAGAGTGGATGTTGTGCCTATTGTGTGTGGAAGTGGTGATGTGAGTGTAATAACATGTGATGGTGTTGTGAGAACAGTGGTAGTGGGTGACCCAGCGGATGGTGAGATGTCCATGGGATCGGACATGAGAGAGTGTGATTCGTGAAACGTGAACACCGGGATGGTGGGTGGTGTGATAGTGGTGTTTGTGAATGTGGGGAAGTGAACTTGGGGAAGGGACTTTTTCTTATGTTCATCAACCTGTCGAAGAATGTTTACAAATTGGGTCCACAAGGAGGGCTGGGTGATTAGTGGGGTGCCCGAGGCAGTTACAAGGGATGGGGTAGGTAGAGTTTGGGGGGGAGGAAATGGAGGGGTGGACGGTAAAGAGATGGAAAGAGTCTGACTAGTGAAAGATGGTTGTCCAAAGGCAAGGGGGAAGAATGGGTGACCTAATTGGGGTTCAAAAACCTGAGTGACAGAGATGGATGAGGGTGAAGGAAGGAAAGTGGAAACGGGGGTGTGTACAATGGTCTCACTATAGGAGGAGAATGGTTGTGTAGAAAGACACGTGGAGGGAGGCTCTGAGGGTGGAATAGGAGATGATGGGGGAGATGGGGCATGCGTAATTTCCTCCGGTTCATCATTGGGCCTAGGGCTAATCATGTGCACATCTTCTGCTGTGGACGTAGCTAACGCGATAGATACTTCCATCTGAATCATCTTTCCGTGTCGAGGCCGTGTATCAATTCTTCTTTGATCGTAAGCAGGGTTCTCTTGATAGACCAAGGTTCTCATTGCTTCACTGATGCCACAGGTGTCCGCCAAAAGATTTAGCGATTCTACAAACTGGGGATCGATATGCTCTGAGTGTAACATCTGGTTTACTAGGGCTCTATTTGCTTCTTCTGTCATTTTATGGCGTCGTTGTACCTGCTTGATTGTTTGGTATAGCCGTTTGAGTTGTGCCGTATATGCAGGGGCTTCGTCTTCACTCTCTTCCGGGTTATCTCTTGGTGCCTTCTCCTGAGCTTGTGTGCTTAATCTTTGAGGAAATTGTGCCACTCCTATCTCCTGTACACTGCTTGTCTCGCCTCTTGCATGTTCTCTTTGGGTTGATGCCCCCGGATCGACATTGTCAGGGCAACCTTCACTGTCTGATAGATGAGCCGTCTGCAGAAATGTTTCAAAATCAAAATTTGGGTCCTCGGTGAAAGTGGCCATCGCTGCAAATTCTGCATCGGTAGGTAGCGGAGGGGCAGAGGGAGTGGGCTGTACCACCTCTCTTGGTTGAGACCCCTGGAGATGGATTATGATTGGTGCCACCGGGGCTTCCTCTCTAGTGGAGACTTCGGCAGTGGTTGCTGGAGGGATTAGGACTTGTGAAAGGGATCCACGCATTCTTTTTGCAGGTTGACTCCCTGACTTTCGCCCTTTAAACAATTCCAGGTGTGCATACTTTAGGGCTCGCGCAACTGGCACATCATACGCCAGACATCTGTAGATGATTCTCGTCAACGCACAACACCCATGTAAAGTGGGCTTCCTCACCCCCCGCTTGCCTGCCTCATACGCCTGATCTAAGATCCATACCGGCATCTTAATGGGCAAGCTTCCGGTCTCTGCTAGATACAACCCGTACCATATCTTCTTGTGAGGCTGGGTGAAACGGTCGTGAGCTGGAAACGCGAAGTGCTGGAGGCACATCCGCAGAGGTATGGCGATGTTGGGGGTGAGGGCGCACATGTCTTTGAGCTTCTTGACTCTATTGCTTTTCATTGATTCTGGTATCAAGGGGTCACGATCTGAAGGCACATGAGTGCCATACATTTGAAGGGCTTCCCTGATTAAGGTTACATTTAATTCAAACTTCCTCATCTCCTCCAGATTAGATAAGGAGGGCACCCAGAATGTGCCTGAATGATCTTTATCCCCGGTAGGTTTCAACGTAGCAATCAAGTAGTAACACCTGAGGAAGTCAGGTTTTGGTAGAGCTGCACTGAAGTAAGTTTGAAGTCCCGCCTTTTGCCAGATCTCTTGAAGTGGAGCTGCATTTTGCAAGGTCTCAAATTCTCTTGAAAAGAATTGGAAGGTCCACCAAACCCCTCCACACTCCATCTTGGACTCCCAGATGTGATCTGCATCTCCCAAATCCCCTGGCATTTCATTGAACCAATGGGAGTGCCCTTTTACTCTTTCGGTTAGCCCACTGGGTGGATCTGGAATAGGGATCCTTCGCACATTCAAGAATTCTTCAGGCCTAGCCGTTGGTGGAGCTTCCACTGGCATGGCATCCCAATTGATAGGAGCACCAGATCCTGCCTGAGAGCTTGTGCCTGCCGCTGTTGCCATGAGAGTAGGTTGCTTATCTGCTGGAAGACGAAAGGCACATTAGTGTTGCATAGGAAATAGGATGTAATGGTGTTCCCTTCACAATACTAACACGACAATCCCGGAGGTCAGTGATTAGTGGTGAGGTGTTTATGATATGTGTGAGTGGTGATTAAAGGTCAGTGTCATCCTAGATGCATACTCTGGTTATGCGATGGGCTCGGAATGCTTCTATGTTAGTGTGGACGGATTTACAGAATAGGGTCAGGGGGTTTAGTACACCGTTTAATTCTCCACACTTTGATACAGGAGTCGTAGCTCTTAGAGCTAAGGACATGTGAAGATTTCGGTCTGAGAGTGTGATGTATGTGGGATCTTGTGGGTACCCATTTCCAGACATTCCTGGGGTTGATGGGAGTGGGGGCAGTGAGAGGTGTAGGTATCTTATCACTTTCTGCGTTGTTGGCCAAGAGTGCTTGTGAAAGCTGCTTCATCCTCGTGCCTGTAGGTGAAGTAATTTGGGCTTGTAAGCTAGCCTTGGGCACCCATATCTGTCTAGCATTAGGGGTGGCCTTCATTGACCGCTTAGGAACCCAAATAGAAATGGTACGCCTAGGGGTTATCTTAGGGGGCTTCTTCCCTTTGTTCCTTGATGGTGAGGCTCGTTTCTTGTTTCTTTGAGAATCTACTATTGGATCGGTGGGTTCTCCATCCTTGCGCATCCAAATCTGCCTCACACCATGAGATGCTCCATATTGCGCGGGTTGGCGCTCCTGCCTCTTGATTAGCGGCCTCCTTCGTCTAGCGTGATGTTTGGTCCGTTCATTTAGCATCTTCTTGGACTCATTTAGGAACTCCTTCTTGGCTCCTGAACCTTCAGTAAGATTGCCCTTCCTCTGCACCATAGAAGTTTGGACAAGCACAACATGGTTATCTTCGTGTGGATTCCTGGAGGGACCAGGAGTTGGTGCCTGTTCTATTGGTTTGAGCGCTTGCTTTTCTAATTCAACCGTGAGACGACTTTGGCCTACCCAAGCCTGAAGAAGTCCACTTCTTAGGTTGAGGTTGACTGCGTGATCATAGATCCAGTCTTGGCCTAAGACAAGAGGTTCGGTCAGATCCTCGTCTTCACACACTAGCACTTTTGCTGGCATGAGGACCTCTTGTATGTAGAGGGGAAGATCCACCTCTCCCATACAAGGGGTTTCAACACCTCCTAATCCTATCAGATATGCTTCTATGGGTTTTACCTCCAACTGCAGCTGCTGGCAATAAGTAAGCCGAACTGCACTTGTGGCTGCTCCTGAATCAATTAAAGCCCTCACGCTTGTTGTGCTGTCCTTTTGTCCTATTTCTAGAGTCACAAAAGGTCGTCGGTCTACTATCTTATGGGTGCGCCCACCTGAAGCCTCACACATGGCCATGTGGTAGCCTGGAGACTCTTGAGTGTCAGTCATAGGCTGGTCCCTTCCTCGTCTCCTCAACTTCATTCTTCTGATACGCTCTAAGGCCTCTACCTGTGCTTCCTCCCGAATTCGTTTTTCCTCCTCTTTACGTAGCTTAGCAATATTGAGTCGGCTTAGCATCTCCTCCGTGAGGGGTTCCTGATACAGTTTGACTCTGCATCCGCTAATATAGTTTGGGAGGACATCCCCCTCTAAAGTGGCTAGTTGTACTGCTCCACTCGTGGAGATCCTATTAATGATCATAGGTCCGTAGCCTCTCTTTTCTAGCTTCCTTGCGTGTTGTTTCAATGTGTAGACTAACACTAGGTCTCCTGCTGTCAAGCCCTTATCCTTCACATGGGCATCAAAGTATGCCTTTTGCCGTTTCTTTGCAGCATAGATACCTGCTGCTGCTCGTAGCCTCGTCTCACCTAAACGCTCTAGATCTGAGAACCTAGAGGACAACTCATGCCCATTCCACTCATGCTCTTGTGCTACTCTTAAAGCTGGGATTAGGAAATCTAGTGGTAACACTGCATTCTGTCCGAAGACCATCTGAAATGGGGTGGCATTGAGTACCGTTTTGTAGGCAACGCGGTATGCCCAAACAGCATGGTGAAGTTGTTTGTCCCAATCAGAGCGTTTATTATTGACCAGTTTCGTCAATACGTTACACAGGATCTTATTCGTGCTCTCGGCTTGTCCGTTAGCTTGTGGGTGATAGGGTGCAGACTTTTTATGTACCACCATGAATTCTTGAAGGAGATTTTCAATGACCTCATTCAAGAAGTGTGTACCTCTATCGCTAACCAACTCTATTGGTAACCCATATCTAGTGAACACATTTTCGAATAAGAACTTAGCCGTCGTTTGAGCATCATTCTTTGTCGTGGCTTTTACTTCCACCCACTTTGTAAGGTAATCTGTGGCTACAATAATGTATTCTGCATGGGAGTTTCTAGCTGGGGGGTTGATGGGACCTACAAAGTCTATACCCCACTTTGAAAATGCACGTCCTCCCATCCTTGGCCTCAAGGGCATTTCATCCTTTCTTGTCGGATATTGGGCACGTTGGCATGTGTCGCAACTCTTCACATAAGTATGTGCATCCATATGAAGAGTGGGCCACCACAGTCCTGAGAATAGAATAGTCTTAATCACTCTGTCAGGCCCAAAGTGCCCACCTGCAGCACCGCTATGTGCCGTTTCTAAGACTTTCAAGTAGTCTGATTCATGTACGCACAGTCTTAGGTAACCATCCTTGCCTCTTCGATACAGGTTGTCTCCTACTAAAGCATAATCTTGAGCCTCTTGCTCCATGCTCCGTTTTCTTGCAATACTAGCCTGATTGGTTAATGTTCCTGTTCTCGTGAACTCGACCAATGGAGCACTCCAATCTGGGATTAATGACATGTGATAAAGAGTGGCATGCTCCACTGGGGGTCTCTCCTGGCACTCTGGACAGCTCTGGATCCACTCTTGTACTTCTTTGTCCATGCTAGGCCAATACACTCCTAAGCGTTTTAGATTCTGCAAGGTTCGTTGTTTAGAGTAATGATTCCCTAGCGGTCCCTCATGGGCTTGTTGCAACCAACTAGCATGTTCATCATCCTCGACACAACAAGCTAATATGCCCTCGTTATCTTGCTTGTACATGCTTCCGGCTAATATTTGATACTTTAGCGATTTTACAATTTCCTCTTTGCTTGTCTTAACATTTTTATTTGCAGGCCCGAAGGTTAAGACTGGTACCAACTTATTTGCCCATTTAGGTACAACTTCTAAATTGAACAGATAAGCATCGGGCAACTCATCAGACACTCCTTGCGGTGGCTCTCCTGAAGTGATGCGAGAAAGATGGTCAGCCCTAAGATGGGTTCTACCTTTCCTGACAACCACTTCAAAGTCGTATTCCATTAGTAAGAGGAACCATCTTACTAAGCGGCCTGTATTGCAAGGTTTATTGACCAAATATAGTAACGCTTGATGATCAGTGAAAAACTTGAACTTGTTGGCCAATAGGTAGTGTCTAAACTTCTTCACAGCATATATCATGCCTAAGCCTTCTCTCTCCGTTGTGGTGTAATTTCGTTCAGCTGCATTTAATTGCCTACTAGCATAGGCTATCGGCAAATCTAGGTTTCCTTCACCTGTGGGTTGTGCTAGCACACATCCTATTGCATGATTGGAGGCATCTACATGGACATGAAAGGGTCTGCTCCAATCCGGAGTAGTCAATATTGGTGCTGTGCACAAACGTCTCTTCAGCTCATTGAAGGAAGTCTCGCATTCCTCATTCCATTCAAAATTCGTTAACAGCCCATAAAGAGGTTTAGCTATGATGGCATACATGTGGATAAATCTACGGTAATATCCACAATGGCCCATAAAGGCTTGTACCTCTTTCACATTTCTTGGTCTGGCCAACTCTGCTATTGCTCTCACCTTGTCTTCGTCTGTTGATATTCCATTCTTCGAAACAATGTGACCTAAGATCTTACCTTGGCGTACCATAAACACACACTTCTCTGGATTCAAACACACTCGATAATCTCTACACTTGTTGAAGATTTGCCTAAGCTCAGGGATGTGGTAACTCCTTTCTTGGGAATGAGCGCATAAATCATCCACATATACTTCTAAGCTCTTTCGCAAGAACTCTTTGAAGACATGACACATGAGTCTTTGGAATGTTGCAGGTGCATTGGTGAGCCCAAATGGCATCACACGAAATGCAAAGATTCCCCATTCTGTGGCAAAGGCCGTTTTGTGCTGATCTTCGGGGGCAATGGCTACTTGGTTGTAACCTGAAAATCCATCAAGGAAGCTGTAAACTTCCTTGCCTGCAACACGCTCCAAAAGATGTTCGGTGATTGGCAGTGGATAACTATCTCTAATCGTAGCAGCATTAACTTTTTTAAGGTTAATGCACACTCGCAATTTCCCATTCTTCTTGGGCACCACTACAATAGGGGACACCCATTCAGTGTGCTCAATCTCATAGATGAATCCGGCTTCAATCAGCCTGTCAATTTCCTCTTTTATTTTGGCCGCATAATTGTCATTGTATGTGTAGGGCTTTTGTTTGGTGGGCTTGGCATCAGCGGTCATCGGAATCGTATGAGAGCAAATCTCTGGATCTACTCCTTTCAAGTCTCTATAGTGCCATGCGAACACATCCCTATATTCCCTTAATAGGGCTACGAGCTCTGCTTCTTCTTCTGCACTTAGGTCATCTCCTATGTACGTACATCGTTCTTCGTTCCCTTCAATGGTCACTACAATTTTTTTGGTCTTTTCTTTATTGTCATATGCTTCTCCTATAATGGCCTCTCTCTTAGGCATTCGTACCAAAATTTTCCGGTCTTCCACTTCATATTTCTGGAAATTTTCTGGTACTTCAAACAATGATTCTTCCTCTTCTTGTCTTACTGCTTTCCTTTTCTTTTTCTTTTGACTTCCTTCACTTCCTTTCTTTGAATTTATCGTTTTAATACTCGCAAGGGGTTCTTCTTCTTTTTGGGTTAACACTCCTATGTCTTCTAAGTAGTGTTCCTCTGAGTCAAAGTAAGTATCCATCACAATGGATTCTAGATCATTGTCACTCTCTTCTTCTTCCATGGACTCACTAGGATCACACTCTTCCAACAAGGGCTGACACATGAACACTGAAATATCATAACCCTCCTCATCACAATGAGGTGTCCATTGTTCTTCATTGACTGCAATGTCCATGGTAGCTAAGATTTCTGCCCAACCGTGAGGCTCAAATTCCTCATCTGGAAATATCATCGGTGTATAGGCTGGGTCTTTTATTGGTCTATCTCCTTGGGGAGTTCCTTCTTCTCTCGCTTTTAGGCGCTTTTCCTCTTCCTCAGCGACCTTGCACATCCACAAGTGAGTATCTTCATGCAGCCAGGATGGTTCAGGTGAACTTCCAGAATGCACGGAGATAGAATCTTCTTTCGCTTTGTGGATAGGATTCCACTGTAGGGGTGGCACATCTCTGAAGGTGTGATCCTTCAGATTGACCTTGGTGGTAACCCCTAAGTGCTGTAAGTACAAGGAGTTGGTTCCCCAATCCTGTACTATTTGCAATTGTCGTAGGAAAGGTCTTCCTAGGATCATCTCGTAAACATTATTCTTCTCAAAGTCACATATAGCAAACGTATGTTCAAACTCCACACCACAAGTGGTTAGAGTTATCCCTTCAAGCAATCCGAGAGGTCTTTCAAAATGACCATCTGCCATTTGAAGTTTCATTCTCGTTGGTCTTAAGGTGGGTTTGCCCCATCGCTTCCATAGGGAGATGGTCGCGATAGCAACTCCGGCACCCGAATCCACAATTGCTTTGGTCGTGTAACCTTGATAGGTGATCGGAAGATAAGTGTTACCTTCTTCACCTTCGCTCATGTCTCCTATCTTGTCGAGAGGTATCTCGGGAACTTTCTGCTTAGAGCCTACTTTTGGTATATTGGATTCAAGTTCTGGAACCTGATCCTTCACATGATTCCAGAGCTCCGGTTTTGCCTTGAGCAGCTCCTCTACAGTGAGGTGACATTGAACCTTAGTGTTTTTCACAACATCAGTGTTCCTGTGAATCACTGAGTCTTCATTTCTTACCAATATCGTGGGCGCTCTGATCTGGAGAGATTCAGATTCCCAAGGGCCTGTGAAATGAGGCAACTCTTGTAAAGAATTAGATTCAAAATCTAATCTCTCATCCTCTTGTTGCTCTGCTTGATCCCCATAGATAGAGGGAATGTCTTGGGGAAATTGATCATGAAGGTCATCAATCTCAGGAATAGGAGGGAAATCACCCTTCTCTTTGGCCCATTTCTCTTCTTGTATTTCCCGCAAGAACTCTGGAGAGTACTGTTGTATTGAAGGAGGTATTCCAGCATCCGTAGAATTAGGAACATAAGCTACCATTTGTGGTGAACTTCCTCTTTCAACAACTGGTTGAGCTTGTGGAGGTAAAGAAATTTGTGATTTGTTTACCAACTGCTCTAATCTTTCTAGTAAGCCTTGGAAATGCAAATCCGGCTTGACAGAGTTCGTCTGATTGAACCTTTGGCTAGTCTCAAGTATAGCTTGAGCTTGTTCTACCATTTTCATGCACATTTTCATCCGTTCAATCTCTAAATCTGCTCTAGGGTAACTCTTGTCTAGGTTTGCAGCTGTTGGCCCTTCTTGAAGTCGAGCCTGGTAGGCCTTGAACATCATGTCCAAGCCTTCAGGAGTGGGGTCAGCTAATACTGATCCTACTCGGGGTGGTGGGTGGGTTACGAGGGGTGTGTTAGAGGGTGGAGAATTGGAGGGTGATGGGGATAGTAGTGGAGGAAGTGTGTGGGAGTGCGGTTGAGATGTGATTTCTGTGATTTTTGCCTTGGTTTCTCTCACACTTTCTTCAAGTTCATTTATCTTTTTTGCCCATTGTCTCTTCATTCTTTCACGACTCTCCTTCCAAGTGCTAGTCCTCTTTTTGGGTATGCTCTCTGTTGCACTCACCTCGGGGCTCTTTTCCTGAACAACATCTTGGTGTCGCTGAAGTGCCTGGGCTCTTGTGATCACCTGCACAGGTGCAGTGGAAGTCACACTCCCTGTGGAGTCTACAACTAACCCAACAACATTGATAGGAGTGATTTTAGGCATGTTATTAGGGTTCTTTGGGCAATCTCGTAGGAGATGTTCTTTCCCGCAGTCTTGACAGAAGCCCTGAATGGTTATTGGTTGAGGCTGTGTGGGGGCAGGCAGTGGACAATCACGTATAAGGTGATCTCCCTGACATCTGAAGCATGGTCCTCTAGGAAATGGAGGTCGTATCTGCCTAGGTTGAGGTCTAGAGTTGGGGTTTGTGTACATGACATTAGAATACTCCGGTTCCCCACTATTTTCACTTGGGTCCTCATAGTAGTATGACTCGTTATGCTCGGGTGACTGCATGTAGTAAGCCTGTGGGCTATCAATATGTGCGGAGTCAAAACTATGGTCACTGGGGTCACTGTCTGATAGCAATGGGGTGACTGGGACTATGGCTCTATTCGGATTTTCTTCAGTAGATGCATACTTCACTGGGATCACATTGGTTGGAGTAGGGGGTTGCTGCACTAGGACTGGTTGAGGTCTCTGCTGCCCTTGATAAGGTGGCTGATAAGTTTGTTGCGGTCTGTTGTATTGTGGTGATGGATACTGATTCTGGTATCTACCCTGTTGTGGATATGGCTGAGGATAATTTTGCCTAACAGTTTGTTTGTTATATGGGCAGTCTTGTGCCGTGTGATTGGTGTACCTGCGCTCTATGGTGCAGTACTGGCCACTAAGGTTCGCCTGTGGTTGGGCCATAATGGGGCATACACTTGCCATATGTTCACCGCCACAATTGTAACACCGCTTAACTGGGGCAAATCTTGGAATTTGCTTGCTAGAAACGCCTAGTTTTTGGGCTACCTTCTCTGCAAGTTCCTCGATGGATGCGGATAGACCAGATGTCGGTGTGCTAGCGCTATCAGAATCCTTATAGATTTTTGATAGTCCTAGCTCCTCACCTAGATTGTCCTCAATGTCTATGCATATGCGCACGCACTCCTCTATCGTTCTAGGGTCCTTTAGGTACACATATGATCTGAGCTTAGTGCTCAACAACCCGTCTAGGAACAAGGCCACCTGTTTGGCTGGTGTGGGTAACTCCGGCATAGGGCATCTCTCCAGGTACTGTCTAAATCTTCTTCCAGCTAGTCTGATCGTCTCTTGAGGTGTTTGTTTGAAGCTATGAATTAGTGAGGAGGTGTTATGCCTGATTCCACTCTTAGAAAACTCAACAATAAATGCCTCTAAGAGTTGGTCTATGTTTCTGAAATGCCTCTCATTCAGTGGTTGAAACCACGTAAGGGCAGTGTTCCTAAGGGTTAGACCGAAAGCATTATATTGCGTGAATAGGTCCTCCACTTGTTCAGCTTTCAACACTTGTCGAAATTCTGCCACATGGTCATAAGGGTCTCCCGTGCCATCGAAATAATTCTTCATGGACTTCACAAGTTGGGTTGGTCGTAGGGTCCTAGTGTGCTCTCTCGGCCTTGGCAAAGGAAAATCATCAATGTCCCGGTGATTCCATGGGGTTCTATGTCTCTCAGGTTCTACTCTATTCCTTTCTGTTCCCGTTCTTTCTCTTCCCAGGGAGTTGGCAAAACTTACCTCAGGTTTGTCTCTACCTCTATCTCTTTGAGCGCCATGAGCTTGGGAGGTCCCAGCTCCTTGATGACCAAAGGACACATTAGACCTTGGTTGGGGAAAAACAAATTCACCCTTCCAAGTGTAGGCATGTCTGCCCTGCTCAGTGACCACGAAGATTCTCTCTGACGCAGTGTCTAGGTAGGTTACTTGGCCTGGACTATCAGGGTCTTTAAACTCATAGATTGTGAGGGCACACACTTCCTGAGATTGAGAAGATTTATATCTCCAAAAAGCCTCATCGGTTTCTCGGTTTAAAAGCAGATCTATGCTTTTATTATCCTGTGGAATCCATTCTGGGGTCATGATTCTGGTCAAAACAGATTTACCACGGGGAGTTCTTGGCTCTCTCTCTAAGTTCCCTTGCTCTATGTCACCCATGTCGGTCTCTGCAATCACATTTCCAAACTCATCAGTTCTATCAGGAAGAGTGGTGACTACATATATGGTCCCTTCTTTATCCAGGTAGGCTCCATTCTCAAACTTGACTACCGGATGGTCTAATCCATGGGGTTGATCGGGGTTCTTAATCTGGACCACCGATCTTCTCAGTCCGTCTTCGTAGATGCGAGCACCTAGACGATTCGTCCTGATATATTCCAATTGAGTCTTATAAGGCCCTTCTGGCTTTTCTAGATAAGCCAACCCTGAACTACCTACTGGTCTCTCCATGTGATAGGACATCTCAGAATCACTTGTTTCTGATCTGGGAATGTATGGGTAATCACTCAACTGCTGGGCCCAAGACCTGGCAGTGTGATTGACACTAGCTTCAGAAGATCTGAGGCTCTGTCTGTCTCGGCCTAAGTGTCTGCCTGATCTAAGGTTCATATGCCTGATTTATTTACCCCCTGGAACCCAAGCACGCTCTCGTTGCAGGTTGATTTTGCATCAATCACTTTGTTCTTTTTAGTTGAATATTATGTTTATGGTCTTGTCTGAAATTGCGTCGTCAGGGGTACTTAAGTGAATTTCCGCACTTGATGAGTGATCGATTCCCGTTTACCTTTTTGTCCCTTAGTGTTTTCGCACTTAAGACCTATTTATTTTCTTGCACTTGGTTGATTAATTCTCTTGGACTTGATTCGTGCCTAACGTTGCCCTAGTTAATTACCACACCTAAGTCGTACTTAGCCTAGGCTAGGAATTGACAAAGGAGGGTTATGAGATCTTCCAACCTCAATTAGCTGGTTGACCAAACTGCTACACAAGCCCAGGAAGCCTTCTCCCAAGCTCGGTACTCACCCTTGCTAGCTTGCTTTGGATTGCCTTGAGTGCCCACAAAGTTCCTGCAAAAACTCACCAGTTAGTATAGCTTTATTGTCACAAGTATTTGAAAGACATACTTCAATAATTTTAGTCCCCCTGGAGTAACTCACTGTACCCCCTGAATCTGAGAACAACTTAGTTTCACCTAAAGGTCAACTTAAAAATGCATGATCTGAAACTCCGCGTATGATTCTTACAAAAACCAGTCGAGGTCCACGTAGGATTCTCAATGAGCTTTCCAACAAGACCAAAATCTCATCAATCAGAGTTCGTATGGTCAAGTTATGACCATTCAGGCAGATAGGGGTCAAAACAGGCTCTCAGGGTTCAGGGAATTCCTCACAGGTTCCTAGGTCTTGTCCCCCTTCTAAGGCTCTAATGTTACTCCAATGTGACCAAAACTAGGCTCAATTGTACCTCAAGTTACTCCAAAGATTCACTCTAAAATTTCGTGCGTTAAGGCCATGTATCGCGATAGGTCGGGTCGAAGTGTCGCGATACCCCCAAGTGTCGCGATAGCTAGTGAAGTGTCGCGATAGCTCGTGAAGTGTCGCGATAGCTCGTGAAGTGTCGCGATACCCCCAAGTGTCGCGATAGCTCGTGAAGTGTCGCGATAGCTCGTGAAGTGTCGCGATAGCTCGTGAGGTGTCGCGATACTCCCAAGTGTCGCGATAGCTCGTGAAGTGTCGCGATACCCCCAAGTGTCGCGATAGGTCAGCTCGAAGTGTCGCGATAGCTCGCCAAGTGTCGCGATAGCTCGTGAAGTGTCGCGATACACCGAGGTGTCGCGATAGCTCGTGAGGTGTCGCGATACACCGAGGTGTCGCGATAGCTCGTGAGGTGTCGCGATACACCGAGGTGTCGCGATAGCTCGTGAGGTGTCGCGATACACCGAGGTGTCGCGATAGCTCGTGAGGTGTCGCGATACACCGAGGTGTCGCGATAGCTCGTGAGGTGTCGCGATACACCGAGGTGTCGCGATAGCTCGGGATATGGCGAATTTTTCTGTTCTGTCTAGTGATTCTAGGAGCCCTAGGCCTGCGCAGTGTCGTGGTGCACTCAGATTAGCGATAGGGTGAAGTTTCTGAAGTGTCGCGATAGCTCGAGCTTGACGCCTCGGGGACTGTGCAGACAAATTCCGTACCTGCTGAGCTTGCTGGAGATGATGATGGAGCTGGTACCTGCAAGAAACATGCAAAACAAACACACAAAGCAACAAGGCACTCTCGCTCTCTCACAAACTCGCACACAAGAAATGAAGAGAATGGAAAGGAAGAGGGAATGTATAGTGGAGAAGGAGATGAAGGTGGAGATGGAGATGGAGAAAAATCAGAAATTTACCTACTACTTACCATTCCAACGCGTCCTCTCTACGTCTTACCATCACACGCTCGTCCTCAAAGCTCGATCCCCGGCAACGGCGCCAAAATTTGGTGTAGCTCAGTGATGAGTAGCACCTCCTTTAATGTCAATCCGGGAAGACATGAGGATGGTATGAAGACCACGAGCAAGTGGAAGCACAAGTGCGTGAGTGAGAAGCACACAAGCATGCACACACATACACACACACGCGCACACCCAGTAAGAACAAAGAGAGTAAGACAATGGAATCACTTCTATTGCAAGAAAGTTCTCATACAAGCTCAAACTACAAGAAGCTAGCCCCAAAAATGAGCTCTCTAGCTCTATTTATAGTTTTTGACTGACTTTGGCCCTGTTCAGACCTAGTGTCCGGCCTAGTTAAAAATTAGGTTCCGGGGTTTATTTGAGGGCCCAAACGAGATCTAAAAATTATGAAAATTGGCAGGCAACTACATCTAAGGCTCCCCAAGCTCGAGGACTCCTCGGCTTGTACAAAATGGAGCTACAAAAAGGTGAAAAGATATTTACAAGGGTTTGTAGTGATGAGAATCACTTTAGAATGATGTTGGGGTTTTTGAAAAAAATGAAGGGTAGCCTCAGTGCTAGATCTGCATGTGTGTCCATACTTGCTTCTTCCCGCATCCTGTCAACAGCCTGTGGGCTATCAATATGGGTAGAGTCAAAACTATGATCACTTGGGTCACTTTCTGAAAGCACTGGTGTCATTGGCACTAAGGATCTATTTAGATTTTCTTCTGCAGATGCATATTTCACCGGAATCACATTGGTAGGAGCAAGGGATTGCTGCGTTAAGATTGGTTGAGGTCTTTGTTGCCCCTGATAGGGTGGTTGGTAGGGTTGTTGGGGTCTACTATACTGGAGTTGTGTGTACTGATTCTGGTATTTTTCTTGTTGTGGGTAAGTCTGGGGATAATTTTGTATAGTAGCTTGTTTGTTATAAGGGAAGTCTTGTGCAGTGTGATTGGTGTATCTATGGTGCAGTATTGGTTGTTAGGGTTCACTTGGGGTTGAACCATGATAGGGCACACATTAGCCATATGGTCTCCTCCACAGGTATAGCATCGTTTTCCTGGGGCAAATCTAGGAATCGGCTTGCTAGAGACTCCTAATTTCTGAGCTACCTTCTCGGCTAGATCCTCAATCGACGTGGATTGCGAGGATGTGAGGCTAGAAGAGCTATCTGAGTCTTTATAGATCTTTGAGAGCTCTAACTCCTCCCCTAGATTATCCTCAATGTCTATGCACATGCATACACACTCTTCTATGGATCTAGGGTCCTTCAAGTACACGTATGATCTCAATTTGGTACTTAACAATCCGTTTAGAAATAAGGCCACTTGTTTGGCTAGAGTGGGTAACTCTGGAGCAGGGAATCTCTCTAGGTATTGCCTAAACCTTCTCCCTGTGGGCCTCACTGTCTCTTGAGGTGTCTGTTTGAAGTTGTATATCAAGGAGGATGTGTTATGCCTAATACCACTCTTGGAAAACTCAGTGATGAATGCTTCCAGAAGTTGGTCTATACTTCTGTACTGGTCTTGGTGAAGTGGTTGAAACCAAGTCAATGCAGTGTTCTTGAGTGTTAGGCCAAAAGCATTGTATTGAGTGAACAAGTCTTCCACTTGTTCCACTCTCAAAACTTGCCTAAACTCTGCTACATGATCATATGGATCTCCTCTGCCATCGAAGCAATTCTTCATAGACTTAACCAATTGTGTAGGTCTTAAAGTTCTAGCATGTTCTCTAGGCTTTGGGAGAGGGAATTCCTCTGTGTTTCTTGGATTCCGTGGATCCCTATGTCTCTCCCTATCCATCCTATCAGTTTCAATCCTTGTTCTCTCTCTTCCAAGTGGATTAGCAAAGCTCACCTTGGGTCTATCTCTACTCCTCTCTCTTTGTGTTCCATGAGCCTGAGATGTTCCAGCTCCTTGGTGACCATAAGACACAGTGGATCGAGGTTGGGGAAAAACAAATTCACCCTTCCAAGTGTATGCGTGTCTTCCATGCTCTGAGACTACAAAGATCCTCTCAGAAGCATCATCTGGATAGGTCACTTTGCCTAGGATATCAGGATCTTTGAATTCATAGATGGTAAGTGCTCCCACTTCGTTAAGCTTCTCAGGCTTATACCTCCAAAAAGGCTCATCTGTCTCTCGATTCACAAGCAAATCTATGCTCCTATTGTCCTGGGGAACCAACTTCTGAGTGATTATTCTCGTCAGAACCAACTTGCCTCGAGGGGTTTTGGTTCTTTTCCTAAGTTCCCTTGCTCTATGTCTCCTATTTTCGGTTCAGAGATTATGTTGCCAAATTCATCCGTCGTTTCAGGTTGGCTGGTGACCACATACATTGTTCCTTCTTTATCTATGTAGGAACCATTTTTGAACTTGACTACAAGGTGTTCTAGTCCAATAGGTTGATCAGGGTTTTTGATTAGGACAACAGATCTTCTCATACCATCCTCATAGATGCGTGCACCTAAGCGGTTGGTCTGGATATATTCCAATTGAGTCTTGTAGGGTCCTTCAGGTCGTTCTAGGTATGCCACTCCTGAACTACCTACAGGTCTTTCCATGTTATAAGACATCTCAGAGTCACTAGTTTCTGAGTCTAGAGCATAGGGGTAATCGCTCAATTGCTGGGCCCAAGATCTGGCTGTATGGTTGACACTAGCCTCAGATGATCTAATACTCTGACGGTCTCTCCCTAAGTGTCTTCCTGATCTAAGGTTCATATGCCCTTTGTACGTTGCTGATTCTTTGATACCAATCACTTATTCCTTTTGAGTTCCTTTGTAAATGTTTTCTTGTCTTTACTTAAGCATCGTCAAGAGCACTTAAGTGTGTCGTACTTGATATTCTTCATCCACTTATTTTAAGTTCTTTTCCTTTAAGTTGTCCCTTGACTGCAATTTATCCTATTCTTAGACTTGAGAAATTAGAGGCTCTTAGAACTTGAGTATTCCTATCGTACCCCTAGTCAATCAGGACCACTACTCGCACTTAGCCTATGCTAAGAATGGACTGAGGGGGTTGAGAGATGTTCCAACCTCAAGTCGCTCCTCCTTGCTATGCTTATCTGCCCAAGAAATGCGTTCTCAAGCCTACACACAATGGTACTTGCTTTGCTTTCTCCAAAACCTCTCGATGATCCTATAAAAATCCCAAGTTTAGCTCAAGGTTTTACCTTCAGTTGAAAGACAATTTATTTCAGACAATTTTAATGACCCTTTCCCCCCTTTTGTATTGCCAAAAAATTTTCTCTAAAGCTCCCTTGGTGTATCTACCCCTCAGAGGATCAACTTCAAAATATCCTATCTGAAAATCAACGCATTATTCTTATAAAAAACAGTTGAGCTCGTGTAGTATTCACCACGAGCTTTTTGACAAGCCCTAGAGCTCAAAAAATGGATTTCATATGAAAAAGTTATGACATTTCAGGGTTTTGGGGGTTAAAACAGACAATCAGGACCTGTCATGGGTTTAGTACATTTTTCTAAGGCCTTTGTAATGGTATAGGTGATTCAATATGAAAGTATGCCCAATTTTTAGCCCAAATTTTCAAAAAAAATTACCCCTCTATTTTTTGTCGAAAATGCCTGTCTATCGCGATAGACGATGTCAGTCGCGATAGACATTGGCTGTCGCGTGGGTTTGTTTGTCGCGATAGACGGGTGTCTGTCGCGATAGACGGTGTCTATCGTCTGTCGTGTTTTGGTCTGTTGCGATAGACAACATCTATCGCGATAGATGATGTCTGTCGTCTGTCGTGGTTCTGTCTGTCGCGATAGACGGGTGTCTATCGCGATAGACGGGTGTCTATCGCGATAGACCGGTGTCTATCGTGATAGACGCTGACTGTCGCGGAGCTCGGTCTGTCGCGATAGACGGGTGTCTATCATCTGTCGTGTTTTGTTTTATCATGATAGACAATGTCTGTCGCGATAGACGGGGTCTATTGTGGTTCTCTGTCTGTCGCGATAGACAGGGTCTATCGTCTGTCATGGGCCTGTTTGTCGTGATAGATGGTGTCTACCGCGATAGACGGCCTCTGTCGTGGGGTGTTGTCTGTCCCGATAGATGGTGCTTGTCACGATAGACTGAAAAAACGCAAATTTTTTAGAACTTTTTAGGGATTTGGAGTGCTCTCATGGTGTACGTTATCGTGCCAAACATGCATTCAAAAAATATTAAGTTTTTCAGTCTGTTGCGATAGATAGGGGTCGTCATCCCGGGACTTGTGCAGAGTTCTATCGTACCTGCACAAGCTGCTGGAGATGGTGGTACAGCTAGATCCTATAGCAAACACTCAAAAAACACACAAAAATTGATAGCATGCAAGCTCTCTCTCGCTCTCTCTCACAAGTGAAATGAGGGAAATGAGGTGGGGAGTGGAATATGACCAAAAATTGAAATTTTTGTGAAGATGGAGATGGAGGTGGGAAATGGTGAGGATGATGATGGTGATGCAAAAACAAGAAAAATTGAAGAAAAATGAGGAAAAGAAAGGATATTACCTATGACTCCAATGTCTCAACTCTATGTCTTACCATCACACGCTCGTCCTCGAAGCTCTCTCCCCGGCAACGGCGCCAAATTTGGTGTCACTCTAGCACAGTGGTGAGTACCAACGTGAGGAGATCCACCTCATAATTGTCAATCCGTGGAGACATGAGGACTAGTATGAAGACTATGAGCAAGTGATGGCACAAGTGTGTGAGTGAGAAGCACACAAACATGCACACACATACACACACACACGGACACAAGGCAAGAACAAGGAGAGGAACAATGGAGTTCTTTGCATTAGTCAAAAAGTCTCTTACATAAGCTCAATTCACAAACAATCTAACTAAAAAATGAGCTCTCTAGCTCTTTTTATAGCTTTCTGACTAGCTTTGGCCTTGTCCAGACCTAGTGTCTGGCCTAGTTAAAAATTAGGTTCTAGAGCCTATTTGGGGGCTCAAACGGAGTCTAAAAATTATGAAAATTGGTATGTCACTAATTCTACTAGTCCTCAAGCTCAAGGACTCCTCGGCTTGAACAAAATGGAGTCTATTCTACCAAAAACGAGATTAACAATGTGTGTGTAGTGATGAAAATCACTTGAGTTGGAAATACTTTATGGAAGAAAATGATTGGGCCTTGTTGTCGTATTGTGCATGACTGCTCTGTTGTGCCTGTATACTCTTCTTATGACTTGTATGCCAACACAAGTGCATTAATGATTCCAAATGGCATCACACAAAATGCAAAGATTCCTCACTCTATGGCAAAGACCATTTTGTGTTGATCTTCTGGGGAAATGGCTACTTGGTTGTAGCCCAAAAATTCATCAAGGAAGCTATACACTTCCTTGCTTGCAACATGCTCCAATAAATGTTCAATGATTGGAAGTGGATAACTATCTCTTATCATGGCGACATTAACTTTTTTAAGGTTAAACACACTCGCAACTTTCCATTCTTTTTGGGCACCACTACAATGGGAGACACCCATTTAATATGCTCAATCTCATAGATAAATTCAACTTCAATCAACCTGTCAATTTCTTCTTTTATTTTAGCTGCAAAGTGTCATTATATGTGTAGGGCTTATCTTTGGTGGGCTTTGCATCAGCTATTATGGGAATCGTATGAGAGCATATTTTCTGATCTACCCCCTTTAGATCTTTATAGGTCCAAGAAAACACATCCCTATATTCCCTTAATAAGGCTACAAGCTCCATTTCCTCTTCGATGCTTAGTTCTTCTCCTATGTATGTACATAGCTCTTCGTTCCCTTCAATGGTTACAACAATTTTTTTTTTGGTCTTTTCTCTGTTATCATACGCTTCTCCTATAACGGCCCCCATCTTAGGAATTCATACCAAAATTTTATGGTCTTCAACTTCATATTTCTTGAAATTCTCTGGTACTTCAAACAATGATTCCCTTTTCTTGATTCAATACTTTTCTTCTCTTCTTATTTTGACCACCCTAAGGAGACTCGGAGTGCACTGGCCAACTATGGAAGCAGATGTCCATAGGATGTGCAAGGAATGCCCAATCTACAGCACAAGACCACCTGTGGAACATGCCACTCTTTATCAAGTGTCCTTAGCACCAGACTGGAGCGAACCATTAGTAGCCTTCCTGAGAATGAAAACATTCCCTCAGGAGATGACAGTGGCCAGACAAAGGAGCTTAGAACAGAGGCTTTAGATTATACTCTCATTGGAGATAATCTATACAGACGAGGAAAAGATGGGTATCTTAGAGTGTGTGTCCACGAGAGCGAATATCTGAAGATCTTGGAGACTGCTCACCAAGGTGTAGCAAGAGGACACTTTGGACCAGATCGGGTGATCAAGGCAATACTATTTGAAGGTCTTTGGTGACTAACCCTTCACATGGACGCACATACCTATGTGAAGAGGTGTGATGTTTGTCAGCGAAGTCAGTATCCTATACATGAAGATGAGATTCCATTGAAACCTATGATGGGTGGACGTGCATTCTCTAAGTGGGGAATAGACTTTGTCGGTCCTATTAATCCCCCAATTAAGGGTTCCCATGCTGAATACATCATTGTGGCCACAGACTATCTAACCAAGTGGGTAGAAGTAAAAGTTACAACAAAGAACGATGCTCAAACGACAGCAAAGTTCTTATTTGAGAATGTGTTCACCATATACGGATTGCCAATAGAGTTAGTGAGTGATAGAGGCACACACTTCTTGAATGAAGTCATAGAAAACCTTCTCCAAGAATTCTTGGTGATACATAAGAAGTCTGCCCCCTATCATCCACGAGCTAATGGACAGGCTGAGAGCACAAATAAGATTCTATGTAATGTATTGACAAAATTGGTTAATAATAAATGCTCTGATTGGGACAAACAACTACATCATGTTGTTTGGGCATACAGAGTTGCCTATAAAACGGTACTCCAAGCCACACCCTTTCAGATGGTGTTCGGCCAAAATGCAGTGCTACCATTGGATTTTCTGATACCTACATTGAAAGTAGCACAAGAGCATGACTGGACAGCCCATGAGCTATCCTCTAGAATCTTCGATCTTGAATGATTAGGTGAAACACAATTGCGAGCCGCAGCAGGAATTTATGCAGCCAAGAAGAGACAAAAAGCATATTTTGATGCACATGTGAACGATAAGGGCTTGAAAGCAGGAGATCTAGTCCTAGTCTACACCTTGAAGCAACATGCACGGAAGTTAGAGAAGAGAGGCTATGGACCAATGATTATCAATAGAATCTCCACAAGTGGAGCAGTTCAACTAGCCACTCTAGAAGGCAATATTCTACCAAGTTACATAAGTGGATGCAGAGTCAAGTTATATCAAGAACCACTCACGGAGGAAATGTTAAACCGACTCAATACTGCAAGGAAACGTAAAGAAGAGGAAAAACAAATTCGAGAAGAAGCACATGCAGAAGCTTTAGAACGCATCCGACGAATGAAATTGAGAAGACAAGGTAGACATCAGCCTATGCCTGAAACTCGAGAAGCTCTAGGTTATCACATGGCCATGTGCGAGGCTTCAGGTGAACGTTCCCATAGGATAGTCGATTGACGACCCTTTGTGACCCTAGAGGTAGGACAAGGAAAGAGTGCAAGGACTGTGAGAGCCTTAATTGACTCAAGAGCAACCACTAGTGCAGTTCGACTTTCTTACTGCCTAGAATTGCAATTGAAGGTCAATCCTATAGAGGCATATCTCATAGGGTTGGGAGGTGTGGAAACCCCTTGCATGGGAGAGGTGGAACTTTCCCTCTACATTCAAGAGGATCTAATGGTTGTCAAGGTTCTAGTATGTGAAGACGAGGATCTTACTGAACCTCTTGTCCTTGGCCAAGACTGGATCTATGATCATGAAGTCAACCTCAACCTAAGAAGTGGATTTCTTCAGGCTTGGGTAGGCCAAAACCACATCATGATTGAATTAGAAAATCAAGCACTCAGGCCACTAGAAAAGGCACCAAATCCTAGTCCCTCCAAGAACCCACATGAAGATAACAATGCTATTCTTGTCCAAAGTTCTATGGTGCAGAAGATTGTCACTCTTGACGAAGGTGTAGAAGTCAACGAGGAGTTCCCTTCTTTTCCAAAGAGGATTCGAGGAAAGCAAGCCGGGCAACACACGACACAAAGGAGGCTGATGATCAAGAAGTATGAGCACCAACCTGTACAGTATAGAGTACCTCGTAGCATGAAGCAGATCTGGGTATGCAAGGGTGAAAAATGAGCTACCCCGTCGAGGATCACCACGAAAGAATACCCTAGGCAACACTCTAGACAAACCGTTTCTATTTGGGTTCCAAAGCAGTCAATGAAGGCTTTCCCAAATGCTAGACAAATATGGGTGCCCAAGACCTGCTTAAGAGCTCAAATAGCTTCACCTCCATTCACAAGATTGAATCAACACCCACAATCACCCTTGGCACAAATCCTAGGGCAAACAACTACACTCCACACCACCACATTTTCGGTCCCACCTAGGAATGTATGGAAATGCGTACCCAAAAGGTCCCAAATCCAACATAATCCAGTCCACAAACGTTTACATGACATCACCACTAAAAACTATGATTCCACAATCAAAATTTGGAGACTTAAGCCCCATGTCAAACCTCCTGACCCACCTTTGTAAATTCAGTGGTAGGTGCATTCTTAGTACATTGCACATCCAAAAGTATGCATCTAGGGTGAACACTAACCTATTAACCCACATTTACACACATCACAAACACTTTACCCAATAACCTCTAACCACTCAGAATATCATGTTGGTATTGTGGAGGGAACACCAGAACATCCGGTTTCCTATGCAATGCTAATGTGCCTCTCTTCTTCTAGTAGATAAGCATCAACAACTACAAGCACTCTCATGGCAGAAGCAGCAGGTTTGAGCTCACAAGCAAGAGTAAGTACAGCAGGGATTAATGTGGAGAGTCTACCTATTCAAGTGCCACCAACTGAACACTGGTAGAGTTGCAACATCTCCAACAAATACCTATACCAGACCCTCCCATAGGAATAACAGAGAGATTCCATGCAAATTCTCATTGGTTCAATTGCATGCCATGGCCCCTACGAGAGGCCAAGTATATCTGGGAGTCCAAGTGCGAGTATGACAAATCATGGGTCCGATTTCAATTCTTCTCCAAGGAGTTTGAGACTCTCCAGAACACACAAGATCTTCAGACCATACGACAACGTGCAGGGCTAGCCGAGTACTTTGAGGCACCCTTACCCAAACCAGATCTCCTCCAATGTTACTATTTGATCTCAGCATTACAGGCTAATGAAGAAAAGGACAAACCAGGAACGTTCGTGCTTCCTTCTTTGTTGGGCAACAATGAGTTGAAAAAGTTCGAACTTACATTGGGATTGGTGAGCTCTGCTTTGAATATGCACGGCACACATGTACCTTCTGAGAAGGATGCTCTCATTCCCACTAACATGAAGGATAGGAAACTACTGAAGCTTAAAGATATGGTGGCACTCACACCAAATGTGTCTATCCCTCTCCGTATGTTCATGCAACATTTTGCTTTTCCTGGTCAAGATCGATTCACACAACCCCACAAAAGAATATGGTTCGCTCTTTACTTGGCGGAGACAGGTGTGTTACCAATTAAGCTCCATGTATGGATTGTGGAGCAGTTGTACAAAGCAAATAAAAGGTCATCTAGAAAACTAGTGGTAAATGGTTGTTGTGCAATCACATGCATTATCTACAGATGCTTAGTATATGATGTAACCATTGAACGTGCTTAATCTTGGGCACAACTACAAATGTTTAAGAAACTCAAAACTGCCACACATCAATCCAAGCGCATGAGGGGCTCGATTCCTTGTGTCCAGACACGTGAAGTTTTGACTACTCCGGAAGTTTCACCGCGAGGAGAGGCCACTGTACCTCCCTTTACCATCAGAATACCTAGATGTGGATCTGAAGGCACATCACAAGCTGCCCCTCCGGCTCCTCCTGTCCCATCTGAATTTGAATTTGCTATGACTGGAGATGTTGAAGGGATGAGCACCTTTGATTTCGAATCATTCTTGCAGAATACCCAACTCTCTGATGTCGAGTTCTTCTCGGACATAGAAGAACAGGGCACCTCTTCCCAAAGATGGAGGAAATCCACCAAAGGATGCCATGTACACTGGGACAACGATCAGCAGAGAACTTCATCTCAGCAACCAGGACACCTAGAAGAAGAAGACGCAAAAGAAGAAGAAACCACCGGAACCCCAGCATATACAGCAGAACTCCAAAGGCTGTATCAAATCATGGAACGAGTGCGATCGCAACAATTGCTCAACGAACAAAATAGTAGAATGCTCATGGCTCAGCTCTTGGAAGAAGCTGGAGTCGACTCAGAATACAGTGAGGGTCTCTTATTGATGGCAGAAACTTATGGTGTAGTAGAAGCAGTTCGAACAGTTATACAGAGACCTCGCGTTCAATACGATCCACGAAGATTCAAAACACGACCATGGCCGGTAAAAATATCCAGATCCCCATTACTACAGTGGGAGGACCAATTATTACATTTGAACCAATTGAGACAACCTTCGAAGAAGCCAGAACTCCTGACCAAGAACACATCGTCACCGCTGAAGAGTATACCAAGCCAATACCACCCACACCCCCACCGTCACCTCCTCGGACTCAAGCTGGAGACCACCTCGACTACCCAACCCATAGAGCAAACCTTCATCTTCCGTATTCCCACCTCTAGTTCAACTTTGTTCTCCACCTTTGAAAACCCTGTCTATCAAACCACCACCATCACAACCGAATCAACCGAACTGCTCATGGAGATAACCATAGGACAACCTGCCTCCACAACCTTTGTCGTAGGACATCCTGACTCAAGACCCACATTCTTTGGATTTCCGGCCACCACGCCACCCTTCATGGCCTTCTCGCCTCCAGTCTCTCACTTCCCACCCCCCATACCACCATTCCTTCAACCAATCAACGACTACTTTTGTAGAATGATTCAAGCCACCACCCCACCCTCCTCGTCAATCCCATTCCCGCCATCCACACAACACTTATACACCACTATATCACACACACCACCTACCATTCCAATATACATGGTAGACACTACACTCACGTCCACCCCTGAGGGCATGGATATTTCACCATCGACGGCACCTCCACCTCCCCCCACACTCCTACCTTCTCCCATTCCCCCTCCACCAATTTCACCTGCACACACATCTCCAATAGACACAACATTCACTCTTCCCATTCCCCAATCCTCTCCTCTTGCATTTTCCATTGTACAAAATACACCTGCATCTATAGGTAATGCATTTGACACCATGTTCGCATGTGTTTCATAGTTAAGGACAGAGTACAATCAGCTCCAACAACATAACATACGACTGCAAGAGCACTCGGAGGTGCTACAACATCGTCTTGCTGCACTAGAAGAGGAGAATGCTCGCCTCCAGACACAATTCCAAACTTTACAAGAGGCTCATAAGAAAATCGACGCCTGCAACTATAGAATCAGAAAAGCTATGCTGCTTGAAGCACATGACCAGTTATCAGAGGAACTGGGTCAACTGAAGCAAAAACAACAAAAAGACACAAGGACTGCCCCTCAAACCACCTCCTCCACGGCTTCACTTCTCACCGACTCAGAGGCCCTAAAAGATCTCCAGAAACAGGTCACAGAATTGCAAGCATGCCTACTACAATGTGAAAGATCACCTTCCCCACCAGAGGCTCCCACCGACAAAGAAGAATATGACCCACAACCCTTCCCAGGAGGACAACAAACGGAAGAAGGTCAAGATACATTCGAAGCACCATGACCCCCATGGCTTCAACAAGTGGAGGAAATGGGGAGTTCACATGAAGAGCAAACAGTAGTGCAAAATCAGGCCATGAGAGTCATAGAAGAAACTGTATTACAATCCAATTACTTCAAGAACCTGTCATCTAGACGCCTTATCCTCTCATCTGAACTCCAATACAGGCCTTACTATATCATTTTGGCAGATTATAACGCAGAAATACAGAAAGTCACAGGAAAGATACCTTCCTTCGCAACCCAATTTCAACCCGAAGACATTCCTCCAGAGGTGCAAAAAGGCAAAATCTGTCAGTCGACATGGCGGCAGAAACTTCTTGAAACATATCCTAAAATGTTGTGCATTTGAGCCCTCAAATAAGCCCTCGAACCTAATTTTTAACTAGGCCAGACACTAGGTCTGGACAGGGCCAAAACTACTCAAAAAACTATAAAAAGGGCTGAAGAGCTCATTTTTGGGGTTAGCTTGTTGTAGATTTGAGCTTGGTAAGAGAGTTCTTTTGTAATCAAAGATCTTCCATTGTTCCACTCTTTGCCATTACCTTGTGCACGTGTGTGCGTATGTGTGTGCATACTTGTGTGCTTTCACTCATGCACTTGTGCCATCACTTGCTCTTGGTCTTCATACCGGTCCTCACGTCTCCGTGGATTGACATTTATGAGGTGAAACTCCTCACATTGTACTCATCGTTGTGCTAGAGTGATAGTAACCTTTGTGTTTGAATGGTTGTCTTTGTGCCTTCCAATCTTGCATGCATCACATCTATTGATCATGTGTTGCTTTGATATGTTTCACAATCCAAGAACACTTTGATCCCTACATATATCTTTAAAGGTTCTTTCATTCACATGAGCTAGCCTCTTATGCCACACTTCAAGCTCACTTAGGGTCTAAGACCCAAAGTTGAATAGAGCTATGTTTTTGGTTTCTCGTACTTCAAAAGTAAAGAGCCTACCATGCTTCTCACCTCTGGCTATCTTCTTGAAGGCTTGACATGGATCTTCCACAAAAGCTTCATGCTGGTTGAACCTAACTTACAAGCCTTTCTCAACTATTTGGCCTACAGTTATTAGGTTTTTTGTAATAGTGGGAACATACAGCACCTTGCTTAGAGTATTTGTCCTACCATTGGAAGCTTTGACATTACCAATCTTATCCACACTAGGCTTTGTTTCATCCCCTGTTTGAATGTCATGTCTATGCTTTGGATTTTCCAAATCAGATAAGAGAGCTATGTTGCCTGCAACATGGTTTGGACATCCTGAATCTATGTAGAATAAATGATCATCTACTTTACCTTATTGTTATTTTGAAATTGTGCCCACCTCTACCTCTATTGCTGCCATATCTACCTCTTCCACTTAGTTTCTAGGTCTTCCCATTGAACCAACAATTATGAGTGGTGTGGTTGGTCTTATCACAAATGGCACAAGGTTAAACATTCTCGCCTTTAATCTTGTCATGCTTTGGTCCTTTCTTCTTCACTTTCCACTAGCTCTTGCCTACAAAGTTGTCTTGGGAAGTCTCCTCTTCATCTTCTTCCTTCTTCTTGCCTTTCAGCTTCTTGTTCTTCTTATATGCATATAGATCACTATTTGAACTACCATGACATGATTTATCTTTTTATGCTATTGTTGGCCTCTTGATTGAAGAGTTGTCCAAGAAATATGTTAAATTCTAGAGTTTTCACATCCATGATGAGATCATTGGCTATGGTGAAAGATTGCCATTGCTTGTCACCTCTAATCCCATTGAGAATTTGCCTCATGATGACTTCTTCTTCAATTAGCTCTCCAATGGATGCCAATTGATCATCAACCTCCTTGACCTTTATAATAAACTTAGTGATGGTTTGCTTTGGACTCTTCTTCATCTTGTTGAACTTATTCCAAAGACGGTTCTTCCTTTCCTTTGTACTAGTAGAAAAGAAAATCTATATGGCATCCCAAGTCTCTTGAGATGTCTTGCATCTTCTAATATTTGGTAATAAAAAAAATCAGAGATAGATTTTAGTATGTATGACTTTGCTTGAGCATCCCTTGCACACCTGTGAGTTTTTCTATTTCCTCTTGTGTAGGTGCTCCTTTGGATCTTGGAATAGGCATAGCTTCATCATCTGATATGATCCCACATAAATTTCTTCCTTGCAAATAAGCCTCCATTCTAATTTTCCAAGTAGCATAATTATGTCTATAAAGCTTCTGAATCATTGATGGAAAGCCATCTCCCATCTTGAAGTTTCTATGATACCACTGAAAAGAACGTTGGAGAAGCTTAGAGAGGCTTGGAAAGTTGAGTTGTCAAGTGGTGAAGTTGGTCTAGCAAACCATCATAAGACTAGCCCTAGCTCTTTGGATATGTAAATCAGACCTTGTAGGCTTGTGATTAGTACAATAAAACCCAATAGTTACTTTGGAACATCAACAAGAAATAGTTGATGCAAAACAGATAACTTGCACCTTGACTAGCTCACAAAATCCTTCTAAAAATCGATTGAAGTTGAGACTTCAAACACTAAAAGCAGCCAGCACAATAACAATCGGAAAAATTCCTCTTAAAGGAGTGTCACACATAGGTTTGGCTTGCTATAATGCATAAAATCCCCAATTTATATGAACCAAGGAAGGAGAAATCACCTTAGCATTGATCTCGTGTCATCCTGATTTTTTAGGGATGTGTAGAGAATGAGCCTAAGACTAAAAAAACTTGAATCTCTCTGAAAATAATGAACCAAATGATCTGAACATTTGTACACAATAACTAGAAAATTTTTAGTGAGAGCTTAAACACTAGATTTGGAGCTCTGTAGAGAGAGCACAATCTCTCGAAGCTGACTAAATCTGAGGAAGAAGGAGTAGAGAACAGAAATGGCACCAAGCAATGATCAAAGAGTATATGCAGTGGAGTCAGTGATTCACTATGCAGGTTAAAATGTTAGTACTTGTAGTTTTATGAGATCTTGACATTGGTCATATGCTCATTTTGTAGAGGATACTCGGGCAAAAAAAATCCAAATTTTTTGGTTTTGTCAACTATACAGTGTTTGATTTACTCCTTGATACACTTATTGGTGTGAACAAATTTATTCTCATATAATCCTTTTGGTTTGTCATTACTATTCATTGATTCATGTTTTTGGGAAGACTGTTGAATTCTTTCCTAGAATCTAACACTTCTTCATCCTTCTTTGAGCCTTAGTGGTGTTTGGACTCTTCTAGCTCCATTATCATTCTATTCAGTTCTCTATCATCATGGCATCAGAGGTCTCAGGTGCGTCTGGTGGATCAGGTTCTAGTGCCAGTGTTCTAAGGAGAAGGTATAACTTGTAGGGCAAAGACCATATTGAGATCTGAAAATTTGATGGTACAAACTTGGCTCTATGGAAGAATCAAATTAAAGATGTGTTGATTTAGAGGATGCAATGGAATCTAATAAATAGAATCTCAAAGAAGCATGTTGACATGGATGAAGATGATTGGGATAAGTTTGATGAAATGGCTAGCACCTGGCAGATAATGTTTACTTTACAGTATTATACTGTGAAAGTGTAGAGGAGCTTTGGAAGAAGTTATGCAATACATATGAAAAAGACATTTCATCAAATAAAGTGTATTTGATGAGAAAGGTATATGACCTTTGCATGAAGGACACAAATAGTATTGTTGCTCATCTAAATGAGTTTGATGTTATATTCTCCTAGTTATAGGCTAAGAAAATGGATATGGATAACAAAATGAAAGTAGTCTTGTTGTCATGCACCTTGCCATCATCATGGGATACATTTTGCATAGCTATTAGCAATAGTGCACCTAGTGGTAAATAACATATGTAAGCACTCTTGAGTGAGTAGATTTGTAGAAAATATATGGTCGGCACTCATAGCGGAGATGCATATAATGTTCGTGATTATTACCAAGGAAAGAATTAGCAACATGGCAGGAGCAAGAACAAGGAAAAGAATGGTCAACAGAATAAGAGTACAAGTAAATCAAGGAAGCGGGATATTGAATGCCATTATTGTCACAAGAAAGGACACGTGAAGAAAGACTCCTATGCATTAAAGAATGCTAAAGGTAAAGTACAGAATGTTGATGGGCATGTTAACAGCTACCTACACCATCTTCTTTGACTGCAAAGATTGAAGAAATTAATGCTATTTCTAATGACATTGATGTGTCGAAACTTGAGAGTAATATTCCCACTGAGGCTCTTATGGTAGATTCCCTTTTGCACACCTGGCTACTAGATTTTGGTGCTTCTTTCCATGTGACACCACATAGAGAATGGTTCTCTAATTATGCAACAAATTCTCTTGGTACAGTGATACTTGGTGACTCTTACGAGTGTGACGTTGTGGGGATTGGAGATGTTGTTGTGCAGTTCACTGATGGTTCAAAATTTACTATGCATAATGTACATCATGTACCTCAGTTATCATGTAGTTTGATGCCAATTGGTCAACTTGATTACCTTGATTATAAGGTGGTTTTCTATGTTCAAAACTGTTGCATATCAAAGGGCAATATGGTTATTCTAAAAGGAAGAAAAGTTGGCTCACTTTATCCTTTATTTGTATCACAAAAAGAACACTTGTTAGCTGTTACTGAACAACCTATGGCTTGTATCTAGCATGTCCATTTAGGCCACATATATCGTAGAGGAATGGAAAATTTTTCTCATTCTAGCGACTTACCTGTGTTATCTTTCTCTAATTTTTCATTCTATGAGCATTGTCAATATGGAAAGCAAATTAGGAATGTGCATAAAATGCACATTGACTCTTTAATTCAGCCTTTAGATCTCATTCATACAGATGTGTGTGGTCCTATGCCGACAAGGTCATTAGGTGGTTCTCTTTACTTTGTCACTTTCATAGATGATGCTACTAGAAAATTCTAGGTACATCCTATCAAATCAAAGCATGAGGTATTCCCTGCCTTCAAAAAATGGCTTGCTTTAGTTGAGACTAAAAAAGGAATTAAGCTCAAAGATTTACATTCAAATAATGGGGGGGAGTATACCTCACATGAATTCAACCTTTTCTGCTAGTCTAGAGGAATTCATAGAGACTTATACCCTAGTACAGAATGGTGTAGTTGAAAGGATGAGTAGAACTATTCAGGAAAGAGTAGTTTCTATGTTGCATCATGCAAACCTTTCACAAGGCTTTTGGGCAGAAGCAGTATTGATTGCAATTCATGTGATTAACCTTTCACCTAGTATCGTCAAAGGTCTGAAAGTGGAACAAGATTTATGGACAAGGAAGCCACCATCTTATGATCATCTTCGAGTTTTTGGGTGTGAAGGATATTTTCATATACCCAAGAATCTTAGATTGGGCCATAAGTCAAAGAAACACGTTTTTCTTGGATATGGTCGAGAAGGAAACTTTGGATATTGCTTATGGGATCTTGAAACACGGTTAGTCATTTGAAGTAGTGATGTCATTTTCAATGATTGTAAGATGCATAAACAGCCCATTAAGGAGGTTGAAGTGAAAAGAGTGGTGTTTCAGGATAGTATTCCTTTAGTTAGCATGCATAAAAATGCTACACATAGGGATGCTCAAGAGAATGTCTGATCAGATCAATCTACAAATGTTCCAATTCAGTAACCATTGAGACGCTCTACAGTCTCTCACATCCACCTGATAGATATGTTCTAGGTTTGGATTTTTTATGCTACCAGATGTTGGTGAGCCTTCTTGTACTTGGGATTTAGTACCTTCCCCAAAGGGTAGGAAAGCTTTACCATGTAAATGGGTATATATGCTAAAATTCACATCAGATAATGCTTCTCCAAAGTATAAAGCACAACTTGTTGCAAAGGGTTTTTAAGCAACAACATGGATTCATTGGAATGGAGGACTTAGAGCTAGTCCAAATTGATTTGAAAATTTCTTTCTTGCATGGAGATCTTATAGATGAGATCTATATGGAACAACCAAAGGGTTATGTAGTTCTTGGCAAAGAAAGTCTAGTTTGTAAGCTGAAGAAGAGCTTATATGGACTTAAATAATCCCCTAGACAATGGTACCAAAATTTTGATGCCTTTATGAAGTCTCAAGGATATTCTTGAAGAAATCAGATCATTATCTACACAAAGAGATGCTCATATGGATGTCGATGATACGTTGATTGTTGGGAAGTCCTCTTATGACTTGTCAATTTTCAAAAAGAAGTTGAGTCAAAAAATTTGATATGGAGGATTTGAGGGATGCCAAACATATTCTTGGCATGCACGTTACTTGTGATAGGAGTAAAAGATGCACATACTTGTCTCAAAGTGAGTACATATCCAAAGTACTTCAGAGGTCCAATATGCAGGGTGGAAAGGCATTGAGCACACCTTTACCCACATATGTAAAATTGGCCAAGGATGATTCCTCCATATTGGATGATGAAAATGAATTCATGAATAAAAATCTTCATCAGTCTGTTGTAGAATTGGGAAGCGATCAAGATGATTTTGGCATATCTGAGTGGCACTAAGGACAAGTGTATATGCTTAGGTAGAGGGAAATCATCCATTATTGATTACACAGATTCTAACTATGTTGGTTGTATAGACAATCGTAAGTCTACATCAGGGTACATTTTTCATTTTGTTGGAGGTGTTATCTCTTGGAGATCTCATCTTCAAGATGTACAGTTGTTTCCACCACAGAAGCAGAGTATGTTGCAGCAAGTGAGGCATGTAAGGAAGAATTTTGGCTTTCTTTTCTTGCTTGTGATATGGATTTACCTCAACATGTACCTCATTTGCTTAGTGATATTCAAAGCGCTATTGCATTGGCTAACAATCCAGTCTGTCATGCAAAGACCAAACCCATTGAGGTGCGGTATCACTTCATTAGAGACTGCTTAGCCATTAAGCACATTATTCTTGAGAAGGTTCATACTCCAGATAATGCTACAGATGCTTTCACTAAAACTCTACCATAGGATAGCTTTCGACATTGTTGTCACTTGATGGGGGTTACTTGATTCATGATCTTATGCAATTACTTGTATACTATGTAACATGTTGTAGCTCAGTGATGAGTAGCACCTCCTTTAATGTCAATCCGGGAAGACGTGAGGATGGTATGATGACCTCGAGCAAGTGAAGGCTCAAGTGCGTGAGTGAGAAGCACACAAATATGCACACACACATACACACACACGCGCACACAAGGCAAGACAAAGAGTGAGAAGCAATGGAGTTCTTTAGATTACTTCCAAAAAGCTCATACAAGTTCAAATCAATTACAAGCTAACCTCAAAAATGAGCTCTCTAGCTCTATTTATAGTTTTTTACTAGGTTTTGGCCGTGTCCAGACCTAGTGTCCGGCCTAGTTGAAAATTAGGTTCTAGGCCCCATTTGAAGGCTCAAATGGAGTCTAAAAATTATGAAAACTGGTAGGTAGCTACTTCTAATGCTCCTCAAGCTCAAGGACTCCTTGGCTTGCATAAATTGGAGCTACAAAAATATGAAATGGTATTTACAATGATTTTTAGTGATGAAAATCACTATTTTTGTAGGGATTTCTTCTAACCGTTTGGCATACACTTCCTCGAGCTCCCTACTTGCTCCTTCTCCTTGTGTGTCCACCTCTTTGATATGCTTTAGTTTCCTGAAAAAATATTGGCCTACTTGCCAGATCGTCGTTGACTACTCTATCTGCTTGTACCTTCTCTTCTCTCTGACTCCCTGCGTAAGCTTCCTTGCCTTGTGAGTCCTTCAGTTCCAACACCCCCCCCTCTCTCGCGTCTATCGTTCCTGACAGACCCTTGTTGGGTGGGTCGTTGGATGTAGTATTCTACAACGTCTTGTGCTAAGTGATGTTCTGCAATTCGCAATCCTTTGGCCAAGTCCGTGAGTAGAGCATCCCAATCTACCGGCCCGGGAACCTCTGGATGTGGTATACGTAGCTTTTCTGAATGGAGAGCTTGTTCCACGGCAAATAAATGTAATAGATGAGATGGTCTGGGAATGAATATCTCTGAATGATATTCCCAGAACCCCGTGATAAACATTTCTTCAAACGTCTGTTTGAAGCAGGCTGGTAGATACTTTATACGCGCATGCCATGCATAGACAACGTTAATGGAGGGCGTGGTGCTCATGTCATAGACAAGGTCCTAATTCCCTTCATTAAAGCCAATAGCCGAAAGATGAGGTTCTTTGATGTTCTTAAATGTCCTGAATGTAATCAGCATGAGCTCAAAAATCTTTAGGCACATCTGGGACATTCTTGAACCGGACTGCCCAGTGTCGGATGGTTGATATCATGTAGTTGATTGTGGGTTGGCCATTAGGAGGTGCTAGGTACACATAATTCAACCACTTTTCACATCCTTTAACCGTCAAAACTGTTTTTGTGTACTTCGGCCAAGACCTTCTTCGGAAAACAAGACAGTAGCAGGGATTATACTTGATATATAAAGGCATATTATTCCACGTACGATTCATCTCAGGGTAGGTTTCAAGCAGCCAAATCTGCCAGGTGGGTTGATGTATATTCCCTTGCTTGGCACTTGCTGGGATATCGTCCGGTGCAAACTGTGTTGCTGAGGTTGGTTCTTTTGATGTGTGTTGCTTGATTTCCGCATTGTAATCTGCCATTAAAACATAGAATGGAACATACAAGTCGTCCGACGTGCCAATCCACCGATGATGAGAGAGGTTCCTGAAGTAATCCGATTTAATTACAACTTCTTCCAATCGAGACATTGATGCAATCTGTACTGCAACTCTGTCATCATGGGTGGTGGACACTTTCTCTAACCGCTGCATCCATTCGGGAGCCTCTATCTCAATCATGTCCATACCTTCATCTGTTTGCTTACCCCCTGGTGCAGGCATTGGAACATAGGGGTCCTCAAAGGTCTCTTCAATTTCAATGGGCACTAATTCCTCCGGTTCCGGCTCTACAAGGGGCGAGGGTTGACGCTCATACTCGAGGACTTTCTTTTGTAATTCTACTAGTTGTGCTTTGAGTGCTGCTACTTCTTCAGTTGTGTCGGTAGTGGTTGTGACTTCTTTTGGAGGTTCAGGTTGAGCTGCCAGTTGCTTGAGCAGGTCATCTCGTTCTTTTTCTAATGCTGCATGGGCTTCCAGGAGATCAGCATGGGTTTCTAATACTATTTGCATATTGGCTGATGGGATGACCTTGAACTTCTCCGGATCAATGTCCTGAGGTGAACCTTCCATCACTGCTTCCAAGTTTTCTTCGTTCTGTCTTTGTAGTCGCTTATTTTCCTCGAGTGCTGTAGACATGTGTTTCCGTAATAGGGCCAGGTTGCATCGAAGCTTGAGGTTCTCTATTATCTGGGAGTGTAGCAGCTCATCCATTTGTTGTTTTTCTTCCGCATCTGACTGGGGTGGGTTGGCCACTAACTGCTCATGTTGTTCCTGTAGAGTAGCATACTGTTGTTGTAGTACCCGCTTTTCCCTCTCTAAGTCAATGAATCGTACTTGAAGTTCTTCATGACTTCGGAAGAGTCGTGTATGTTGGTTATCCAGATGCTGATAGTGCTGTTGTAGTTGCGACATACATTGATACATATTATTAAATACATTATTAATGGGGGTGGATGCGGGAAGGGTGTTGAATGCAGAAGGGAAGGGAAAGGGGAAGGGGAGTGTGGATGCGGTGCTGGAAAATGGTGAAGTGGGGGGTGGGGGAATGGGAGATGGTGGGTGTATGGGGGGAGGGAGAGGTGCGGAGGTGGGTGATATGTCCATAAAATCAACAGTGGATGCAGTAGTGGGGGTGATTGTGAATATTGGAATTGTGGGTGCGGTGATAGTGGTGAAAGTGTACAGTGGTGTGTGCAATTGTGAATACGAACCACCCGGAAGTGTGTTCGGGGGAATGAGATTTTCCGTGGCTGCAGTTAGAATTACTGTGTCAGCGGTTGTATAGACAAGAGAGGTGGAGATAGGGAGTGTGGGTTGTGTGGGTTGACTGACGGTCTGTGCATCGGTATGGGTAGTGGGCTCGGAGGCGGTGACAGTAGTGGTTACACTGGTAGTAGGAGGTGAATGTGGCGGAGTTGGAGGCGGGGGTGGCAAAGGGGGTGACGGGGGTGCACTTGACACCTGGGTTTCCTCAGTATCATGAACGGTGTGTGCAGTGCCCGTGGTGGTGGCTGTCCCTTGTGTTTCGGATACTAATACATTCATCTGTTTTCCTGATCGTGGGGGACGTCTTCCGTATCTTCTCTCAGTTCTTCGTGATTGTGCAAGGGCGGTATGCACCATCTCAGGTACTCTTAAAGCATCCGATATCATATCAAGTGTGGCACGGTATTGTTCTTCTACTCCTTCCTCCTCGAGGATTTGGTTCATGAGGACTTTTCCTGCTGCTAGGGACAGCCTATGTTGTTCTTGAACTCTGTTGATGGTATCATAAAGCTTTTTCAGTTCCTTTGTATAGGCCGGGGCACCTTCAAGTACTTGCAGAGCTTCCTGATCGTATTCATGCGCCTCTTCATCAGAAAATCCTTCCTGCTCCTCCTCTTAATCCTCTTCTTCATCATCCTCCACTTCAACTACCTCTGGTTGTCTAGGCTGGGGTCGGTCTGTAGCAGTTTGTTGCCCACTAGCTTGCTCTGCCTCGACTTCCGCATTAACAGCCTCGATTATTCTGGCTACCTCCTCATCAGTCAAGTCTTCTAATGTGAAGCCGTGAGGGAACTCTAGGTCGGTTGGTACAGGTGGAAACACTAGATTCGGGCCGTCGGTGCTATGCTTGGGTAACCTGATAGTAAATGGTTGCTCTTCTGGGAAGTCATGGAGTTGTTTCTGGTGTCAGTGTTGCACCGCGGGCTTGTGCGCAGGGCATCTGAACTGCACCTCTCATTTTCTTTGAGGGATGCCCTGTAGTTGATAGTCTGTGTTGAAACTCCTATACCCTGGTCCAAATTAGTGCCCTTTGAACTGGTACGTCATAAGCCAAACATCTGTACACGATCCTGGTGAGAGCACAGCATCCATACAGTACGGATTTTTGTTTTTTATACCACCTTTGATGAGCCAAGTGGATTTGGTCGATAATCCAGTGAGGCAGGTTGATTGTCAAATCAAAGGCATCGGCCAAGTATAGACTAAGCCATATCTTTTTAGGTGGCATTGTGAACCTTTCCTGAGCGGGGAAAGCGAAATGCTGCATGACCATTCGCAAGTGAATGGCAATCGTTGGTGTCATTGCTACCATATCTTTTAACTTCGTCAAATTCCTATTCTTCATATTATCGGGGACCATGCTCTCTTTCTCCGTAGGAATGTGCATCCCTTTCATGTCGAGCGCTTCCCTTATCAATTGATAGTCAGCCTGAAGCGCTTCAGCTCATTGCCCCTTGTGAGAGATGGGAGGAAAAAGGTGTTGTAGCTCTTTTTGTCTTTGCTTGGAGTGAGGGGGCTAATCAAATACGAGCACCTTAGAAAGTTGGGCTTGGGCAGTTGGGCTTTGAAGTAATCGTATAGTCCCACCTTCTTCCAAATCGGTTTCAGCCCGTCATTATTTTGCAGTCGCTCAAATTCCTTGGTGAAGAAGTGATACCTGCCCCATCGCGCATTGAACTCTATCTCGGCCTCCCACATGTAGGTGCCTTCTCCCAGAGGTCCAGCCACATCACTGAACCAATGTGAATTTTTGCTGACCGGCATAGTGTGCCCTTGTGGAGGATTCTGAATCGGTATGGCATGCAATGCCCTCAATGCTACTGGGCGCTCCTTCAATTCCTCCTCAATGGGAAGACTTTTGATATCCACATTTTGCGGGCTGATGCCTGCCTGGGAGCTAGTTCCTGCCTCGGCCATGGTGAAGAGACTGGTCACTGATTCTGTGAGAATATAGAAACATGTGTTAACATTGTAAAGGACAAGATAGAACCGCTTTTGTCCCCATTACAACATTAACATGAGGTTCGGGAGAGATTAGTAGGTTATTACGTGCTCGGTGCTTGTGTGTGTAGTTAGGAATTGGATAGACCTAGGAGCTAAGTGGAATGATGTAGTGTGAGAGTGACGTAGTTAGTAGGTTGGGGTGAAATTACAAATGGGGTCTGGGGGTTTATTACAAGTTTTAGGCTGCCAAATACAGTGGATGGATTGTGGTCTTGATTTTGTGGAGACGCTGGAGAGCTTGATAGGGGTATTTTCTTGAAAATGAGGCTTTTTAGGGACCCATTTACAAGTGATTCTACTTGTGCTCATGGAAGAATATGTGTCCGCACGTGATGTATGAGAGAGTGCATCTGATGTTCGAGTGGGTGAAACATGTTGTATCGGGTGTGGCCTCAGTGTAGCTATTTGAGCCTGCAAGCAAGCCTTAGGCACCCAGATTTGTCGTGATTGTGGGCTGGCCTTCATCGATTTCTTGGGTACCCAAATAGACTTTACTTTTGCAGACGAATTTATGCAAGACTTCTTATTAGTGTTGTGTTGTTGAGTACTAATAGGAGGTTTTAGCCTTGGGGTTGGTGTGGTCGCAACAGGGTGTTCGCCCTTCCTCTCCCACACACGTTTTGGTGGTTGGGGCACCGTGCCTCGTATTTTCTTTTTGCCTCGAGCATAAGTTGGTTGCTTCTTCTGCATTTGATCCGCCTTTGGTTGCCGCATCCCTATGGCCTTTGGAAAAGAAGGGAGTTTCGTTGTACCCTTATGCTTGTAGTTTGATTCATGCTTGTTGAGACGATCATCCTTCTGCATCACATAGTTTTGGACAAGAATAGCATTGTCAGCTTCATGTGTACCCCTGGAGGGACCAGGAGTCTGTGCCTTTCCTAGTTCCTTGAGTGCTCCATTATCTAACTCAACTGTAATTCGACTCTGATTCATCCATACCTGAAGAAGTTTACTTCTTAGATTTAGGTTGACTGCATGATCATAGATCCAGTCTTGACCCAAGACAAGAGGTTCAGTGAGGTCCTCATCTTGACACACTAGCACTTTCACTGTCATGAAGATGTCTTGAATGTGGAGGGGAAGCTCCACCTCGCCCATGCAAGGGGTTTCCACACCTCCCAAACCTATGAGATATGCTTCCATAGGGTTCACATTTAGGTTCAAGTCTCGACAGTAAGAAAGTTTAACAGCACTAGTGGTTGCACCTGAGTCAATCAAGGCCCTTACAGTCCTTGCACTCTTCCCCTGTCCTATTTCTAAGGTTACAAAAGGACGTCGATCAATTATCCTATGAGAGCTAATACCTGAAACTTCACACATAGCCACATGATATCCTTGATCTGCATATGCATCTGTCCTAGGCTGCTCTCTACCTTGTCTTCTCAATTTCATTCTTCGGATGCGTTCCAATGCTTCTGCTTGCGCTTCTTCTCGAATTCATTTTTCTTCTTCTTTGCGTTTCTTAGCAGTGTTGAGTCGACTCAACATTTCTTCTGTGAGGGGTTCCTGATATAACTTGACTCTACATCCGCTAATGTAGCTCGGGAGAACATCACCTTCCAGTGTAGCAAGTTGAACTGCTCCACTGGTTGAGATCCTATTTACTATCATAGGTCCATAGCCTCTCTTCTCTAACTTTCTCGCATGTTGCTTCAGGGTGTAGACTAGAACTAAGTCTCCTGCTTTCAGGCCCTTATCCCTCACATGGGCGTCAAAGTATGCTTTCTGTCTTTTCTTAGCTGCGTATATTCCCGCTACCGCTCTTAGTCTTGTTTCACCTAGTCGTTCCAGATCAAAAATTCTCGAAGATAGTTCATGGCCCATCCACTCATGCTCCTGTGCTACCTTCAATGTGGGTATTAAGAAGTCCAACCGTAGCACTGCATTTTGGCCAAATACCATTTAAAAGGGGGTGGCTTGGAGTACCGTTTTGTAGGCGACTTGGTATGCCCAAACAGCATGGTGTAGCTGTTTGTCCCAATCAGAGCGTTTATTATTGACTAGTTTGGTCAACACATTACACAGAATCTTATTTGTGCTTTCGGCTTGCCCATTCGCTTGTGGGTGATAGGGGGCAGACTTCTTATGAACTACCAAGAATTCTTGGAGAAGATTTTCAATAACTTCATTCAAGAAGTGAGTACCTCTATCACTTACCAGCTCTATGGGTAGCCCATATCTGGTGAACACACTCTCAAATAAGAACTTAGCTGTTGTTTGAGCATCGTTCTTCGTTGTGGCTTTTACTTCTACCCACTTGGTTAGATAGTCTGTGGCAACAATGATATACTCAGCATGGGAACCCTTAGCTGGGGGACTAATCGGCCCAACAAAGTCTATGCCCCACTTAGAGAATGCACGTCCACCCATCATAGGTTTCAGAGGCATCTCATCTTTGCGTATAGGATACTGAGTTCGCTGGCAAACATCATATCTCTTCACATAGGTATGTGCATCCATGTGAAGGGTAGGCCACCATAAGCCTGCAAACAATATAGCTTTGATTACCCGATCTGGTCCAAAATGTCCTCCTGCTACACCTTGGTGAGCAGTTGCCAAGATCTTGAGATATTCGCTCTCATGGACACATATTCTCAGGTAACCATCTTTACCACGCTTGTATAGATTATCACCAATGAGTGAGTAATCTAGGGCTTCTTGTTCTAAACTCCTTTTCCTAGCCAGAGTCATGTCTGGAGGGAAGGTTTTCGTCCTCAGGAAGGATACTAGTGGTTCACTCCAATCTGGCACTATGGACACTTGATAAAGAGTGGCATGTTCCACAGGTGGTTTAGTGCAACAGACTAGGCATTCCTTACACAGCTTTTGGACATCAGCTTCCATAGTCGGCCAATGCACTCCGAGTCTCTTTAGTGTCTGTAGGGTTCGTTGCTTTGAGTAGTGTTGCTCTAATGCACCTACATGTGCTATTTGCAACCATTTAGCGTACTCGTCTTCTTCCACACAACAAGCGAGGATCCCTTGATGTGTGTGCTTGTACATACTTCCGGCCATGATGTGGTACTTCTGGGCTTTTACTACCTCCCTATCGTGAGTGTTTATGAATGGGTGGTTAGGCACGTATGTCAATATTGGCACTAATGGCTTAGCCCACTGAGGTACGACTTCCAAATAAAACAAGTAAGCATCAGGAATATCATCTGATACTCCTTGTGGGGCTTCTCCACACGTGAGCCTAGAGAGGTGGTCTGCTCTCAAGTGAGTCTTGCCTTTCCTCACCACTACCTCAAAGTCATATTCCATTAGTAAGAGAAACCATCTTACTAATCTACCTATATTGCATGGCTTGTTCACGAGATATAGCAGTGTCTGATGGTCAGTAAAAAATTTAAACTTATTTGCAAGCAAGTAATGTCTAAACTTTTTGACCGCATATACCATGCCTAAGCCTTCTCTCTCAGTAGTGGTGTAATTTCGTTCAGCCGCATTCAACTGTCTACTAGCATAGGCAATGGGGAGATCCATATTACCTTCACCAGTAGGTGGTGCTAACACACACCCAATAGCATAATTGGATGCATCTACGTGAACATGAAAGGGCTTATTCCAATCTGGTGTAGTCAAGATTGGTGCTGAACACAGTCGCCGTTTGAGCTCATTGAAGGAATTCTCACATTCATCAGTCCACTCAAAGTTAGTCAAAAGTCCATACAGAGGCTTTGCGATGATGGCATACATGTGTATAAACCGTCGGTAATAACCACAATGCCCCATGAAAGCTTGTACTTCCTTGACATTCTTTGGCCTAGGTAACTCGGCTATGGCTCTCACTTTCTCCTCATCCGTGGATATGCCATTCTTTGACACTATGTGTCCTAGAATCTTGCCTTGCCTGACCATGAAAACACACTTTTCTGGGTTCAAGCAGACTTGATATTCTCTGCATTTGTCAAAGATTTGCCTGAGTTCTGGTATATGTGTCTGTCTAATGTTGGAATGAGCACAAAGGTCATCAACATAGACTTCCAAATTCTTCCTCAAGAACTCTTTGAATACATGGCACATCAGCCTCTGGAAGGTAGCAGGTGCGTTGGTAAGCCCAAATGGCATCACTCTAAAGGCAAACATGCCCCACTCTGTAGCAAAAGCCATCTTATGCTGATCTTCTGGTGCAATGGCTACCTGATTGTAGCCCGAAAATCCATCAAGAAAGTTGTATACTTCCTTGCCTGCTACCCTTTCTAATAGATGCTCGGTGATTGGAAGCGGATAATTATCTCTAATGGTGGCTTCATTAACCTTTTTCAAGTTAATGCACACCCGTAACTTTCCATTCTTCTTGGGCACTACTACGATGGGGGATACCCACTCAGTATGCTCAATTTCATAGATAAATCCAACTTCTACCAGTCTATCTATCTCTTCTTTGATCTTGGCAGCATAATTATCATTGTAAGTGTAGGGCTTTTGCTTGGACGGTTTAGCATCTGAGGTCATGGGAATTGTATGTGAACATATATCTGGGTCAACACCTTTCAAATCCTTGTAACTCCAAGCGAATACATCTATGTATTCTCTTAGCAAGGCTATCAACTCATACTCCTCTTCTTCCGTTAGGTCATGGCCTATGTACGTGCATCGTTCTTCTCCTTCTTCAACGGCTACTACTATTTTCTTGGTGGTTTCTTTGTTATCATAGGCCTCGCCTGATTGTGCCTCTCGTTTAGGCATTCTTATCATGACTCTCCTATCGTCTATCTCATACTTTTTAAAGTTTTCTGGGACCTCAAACAAAGATTCTTCCCCTTTCGGTGTGACTTCTCTCTTCTTTCTTTTCTTTCCTTCTTCCTTAGGGGTCACTTGGGTGGCTAACCTTACATCGTTTGTAAGCTCTCTGTGTCTCTGGGGTTGAAATTCTACTTCATAGAAGTAGTCTTCATCTGATGCAAAAGGTGGGTCCATAATGATTGACTCGAGATCGGAGTCACTTGCGTCCTCGAATGCATTAGGGTTAGGTTCGCACTCCTCTAAAATAGCATCTCCCATGACTGGCTCTATGGAGAAAACTGAAATATCATAGCCATCCTCATCACAGTGGGGTGTCCATTGTTCTTCGTTGACGGCTACATCCATTGTTGCTAAAATTTCTGCCCAGCCGTGAGGTTCAAATTCTTCGTCGGGAAATACTACAGGTGCATAGGCTGGGTCGTGAATTGATCTATGTGTTTCTTTCGCACCTACTTCTCTGGCTTTCTCTCTTTTCTCTTCTTCTACTACTACTTTGCACATCCACAAATGGGTATCTTCATGCATCCATGAGGATCCTGATCCTATGGATTGCACGGATTCCGTATCATCCTTGGCTCTATGGATGGGATTCCATTGGATAGGAGGAACATCTCTATGAGAGTAATCCTTGAGATTCACCTTGGTCGTAACACCTAAGTGTTGCAAGTACAAGGAATTGGTTCCCAAATCCTGTACCACTTGCAACTGTCGCATGAATGGTCTTCCCAAAATCATCTCATAGGCGTGATTTTTGCTAAAGTCACAGATAGCAAAGTATGCACAAACTCAACACCGCATGTAGTGAGAGTTATTCCTTCTAACAGCCCTAAGGGTCTTTCAATATGACCATCGGCCATCTGCAATTTCATCCTCGTGGGCCTGAGTGCTGGCTTGCCCCAACGCTTCCATAGGGAAGTGGTAGCAATTGCAACTCCTGCACCTGAGTCTAGAATGGCTTTGGTGGTGTATCCTTGATGGGTGATAAGAAGATACGTGTTTCCTTCTTCACCTTCACTCATATCTCCTATCTTGTCTAGAGGAATTTCTGGCACTGTTCTGTGGGATCCTACCTGGGAACGAGGTTTTGCTACTTCAGGCACTTGATTGGCTACGTGTTTCCATAGGTCTGGTCTAACTTTGACTAGCTCTTCTAAAGTGAGATTGCACTGCACTTTAGTGTTCTTTACTACCTCTGTGTTCCTAGGTATGACTGAATCTTCATTTCTTACCATGACTGTGGGTGCCCTCATACACATGGACTTTGCTTCCCATGGGCATGTGAAGTGGAGTAGCTCCTGTATGGAATTAGACTCGAAGTCTAATCTCTCGTGAGATTGAGTACTTTCTTGCTCTTCATAAATGGACGGAATTTCTTGTGGGAATTGGTCATGTGCATCATCCACAAGTTCAATGGGAGGAGGGACTTCACTTTCTTTAGCCCATTTGTCTTCTTGAATCTCTCGTAAGAATTCTCGTGTGAACCGATTCATAGAAGAAACTGTGTCTGGCTCCGTAGAGTTAGGCACATAGGCTTCCTGGCCAGGTAGGCTTTCTCTTTTGCTTGCCTTGCCCTTGTGTGGAGAGGCGGGTTCCTTTTCTCATTGTGCAATTAGCCTCTCTATTCTTTCTAACAGTCCTTCAAAGTGCAACTGCATCTTAGCTGAGCTAGAGATGTTAAAGAGGCGACTAGGTTCAAACATGGTTTGAGCCAATTCCACCATCTTAGCACAAATTTTAGTTCGTTCAAGCTCTAGCTCTGCTCTAGGGTAACATTTTTCATGATCTGTTACGTTTGGTCCTTCTTGGATTCTGGCCTGATATGCCTTAAGCATCATGTTAAGGTCCTCGGGAGTGGGATCTGCTAGGACTGATCCTACTCTAGGGGGTGGTGGGATTGTGTTAGGTGGGTTGGAAGGTGGTGGACCGGATGGGGATGGGAATGGTGGAGGTGGGGTAATGTGCAAGGGAGGTTGAGATGTGAGTTCGGTTATCCTGGCTCTTGTTTCTCTTAGGCTTTCCTCGAGTTCACTCATCTTCTTAGCCCATTGTCTTTTCATCCTTTCTCGACTATCTCTCCAGGCTCTAGTCCTTTTCTTGGTTACGCTCTCAGTTTCACTAGCCTCTGGGATCTTTTCCTGGCCTACCCCTTGGTTTTGTTGCAATGCTTGAGCTCTATTAACCACTTGCACTGGTGCAGTGGAAGTCACACTTCCTAAAGAGTCCACCACTAACCCAACAACATTGATAGGAGTGATTTTTGGCATATTATTGGGATTCTTTGGGCAATCTCGTAAGAGATGTTCTTTCCCGCAATCTTGGCAAAATCCCTGGATGGTCACTGACTGAGGTTGTGTAGGTGCAGGCATGGAGCAATCACGAATGAGGTGATCTCCCTGACATCTGTAGCATGGTCCTCTAGGAAATGGAGGTCTTACTTGCCTAGGCTGAGGTCTAGGGTTGGGATTAGTGTACATGACATTTGAATACTCTGGATCCCAACTTGGTTCACTCGGTTCTTCACTATAGTAGGACTCACTATGTTCAGGAGACTGCATGTAGTAGGCCTGGGGGCTATCAACATGCGTCGAATCAAAGCTGTGGTCACTCGGGTCACTTTCAGAAAGCAATGGAGTCACTGGGACTATGGCTCTATTCAAATTTTCCTCAGCAGCTGCATACTTTACAGGAATCACATTAGCTGGGGTTGGAGGTTGTTGAGCTAACACAGGTTGAGGCCTTTGTTGGTTTTGGTACGGTTGTTGATAGGGTTGCTGCGGTCTACCATATTGTTGTGGATGGTATTGGTTCTGGTATCTCCCTTGTTGTGGATAGAGCTGAGGGTAGGTTTGCCTAACCGTTTGCTTATTGTAGGGGCAATCTTGGGCAGTGTGATTGGTGTACCTCCGTTCTATGGTGCAGTACTGGCTACTAGAATTCACTTGGGGTTGAGCCATAATGGGATAGACGTTCGCCATATGGTCACCACCGCAAGTATAACACCTCTTTACTGGGGCAAACCTTGGAATTTTCTTGCTAGAGACACCTAGTTTTTGAGCTACTTTCTTAGCAAGTTCCTCAATTGATGTGGATTGCGAGGAAGAGAGGCTAGAGGCACTATCTGAATCTTTGTAGGAAGGAGGATATTTTATGTTTGGTAGATTTTCGATGAGAGTTTCTTTCATGTCCCATCCATGGATTTTCTGTGTTATTATATCCTTTCTTCAAAAGCCCTTCATTATGGTCACAAAGCACTTTGCAACTAATGAAGGGCCAGTACATGGAGCGTGTTCTTAGTCCTAAGGATGAGCTCACATTTGATCGCGAGTTCACTTGATACATGGGAAATTTGGGATCGAGTTATGCACATACTATTGCCACCGATTCGAAGGTCACATCAATACCTTTGGAATGGTGGAATCATTATGGATATGGTCACCCAACCATTGCACACAATGCACTTGGAGTTTTGTCTCAGGTATATACTATGTAGCAAATTATAATATTGCACACTTGCACGGATTTTGGAATGCTCAAATAATAAATTGCAATCATCAATAAAATGATATTTTCTATCAAATGGACAGGATGCTTCAGCTAGTCCATGTGAGCAGAACTGGAGCACGTATTCTCTCATTGATACGAAGATGAGAAGTAGGTTGAGTCTTGCATAGTTGGAGTGTGTGGTCTTTTGTAAGGCCAAACTACAATTGGTGCGTGACTTGAAAAAATTGTCTTACCACAAATCCAACAAGCTTTGGCTCCATCTTTATTGCTTCTGCCTCTTCCTCTACCTTTGCCACCTCCTCTTCCTCTTACGAAGTTAGCTTGGCTAGTTGTGCCTTCATCTTCATTTTCTTGTTGCTTCCCTTTCCTATTCTTCTTCTTATCCTTTGAATACATTGCTTGACATGTACTCTTATCACCATCACCTTTGAAATCCTGTTCAAAGGTTAACATGTGTCCTAGCAACTGATTTAAATCAAGTAAAATGATCTAATGACAATTTAGTAGACAAAATGAATGGCTTCCATTTCTCATCTCCTCTCAAACCTGTGAGGATTTGCCTTACCAATTTATCCTCCTCAATATCTTCATCAACTGCTCCTAATGCATGTGCAATGTCCTTCATCCTTGTTACATAATCAAACATGGATTGAGAGGCCTTCTTCTTGAATGTGGTAAACTTTGCCCACAAAGATGCCTTTCTTGACTTTGTGGTGTTTTGGAAATGCTCCTCCAAAGCATTCCATATATCACTTGCACTTTCAAGACCTCTAATGTGAGGTTGCAAGTAGTCATTGACTCCCATGTAGATAATGCTCCTCTCTTGAGCATCCTTCTTCATCCATGTCTTCAAATCTGATAACTCATCCCTAGTTGGAACACTAGGATCTCTGAATTGTGGCTTTTCTTCTTCACCTATAACGTAACCTATCAAATCTTTGCTCATAATATGAGCTTCCATCCTCATTGACCATGTTGGATAGTTTTCTCTATCCGATTTCTCTATCTGAAGAGAATCTCCCATCCTTTCCTCACATGTGTAACAAATTCTTCAACCTTTATGAGAAATAAGGTTACCTTTAATTCGAACGAAGTTCCTTATGATCTTCTTGAGATCTTCTAGCCTAATTCTCAAGCTTTCCTTTCAAGATTTCACCTTTTGAACCTTCAAGTGTTGATTTTTGTATGTCTGCAATAGTCATCAATTTTGATGCTTCCTGCTCTAATACCACTGATGGAGAGTGTTAATCTCCAAAAGAAAAAGATATCCTTGAAATTAGAGCACTTGTATATCAAGAATAACTCAAAACCTTTACTAATTTGGAGGATCAATGCTCAATTACTAATATCTTGAACAAACTGTGAAGAGAGTAACTACTCAAAAAGTCTGCTGCATATATCTCACTCATTGACTGATCAAATCTGTAAATTTTTTGATAAAACTTTGCATAACCTGTCGCCTATAGTTTGACGCACCTTCTCCAAGTTGAATCATTCCAAAGATTTAGTAAATCTTGAGAAATGATCTTAACAATTCACCTATGTCTAAAACTGTACTTCTTTACAATCAACTTTGACACCTGTAACTTTAAACACATAGTTCTCCCAAATTACAACCCCTTTATTCAAATGCTTTTAGCCATAGGTAGCTTACCTTCAAACTTAAAGAATGAGTGATTTCTTGCTCAAAACTTTACACTGGGGAAGGAGAATTGACCAAAACATTAGCATCGAATTTTGCGCCTCCTGCAACTTCACTTCTTCACATTTACACATGTAAATGTTCCTACACTTAATTCTCTCAGCGTGATTACAATTAGAAGCTGAAGAATTGTACAGAGGTCAATCAACTATAGACTTAGACTTGTACAAAAGCATTTCATAAAAGATTCAACACAGAAGGAGAACATTCATAAATATCGGGTGCAACTTTTCTTCTATTCAGAAAACTTTTACATATGGATGAGAGAGAAATCTTCTTCACTTCTAAAGTGTCTAATGACTTCTAATTCTTTTGAATTCTTATTCTCTCATACTCTCTCATATTTGCCCCGACATTTTTACTTGTATATATAGGCAAATATGTACAAGCTCATAACCAAACAAAGGGTATAAGTGAGCTAACTCTAAATTAATGTACATATGTATACAAGTCTTCATCTTCTAAACATGTACTTTCTTCATACCTCATAAACATTGATGGTAAAATTGCCATATATAAGGCTAGGCTTGTTGCAAAGGGTTATGCATAGGAAAGAGGCATTGATTTTGATGAGACCTTTTCACCTTCATGCCGTATGACTACTGTTCGAAGCATCTGTGCACTTGCAGCCCATCATGGTTGGAATGTACATCAGTTGGACATTAAAACTGCATTTTTGAATGGTGACTTGCATGAAGAAGTGTATGTTTTTCAGCCCCATGGCTTTATGCAGAATGGGCATGAAAACCAGGTGTGCAGGTTAAAGAAGACATTATATGGTTTAAAGAAAGCATTATATGGTTTAAAGCAAGCACCATGTGCTTGGTATGAGAAGATACATGCCTATCTGATTGCACATGGTTTCGAGAACAGTCCAACTGAGAGCACCTTATATGTTAAGCGTGCTAATGATGTGCTTCTAATCATTGTTGTCTATGTTGATGAGATGCTGCTCACTGTTCCTATTGAGAAGCATATTGCTGATTTTAAGGCTTATTTGGATGCCTCATTTGAGATGTCTGAGTTGGGGCATTTGCATCACTATTTGGGCATTCAATTTATGCAAATTGATGGTGGAATGGCTTTTTGTCAAACGAAATATATTGACACATTATTGGAGCGTTTTGGCCTTGAAGACTGTAAGCCTATTGCCACTCCTATGGAGAAAAGTTTGCGATTGCGTCTTCATGATGTTAGAGATGCATTTGATGCTGTCCTCTATCAGTAGGCTATTGGATGCCTAATTTACTTATGCATTCCTCGGCCAGATATTCAGTTTTCTATCTCACAGATGAGTAGGTTTATGCATTGCCCAAGTGTTAAGCATTGGCAACCGGTTAAGCTCATCTTTTGCTACTTGAGTGGTACTCGTCTACTTGTGTTGTTTTATCCCAAGGGGGGGATCACTAATGCCCGATTTGCATGATTTTTTTGACTCTGATTGGGCTGGTTGCTATGACACTCGTGTGTCCACTAGTGGCTTTTGCTTCATGCTTGGTAGCTCATGTATATCTTGGTTGCAGCCTACTGTGGCCACTTCTAGTTGTGAGGTTGAGTATAGGGCAACTTTCACAGTGATTGTTGAGTGTGTGTGGCTTAGATGCCTTATGGCTGATTTGGGTGTTGGTCAATCTTCTGCCACCACCATCTTCACTGACAGTCAGAGCGCATTGGTAGTTGCGAGGAACCCTGTGTTCCATGCTCACACTAAGCACATTGAGGTGCATTATCATTATGTTAGTGAGAGGTTCTTTGCTGGGAGATCAGGTTGGCATATGTGCACACGCAGGAAAACATTGCAGAACTTTTGAAGAAGGCTCTGGCTAAGGAGAAGTTTGAAGCTTTCCGCAAAGCTTTGGGCTTACTTCCTTTTATGGAGTGATTTCCACATAGCTTGGTACTTCCTTATACATGAGTGCCAACTCCTTATTCACCGCATCACTCCTAGGGGGGGTTTGTTGATATATTTAGCTAGTGATGTGTGTTAACACACTAGGACTGCCGGGGCACTTTTTTTCCCTCTTTAGGAGGTTTTTTTCCCCGGCCTGTATATATGCCTATTGCCCTAATGGGCTACTTATCTTTGTACATTCTAGTGGTAATACATTCAGTATTGTGTGTTGTGCTCAAGCTTCTTCTTCTTCCTTGTGTTGTTCGTGTGCTTCTGCAGAAGTCTAACTCCAACAAGCTTTGCATCTGACATAGCCTGAGAATCATATACTGCACATGCCAAATCATTTATAGATCTTTCATAGTCTATGAGCTTATACAACCCACGATATAGAATGCCAGAAGCAATAATCATGTCACCATTTGACAAATCATGAACTGTACATCTGTCATCAACAAATTTCACAACCAAGCCAATCTTGGCTAATGCAGAAACTGATAAAAAAATTTTCTTGGTCTCTGGTACAAATAAAGCATCTGACAAAGTGAAAGAACTACCATCATCAATAGTCAGAATGATCTTACCAATGCCCATGATAGGATATGAGGAGTTGTTGGTGCATGTGACAGTATTATGTGTAGGGGCAGGCTCGAGTGAAGAGAAGAAACTACACTGCAAGGTAGTATGTTTGGTCGCCCCACTATCAAAGTACCAAACATCTGAGTCTGTTATAGACATGTACTGCTCATGACAAGATGGATCAAAACTGCAAAAAATAGTAAACGCCCATTCTTCTTCTTGCACAAGATTAGCAGACTCTGTTTTCAATGTAGAGGCCTTTGCAACAACCATTTCTTCCTCTTTGTTCTTTGCCTCTTTAGCAATGATTTTTGACAGTTCTTTATGATATGATCATATAAAACATCACAATAGCTTTGTCAAGAATAAGACAAAATGTTCTCTATGCATAACACTTAAGCCAAAGAAGCACACACACAACTATACAAAATATCACAGTTACTTGTGTAGTCAACCTCTATGTCAGTCCTCCACCTTGTCGAGTAGCTTGCCCTTGGGCACCCCTTGCACTCAAGGTGCTAGTAGGGTTGAAGACTTGGTCACCTCTACTTTTGATGTGCAACACCTCCTTGATGATACTTTGCCACACCTTGGTTGCTCTCTATACCTTCTCCATTTCTTATCTTTTCCACTTTTGACCTTAATTTATGCAAAATGTGCACATAAGGGAGGGTGCATGTGGACTTCCATAACACTTTAAAAGCCTTAAAAACCCTTCCGAAAAACCTTTTTTGCAACCAACATTTAATTTTTCCTTCAAGACCCTTGTGAACACTATTTATGCACTATTTGTGCACCATTTTGCCAAGTTGCCACTTTGACCAACTCAACAATGTTGAAAGGTAACTAGCACATTGGTAAGTCCAAAAGGAATTACCCTAAATGCATAAATACTCCATTCCATTGAAAAAGTAGTTCTATGTTGGTCTTTGAGGGCTATGGATACTTGATTGTATCTAGAAAATCCATCCAAGAAGTTATAAACTTCTCATCCTACCACCTATTTCAGTAAGTATCTATTAGTTGTAAAGGATAAGTGTGTCTTATTGTGGCTTCATTGACCTTTTTCAAATTTATACACAGATGGATCTTGTCATTTTTCTTGGGAATGATCACTAGGGGTGATAACCATTTGGTGTGTTGAATATCATATATGAAGTTTACTTCCAATAGCTTATCAATCAGTTCCTTGATTTTTTTTGTAATAGGACTCATTGTATGTGTATGACATGTTCTTGACTAGCTTAACTTCACTCTTCATAGGTATCCTATGTGAGAAAATATAAGGTTGAAAAACTTTCAAGTCCTTTTATGAACAAGAAAATGTTTCCCAATATTTTCTCAAGCGACTAACCAAGTTAACTTTCCTTTGGTCTTTGTCATAGAATCAACATGGAACCACCTCTCTTCTTGGCATCTCTATCTGAATCGTCCATCCTTAAAGTGACTAATTTCTTTGTAGCCTCTTTCTTGTCATAGGATTGACATGGAACCACGTCTCTTCTTGGTATCTATATCTGAATCTTCCATTCTTCAACTAACTATTGTTTAAACGGCCTCTATGATTTCATTAGATTCCACTTCATCTTCTTCAACTTTTTTGTGTAGTCATCTTCCTTTCCTTGATTTTATACACATCCTCTATGTATGCGAATGTTTTTGGCTGTTCGTCAAACTTGAAAATCCCTACCTTGGTCAAATAATGTTTCTCTAAATCATATCATTGTAGGTTCCTTGGTCCCTTGAGCACTTCTTATTTTCTTGCACCCTTGTCTTCTTGTCTTTCTCCTATTTTATGTCATCAAGAAAACTAACCATAGACATGATGTGTAATTCCTCATCAAAACACTCAATTAGTGTTTATTCTTTGATAGCATCATTCATCGTGGCTAAGATCTACACCTATTTGTAGAGTTCAAAGTCTTCATCAAGAAATATCATGGGCATGTATGCAAGATCTTCCACTGATCTCTCTAACTTGCGCTCACTCTTTTGTAAAGTCTCATTCCTTATTCTTCTCTCATAATCTCTTTTGTGTCACTTAACACATCCATAGCTTTTTATCCCTTGTTCATCCAATAATCTTTGCTTATCTCAAAGTTACTTGTCGAGTCCTCATCCTTATCATCTTTTGAATTGTGATGGATTGCATTCCAATAAAGTGGTGAAACGTCTTTATATGAATTGTCAATAAAATCAAAGCCTTGGTGTTCTCGATAAACAATGATATGCTTTAATAATCATCTATACGTCATTGTGCATTTGTTTCCAATACCAAGCCTTTGGCATGTCTATCTTGATGCAAGATTACTTTTTCACGATCATCTTATCTTTCTCTCAATTCCAACTCCTTGTCATGTAGTCAAGCGTTCCATTGAGATAGAGAGCTTTCCAATTGAGAGAGCTTCTTGTTGATATTGGTGACTTATTTCTCCCATCTAAATTTCCATGTGTTTTTGTTCTTCTTTCAGTTTCATGAAGCATGTTCTCCTTGGGTTGCATGAGATGATTTTCTTTGGCCTTGTTATTGTCCTTCTTCTCAGTGGGAGTTGTTTTTGAACCTTGTATTGATGTGTCATGACTATCGAGATCCTCATTTGGAGATAAATCCTCTTTCTTTTCTCACTAAGCTCTTGTAACCACTTGAATGGGTTTGAGATTATCACTAGCACTCCCTGAAGGAAGATGTGAGACTATATTTAGAGTGATAACCTTCACTGTATTGGGGTTCTTAGGGCAATCTTTGAGTACATGATCTGTTCGACAACCCTCATGAGATCCATAGTTAGCTCTTGGTGGAGGAGCTTGTGTTTGTGCAAGAGGGTAGCAACAGATGAAGTTATCTCCATTGCACTTATAGTAAAGGCCTCTTTGCATTTACATCCTTTGTTGTGGACTTACTCTACAATTGTCTTGATTCTTTGGATTCATGTACCAAACTCTTGAGTAGTCAGGTTCATTTTCCTCCTATGGGCATTGGGCTTGATCCCAATCTTGCACTTGAAGATCTTATCAAGAAGGATGATTAGAGGGTTCTTCATTATAAGCATCATATGAAATTTCATGGACATAATCATAATTCAACTCTGAGCTCCTTGAGTCAACCATTCAGTAATTGGTACCAAGACTCTTTTTGAGTTCTCTTCCAGTATCGACTTTATTAGTACTACTTGATTTGGGTGTGGTGGATATTCTTTGAACACATGTTTTCTTGATGGCAACTCATATTGATCCTACCTAGGTTTAAGCATGTAATAAAGCTACCTAGAACCATAGGGCTAATCACATCCTTGTAAATATATTTTATTATAAGATTGGTATTAGGGATGGCCTTGATATATGCAAGGTCTTTGTCCACCTGAATGTTGTTCTCACACATGTTTCCCATTGTAAAAAGACTCAACCATGGAGTGTTTGTTCAATTTTTTCTCAATCTCACAATATTGCAAGTTGATTCTATGAGGGGTTAACCTACTACCATATCCTTCACGCATTCTTGTTGGTTCGTTTTTGAAGATGAAGGGAGATTCAACGTTTTAGAAAGTTTTTTGGCTAGTTCACTAATAAAAGAATATTAGTGAAAACTTGTAGTGCTTCTTTCATCAAAAAGGTTTGTTTGGGATTCTATGCGAGATTTTCCTATTCCGTGATAAACTCATCGATAATAGATGGCCCTTGAAAATAGAAAAACGTTTTGATCTCACTAATTAGTAGTCCATCCATGAACAATGACAATGTCTTTTCCTCTTAGAGTAATTCTTGAGGTGGGCATCTAACAAGATATTGTTTGAATCATCTTCCAGTCAATCACACAAAATCGAATGTAGATTATTTGAATTTGTGGGTTAGAGAGGAGCTATTGTGATAAATCCCTCATATGGAGAATTTGCCAATAAATTTTTCAAGTAACCAGTCCAACTTACCAAAACAATCAATGCATAATGGTTGGAACCAAGCTAAGATAAAGCCTCCAAAATAGAAGATACGTGAGAGCAACACTTTGAAAAGTGTGCTTTTACGAAAATCTGCTTTATTTAAAAAATCGTGATCTACTATTTTTACAAAAACGTCGCTTTCTAAAGCGATCTATTATTTTTACAAAAAATAACTAAAATACTATCTTCTAATTATTCTTCTAAATATCTCCAAAAATTTTTGAATTAAAATCAAAATGCAAATCACATTAAAAACATCAAGACATTAAAATCCATATAACATTCAATAAATAACATTTAATAAATAACTTGGAACTCCTACATATATGGGTAGGGTCCATAACCTATTACTAACATGTGAAATTAATATTAGCAATATTTAAATAAAAAAATAGAAAAAGAAGGCTTTTGTATTGGAAATATATAAGAAAACAATAATAATAATAATAATAATAATAATAATAATAATAATATAAATATATGAATAAAATAAATGAGAGTGCTTAATAAATAAATAATAAAAGAAAAAGAATTTTTAAATAAAAAATAGATAAATAAATAAATAAATAAGGTGAAGAGAGTGTTAAAAGTAATGTTAAATATTAATTAAAAGGAATGGGATATCAAAAAATGAAAATAGGGTAGTGGATAAAGCTTATCTCTTGGAAGTATGAGGTTGCGGGTTCAAATCCCATACATGCTAAGTAAGGAACTAAGTAGGATAACTAGAGAAGTAAGTAAGCTAACTAGGGAAATAACTAAGCACTTATTGCCACTCATAAGTTAGAATTGGCTCGCATGTAGCAAACAATTGCCAATGCAACCAAAGGGAACCAAGAGAACCATGAGTGTTAGAGAAGCCAAAGATGCCAAAGTTATGCCATAGCTCTACGCCTTAGTCGATGCCTTGGAGTAAGCCGAATGATAGCCAGATTGATAAATGAACTTGATAAACAAATTTGGTAACCGAATTGATAAATGAATTTGATAAACGAATTTGATAACCAAACCAAACTCGAACAGTGGATAATGAGCACAGGGGGTACAATGAGCATTGTGAGCACAATGAGCACAGTGAGCATAGTGGGTACAGTGAGCAGAGTGAGCACAAGGGGTACAGTGGGTACAATATCATAGTGAGCACAAGAAGTACAATGTCATAGTGAGCACAAAGCATAGTACCAAATTCAAATTCGAAAAAACAAACCGGCGAACAAAAAACAAATGAACTTGATAAATGATCTCGACCAGACGGTCGAGATGGATGTCGAATCATGAATGGAGCGGACACCATGAATCACAACTAGATGTCGAGGAACCACCTTTGCAGACATGCCTTGGCTCTGATACGACTGTTGGTCGGATCCTGTAGACACACATATACAGAGGATAGTACAAAAACAAAATCTCACAAAAAGTACTCAAAGAATAGAAAGAGACAAAAGAATTGATACTAGATTGGGTACAATCTCCCCCCACATACTTTGATGGACGAGTCTATTAGAGCATGTGCATTTATAGCTATTTCACATTACACCCTCAATAGAAGATACATGACGGTGATGCTTTGAAAAGTGTGCCTTTATGAAAATCTTCTTTATTTACAAAATCATGATCTACTATTTTTACAAAAACATCGCTTTCTAAAGTGATCTATTATTTTTACAAAAAATGACTAAAATAGTATCTTCTAAATATTTTATTTTAAATATCTTCCAAAATATTTGAATTAAAATCAAAACACGAATAACATTAAAAACCTCAAGACATTAAAATCCATATACATTCCATTATTCAATAAAGTATAACATGATCTTTCTCTGGTTTTTCATTTTGTGAGCATTGACGATATGGAAAGAAAACTAGGAATATGCATAAGACTCACATTGAATCTTCAATTCAGCCTTTAGATCTTGTTCATATGGACGTGTGTGGTCCTATGCCCACAAGGACAATAGGTGATTCTTTTTTCTTTGTCACTTCATAGATGATGCTACTAGAAAATTTTGGGTATATCCTATCAAATCAAAGAGCAAGATGTTCTCTACCTTCAAAAAATGGCTTGCTTCAATTAAAACTGAAAAAGGAACTAAGCTAAAGGGTTTACATTCACATAATGGAGGTGAGTATACCTCACATGAATTCAACCTTTTCTGTTTGTATAGAGGAATTCATAAAGAGCTTACAACTCCTTATGCCCGACTACAAGATGGCTTAGGTGAAAGGATGAATAGAACTATTCACGATAGAGTAGTTTCTATGCTGCATCATGCAAACCATTCACATGGTTTTTGGACAGAAGCAATATTCATTGTTGTTCATGTGGTTAACCTTTCATCTAGTACTACCAAAGTTTTGAACGTGGCACAAGAGTTATGGACAGAGAAGACACCATATTATGATTGCCTTCGAGTTTTTGGGTGTGAAGTCTATGTTCATATTCCCAAGAATCTTAGACAAAAGCTAGACCATAGGTGAAAGAAATACATTTTTCTTGGATATGGCTAAGAAGGCCAATTTGGATATTGCTTATGGGATCTTGAAACATGGCCAGTTATTAGAAGTAGTGATGTCATTTTCAATGAGTCTATGATCCATAAACAATCAATTAAGAAGGTTGAAGTGAGAAGAGTGGTGTTTGATAATACTATTCCTCCAGGCAGTATGCATAAAAATGCTACACATAGGGATGTTCATGAGAATGTCCAATCAGATTAGTTTGCAAATGTTCCTGTTCAGCAACCATTGAGACATTCTATATGTGTCTCACATCCACCTGATAGATATATTCTAGGTTTGAATTTTTTATGCTAACATATGTTGGCGAGCCTTCTTGCTACAGAGAGGCTATGTAGACGGAGAATCATGTCAAGTGGGAACATGCCATGAGGAGTGAATTGGATTCTATTCACAAGAATGGTACTTGGGATTCAGTACCTTTGCCAAAGGACAAGAAAGATTTACCATGTAAATGTTGACGACATGATTGCTCCTACATCAATTACAGTTGTATGTTCATGAGTGCATCTCCATTTTTTAGCTAGGAGGCACTCCATTCCTACTTTATTTCCATTTTATATTGTATGTCTTTTGTATTTAGGTACCTTTCCATTTGCTTCTACCATTGTATTCATTCTCTTTCAAGGAGAATTATCCCACATGTGATGTACTTTGGAGAGCCCCTCCCAAATCTATATAAAGAGGGCCTCTCCCCCCATTTGTGCTTGGTTAGAAGCTTGAGGAGTGATGCTCTTGGAAAGCTCATTTCTAATCCATGTGAGTTTACCCATTTCTTGTTCTACTCACTTTGAGTTTCTCACACTCTTTCTTTGTGAGTACACTTTTCTTTTCATTTTTCTTTTACGTGTGTACTATCTACAATAAATGAGTATATAATCTGAGATTCACATCAGATAGTGCTTCTCCAAAATATAAAGCATGACTTGTTGCAAAAAGTTTTAAGCAACCACATGGTGTTGATTTTGAGCATCCAAATGGATGTGAAAATCTCTTTCTTGCATGGAGATCTTATAGATGAGATCTATATGGAACAACCAAAGGGTTATGTAGTTCTTGGCAAACTAAGTCTAGTTTGAAAGCTGAAGAAGAGAGATCATTCTCTCTACACAAAGAGAAGCTCATGTGGTAGTTTGATATGCTTGATACTTTATGTCAATGATATGTTGATTGCTGGGAAGTCCTCTGATGACTTTTCATTTCTCAAAAAGAAGCTGAGTGAGACATTTGATATGAAGGATTTGGGGGATGCCAAAAATAGTACACCCTTACCCACGTATGTGAAATTGAGCAAGGATGATCGCCCCAAATTATATGAGGAACAAGAAATCATGACCAAGGTTCCTTATGGTATGCTATGGTAGTCTCATGTATGCTATAGTAGTTAGGAGACTAGACATTGCATTTGTAGTGGGAGTTGTGAGTAGATATATGTCTAATCTTGGTAACGAGCATTAGGAAGCGGTCAAGATAATTTTGAGATATTTGAGTGGAAATGAAGACAAGTGTCTATGCTTGGTAGAGGAAAGGCATATATTATTGGTTATACATACTCTTATTATGCTAGTGATGTAGACAATTGAACGTCTACATAAGGATACATTTTTCATTTTGTTGGAGGTTCTATCTCTTGGAGATCTCATCTTCAAGAATGTATAGTTTTTTCCACTACAAAAGCAGAGTATGTTGTAACAAGTGAGGCATGTAAGGAAGCATTATGGCTTTCTCGTCTTGCTTGTGATATGGGTCTACCTCAACAAGTACCTTGTTTGCTCATTGATAGTCATAGTGCCATTGCTTTGGCTACGAATATGATCTATCTGCAAAGACCAAGCACATTAAAGTGAGGTATCACTTTATTAGATACTACTTAGCTAGTGAGTGCATTATTCTTGAGAAGCTTCATAATCAAGATAATGTTGCAGATGCTTTGAATAAAGCTCTACCACAAGATATCTTTTGACACTGTTGTCACTTGATGGGGGTTAGTTGATTCAATCTTAGACAATTACTTGTACGCTGTGTAACATGCTCATCAGATGGGAGGTATAGTTTGTATACTTACACTAAGGTATTCTTTACCATTCTTTATCTTTTTTCTCCCATAGTCAAGTTTTTCCATATTAGTGTCCATGTGAAGGCCAAATGGATGCGAGACACTTTTGAAAGAACTTGGAGAAGCTTGTAGGAGGTAGAAAAGTGATTTGCGAAGCGACGAAGTTTGGTCCAGCCAACTCGCTCAAGACTAGCCCTTGAGCTTATGGAGACTCAAATAGACCTTATAGGCATGCAATAAGTGCAATAAAATGCACCATGTACTTTGGAGCATCAAGAAGAAAGATTTGATGCAAAACAGATAGGTTTGCACATTGAGTAGCTCAAAAACTTACTATCTTTGGATTGAGACAATGAACTTCAAATGATCATAGCAAACAACGTGATTACAATTAGAAAAAAACGTTTTATGGGAGTGATAAAAATAGGGTTGAGTGTATAAAATGGACAAAATTACAAGGAATAAGCAAAATATGCTTTTGGAATGAACCAGACACTCAACAGTGGTACCTTCTATTTTTCAAGAATACATAGAGATTGACCCCAAGATAGAAAAACTGAGATTTCTCCCAATCTACTAAACCAAATTCTTTGAAAATTTACAGGGATAACCTAGACACTAATATATTTCTAGTGAGTCTTAGCTCATCCTATTTGGAACTCTTTAGAGATAGCAACAAACTTTGCAAGCTTATTGTTGTTGAAGAAGATGATGCAGAAAAATGAAGGAGCAAGACAATGATGGTCACAAGTGTATGTATATTGCTTCCATACAATGTAAAAGTTTTTTGAAGTCCTTATATAGACTTGTCAAGTGCTCCACGAACTCTACAAGTGGATTTTGAATTCAAATGAAGGCAGTAAAGGTTGTTGGAGGGAATCAATTCACTTTCCTACAATCTAGGAAAAGTGAAGATCTAGTTTGATCTACTTTTGGGTGATTGATTAATTGCAATTCAACCACCACAAATTTGTGGAACTTCAATTTTTTTTTTCTAGTTTTACATGTGTAAAGCTCTAGGATTTTACAATGGTAAAATATCCATGAAAAATATTTTTAAAAAGATACAATAAATGAGCATAAGAAAAAGAAATCTTCAACAGATCTTCATCAGACATAATCCAAGCGATAGCTTTTGATGTAGATCAAATTTCCTCAAGCATAGTGTAAGCTTGATGTTCCAACAACTTTTTTAGATGTCCTTTTGTAAAACATATAGTTGTCTGGTCAGCCACACAATGTAAGTTCGATCACATTTGTAACATCTAGGAAATCTGTGTTTGTGCTCTCTATGTAATGTGTAGTTTTTGTGCATTCTATGGGTCTTGTGCAGAATAATATGTGTAGCATGTGGAGCTTGGTTTTCTACTAGGAGGGCATCATTGTGGAGCTCTCAAAAAAGAGAACCCACCATGGTGCATCACCATTGCATCATTTCAAAAAGAGCACCACATGTGTTTGCATTAACACACACCATTTGAAGTTAAAAGTCTTCTATTGGCACAAGAATCAAAGTTTTGATGGAAATGTTGGTACACGTGTCCCTAGGGATGCACATCCCATTAGTTGGAAACTCATATGTGATATCATCTAGTAGCAATTGAAAAGTCAATGGGAAAAATATGGTTTCTTCTCAAGACATGCAATTTACTCCAACTATTTTTGACCAATTTAGTCCCTTTGGTTTTGATTACCAGACAATTTTAATTACCTAGGATTTAACATCTAATTAGACAACCTCAATTGACAAGTGTCTAGTCCCTCTAGTCGGGATTACCACAGTTTTGTAATTATAATTCTTGAGGAGTTGAAATCTACCTTGATGGCCTCAATATGCAAGTGGTTTGGGTTTAAAACCCTAATTGATTGATTGCCATCAAATTCCAATCATAAATATCATGTTGATCACTATGAGGACTAGGAAGGTACTATTTATGTGCTTTCACTTGACCACAACCATACAAATGATAAGGGAGAAGTTATAAAGGAGCTAAACTCAATTGATGAGGAGGTTAAATTCAGAAAGATTCCACGTAACCTTGGGATGGCACCATTCTTCTAGATACTATCTGACTCAAATCGATTTGAAAAAGTATCTACTTAGAGAAGAGTAACCATAGGAGATCTTGGACTAACAATGCGAGAGCACCACTGACAAAATGAGTGGTTATGTACCGGTTCCACAATTGTATTTTTCTGAGTATGTGGATAAAGTGAGAAATACATACTGGGAAATGCCTGAGATTGAAAAAACAAATCAATAGTCAGTTGGTAGTGTTCAAGGTAGTTTACGAAACCATTCACAAGAAAATCAAGGAAAGTAAGGAAAGACTTTGAACCCTCCTATGAATCTAGTAAAAAAACTCCGATCAACCTATTTGATGAGGTCATGTCTAGATTCCAACAAGGCTTGCAACACATGAGGAGTAGACTCATGGATCATCCTAGTAGGCAAGCTACAAAAACCATTGCACAAGTAGCATACATAGGTCAAAGGGTTCATAACCCAAACAAACACCTTCAACCATTGCAAGTGGTGAAGTGCACCAAGAACTATCACGATGGCTCTATAGTCCCATATGATCATGTAGCCAAGTTCAAGCCAATATTGAGAGCCAAACAAATCACCAATTTCTTTGTGTGCTATGAGACACTGGGCTTGACCCTAGTTGGAACTACACTTTCATATTTTCAACCCTTAATAATGACATCATTCATGAATCTAGATGTACTTATGGGTAAGTTCATCGGAGAATTCTCTAAAAGAAGATTCAAGCATGATTTAACTTCATTGATTTACAAATTCAAGCAGGTAGATGAAGTATTTCTTTGGTGATGCACGATGGTAGACTCTCCTTAGCAAGATCCCTGCAATGATACCCTTGTTGTAGAAACCCGAACTCTAGCATCACACATAGTATTCTGCACAGGGGTTGCTAAATACACAGAAAACACACAATACACAGACCACGAACACAGATTTCTTAGGTCGTAAAAATGTGGTCGAACTGAGAGTCTGTGGCTGATCATGCCACTATATGTTTTATTAAAGAACATATAAAAAAGTGTCCAGCGGCCATTTGGCCTTTCACATGGACATTAATGATAAATGGCCAAAGTGACTATGGGAGAAAAATGAAGAATGATAAAGATTACCTGAGTGTAAGTATACAAGATATACCTCCCACATGATGGGCATGTGTTGGAACTGAAGGACTCACAAGGCAAGGAAGCTTACGCAGGGAGTCAGAGAGAAGAGAAGGTACAAGCAGACAGAGTAGTCAACGACAATCTGGCAAGTAGGCCAATATTTTTTCAGGACACTAAAGCATATCAAAGAGGTGGACACACAAGGAGAAGGAGCAAGTAGGGAGCTCGAGGAAGTGTATGCCAAACGGTTAGAAGAAATCCCTACAAAAATAGTGATTTTCATCACTAAAAATCATTGTAAATACCATTTCATATTTTTGTAGTAGATTTGAGACGTTGGCGTTGTAGGTAATTTCTTCACTCTTCTTATTTTTCTCTTTCTTACCTCACCACCATCATCTCCATCATCATCCTCACCATATCCGATCTCCATCTCCATCATCATGAAAATTTTCAGTTTTTGATCATATCACCTTCTCCACCTGATTTCCCTCATTCCACTTGTGAGAGAGAGCGAGAGAGCAATATTATGTGCACTGTTTTTGCATGTTTGTTGAGTTTTCTTGCAGGATCCAGCTGTATCATCCCCTCCAGCACGGTGCGCAGGTACGAAAAAAACTCAAAAACTGTCTCTGTGTCGCCGACCTCTGTCGATCGCGATCGACAGAAAATTCGACCAATTGGTAAAACTAAGTGCACCACTAGGACCAGCACAAAGAGCACATTCCAAATCACTAAACAAAATTGAAAAATTCTGTGTTTCTCTGTCAATTGCGACTGACACCATCGATCACGATCGACAACGTCTGTCAATCGCGACCGACAGATCTGTCGATCGCGATCGACAGAGACGACCGACTGACCCTGTCAATCGCGACCGACACCATCGATTGTGATCGACAGCCACGACCGACACCCCTGTCAGTCGCGATTGACACCGTCGATCGCGATCGACAGAATTTTGGCGATTGACTGAATTTCACGCGTTGCCACGTGTCCATCGCGACGGACACATCCCCGATTGACTGAATTTACTGTGAAAATCCTGGAAAAAGTGTCGATCGCGATTGACACCATCGATCGCGATTGACAGGACCCACGACCGACTTTGTCGATCGCGATTGACACTGTCAATCGCGACTGACGTGTCGATCGCGACCGACAGCCACGACGGACACCTCTGTCAATCGCGATTGACAGACCTGTCGATCGCGATTGACGGGCTTTTTCGGCCAATTTTCTAGGGTTGTTTCTTGCATGTTTTTGGGGTCATTTTTGGCATACTTCTCAAGCTATTAGTGATTTATTAAGGTCCCTACACTTGCATTTTGAGAAAAATCCTCTGAACTGTCAGCCTGTTTGAACCCTGTTTTAGCCCCAAAACCCTGATCTGACATAACTTCCTCATACGAAATCAGTTTGCTGTGATTCTTGTCTTGTTGGAAAGCTCGTGGGGAGTACAACCAAAACCAGGATAATTCGATAGGGTATTTTGAAGTTGACCATACCCAGGGGGCACCAAACCAAGGGATCTCTAGAATTGTTTGCAATAAAGACATAGACCATAATTGATATCCAATTTACATGCATAAAAGTGATCTATCTATCATTTGAATTTAAGTCTTGAGCTAACTTCGGGATTGATACAGGTCTATTGAGAGCAATTGAGAGCATCCAAAGCAAGGATTTCTGAGCAAGCTTGAGAACTGGGTTCTTGAGCACCACAAAGCAAGGGATCAACAAGTAAGGTTGGAATATTCTCAACTCCCTCTGTCATTTCCTAGCTCAGGCTAAGTCCGAATAGTGCTAGAAGTAATTCAAGACAACGATAGGCACGAGACAAGTCAAAGACTATCTAAAAATCAAGTTCAAGACAAGAGTTAACTTGTGTGTGATCGATAACTTTAAAGGAAAAGAATTTAACGTGGAACGTTCAACCTGAAGTACGAAAAATACTCAAGTATTCCTGATGACGTGATTCTAGACAAGATCATAAACACGATAATCGACATAAAAAAGAATCAAGTAACTGATACGAAAGAACTCAGCAACAAGGTTGTACTTGGACAAAAATAAGGGTTGTTCATTCACGATAATCGACATAAAAAAGAATCAAGTAACTGATACGAAAGAACTCAGCAACAAGGTTGTACTTGGACAAAAATAAGGGTTGTTCATTCGAGCATATGAACCTTAGATCAAGACGACATTTAGGGAGAGATAGACAAAGTCTTAGGTCTTCAGAGGCTAGCGTCAATCACACCGCTAGGTCTTGGGCACAGTAGTTGAGCCACCACTCATACTACCCTAGCTCTGAGACGAGTGAGTCAGAGATGTCTCAAGGAATGGACAGACCCACAGGAAGTTCAGGTGTGCCATATTTGCACAGGGTGGAAGGCCCTTACAAGATATAGTTGGAATACCTTAGGACCAACCGATTAGGTGCTGGCATCTATGAGGATGGTCTAGGAAGATCCGTGGTCCAGATTAAAAATCCTGACCAATCTATTGGACTAGAACACCCAGCTGTCAAGTTTGAAAACGGAGTAGACTTGGACAAAGAAGGAACCATATATGTAGTCATTAGTCACCCAGACAGGAGATATGAATTCGGGAATGTGATCCCTGAGACGGACATAGGTGACCTAGAGCAAGGGAACATAGGCGGAGAGCTGAGAACCCCTCGAGGTAAATCAGTTCTAACGAGAATCCTCAACCCCGAGTGGGTTTCCCAGGACAATAAGAGTATAGATTTGCTCCTAAACCAAGAGACTAATGAAGCCTTTTGGAGGTATAAATCAGATAGGCCAAATGATGTGGGGTCAATCATGATCTATGAGTTCAAAGATCCTGATAGCCCAGGCAGAGTGACCTACTTAGATCACGCTTCAGAGAGGATCTTTGTGGTTACAGAAAATGATAGGCATGCTTACACTTGGAAGGGTGAATTTATTTTCCCCCAACCAAGGTCTAATGTGTCCTTTGGTCACCCTGGAGCGGGAACATCCCAAGCTCATGGAGCTCAAAGAGACAGACATAGAGATAGGCATGAGGTAAGCTTTGCCAATCCAGTGAGCAGAGAAAGAACAAGAACAGAAACACATAGAGCGGAACCTGAGGGACATAGAGCCCCAGGGAACCGAAGAAATGCCAATGATTTTCCCTTGCCAAAACCGAGAGAGCACACGAGGACTTTGAGACCGACCGAGCTAGTTAAGTCCATGAAAAACTACTTCGATGGTACTGGAGACCCCTACGATCATGTGGCTGAGTTTAGACAAGTCTTGAGAGCGGAACAAGTTGAGGACCTGTTCACACAATACAATGCCTTTGGTCTAACCCTTAGGAATACCGCCCTCACATGGTTTCAGTCACTAAATGAGAGGCAGTTCAAGAGCATAGACCAACTTTTAGAAGCATTCATCACTGAATTCTCTAAGAGTGGGATAAGGCATAATACTTCCTCATTGATACATAGCTTCAAGAAGACCCCCCAAGAGACAGTTAGACTTGCAAGAAGAAGATTTAGGCAATACCTTGAGAGATGCCCTGTTCTTGAGTTACCCACACCGGCCAAATAAGTGGCCTTATTCTTGGATGGATTGCTAAGTGCTTTCACAAGAAGTTAATTATTTTTTATAAAATAAAACACAAATTACAAAGAAAAGTTAAAGAACATGAGAAAAACAAAATACCTCAAAGAAGATAATGGCATCATCTTAGATATGGCATGTTGCATCTGCATGTATAGATGGTATACAAGGCCAAGTGTGGGCCCGTCTTGGTCCAATATCCTCAATAAAATATGTATATGTTGTAAGATTGGAACAATTTTGGAGAGCTCACTCCAAAAGTCCTCATCAAGGAATTTGCATTGCACATATCGAACTGGCTCACTCTATCCTCTATACATCTGAATCCATCTCCGATCTACAACGCTCATGCGCAAAGCATCTAAGACTTGCTGCAATATGTTAAAGACCAAGACTATATAACCAAATTTGGTATCACTAGGTCGAACCATGTCTAAAGTGCTATGTGATCAAAAAATGTCTAAAGCTTGATGGTTCTTCATGAAAAATGAAATAATTTGTTTGGCATCAGCTATGAGTGCCTCAACCCATGATAGTTTTCCTATCTCCTCTATAAGGAGATCAATGAAGTGAGCAGTACACATAGTCCAAAATATAGTAGAGAATTCATTCTCAATCATCTCACCCATTCTCTTGCAATTAGAGGCATTGTCCGTGATAACCTGGACCACCTTCTCTACCCCTACTTCAAGAATGGCTTCCCTAATATATTTGGATATAAATTCAGCCCTAATGTGCACTCTTGCCTTGCTAGCATCTACTTCTTTGAGGGAATATGTGCCTAAGCAAGATCAGATAAGGATATATCCTCGTTGAACATCACTCCATACATCAAATATTATGGAGCAACCATGCATTTGCTTACCTAATTTAATAGGTTGTAGCATAACCTCTATTCTATTCCATTCCTCATTTAGCCAGGGTCCATACAATTTCCTATATTCCACTTGATGCTAGTCATCACAAGGTCCTACTTGAGCAATTGCTTTCACCATTCATCTCCAAGCATCTATGTGCACAATATTAAAAGAAAGGTTGCATTCAAGAATGCAATGCTCAACCTTAATGTTGGCCACTTTCTATTTTGTCTTTTGTAATGCAATAGACACATATGAAGAATGAAGACTATCTTGTCGAGGTCTTGTGGAGGTGGAATCGACTCATAAATGTCAATGATGGTCTCTCTTTGTGAAAAAGTTCTAATATGGGAAGAGGTTCTCATTGTTTGTGAGGCAGATGCATCCATTTCATCTAGGGTGTTTATCCTCGCACTTTCCAAATCATGACAACGAGTGTCTCTAGCTTGTGGTGCGAGGTTGTGATCATGGCGAACCGCTTCAACAACCTCATTGGGAACTTTTTCACATGTTGCAATACCACCTCCTCCTAAGCCAGACACATGGATAATAAGTCTAGAGGTGGTAGTAATGCAATAAGTTCTCATGCAATATTTGCATGTCCACTTTTGTGTGCTTGAATCAGAGCTATTTGGATTACATAGAAAGGAATGATCGATAGTGTGGACATCCCATAAGATGGATGGAGTTCGAGGCATTATGAAATTCAAGGAAAATTGGTTCTGGATGATGCAATGGGTTGACCAAGAAATTTCAACACTCAAGGTGAAGAAATCATGAGTGGGATGAGGGCTCAACTTGGGACAATAGGCTAAGGCAACATTGCAATGCTGAATGTTCAATGGATTGAAGGAAAGGCTTAAGAGGGTGAACCTTATGGGTTGATGCAATGGGCTGATAGAAGTTTGAAAGGATGAAGCAATGGGGTTGAAGCAATGGGACTGATGCAAGTGTGTGTGTGCACTTAAAAAGCTACAAGAGGGTTGAAGGGCCAAAACGGAAGGAGCTCGGGTTCTCGAGTTGAAGCAGAAGAAACTCCAATGCAAGCGTGAAAGTTCATGAATGCACCAATCCCTAGATACCTACTAGCCAAAAAAATTTTCCCGGTGACAATGCATCAATAGCACCAAAGTGCACCGAATGGTATGGGACCAAATGGCATGTTAAAAGCTAGCAGTGCATGTTGGTATTCTAAGGTATGAATACCATTATGTTGGAAGTGGTAGTGGGCCACAATAATAATAAATCATAGGTTTATAGGATCTTCCAACATATGAACTTTAACATACACACCTTAAGACTCAAAATAGATGAGAGAGATAAAGAGAGAATAGACAAGATTTCAAGTGTGATGGTAAGCTATGAGGCTCACCTACACTAACTTATATGAATGTCAAATTACAATGTATGTATATGATACAAACTGACAATATCTATATCTAGGTAAAAATAGGAACTAGATACAAGAGATTGTGTGCCAAGAGGTATAAAGAGTGTGTGTATGTGTGTGAGAGAGAGAGAGAGAATATGGAAGATAAGAACAGTTTAGAACTATTGTACAACAAACCCAAATTCTGATCAACCTAAATGAGAAACAAGTGACTTAGCAAGTAAGAACGAAAATAAACTTGCTACTCACAATAAATCAACAATGAATGTTGATGGTAAGCTGGCAGAATCTCTTCCAAATAATCACCAAGACGTAGACCACAACTCCTCCAAGAGTGTGAGAACTCCTCCTCCAAAATAGAGCACCTCCTAGTTGATCACCTCCTCAAGAGTATGTGAACACTCTCTTCAAGAAGACCTTCTCCTTGTGTTGAGCACTTAAGCTCCTTGAGTGATTGCTTGAGTGATGATACAACACAATGAGCCCATTGATTTCTTATATAGTTTTAGAAGCCTTATAAAGCATACCTTGAAAAGCTCTCTACGTAAAGACTAAAAGTGATCGCATTTATTTCCAGAAGCAAATCACCCTCGACATCTTTTCAAAAATATCTTCACAATAACCATCGCGTGCGTTTAGAAACAATAAAAAAAATCAATGAATCAAGATGTGCCATCGATGGGATTTGAACCCAGGTTACCACTTTCGAAGGATGTTGTTGTAGCCACGCTGCCCAAGTGGCTTTCTAACAAATAATTTTTTTTCGAAAAAATAATATAAAATAAACTCCGGTGCACATGTAGGGATTAAAGACAGAGTTTCTAATGAAGTTATTATTGGACCATATTGACATTGTTTCCAACAATCCCCCCTTCAATGTCAAAATGGTACAAGTTTCAATAACATGCAAAACTTCTGAATTAACTGATTTCCACTAAATCTTGAGTTGATTGTGTATGAACCTAGATACTTGAGAAATTGAAAATTGAATGTCTTGTCGTGTATTACATAGATATATCAAGCAACCAACTGCTTGAGTATAAAATGTAGCATCAAATGGTTCTGAATCTGCTTCTGATTGTAATAACACATTGACATCCCTAGGTGTCTGCATAAGTTTAGAATCTATTATCTCAAACCTTTCCAGAAATTTCTCTAAGTATCTTTGTTGTGTTATGTAGATACACTCATCTCTATATTTGAACTCAATCCTCGGAGTTGTGATGATCATATCACTTTGCAGTGCATCTTGAACACTAGCTAGTTCATTCTCAACTGAAGTAAGGGTTCAAACATTATGAATCTCAAAATATTCTGCATAATTTACCTGGTCTTTTTGTTGTCTCTTGGTTTGACTTCTAGTTCTTTTAGTAAACCATTGTCCTGTATACCATTGTCCTTCCAAGTTTGATATAACAACTTTGGCATATACCTGAAAAGTGGTGGTACCTCTTCTGGTTCTTCAGTATCTCTTTCTTCTGGAACTCTAGAGCCTTCACTTCATAAGTCAGATCTTCTACTGATGATGGACTAGGTACTCGTGTAGGTAAAGAAATTCTCTCTTCACCTATATCTCTTAGGGTTTGAGAAGTCTCATCACCCCCCTTGTAGATTGCTCTTTTGTATCAATCTCATCTAGATTGCTCTTTTGTAGGAAGTAATCTAGTATTAGTATGGACTCCTGATGATGAAAGAGTTTCTTCTTCTTCACTAACCTAAAGTCTTCTAGAAGATGAAGCAACATCTTCTCCAACTTCTCTTGGCTTCGGATAAGTGCCATTGACAATATTCCATAAGTCCTTTGATACTAACAGATTCATCATCATAAAACTCTACATTGGATAGTTAGACATGCCCTCAAGCTTGTCTTCATTCTCAGGTCTCTAATCACTCATCTTACTAAGGGTGTATGTCAACTAGGCTTTGATACCAAATGTTGGTATTCTAAGGTTTGAATATCATATGTTGGAAGTGGTAGGGGGCCACAATAATAATAAATCACAGGTTTACAGGATCTTCCAATAGATGAACCTTAACATACACACCTTAAGACTCAAAAGAGATGAGTGAGAGATAAAGAGAGAATAGACAAGATTTCAAGTGTAATGGTAAGCTATGAGGCTCATCTACAGTAACTTATATGAATGCCAAATTACAATGTATGTATATGATACAAACTGACAATATCTATATCTAGGTAGAAATAGGAACTAGATACAAGAGATTGTGTGCCTAAGAGGTATGAAGAGTGTGTGTGTGTGTGTGTGAGAGAGAGAGAGAGAGAGAATATGGAAGATAAGAACAGTTTAGAACTGTTGTACAGCAAACCCAAATTTGGATCAACCTAAATCAGAAACGAGTGACCTAACAAGTAAGAACGAAAATAGACTTGCTACTCATAGTAAATCAACAATGAATGTTGATGGTAAGCTGACAGAATCTCCTCCAAATAATCACCAAGACGTAGACCACAAATCCTCCAAGAGTGTGAGAACTCCTCCTCCAAAATAGAGCACCTCCTAGGTGATCACCTCCTCAAGAGTGTGTGAATACTCTCTCTTTAAGAAGACCTTCTCCTTGCATTGAGCACTTAAGCTCCTTGAGTGATTGCTTGAGTGATCATACAACACAATGAGCCCATGGCCTTCTTATATAGTTTTAGAAGCCTTGTAAAGCATGCCTTCAAAAGCTCTCTACGTAAAGCTAAAAATGATCGCATCTGTTTCCAAAAGCAAATCACCGTCGACATCTTCTCAAAAATATCATTAGCCATCGGGTGCATTTAGAAACAATTAAAAAAATCAATTAATCACAATGTGCAATCGACGGGATTTGAGCATAGGTTGCCACTTTCAAAGGACGTTGTTGAAGCCACGCTATCCAAGTGGCTTTCAAATAAATACTTCAATACAAAAATATATAATAAACTCGGGCGCATGTGTGGGGCTTAAAGATAGAGCATCTAATGAAGTTATTATTGGACCATATTGACATTCTTTCCAACAGTGCATGCACCAAATTGAACCTGGTCAGATAATAAATCATCATGGGCTAGTACATTTGATGAGGATCCCATAGATGATGACTCCACGGATGATATTGGGGAGTCATGATTCATCTTAGATTATAGGGTTGACAACATTCAGTGACTCAGTGATATTGTAGTATGTGATAGTGATCACCCTATGCTTTTTTGTATGACATTTCCACTTGTTATATGGTTTTTGTGTCATTGACTACTAACATTCATATACATTGTTTAACATCAAGAGCGCAGGGGAAGCATGGATAAAGTTGGATGGAATATTTAAACAAGGACTCAATAGTCTCTTATTTCACTTCAAATTTCCTTCTTTCAATCAGAAGTGAGTGACCCTACATCAATGGTAGAGCATTTAAATAGATTTAAGATCTATATAGCTCATCTAGCAAGGATGAATTGTCCAATTTCATAGGAAATTGCTCTAATAGTTCTTTTGAAAGGTATACCTTCTTCCTACAGTATGATTGTGACTAATCGACTAATCTACAAAACAAGACATATCCAAATTTTTCAATGGAGACATTACAAAAGGAGGAGAAAATACTAAAGTAAGATCATTGCAAAAATATGTCATTTGCAACAAAGGCAAAGAAATTGAAGAAGTGTAAACAATGTGGAAGGACAAATCACATAAATTCAAAATATTATTCAATCAATTCTTGAAAAATATGTGGAGGAAAGACTCATATAGTAGAATCTATTACAAGAAAGAACAATAAGAAAAAATAGCAGAAGAAGTATTACAAGATCAGATTAGTGGAGTGGTTGAAGAAACCACCTCCAAAGATTTTTCATGCTAAGCCATGTCATATTGTGTGTATGAGTGTGTGTTATTGATAGGTATAAATGAGAGCATATAAATTTGACTTGATAGGCTTGGCCAACCTTGATAGTTGAAAGAGTATGTTTAAATTTGCGTTCTTTCTCCATTCCTTAGCATCCTATAGTTGTCTCTATCCTTCCCAGCAGAACTTGGTTGAGAAGAGTGGGGGATGTGTGAGTTCTCTTTGTGATGTGTGTTGGCAGAGAGCTTTTCATGTTCAAGTTATGTGTGTGTACTGGTGGACATTTAACATGATATATGAGAAAATAAACTGCAATTCAACAAGGGTCAAAATGGTCAAGCATTTGCAATTTTTTTTATTGTGGATTTGGGAAGTATTCTCTTAGAGCTATCCAACCATATAATCCCTCAATATTTGGCAACAAATTGGTGATCAAAAGTCGAATTCAGGCTTCTAGTCAAAAAGTCAAAATCAAACTTTAAAGTCAATTTAATAGTGCCTCATGTCAAAATCTTACACAAAATGATCCAATGGTTATAAATAAGCCATGTCATCAATTAAAAAACAAGAAAACTCAAAAATTTTGATGTCTATTTTTTTTTTTTTGCAAAATTTGTGCAAGTAGGCTTTTACAGCTTTTTCATCAATTTTAGGTGTGCTTTTTGTGTTGGACAATGGGCCTATATGAAGACTGCTTGTAGGGAGCATTATAATCACTTGTACACTAGCTTCTTGTGCACTTGTACTCTTGGAGCATCCTTGTAAGTACTTTTTGTAATTTATAGAGTTTATTTAGGAGCTCTCTAGCTCCTTTGCCATATCTTGTGTCATTCTCTTGTCTCCCTATTGTCTCTTTCTCGTTCTCTCTCTTTACTTTGTCTCTACATCAATTGTGGGGCTAAAACCCAATAAGGTGGTGATGGGATGCATATTTTTGAGGTGAGCACAAGGCATAGACGTACGAATGTATGCCATACATAGAATTATTGCACATGAACTCATATTGAACAAGATCGGTAATCCTTATTATCACAAGCTCATTCTAGCAGAGAATATGCAACAAATTAGTAGACCACCAATTTGACAAAGTAGAAGCTTCATCTACCTTTGGAAGAAAAACAACATACCTTCCTTGAAAGAAGATGGCACATAATCACTCAGCTAGATTTCATGTGTGGAAACCATGAGCACCTTAAGTAGGTTCTTAAGGTGCTCTTAGTACCATACAATGGACTCCTTGGATAGACTATTTGGCTAAGGCACCATTTTCTTTGCCTATTTTTTGCAAAGCATATAGGAGTTTGTTTTCATCAAAAGACCTTTCGATTGAAAAGCAGTAAATGAGCTATCCAAATCAATGATAACAATTTTTTCATAGCCTTTTATTTACAACCAAAAAATGGATTTTGCACTTCAATGATGTTTGAGTAGGTAAAAACATAACTCCAATCATGTGGAAGTTTTCAAGATCCATTAATGAGTAGGAGATGCAAGAGAGAAAGGACCTTACTTCGATATCATGTCATTAGTCATGGCACTTAAGCATTCCTTTCCTTTGGAAATCATAAAGCTTATGCACATATAAAGAATTTTTTATGAAGGAGGGATCATGAAAAAATATGAAAATAGAAAGGTATCTTGAATCAAAGTTAGCATACTCTCTTCGAAGAAGGGCTTACAAATTATTGCATTATTGACCAGCATAGGTTTTGCAAAGAATTTTAATAAAGGAGGTATCATTCAATAGTGCATTAAAACCCAAAGTTCCATATCAGGTGAGTTATCTCTATCAACCAAATCTAGGAGATTATGGCATAATAAATACAATCCAATTGTGTCTACATGCAATATGCTTCTCGAGAAGCTCTTACGTATTCTCTAAAGTGATGACACTACAAAACTTTATTTTATTGCCATTCCCATAAAGAAGATGGGCATGTTTTATATTTGTTCCATTGGTCCTTCTGTATCCTAAAGGGCTTTGGTGTGCAGAACAAGAGGAGCAAGGAGGAGATGGAGGGAGAGAGAGAAGAGGAGAGATGTGCACACATGTGTGGGAGCCTCGAAACCCACATAATGATCTTTGTTGAGGCAATGCCCTATAAATGATGTATATATATGAATATAGGGGTAGGGTCACATGATCCTTACATCCCCAACAATCTCCCACTTAAGGGTCAATGTGACCATAAGTGGTGACACATATAAAGAAGATGTAGGACTATAAAATAATGTATAGGAAGAGTCCAGATCTCTACCCATACCAATCAGCCTACACCAACTGCCTCGAACAAGGTGTATCCATGCACCTCAAACTGCTCTAGACTCATATTGATAAGAGTCGAGCTCACATCTTACTGATGCAAGTATTGATGAAGTTCTTGCAAAGCTCCCACTCGCTCTATGTTTGTGTCAATCATCGAATGACTAATAACTCCAAGTGCAAATGTCTAGTCTCGAGCATAACAACTCGTACATCAGACTGTCGAATGCTGATGAAACATGCACTATCGTGGCTAATCTAAGCATGTCATCCATGCCTATATCCAAGGCATACAAAGCATCATGTTCAAGGCCAACATGTCCTAACATATCTATGTCAACATCTAGCATGAGTGAATCCAAGAATGACTGCATGATCGTTGACTCATCAACATCTAAATCGTCCTCTCAACCAAGGATGTGTCTAGTTGTGCATCCTGAGAGCTAGTATGCTCTGGCATACATTGTGTATCATAAGAGTTGTCATGCTCTACCACACCAAGTGTATCATCATGCTCCACATGAGCTAACTGCACAACATCAACACCAAGATCAAACTGATGATCAAACTCTAACTGAGTATCATCACAATGCTCTACCTGAGCATCCACATCATGCTCTAAAGCATCCAAATGATTATCCAAAGTGTGCTCCGTAAGAGCATCCAAATGATCAACCAAACCATGTTCTACATAAGCAACATGAGCATCCAAAACATGCTCTACATGTGCATCCTTATGAGCATTTGAATCCTGCCATACATGTGCATCATGAATGTCAATATACCTATGTGTAGGTAGACAAAATGAGACATGAAGAGTCTCAGACCACACATAAGGTTGAACTCCCACTGAGATGAGACTGTGGCTCACATGAAGTACCTGTAGTGGATACTTGTACCCAACCCTGGCACCTCTAACAAGCATAAGTTGTCCCAACTACAACTGAAAATGATGCTCACCAAGGAATGCATAACCTCTGCTCTCCTGCAATTGGCTAACTGAAATCAAGCTCGTAGGGAATGAAGGCACATAGCGTACATGTTTGATTATATGTGATGCTCCACTAGGTAGCATAAGACATATATCTCCTGCACCCTCAATTTCATATGTCTTACCATCAGACATGTGCACAAATCCACGAATCTCACCTGAGAATCAACAAAACCAATCATGATATGCAGTAACATGAAAATTGACTAATGCATCAAGCAACCAAACCATATGTGTGCTATCCGATGAACAAGAGGAATCCTGAGGTCAACCATAGGAGAAAGTGATATCACCATCATTGGCATAATCAACTGCCATAGACTCTCCTGAAACCACTACCTGACCTGCATCACGTGCATATCTCTAACATCCTCATCGCATCCGCATATCCATATCCATAACTCACATCACATATGTCTCACTGGAGAAAAAAAACCATGTGAACCACCTATCACATAACCATGCATCTAGCATGCACATAAAACCATGAGCATAAGCCTACTCAACAAGTCTCCAAACTAACCAAGTAGATATGAAAGAATCCTAGAAAATTTGATAGAGTATCCCCTGTAAATTGAGCAATCAAACAAGATAACCTGTAACAAAAGAACAATGAGTAACCTGTCACCACCTATCACTGATCCAATCAAAGATAATGGCAAATATACATGCCAAAAACTGATGGCAATGCACATGGAGACAATGGCGATACACCTCCCACTCAAGAATGAATCTTGCAAGATGGTGTAATATGTCACAAATAACATGTGACCAAGTCCAAGTAAATGGAGATAAGCAATGATCCAAAGCTATCACACAAGCATAAAGGATCTACTAGAGTACTCTTCTAGCATAAAAACCAACAAAATTTCGACAGCATCTCCTTTGTAAAATGAATCTTGAACCAAAATAACCATGTGGGAATCACCATCCACATATGCCAAGAATCACATTAGCAAAAAGATATCATATCAATGACCATATGCTAAAGTAATAGCTAATCAAGGTGACAAATGAATGTGCAACTGAGGCTCCAGTCTGGATCATGTACTTGCATAAAAACAAGAATACAAGCACTAGCTAAGATCCAAAATCAACTCTCATAAAATGTGTGCAATCAGCAGATCAAAGATTTGAAGAAGCAATTGATTTCTCCTGATAAAGTCTTGCCTAGAAATTCACTTTGTGCAGACTGTTTTGAATGGTCTTCCAAATTCATATCAGAGTTTCGCTTCTACTTTTCGATTGATGATGAAAGACAATCCAAATGCCTTAACATTTGAGGAGTTAATCTGTTTTCTACTGCAAGAAGATGAGTCTAGGCAGAATAGGTCCATTATGTGTGTTGTAGATCAAGATTTCTTGGCTAGTCATAAGGGCAAAGGTAAATGGAGATAATCCACTAGTAAGCAGAAATTTGCTAATTGTGCACAATCAAAGAAGGATGACAGAGACAAAAAGAAAACTGAAAAGTAGAAATTATTTTGCAAATACTAAAAGGAAATGATCATGTCATAAAGAGTTGTTGAAAACTAGCTACAAAAGAGGCAAAGAATAAAGAGGTTGGAATGGTTGTTATAGAGGCCTATACACCCAAGACAAAGTCCACTAATCTTGTTCAAAATGAAGAATGGGCATTTACTATTGTTTGCAGTTATGACCCATCTTCTTATGAATGATGTATGTCAGCACTAGACTTAGATGTTTGATACTCTGATAGTGGGGCAACCAAACATATTACCTCGCACTCCAGTTTCTTCACTTCACTTGAGCCTACCCGTACAAGGAATATTATCACATGCACCAAAAATGCCTCTTATCCTATCATGGGAGTTGGTAAGATCATTCTGACGACTGCTAATGGTAGTTCTTTTACATTGTCAGATGCTTTATTGGTGCCAGGGATCAAGAAAAATCTATTATCACTTTCAGCATTAGCCAAGATCGGCTTGGTTGTGAAATTTGTTGATGACATATGTATAGTCCATGATCTATCAAATTGCAATGTCATTATTCCTTCTGGCATTTTATGTCATGGGTTGTATAAGCTCATAGACTATGAAAAATATGTGAATGATTTAGCATATGCAATACATGATTCTTAGGATATGTCAGATGCAAAGCTTTGGCATGCACACATTGGTCATATGCATTTTGCTAGTTTGCTAAGCCTGTAGAAATCTAAAATGGTGTCCTCTCTACCCAAACTTGAGGCACATGGTAAACATGTTTGTGAAGGCTATATTTTGGGAAAAATGCAACATTCCTCATTCCCAAAAGATGGTTCCATTCGAGCTACTCAAAAATTGAAGCTTGTTCACAGTGATGTCTTTGGTCCTATGCAGACGCCCTCCTTTGGGAACTACCTTTTCTTTGTGACTTTTATCGATGATTTTTCCAGGCATGCATGGGTGTATCCCCCGAAAGCAAAGTCGTAAGTGTTTATGTGCTTCAAAAGGATTATGGTTTTGGCCAAAAATCTGTCAGCATGTGAAATGGACACCCTCCGTTTTGATCGAGGGGGAGGGGGGGAATATATGTCTTCTGATTTTAATGCATTTCTAGTTGAACGCGAGATAAAACATCAGTGTAAAGTTCCATATACACCTCAACATAATGGAGTTGCTGAAAGGAAGAACATGTCACTCATGGAGATGGCGAGGTGCATGGTCAAGAGTCAAGCTTTACCACATAGTTTTTGGCTTGAGGCTATTATGTGTGCAACATATGTACTTAACATGTGTCCCAATCAAGCATTGCAGTCTATAACTCCATATGAGGATTGACATGGTCGCAAGACATTTGTTGCTCACCTATGTGTCTTTGGTTGTTTGGCATATGCATTAGTGCCTGAACAACAATGCAAGAAATTGGATGATAAAGCAGTGAAATGTATTTTTGTTGGGTATAATTCTAAGAGCAAAGGCTATCATCTGTATCATCCACATACTAAATGCATTTTGGTTAGCCATGATGTTGTTTTTGTGGAAGATGCAATTCGACCATTACTTTCATGCACGAAGGAGACATCAGTTAGCTCTAAAGATGTGTATGACACTTTGATGCCTCTTTTCATAGTTGGATAGTCTAGTGGTAGTCCAAATGAGACCATTTCTCAGCCTTTACGAGTTTCACATGATGATGCAGATCATTCCATTTTTAATGTAGATTTATATGATGCACTTATTGATGAGAGAATTGATATAGAGGAGGCAAAAACTATGTGTAAATGGCTGGTGCAGACTTTGCAAGATAGCAAATTAGATGCATCTCTATCGTATCGTACTTGTTCAAGATATGAAAGTGCTTCTTTTGCATCAGATTGCTATGTTATGGATGCCTCTAGTCTTTGTGATGAGAATGAGCATGTTTCATTTTACGAAGCACAAAATTTAGAAAGTTGGATGGCTACTATGCAATTAGAATATGATGCTATTATGAAAAACGGTACCTGGCCTTTATGTAACTTGCCTCTTGGCAAGAAGGCCATTGGTGGAGCGTTTTGACCTTGAAGACTGCAAACCTATTGCCACTCCAATGTAGACAGGTTTACAATTGAGTCTTCATGATATTGGAGATACGTTTGATGTTGTTCTCTATCAGCAAGTTGTTGGATGCTTGATTTACTTATGCATTACTCAACCAAATATTCACTTTGTTGTCTCACAAATGAGTAGGTTATGCATTGCCCAGGTGTCAAGCATTTGTAGGTGGTTAAGCGCATCTTTCGCTACTTGAGTGCTACCCAGCTACTTGGATTGTTTTATCCCAAGGGGGGATCACTACCACCAGATTTACATGCTTTTTCTGACTTTGACTGGGCTGGTTGCTATGACACTCTTGTGTCCACCAGTGGTTTTTGCTTCATCTTTGGTAGTTCATGCATATCTTGGTTGAGCAAGAAGCAACCTACTGTGGCCACTTCTAGTTGTGAGGCTGAGTGTAGGGCAACTTTCATAGCGACTCCTAAGTGTGTGTGGCTCAGAGGCCTTATGGTTGATTTGGGTGTTGGTTACTCTTCTACCACCACCATCTTCATTGATAGTCAGAGTGCATTAGCAGTTACAAGGAACTCTGTGTTCCATGCTCACACTAAGCACATTGACGTGCACTATCATTATGTCAAGGAGAGGTTCTCTACTGGAGAGATCACTTTGGCATATGTGCCCACACAGGAGAACATTGGAGACCTTTTAACAAAGGCTCTTTCCTAGGGAGAAATTTGAAGCTTTTTGCAAAGCTTTGGGCTTACTTGCTTTTGTGGATTGATTTCACATAGCTTGGCACTTCTATACATGAGTGCCAACTCTTTCTTCATCACCAGAGGAGAAATGCTGATATATTTATGTAGTGGTGTGTGTGAATATAGTAGCATCACCGAGGCACTTTTCCCCCTCTTTAGGAGGTTTTTTTTTCGGAGCTGGTATATATGCCTATAACCCTAATGGGTCACTTATCTTGGTACATTCTCTTGGTAATACATTCAGTATTGTGTGTTGTGCTCGAAGCTTCTTCTTCTTCCTTGTGGTGTTCACGTGCTTTCGCAGACCTCAAACTCCAACACATTAGCCCTTTATTTTTCCACATGTTTCACATTTTTCATATTCAACAAATGTTGCTTCAAAATTTTTGCATTTTTTACCCATCATCAGTCCCCCATCATACTCCCTGCCCCTTCCTTTATACCTAAACCTAGTCCTAACCCTCACCCCTCCCTACCTTTTCCTCATTAGCCCCTCATCCCTACCTACCTTTCCTTCTTAACTCCTCCACCAATCCTGCTTCTTCTTCCATTTTTGTTTATATGATGTCTAGTTTCGCTATTTCCTTATGACTATTTTCTTTCCTTCTCTTGGATTGCTCATTGGTCTTTTCAAGTTTTACCCACTCTGGTGTTGAGGTGGCACATCTTTGCTCGTGGTTTGCCACTAAATATTCTCCATATAAAAAGCTTCATTGCATACAAAAACTCTAAAGATCACAAGATAGAGAATCTCTTAGACCATCCTGATTCACTTTTGCAATGGCCATCTATTGTTGCTCTAACTAGTAACATTCTCATCAAGCAAGAGAAGAGGGTGTAAGAATTTGGTTCTCATGCCCCATCATCTTGTGTGGTTAGCAAATAAATAGCTGATTCATCTAAAATAAAGATCAATAGATAATGTCACTTGGTATTTCTTGATTGCATTAATCAAATAATACCATTTGTTTCTATATACAGGTCCCAATATGTATTTCTATCTTCCTTCTAATAAAGGGCAACATTTCTAAGGATGATTCATCGCAATGTTGTAGTAGGTTAATAGCTTTACTATTAAATAGTGAGCTATAGGTTCCAACTCAAGTGCCAAAGGAGGATGTGTTCAATCTTTCCAACATTAATCTATATTTCAGATGCAATGCTAAATGCTTTGTGTTCTTCACCAAAAATGAGCATATTATTAGCACATCCAACCTCAATTTTATGTAGCTCGTGAAAATGGTACGTGTAATGGATTACTTTTCAATCATAAAAGGTGTTAGACATCGAGCTACAAAGACCATCTCATGTGTGTATGGGACCTTGTCTACTAGCCCTTGTCCCACCTGTGTATGGGACCTTGGCTATTATCCTTGTCCCACACATGTCTGACACCTTAGCCCTTGTCCCACACACACATGAAATAGGCCCTATAGACCAATGGCTAATAAAAGTGTCTATGGCTAATAAAAGTATTGATGATCTCTCATTTATATCGAAATGGGGAAACCTATCATCAACCAACAAGTTAATAAGGTGTGATTTTTTGTTTTCACCCCCCATTTTTGCATGATTGTTGATATAAAATCTTTATGCACTTGATCAAACGTTTTTTCTAGTTTAAAAAACTTTTGTAAAAAGAAAAATGTCAAAACACAAAAGGGAAAATAAATAAGCAAGACAACAACACAACATGCACCATCTCAATGATCAACTTTGTGCAAATCATGCTGAGCATATAAAGAATGCCTGAAAGAGCTAACAAATGGATCACATTCAAGGTCACATATATCTACATATTTCGTTTTTCAAAGTTCTTACTTCTTACACATGAGATTACAAGTCAATTATTTGGAGGGAAAATAGATCTTATGGAGGCTTTTTTCAATTATAGAAATATTGGGACCATTTGAACATAATGTGACATGATAAAATATATTAAAAAATAACAAGGATACAAAACCAAAATCCTTTATTGGTTTTAATGAGATACAAAGATGATCCCACGATTGGATCCTAGATGTCCATCTACAATGAATCTTGATGAAGGTCTCACAAACATTACTACGGTTACAATACCCCTACCGAAATCCTTTATTAGTGTCCACGTCTCGTAAGTGGGTTGGTTAAGCACTATCGTCTTGAGGTAGAGTTCTAATGTTCAACCTCCGGGCTGGACATGTAATGGCTTTGGTTAGCTATAACCAGTTGTGAATTTGTGTAACCTCTACTTTGTGGGATACGAGGGGTCCCGTGGGTACTATGCCCATTCATCTGTACAATTGTTCTTTCAAAGTTACAACTGGGGGAGTAGGCATTCACCGAACCTCTATTTAAAAAAAATAAAATCCTTTATTAGTTTTAATATAATACAAAGATGCTCCCACGATTGGATCTTAGATGTCCATCTACAATAAATATTGATGAAGGTCTCGCTCAATATGTCAATGAAATTCGATACTCATTTAAAAGTCACAAATAGGATTGGTGGGGCGTTCTTAGGTGCATGAGTTGTTATTTCAACAATTTCAAGCTTAAATGGAGGAACTTTGAGCCAAAAAAGTCCGAATAGAGTCAAAGAGGGAAGCACATCATAAAATGCTCTTTGCTTTTAAAGGCACAACATGGTCAAATATGTAAATTTGGATTACATATCTATAATGCGGGATGACTACGAAATCAAATGGAATGCCAAATAACATTAATGACTATAAACATTAATGCCTCCCAATATATTTAGTATTGTTATTGTTGACATCAAAGTCCATTTGCTTAATCTATAGATTCATGGCATATGCTAGTCCATGACACTTGTATATAAATTGCATTCTGATGATTTTAAGATCATTAGACAAACAAGACGTTAAAATTATTAGTGCCATTACATGGAAGTAATAAAAAAATCACATTGTCGTTCATAGTATAAATTGTTGTATTTGATTTTTGTTTTTTTTGGGGGAGAGTACAAGGAATTGGAAAGCCACACATATCCGACTTCCTAAGGTAGAGACATGATTTGAACTTGAGACTTCCTCTCACACATTCAAAACATGAACCACTAAGCTATGCGAGAAAGAGACCAAATTATTTTTTGAGATAATGCATAGAAAAAGATGAACGCACTCTAAGATATGCATGAAATGCTTTGCTTCATGGACATTGTTGCTTTAATATCAACTGCAGTTTGTCATTTTCCAGCCTTTGCAAATTGGGACCGAAGGTTGAGCGTATGGGATATTATCTACCAAAAGAACTTGCTTGCTTGTATTAATGGGAAAGGATATCCTGTGGAGGCAAAGCTAAAATGAAAAAAGATGCTACGAAGGATCAAAGTACCTTAAAAAATGAACAAGGGATGTGCCCGAGTTAAGACATGAAAAAAGTATCTGAACTCTTCGGATTTCACAAATTATGATATCTCAATGGTCTGCAATGTCAAAGCCCGCATAGGTTAGTGGGTGATGCCTAGAATCTTTGCGAGGATGTCGTGAGTTCAAATCTTGGCTAAACATATTCATGGCTTCCCAACCTTTAGTGTTTACGAATTCCTCAAGATAAGTATCTAATGAATTTTCCAAGATGTTGCCTCTACGTTATGAGATTGGGTGTGTGCGGCTTTGCGATTCATTGTAACTCTAAAAAAAAATAAAAATAAAAAATTGAAAAGACATGCAAGTAGGAGTGAAGATCGGGACTCGGACCTTTGAGCCACAAATCAGGATTGTTAAAAAAAAAAAAATAAATGGAGGTTCCTCATTCTGCTTCCTAAGTCTGCACGTGTTCTTTGAATCTTCCCATTCCATGATGCATTAGCTTGACTATCAAGTTCCGGTTTAAAGCAAAAGTTTCACGCTGTGAATGATTTCGGCGAGATCATCGCATTCAACGAAAAATCTCTCGGCGGTACCCGGGTTATGGTGGAGGCATATCGCATGCTCTACCCTCTACCCTGGGAGAACTGTGTAGGGAGTGTGTAGCTTCATATTTATTCCACTTAGACTCTAGAGGGCGTTTCTTATTTACATCTGAAATAATTCCCACAATCAGAAAAAACTGAGCCTATTATATCAGTAAAGGTATATCCGTTTACGGCATAGAGACAAACCCCCGTACGAGTTGCAGCTGAATTTAGCAGTCGCAAGCAGGAAAAAGATCTTGCAAAACTGTCCCTGCATTAAGAGGAGTTTCCGATTGCTATACAGCTTATCAAGAATAGTGTCGATGTTCGGCTGATCTGTGTTTATCACATTCTTCTTGTTGTTTTGCATTCGCGATAAATTGCACTCCATTGGAGAAAGACTACCATTTTACAGCTGCCGTGTCGTGACACGCACTCCTTTTAATTTACACCTCTGGTGCTTTTCAGCTGAGAAATTCAGATACGTAATGAATTTCTCCTAGATTTCTGTTTGGTCAAGCATGAGCCCTCACGATTTCAAAGAGGGTGCTGCGGCGGATTCTGTCACCTTGTTGACGGATAAATTGGCAGATAGTGTTCCAAACAGTGTTACTGATGATCACCTTCTTCCTCGCAAGGCTGTTCTCTCATATGGCGTTGGACACATGCTGAATGATCTGACTTCAGCCTGTTGGTTCACCTACCTTCTCATTTTTCTTACAGAGATCGGATTGTCATCAAGGTACACTATTTGTGTGCTCCATTGGTCTGCACACATCTATCTTCGATTTGAATTTGGGAAGAGTTTTCTTGTGTTATTGCTCAAATCACGCACGTGCGCGTGCAGACACACACACACACATATGTATATATGTATTCACACACATATTTATATATGTATTATGAGTGTGTGTATGTAGACGTCTTTTTATACACACAATTTCACAACTTTTATTTATCTATTTATATTTGAGAATATTTTCATTTCTATTTCAACATATATTAGTTCGTGATTACTATTCTTAATTTCGCTGATCTTGTTATTATGAATATGTAGAAGGACATGTGCCACAAAAAAAAAAAGGAAAAAAAAAAGTGAAAAAGAAAATGACAAGGTGCTACTGAGTAATATGAAAAGGGGTGTAAGTGTAGGAAGTGAGGTAGGCCCAATATAAATTCAACAGGTTTTTTCCAACACTTAAATCCTTGCACACATACACACCTTGAACCAAATAAGATAGATGAATGATTACAAAAATAGACAAGAGACAAGAGATAGGAATGAGTAGCTAAAAAGGCTACTCTAAATAATAATTACTTGATGAATTAATAACTATATAAATTGTGTAATATACAAAATTTGGATAATAGGCTGAATGTAGATGGATCTATGTACAAAAATGGTAGAAAGTATGCCTAAGAGTTAGAGAAAGCAAAAATGTGCCGGAATATGGAGAAAGAATAGGACTGTCTGTAGAGAAAACAGCCTATGTGCTGGAAGTAGAGGAAAAATCTGCAACCCTAAACTGAATTTAGGTTCTTTTCTGATGTAGGCAGCTAGAAGAACTCCCTCTTGGAGTAGTAGGTTGAAAACACTTGCTACAGTAGCAAGATATGAAGTAAATGCTTAAGTCAGCATGTATACAGAAGAAGTGGGCAGAAGCTATCTTCTTCGAATCAGCTCCAAAACAGATATGCAAACAGCACCATAAGGTAAAGCGTAAGGTATGACAAGATTCTAGTGCCTCAAAGAGTTCAATTTATAGACCATTAGCCCAAAAAACTCCTCGCAAAATCTGCACCTTTCGTAGTGGAAATCACAAAAGAGTTAATTTATTTTTTTAATTTTAATTTTTGTCTATTTTAGGGCTTAAAACTTAGTTTTAATATTAGCCATTGATTTTATAGTTTTTTCTGAGATTTAATCTTGACCATGATCCATCCAATCTGAAATGAAAAGCATGTAAAACTTTAGAAATTAGGTTTCTTATTTGAGGGGTTAGATGTTCTCAGATGGCGCAATATTATATATCAAGAGATAACTCTTGAAGAGTACTTCCAAATATGTGATAATAATTTTTGAGCATCTTTGATCATACTACATAGTTTTCCATTTTCATTTCCAAGAAATAGTGTGCATATAATTTTAGGGTTTGCTTGAAATTAGGGTTTAGACCACCATTTGATATTGTTTTCAACTATCCCCTCTCAATGTCATACTAGGGTAAGATTTAATAATCTTCATAACTTCTGATGTAAGTCTCTGGATAATGACTTAGTAAAAATATGTGCAACATTCTCACTTGTACGAACATAGATAAGCTCAATGTGCTTTTTAGATACCTACACACGAATATAATGATAATGAACTTGCATCATGAACATAGATAAGCTCAATGTGCTTTTTAGATACCTACACACGAATATAATGATAATGTCCTTGCATCATGAACATGATTCCTAGTAATAGTTATAACACTTCTAACTATTTGAAAATATCTCCATAGATAGATGAACATTAATATCAAGATAACTTAAAATTTTTTGTAGCCAAATAATCTTAAGTGTTTCTCTAAAGGAAGCCCTATACCTTGCTTTAGTTGAAGATATAACCACTGTAGGTTGATTTTTAGAGTATCGAGAAATTAAGTGTTCTCCAATAAAGAAACAAAAGCCACTTGTATATCTTTTTGAGTCTCTTTCATCTTCTCAATTAGAATCTATAAATCCTTGAAGTATAAAATATGGTGACTCTAGAAAGATCATAACAAAATTCTTTGTCCCTTCTAAAACAACAATCTGAATGTCAAAACGTGTATTACAAAGATAAATAAAACAACTAATTGCTTGACTATAAATAGTATCGCCAAAAAGATATGAAACTGCTCCCTCTTGTAAAAACACTTTAACATTCATAGGGGTTTGCATGGGTTTAGAAACTTGCATTTTAAACATTTCTAGAATTTTCGCAATGTACTTATGTTGTATCATATAAATACAATCATCTTTGTGAATGAATTCAGTGCCAAGATAATAATGTAAAGAACCAAGATCATTAATATCAAATACTTTTTTAAGTTCTTGCTTAGAACATTTTAGATTTGATTTTCAGGGAGCTTTCATGATCATATCATCAACATAAATGATGGTTATAATCAAAACATCTTCCTCTGACTTAACATAGAGAGTAAGAGAAGCTTTTGAGTTTTTGAAACCAATGGAAATAAGATATAAATGTATTTTCTCATATCAAGCTCTTGATGCTTACTTCAAGCCATAAAGAGCTTTGATTAGCTTGCAAATAAGATGTTCTTTACCTTTTTCTTCAAAACCTTGGTTGTTTAATGTAGACATCCTTCTATAGATCACCATTAAGAAATGTTGTTTTCATATATAGCTCGTATGCTTTTCAACCAAAGAGTGCAACTAGAAAAAGCACAATTGTGACTATGGTCATTCTAGAAGTAGGAGCAAAAGTTTCATCCTAGTCTCTATCTTTCTTTTGTGAATAACGTTTGACAATAACCTTGCCTTATACTTGTGAACAATACCTTTAACTTTTCTTTTGACCTTGAATATCCACTTAATGCCAATAGTTTTCTTTCCCTTAGGTAACTCACAAAGCTTTCATATTTGATTCTTATGAATAGAATCAATCTAAAGAATGTTATGAATCTCTAAAACTTAATGCATAATTTACCCGATTTGCTTGATCTTTTTGACTTCTTGTCTTGCCTTTGAAAATTTGAATGCCACTTTCTTGCAATGTTTGCAAGTATCATCTGAGAATATTTGAGAAAAAAGTACAATACTTGCTGCATCTAACATCTTGTTTTGACAGATGCAGGAAATTCAGGATGGTGCTCAATCCATTCAAGAGTGTCATTGCTGTGAAGAGTGACATTTTATTAGGCCATTTTATTTCTCAAGAGGGAATGGCTATTGATGTTAGAAAGATTGAAGCCATTAGGAGAGCAAAAGCCCCGACAAATGTGAAAGAACTAATGAGGTTTGTTAGACAAATCAAGTGGCATGCTAGGTATTTGAGGTACTTGGCTAATATTTCATTACCTTTGACTCATTTAACAAAGAAAGATGTTCCATTTGTATGGGCTGAAGCTCAAGAAAAGCATTTCAGTTATTGAAGAAGATGGTTTCAGTAGCCCCAGATTGGTCTTTGCCATTTCATATATTTGTTGATGCATCAGTTGTAGCAATTGGAGCAATGCCGATGCAGCAGAAAGAAAAAGGATGGTATAGACCAGTGTATTATGCTAGTAGGGTATTGTGTTCAGCCGAAAGAAATTATCCGGTAACTGAAAGAGAAGCATTAGCAATGGTGTATGGTCTTAATAAATTTAGACATTATTTATTGGGCAATAAAGTGATCTTTCATGTTGATCATCAGGCTTTAATGTATTTGATCAAAAATCTGTTATTAACAGGAAGGTTGGCAAGGTGGATGCTTCCGTTGCTGAAATTTGATTTTTTCATTATTCATACTCCTGGCAAAGAACATGTAATGGCATATTACTTCAGCAGATTGGAGTGAGAGGAATTGATGAGTTTCCAGATGCGGTGTTATTCAATGCACAAAATGTTGAATCTGATTCTTGGTATAACGAATTATTAGTGTTTCTAACAGATGGAGCATTACCTCAACATTTTACACCTGATCAAAGGGAGAAGTTACTCTTAAAAGTAGACCATATTTGGTTATAGCTGGTGCATTGTATAAGAAAGGGGTGGATCAGGTCGTTAGGAGATGTGTACCAAATTTTGAATAGTTAGCTGTGTTATAGGAAGCACATTCAAGTCCAACAGGAGGACATCTATCAGGTGATATTACAGGGAAAAAGATTTTACAAGAAGGATTGTGGTGGCCTATTGTATTAAAAGATGCTCATGAATTTGCCAAAAGATTTGTTATTTGTTAGAAAATAGGCCAACCAAATAAATCAGATAAGATGTCTGATCATCTTGTTTTGCCATTGGATCCATTTCAAAAATAGGGCATGGATTTTGTTGGACCTATCAAGCCTATTACTCAACGTGTTAATAGATATATTTTAGTAGCTACGGATTATTGCACAAAGTGAGTGGAAGGAGTAGCACTCAAGGACAACAAGGCAACAAGTGTTGCAAAGTTCCTCTACCACAACATCATGACCAGGTTTGGTTGTCCGGTTGAGTTAATAAGTGATAGAGGAGCTCATTTCCTTAATGAAGTAATTTTAGAATTAACATGAATACACCTCATTATGCATCAAAAGTTTATAGCTTATCATCCTCAAGCAAATGGTCAGGCGGAAAGTACCCACAAGACTTTGCTGCGTATTCTTAAAAAGTTAGTGCATGACAATCAGAAAAATCGGGATTTGTTGCTTGATTCAGCATTATGGTCGTTTCGAACAGCTTTCAAAGTGACAACAGGTATGACACCATTCAGATTGGTTTATGGCTTGGAAGTAGTAGTTCCAATGGAGTTTGTGGTTCCCAGTTTGCGAGTCACAACAGAAAAGATGTCACCTGAAGTATAGGTCAAGCATAAGAGTAAGTATCTTCTTCAGTTTGAGGAGGATCGCGAAGGAGACAGGCTTGAGTCAATATGAATGTGAAATTCAAGATATTTCAAGTTGGAGATCGGGTGATGGTGTAGAACTCCAAATTAGGGCCACATCCAAGAAAACTTACCTTGAGATATAAAGGTCCATATCAGATTGTGCAGGACCTAGGCCAAGGAACCTTTTTACTAGCTTATGTATTTGGCACAAGAATGGAAAAGCCGATCAATGGATTTCGTTTGAAGAAATTTCAAGGGAAGCCGCCGCATATGGATTGGTTGTCATCTAATCTAGTGCAAGTGATGTGTAATTTAGAAAATCAAAATGGCACCATTGGTGATCACAGAAGTAAGAAGTCATATTTCTCTACATTTTTTTCAATGGTTCTATGTTATCAGGAAAAATGTTGGTTTAAGAGTACTTTAAGTACATTATTAAGGGTACATTGGTATGCACAAGTGGATTTGAGATTAAGGGTGGTACTATTTAAAGTTTTCTCAATCAGATCTTACTTGGTCGGATTTTACTATATCGGATTTTGGCTAATCGGATTCTACTCAATCGAATTTTGGTATGTCGGAACTTGTTTAGTCGAATTCTGCTCGTTCCGAATTTTCTCAGTCAGAACTTATTCACTAAGAAATGGTTGGGCTGATGTCTGTACGTGTAATTGGTGCTCTATTCAAGTATTTGTTGTCCGACATTTCTTCATGGGAGAAGAGAAGCATAAAAATATTTTAATTTGTTGCATCGATTTGCAGGAAATATTTAAATCATTTGCTGAAGGCTTCGCTCGAAAGTAGGTGCCTAAGTGTACTAAGGAAGAAATGAAGAAAGAATTTGGCCCTAGGGAGGGAGGTAGACAATATTTATATGTTAAAGAATGTATCCTATACGCGAAGAGAGCAACTGAAGTGGTATCTTGAGCGTTTGTGCTTCATTGTCAAATATGATTACATGTCCAAAGATAATTATGCAGCATTAAGTTGGGCAAAAAAAGGGGGGGTTGTTAGCTGGGCTCATTGGATATTCGAAAGGATGTACAGTGAAGTATTTGCTTCAGATAAACGCAAAACACAGGCTAATAGTAGGTTGGCAGCCTATTTTGAAGCAATATTCCAATTTGTGCTGCAGATCGAGAGAAATGAGGTTGTTTGGCCCAGAGCACAGGATCAACACATGGATTCTCTAAGGATACAGGAGGAGCAGCAGGGTGGTATTAAGGAGGATCAACACATGGATTCTCTAAGGATACAGGAGGAGCAGCATGGTGGTATTAAGGAGAAAGACCAATTGGATGACACGTATAGTGACTTATTAAAAGCTGGTTATAAGCTAGAGGAAGTCGATTCGGTGCTACAAAAATTGTAGAGCAAATCTTCTAAAGGGGTAAGTTTTAATGAAACACCCTTTAATGTAATAGAAGAGATAGAACAACTAAAGGTGGTGGGTCGAAGTTTTAAATTGTCAAAGACGTAGGTTGGAACCTGTATTACGAATTGTGGTGGATAAAATTTCGGTTCTAGAGGTGTCTCAAGTTAATGTTGAACCAAGTACAAAAGTGGCAGAAATGAAGAAGAAGTTAGATGCAGTGTGCAAATTTATATTAAAGCAAGATGATTTGTTAAAAAAACAGGAGTTAGTTACTAATGTCTTAAACTATGAGGAATATCAGGTACTCAAGGCTCAGGTTCAGAGTTTACAGGAGGAGTTACAAAAGACAATACAGCAGCATGAAGAGGTACCTTCTTCTTTTCTCAGCAGAAGGTAGTAGAAGTATTGAAGGTTAAGAAGTCTCTTCAAGAATCCGATGATTGGACAGAGAGGATGAAACATATGCTAGAGACAGAAATCAAAAAATTAGTTGAATTGAATATAACATTACAGGAAGATAATGAAGTGTTGAGATCGAGAATTAAACCTTTATTGGTCTTAGAGAAGAAGATGTTAGAAAATGAGGAACTAGAGATGGATGCAATATCAATGTCAGAGATGGATATGATGATCATAAAGCAACAGATGCAAAAGTTTATGTAGGACTTGTTGACAGGGTTGAAATAGAGATTACAAGCACTGATTAGTTATCCTCGTGATCAAATGAAAGATGGCTTTATATCCATACAGGAGAGTCAATTGATGAAAATGATTGCACAACATGAAGCTGAGAAGCAAGTATTATTGCAACGTGTTGCAGAGCTGAAAGAGCAGGTTGTTAAGCATAATTTGGATAAAAAATTGGATGCTTTGGTTCAGAAGCAGGAAAAGGTTGCATTAAAGAAGATGGTAGAGCAAGAAAATATGGACGTTGAAGATCAAGTTCATGAATGTACTGAGGTTGCAGAGGAAGTTCAGCATAAAGATGACAACAAAGAGCTTAGTATTGTAGTCTATGATCAAGGGATCGTGAATTCGGGTTTGATTTTTAGAAAAAATCATCCACCGGGCAGTGCAAAGTGTTGACAGAGAGAAAATGCATGAACAAGTGCTAAGTTCTATCTTATGATACTGTATTTTCGAAGAACTTCAATCAATATATTTTGTATTCTCTATTCAGCGCAAGTATAGAATCATGTCTGTATGAGTAAATTTCATGTGAAATAGTATTCTTTAGCAGCATAAAAGTGCTGAAGCTTAAGTATGTTTGCAAGTATTTTTCTCTGTGTTTGAAGATCAATGCTGAGATTGAATTTCTAGAAGCTTGCAGAGTGTGCAAGTAGTTATGTGTTCCTGAACCCGAACAGAAGGTATTGTTGTTTTGCCTCCACAGGTAGATGAACCTTCTACTTTGTCAAATTGGTGGTCTATTAATTTGTTGCATATTATCCTCATATCCTCATATTCAACAATTTAGATCCTCATATTCAACAATATAACCACACTTAGACAAGCTAAATTTTATATGCCATCACCACAACCTTCACCATCTCCCAATCCTTCTCCACCCATAGAAGAGAAACCAATTCAAGAAGTTGGAGTGTCTTCTAGAAGTCCAAAGAAAAAAAAAAGATTGCATTGGTTTTTAAGAAGATTCAGTCGTCCACAAAGACTTGCATGAAATCTTGCAAATAAGATTCAAACACCTTATGTGCTACATAATTGAATGAAGGCGGTCCATTCTTCAATCCAAAACTCATGACTGTGAACACATAAGCACCAACTTCTGTAATGAATGCAGTTTTGTGTTGATCCTCCTCAGCAACACGAATTCGATTATAGACGGAAAATCCATCCAAAAAACTATACATCTCATGTCGAGCTACTGCATCCAATACTGCATCACAAAATGGCATAGGGAGAGGATCCATAATCGTTGTTGCATTTAATTTTCGGTAATCCACACAAATTCTCAACTTCCCATTCTTTTTAAGAGCCACTATAATAGGAGATAGCCATGTGACCTGATTAACTGGTTTGATAAATCCTACTGTCAATAACTTATCAATTTCTTCCTTAACCTGTTTTGCAAAGTTAGGATTCATCCGATATCTTTGCTGCACAACCGGAACTTCTTCTTTCTTTAAATTTATCCTATGCTGATGGAGATCTGGGTCTATTCCTTTCGCCTGTGAGTAGTCCCACGCAAATACATCCACGTACTCCTTCAACAAACAAATCAGATCTTCCAAGAACTGGCTAATTCTTTACTTACTTTGATCATCTTTGGTTCAACATCCGTTCCTAAATTAACCTCCTCAAGTTCATCCTCTTTTACCCTGCCAGAACTTGCATATTTTTTCCTTCCAATGTAGCTACAAATTGCTTGAGTTTTACTGCATCACCATATATGGTTGTATATCCATTTGCTGTCCACTTTATCTTGAATTGAGCAACGTGACAATCAACATCTTCTTTAAAACCTCCTCTAAAATGGGCTTCTTTAACCTTGGGATTTGGAGGTGGTTGCGCCATTGGCGGTGGCTAAAGTGCATGCCTAGTTCTTTGACCGGTTGTCCCTGCAAGTGGGTCGAACTGGAGTTGTCTTTCAACTCTTACAATTGCTTCTGTTAGGAATAGCGCTCCTAGTATATCCACCAACCTAGATTGAGCTGCATCTGTTCCTCCTTCCTCCTTTTCAATTTCCAGGTTAGATTCCTCTTGTGCTTGGTACCAATTGTAAAATTCAGAAGATACTTCATGTTAGCTTCAATTGCTTGCGCTCTTGTATATATAAAACTTACTAAATCTTCTTCTTCGTCCTTTCATTCAGCTCTTGCTTCTTTAGCAAATGCAGTAGGATCGCCAAATGTGTTTGGATTCAGGAACACATAACTACTTGCACACTCTGCAAACTTCTAGAAATTCAATCTAAGCACTGATCTTCACACACAAAGAAAAATACTTGTAAACATACTTCAGCTTCATCACTTTTATGCTGCAACAGAATACTGTTTCACACCAAATTTACTCGGATAGACATGATTTTCCACTTGCACTGAATAGAGAATGCAAACTATATTGATTGAAGTTCTTCGAAAATACAGTATTACAAGATAGATAATCACGTCACTTCTCTGAATTGATGATATTGGAAGGCCTCGACTGTGTTTCCGTATGCACACTTAAGTAAATAGAGACCTATCGACTATATCTAGGCTATTTGTCTTTTCTCTTCTCTCGATCTTCTTGCAAGACGCTTCTTCTTCTCCTTAGATACTCGCGCAACTCAAAAAACAACGACCAAAAATCACGCGACATGAAGGACTAACTAATTTGTAACTGTTTATTAAAATTTTGAGTGAGCAAAATACGGATTCAACACAATTTCGAGTCAGCAGCATTCCGACTCAGCAACTTCAACATCCCACTTAGCACTTGTTCCTTCATTTTCTCTCTTGTGAACACCTTCCTTGAAAGAAGATGGCACATAATCACTCAACTAGATTTCATGTGTGGCAACCATAAGTAGGTTCTTAAGGTGCTCTTAGTACCATACAATGGACCCCTTGAATAAACTATTTGGTTGAGGCACATTTTTTTTTGGGCCTAGTCTTTGCAAAGCATATAGGAGTTTGTTGTCATCAAAAGGCCTTTCGATTGAAAAGCGATAAATGAGCTATCCAAATCAATGATAACAATTTTTTCATAGCCGTTCATTTACAACCACAAATGGATTTTGCACTTCAATGATCTTTGAGTAGGTAAAAACATAACTCCAATCATGTGGAAGTTTTCGAAATCCATTCATGAGTAGGAGATGCAAGAGAGAAATGACCTTACTTTTGGCATCGAAGCATACGTTGGAAAAAAGGAAGAACTTTCGATATCATGTTATTAGTCATGGCACTTCAACATTCCTTTCCTTTGGAAATCATAAAGCTTATGCAGATATAAAGAATTTTTGATGAAGGAGGATCATGACAAAATATGAAAGTAGAAAGGTATCTTGAATCAAAGTTAGCACACTCTCCTCGAAGAAGGGCTTACAAATTATCGCATTATTGACCAGCATAGGCTTTGCAAAGAATTTTAATAAAGGAGGCATCGTTCAATAGTGCATTATAAACCCAAAGTTCCATATCAGGTGAGTTATCTCTGTTAAGCATATCTAAGAGATTTTGGCGCAATTAATACAATCCAATTGTGTCTACATGCATAAATGTGCTTCTCAAGAAGCTCTTGCTTATTCTCTGAAGTGATGATATCACAAAACTTTATTTTATTGCCAGACCCATAAAGAAGATGGGCATGTTTCGTATTTGTTCCATTGGTCCTTCTGTGTCCACATAATTGGCATGTCCATGGTCTCGAACCACTTCCTTCCCTAGCAGACATGGAGACTTGACCTCTCCCACCATGAACATTTGGCTATGGTCTTCTTTCTTGAGGAGGGGCTAGAATCTAAAGGGTAAAGGTTTGAGCCTTAAGGAGAGGACTCAAAAGAAGGGCTGCTGAAAATGCTCTTCAAGAGAGGGCAGTTGTTGAAATGAAGCTTGAATGCGTCTTGTGACATGGCTAGGGGTCCAATATAAAGGTGCAAGTGGAATACTTTGGCAACTAGGGAAAAAAAGAAAGATCAACCAAAGAAAGGGAGGCAAGTTGGGAGCCATCCCCATAAGCCCCACACAAGGATGTCCCTCGGGAACACCGTCCCAAGGACAATGCCATGTTGTGACGGGGAAATCAGTGGATGGTCTTCCGTCCGAGGGCTGCCCATGCCATATAGAGTTTGGGGATGCCTTCCCATTGTCCCTAAGGGAAGGGGACATGTCCCTTTGTAACTATGTGCTATCTATTATAAAATGGATTAATGCATTAATTGCTTGCCTTTGTTCTTCTTCGAGCGATGGAATTTGTGCATACATGTACTTGTTGTTGGGGCTGCATGAAACCATTTTCTTGGTGGGAGCATTGATGTGCTCACTTTTGGAAGAGGAAAGTCTCATTTTGTCATCGTGTCTTCTTCTGGAGAATAGTTGTTGGAGGATTGTGTACTATATAGAGGAGCTTTTATGTAGCACCATTCTTGTCCAGCATTGCATTTTCCTTGTCCCCATGTTTCTCCCTTTGAGGTCACCTTTAGTCTATATCATAGTTGAAAACAATGCATTTTTTATCAAAAATAAACAACGTTTAGTTCTTTAAAACATACTAAACATTTTTTTACGTCTTTTATCACAATTTGCATCATAAAAACGTTTTTTTGTGTTTTTAACATTAGACAGGTAACGGAGTGCTACATATGCATTCCTCATGGATTATAAAAAACAAAAATAAAAAAATGTTGCGATGAAATATAATACTCGTTTTTTATATCTATTTTTTTAATACTCTACATACTAAATGTTCTAAAACCAGTTCTTAAAACTCGTGTTTAAAACTCTCGTTGTACTATGGTATGTACAGATGTCGGTAACTTAGACAACCTTGGGTTCTTGAGCACATCTTTTTGATCTTATGGTATTTTATTCGGGAATCTCCAAGATATGGTCATATTTTAAAGGTGGCATATGTTCTCTTCCAATCTCGCTCCACTACTTGGGAGTCCTTGCTGGCTGCACTCCATACTTTGTCTCTTTACCGTCATTATCCTATGCTCTGCAATATTTTGACTATTCTTTAGGCTGATCCTGTAGCCTGTTCTAATTTTCTGCCTGCTGGGGGCATGTTTCTTTGCACACAACCAATAAAGGAAAACTAGTTCTCCCAAAAAAAGGGTATGTTTATTTATTTATCTACTATGATTGCTCTTTCTAACCCTCTTAAAGAAAAATTCCAAACATTCTGAACATGATTTGTTGTTTACCTATTGTTTCTGTCTACTCTTCTCCAATATGTGATGATGGATCGAAAGACTCAGAAAGTTTGAGTTTTAATGTGTCTATGAGCTGTATGGAATGACCCAAGCAACACATAGATAGATAAACCCTGTGTCATACCAGCACGAGTAACCGGATCCCATGAGAGCTTCACAGTCAAGTGTGCTTCGACAAAAATAGTACTGGGATGGGAGAACTTCTTGGAAGTTGTGGTACCACTTCAGTTTGCTTACTTTATACCTAGTGGATGTTGACTGATCAGTATTCCTAAATTAATGGACCTAAATTCTCGATGAAATATTTTTCTAGGTGAATAAATGGATTTTTTCCCAAGCATTCTTAGAGAATTAAGTTAAGTTCTTTCACTCATGTTCATGAGAGAAGTTCTTCTACCTTTAGAATTATGAAAAAAAATATTATTATTATTATTATTTTTATACTATGCATGCAATGCAACAAATTGCCAACTGAGCTGCATTGTCAAGTTGTTAGCTGTTCACAACATGTCATGTAGCAACCATGAAGCATGCGAGTTTCCTTAGTGGCTGATCTCTCAACACACATGCGTGCTTGCGCACACACACACACACACACAAGAAAAGATGGTGGTGTTGATGAACAGCATAATGCTCAATATTGTTGGAACTACCATGGATCTGCAGTTTTTACAAGTTCCGTTCTTCCTTTTTGTGTCTTGTTGCATCATAATATCTCATAACAGGCCTTGCAAGTTAGGTGATAAACATTTGTGATAATCAGAAACATTGCTGAAAGTTTCAAATGATGGAAAACTGACACAGACTTCTATTGTTAATGATGACAGTGAAGCAGCAACAGTCATGCTTTCTGGGCAGTTTGCCGATGGAGTTGCAACTGTTTTTGTTGGAAGTTTAGTAAGTGGTTGTTGCCGTTTACTAATTTCTTCTTAACCTTTATAAAATGGCTTCATATATTATACACAGGTAAATAGATTGATAGAGTGATGATTCACTGTTCTTTCTCATGGTATAGAACTTTGCTTAAAGAAAAAGACAAATAAAATGCTTAAATATCCCATTCACAAGTATAAAACTGTAAAGGAATGAATATTGCCTAGTAATTGGAGGCTTTATCTGATAACATCAGCAATATTTTGTTTCTTCATAATGGTGATCCATTTATAAGTCCTGGATTAAAAAAACAAAGATCATTATTGGAGTTTTTAGTTTCCAATTTTCGTTTGTATGTTTTTCCATCCTTGATATGTATCGAAATGCAAGAGATCATTCAGTCACCAGATATCCTTGGACAATTTGTCATACAATCTATGGGTATAAACATCTCTAGACGCTTGAAGAAGTAATTGGCAGAATATGACTCATCTCTTGTTTGTAAACACATTTTTTTTATGGCACCAGACAATATCATCTAGTATTTCCTGTCAATGTACACATTCTGCTCACAATAAACTGATTTATCCTGGGAGATACAAGCTCCCTATCTTGGTCTTTGACAAGTTGCTATTAAGATGTAATACAAAAGCTATTGGAGGTGTGTTAAGTTTTATGATTCTTTTCAAAGCATGCTGGCTGTTAGATATAATGGATATGGATGGAAACCACCAACACAAGTTTACTAAATAATCACTTCTGTTAGTGTGGCTGGTTTGATAAAAATGTACGTCTTCAATGCTGGCTATGGATTGAAGCTCTGTGAAGTTTACTTCCATCTTCTTTATCATTTTTAGTTTTTTCATCGTGCTTTACAAATCTTTTCTTCCGAGGCTTAACCTAGGCTTCCTATGTGACATGCAAAACTAGAATTTTCTTTTGCATTGCTGATCTGAGTAAGCCCCCTATATAGCTTACAACATTGTGCTCTTGGGCAAGAGCACCTTTTAGGTAATGAACAATAATTGCTCATATTATTGATTCATTAGAAGATGATGAAAGGTAGATGTGGAGATGATGAGGGGCTGGAGGTGATGGAGAGAATTTGAGAGATTGTTTAAGGCTCAAGGTGGGGAAGGTGGGTGCTGTTTGTATGGCAATCGAGACACTTGAGGAGCAAAGCTCTTGCCTTGCTTTGTGTCAAGCCTTGCCATGATCTGCAAGTGGGCTCAAGATCCACCTTGTTTTTCTGAATTTGGCAGCTGTCTAGAAGTTATGTAATTTTTGTATGAGTGTGTTTGAGTCATGTTTCTATATCTGTGAATAAATCCAACCGTGTGAAAGATGGCCTCTACTAGCACGGGTGGTATAGCCAACTCAACCTTCACAGTCTCATGGAGAAACCACCCTTCCTTTAAGACATTTTTTGAGTCACAAATATAGGATGTTGGCTGTAGATTGTCTCCACTTAAGAGTGCTCAAAGCTACCTCCTTCGATGGTTCCTGCTACAGTTGGATAGATAAATCGAAAAGTTTCGAGATATTGTTATTATTATACATTTCGACATGTTGTTGTAATGCCCTTGCTGATTCATGCCTCTAATAGCTTTTTTTACTATATGCAAACTCGATTAAATACAACACCATGCTGTTAATGATGCGAATCAAGTGGAATGGAAGGAGAGAAGGTGTAGAGAGCTACATGATGATACGTTTGGTTTCTCCAAACACGAAGGGAATGAGTTTTTGCATGAGGGGAGAGAAACTAGAGAGAGAGTCTTGCGTAGAAATTTGGAGAATAAGATGGAGAAGCTAAAGTTGTAGAAGTCCCCTTCAAGTTATGTGACTTTGGGATCAAGTTGATAAGTGACTTTTAGGTCATTTGGACATGTTCATACATGCTCAATGATAAAAAATCATAAAAATCAAGTGAATGCCTATAGCTTCCCAATTCGGATTCCAAGAAATATAATAAAAATATATTTGAAAAGCTCTCAAAGAGAGGTATCAGTTGGAAGTGTCAAAATATACAAAAGTAGAATCATTGGGGCCTTTATCTCCAAGAGCCTCCCACTTAAAGGGCCAAGGAGGTTACCTTAAGCTAAGTAACTCCGACCATCTATATACATAGCGAATGTTGTACTATGGGTAGACACTCAGTGGGAGCATCTAGTGTTGGCCTTGATCAAAGTCATCGTGACATCTCAAGAGAGGCATGCAAATCAGCTTTAAATTTAGCAATATGCTTCTCATTAGGACCACTTGAAGAAGAAGAAGAAGAAGAAGAAGAAGAAGAAGAAGAAGAAGAAGAAGAAGAAGAAGAAGAAGAAGAAGAAGAAGAAGAAGAAGAAGAAGAAGAAATAGTTATATTAATGTCTTCCAAAGGCCAAACTTGGCCTATGAGACAAAACCATGTACAACTCTAGTCATCTCTGTGTAGAAATGAAAAGGGAAAATACTCGCTACACAAAATTGTGTAGGCTGAAAATTACTAAAGAGTGATGTATCTGATAATGAAGGGTTAGTGGGGATAATGTAGTGGTGCATGGGGGGGAGTGTGGCCCTTACTGTGCAGATAATGACCGCCTAATATGAGGGGTACCCATGTGGGAGTGAGATGTGTATACCCTAAGCGCTGACGGTGGGTGGAGATGGGTGGAGTATGTGGTACATCGGCGACGGTCTAAGTACCTCTTGAAAGAATGTTGCCCAAGTGATGGTGGTGCACCTCTCCTCGATCATGTGGTTGTGGGCTATCGTGATACGTGAGATATCCTCGTGATGTACTCGAGGTTGTCGGTACCCAACCATACGTGGTCAGTGCCGCTCTCTCTGTGGTGCTTCTTGCTAGAGTGTGAGCCTTATGCCTCTGGGAGGCGGGTCCGTCTGATGTGGCCCAACTCGAAGAAAGAACTTAGTAATCGTTCGCTGGCTACTCACATGTGTGTGATGTGTGGGCTGCAGCATCTGCCCTCTTTTCATATGCAACCATGAGGAAGTGTCCCATCCTGTGCTCATCTCGTGTGGCCATGCACAACTGGAGTGAATCCTATATCTGGAACTGGGCTCGTGGGTCTGAGTATGCTGGGCATCCAGTAACCAAGTGCTCACTCTCTATTTCTGTATGGCAAACTAGGCACCACCTCTCCTCTTGAGGGACTCCTGTGGCCCGACCCCTCTCCATCTCGAGCTGGTGTGATGAAACTCGAAGCTTCCCAATGACGACTCAGAGGTGGTGTGGTAGGTATGTCTTCATGTAGCACGAAGGTGCGATGAAGCCCTGGTCGGAGATATGTAGAAAATGTTCACGATAGTGGAGCATTTTTTGTGGCAATGTATCCCTCGGGCCGATCCATGTCCTTTGTATGTATGTATGCCATATCTCCTGGCGAATGATCCTATCCCTCTCTTGGTGGGAGAGCCAATATGTTGGGGGGGGGGGAGAGAGAGAGAGAGAGAGAGAGAGAGAGAGAGAGAGAGAGAGAGAGAGAGAGAGAGAGAGAGAGAGAGAGAGAGAGAGAGAGAGAGAGAGAGAGAGAGAGAGAGAGAGAGAGAGAGAGAGAGAGAGAGTCGTATTAACGTCTTCTGGAGGCCAAACTTGGCCTATGAGACAAAAACCATGTACAAGTGTAGTAACCCTGTGTAGAAGATAATGGGGAGACGTGGCTTTGACTCTGCAGATAGTGGCCACCTAATACATGGGGGGATCCAAAATGTGAGTAAAACGCCCTAGCTACTGTTGATGGGTGGAGGTGGGTGTAGTATGTGGTACATCGGTGGTGGTCTGAGTGCCTCCTGAAGGAAGACAACCCAAGGGGTGGTGGTACGCCTATGCTCCATCATGTGGTCGTAGGCAATCCTGATGCGTGAGATATCCTCCTGATATAGTCGTGGTCGACGATATCCGCCCATGCGTGGTTGGCGTCGTGCTCTCTGTGTTGCTGCCTGGTGGAGCGTGAGCCCTATAGATGGACCTCTCTGATGTAGCTCAACTCGCTGAAAGAATTGGGTAATGGTCTGCTGGGTACTCACCCGTGGCTGATGTATGGGCTGTAGTGACCGCTCTCGCCTCTCGTATGCTGCTGCGAGAAAGCGTCCCAAGCGTCTTTGGTCTCCCATAGTCATGCACAGCTGGAATGACTCCTCGATCTGGAACTGTGCTCGTAGGTCTAAGTATGCTGGACATCTGATAACAAAATGCTGCTCACTCTCTACCTCTGTCTGGCATACTGGGCACCACCTCTCCTCACGGGGGACTCCCCTGGACCGACCCCTCTCAATCTCGAGCTGATGTGATGAAACTCGGAGCTTCCCAATGAAGACTCGTAGGTGGTGGGGAAGGTAGGTCTGCATGTATCTCGGAATCTCAATGAAGCCCGTGCCCGATATATGTAGAAAATGCTCGCGGTAGTAGAGCATTTTCGGTGGCAATGTACCCCTAGGGCTCACCCATGTCCTCTGTATGTATGTATGCCATATCTCCTGACGAATGATCCTATTCCTCTCTTGATGAGAGAGCGAGTAGGTGGGTGCGTGAGAGTCGTACTGTAGTGGTGGTAGCCTGTCTATGTCATAGCCATGGTGGGCAAGCCAGTCTCGTGTCTGTGCATACCATGAGGAGGTGTCGCCTGCTAATGCCATATCACGTGATGCCTCGAAAGCACGATAAGCAATGCGCTCTATATCCATGCTCCGAAGTCTGTGTAATAGGCATACTGTCTGGAATAGTGCCTCAACTAGCATCGGTGGTGCAGCGAGCTCTGCTCTAATGATATCATGTGGTACTTAAGGCTTGCTGCGGATAAGTCTGGCAATCATGAGGATCTGTGGCCTCTCTAATGCTGTCCATACTGATGTAGCTAATCCTGGTCCCCATATGGCTGCCCCATACATGAGCGCTGGCATAACCAAAGTGTCAAAGAGCCACCCCTTTGTGCGGGGCTCCTGAAAATATGCCTGGTGGCACTGTCTCTCCATCAAAGCTAGTGCTGCGTACCCACGCGTGATGCGGTCACGGGCTGCCTGAGCCATAGAGAAGACCCCTGATGCTGATGCTTCTGTAAATGTCACCCCCAAGTAAACATATGATCCGACCACCTCGATTGGTCCACCTTCTGCTGTGAACAAACTATGTCTGCGTACCTGTGCTGATGTATGAAAGATCAAGACCTTGGTTTTACCAAGGTTCACAGATAACCCTCTCTGTTTGCAAAAGTCATCTAGGCCGTGTAGATGATGCTGTAGACCTTCTGTAGACTCTGAAACCAATACAATATCATCAGCGTATAAAAGAATATGGACAGTGGACCCGTGTACCTCAATGCCATCTCCCCCCTGCTGCTGTATGAAGTCCACTATCTCATCAATGTAGAGACCAAAGAGGGTGGGTGAGAGAGGGCATCCTTGCTTCACCCCGATAGTGCTAGCAAGTGGATCAGATAAGCCCCCTGGACACCTGACTCTACTAGATACTCTCTGGTATAAGGCGTAGATCCCCCATATCATCTCCTCCGGAGCTCCGATGTCAAGTAGTCGTCTGAAGAGTCGATCCCTGGGAACAGTGTCAAATGCTTTGCGGAAGTCCACAAAGCAACAATATAATCTCCTCTTCCTCACCCTTGCCTGGTGATCATGCATCTCAGAGTGAAGATGTGGTCAATGGTAGAGTAATCTCAAACCTGCCTGTCCTGGAGCTCAGCGAGAGTACTCAACTCTGTCTCTAGTACCGCCCCATATATCTTGGCCAATATAGGGCAAATCATGATCACCCTGTATGTAGCTGGATCCATAGTATCACCTGACTTATGAATGGGCACTATGGTGTGCTCAGTCCATGAGTCTGGGAACCCTTCAACCAATGCATGGTTGAAGAGATGGGCAATGAGCGGTGCGAGAGTCGTGCCTCCATAGATGAGATGCTTTGCCTGTAAACCGAAATGATCATGGGCCCTGCCATGCTGCAGGCAATAGCGCGTCCCACCATAGTGGGTGTGAAGAAGTCAGAGGTAGTAGGACGAGAGAGAGAGAGAGAGAGAGAGAGAGAGAGAGAGAGAGAGAGAGAGAGAGAGAGAGAGAGAGAGAGAGAGAGAGAGAGAGAGAGAGAGAGAGAGAGAGAGAGAGAGAGAGAGAGAGAGAGAGAGAGAGAGAGAGAGAGAGAGAGAGAGAGAGAGAGAGAGAGAGAGAGAGAGAGAGAGAGAGAGAGAGAGAGAGAGAGAGGAGAGGAGAGGAGAGGAGAGGAGAGGAGAGGAGAGGAGAGGAGAGCAGAAGAGAAGAGAAGAGAAGAGAAGAGAAGAGAAGAGAAGAGAAGAGAAGAGAAGAGAAGAGAAGAGAAGGAGAAGGAGAAGGAGAAGGAGAAGGACAAAGAGAAAGAGAAAGAGAAAGTTTTTTTACAGAAAGTTTTTTTACATCTATGATAGGCCAAAGTCGGCCTATGAGACAAAACATAAGATACATGATGCGGATGTCATGCGGTTGTCACAAAAGTAAAACAAGATCATAAAAAGCTAATACAATTTAGGCTCAAACATGTTTGGTAAAATACTAAGGCTGATGGAGCCCTATCTCTCGGGGTATATGCATGTCTATATGCTTAGGACAATACAATCATGAAGATGCATCTGTCTACTAGCTCCATCCAGTGGTAATGGAGGGGTGGAGGATGTGATACATAGGTGGAGCCCGTGCTAGAGCTGCTTGGATGAAACCTATAGGATCTTCTTTCATCAGGGCTACTCGTTCCGCTGTGGTCTTGCAATGTCGGGCTGGAATCTCCTCTATGTGGTGATGGTATAGCCTCACTTCTCTGAGCGCTGTGACTCGTGGTCGTCTTCTAGCTCGACTAACCTTAGCCTGTAGTAGTGTCACTCCTCGTTGGGAATCAAGTGGAAAGGGGACTCTAGACCTCTGTAAAAAATGAGTGAGCTGTAGCTGTCTCTTCTCCACCTATGTAGCTATGTGTGTCAGTAGCAAGAGTGCATCTCTATGCCTCTGAATCTGTATTAAGAATGTCTTAATGGTCTCTAATCTCGGGAGTCCATAATCTCTCGTAGGGTGGGCTGTCCTCTGAACAAAGTCTCATATCTGACTCTAATCGGAGTGTATGCTCTGCGTCGACATACGAAATGCTCCTCACTCTCCATCTCCTCTCTACATAGCTTGAAGATCCGCTCTTCTCACGGGACCCCATTGTGTCTCCCACTCTTGATCTCCAGTCTATGTGATGCGACCCTCAGTTGGCCAATCGCTACAGGTGAACTCTATGGTATATAGATGTCCATATAGTGTGGTCTCTGTATGAATCCATCAGACATAATAGTGAGAAACTGGTCTCCATAGTTTGACATCCTCTCCTCTAGATTGGGTGATCTCCATACTCTCCTGATGTAGAGCCTCCATAAGTCGTGTCTAAGCACTAGATTCCTCTCGTTGGGAGAGAGGTGATAGTAAGGTGAGTCCGAGTTGTACTGAAAAGGTGGTGAACTCTCCATATCGAGCCCATGTGTCGCAGACCAAGTTGTGACCTTCCAGTACTAGGCTCTATCATGCCCACTCTGATATATATATATATATATATATATATATATATATATATATATATATATATATATATATATATATATATATATATATATGGATAGAGAGAGAGAGAGAGAGAGAGAGAGAGAGAGAGAGAGAGAGAGAGAGAGAGAGAGAGAGAGAGAGAGAGAGAGAGAGAGAGAGACTTTTTAACGTCTATTAGAGGCCAAAATCGGCCTATGAGACAAAACATATACATCAGTATGATCCAATCCACTCTCATCCCAAAAGGAAAATAAAGTGTGAGTACAAAAAAAAAAAACGGGTATAAAAGGAGTGGATAATAACTTGCATTAAGGGTGTGGGCTGCTATGGGTATGCACTCTATATGCTCAATGTGTGATACAAATATGATATGCAAAGGGAGGGGAGGCTCGATGGTATCACAACCCTCTAAATGCCTGGAGTGGGTGTAGGATATAATGCATCGGTGGGTAAGGCATCATGGCGATCCTCAAAATGCTCTGAACGTCCAAATCGACAGGGGTGTGCTGCTGACGTCTCCGTATCTCCATGTCATGGTGTGCGTGAATCACCTGAATCTCTCTCTGGTGTGGACGGGCTCTCCGGAAGGGGGTCTTGGTCGTCGACGTTGTCGTCTAAGCTCCTCTGCTCTGTGTAATGTGACACCCCGCATCGAGCTGAGTCCTCGAGTGGCTGTGGGTCTGAAAAAGTCTGTAATATAAGTCTGAGGGGGGGGCAGGTGTATCTCCATCTGCTGCTGGAGAAGTGATGCACGTCAGTGCTGGAGCTCTACTAGGAAACGACCTAGAGGGCGCTGGTCGTCTGTCCCCAATAAAGCCCTGATCTCTCTGGCCCCCCTGAAAAGAGAGAGAGAGAGAGAGAGAGAGAGAGAGAGAGAGAGAGAGAGAGAGAGAGAGAGAGAGAGAGAGAGAGAGAGAGAGAGAGAGAGAGAGAGAGAGAGAGAGAGAGAGAGAGAGAGAGAGAGAGAGAGAGAGAGAGAGAGGGGGGGGGGGGGGGGGGGGGGGGAGGGGGAGGGGGGGGGGGGAAGGGAGGGGAGAGAGAGAGAGAGAGAGAGAGAGAGAGAGAGAGAGAGAGAGAGAGAGAGAGAGAGAGAGAGAGAGAGAGAGAGAGAGAGAGAGAGAGAGAGAGAGAGAGAGAGAGAGAGAGAGAGAGAGAGAGAGAGAGAGCTACTAAACAAAGAGGTGAGACTTGTGGAAGACCCAACTGACATTCCACAAATCTTTCCAAATGAAGCCTTCAAGCCTAGTGAATGGATGGAAATCTTGGCTACACTCAATGTTTGTGTGAATGAGCAGGTAGTCACCATGATTGAGTGTGTACACTTTAGACAATTATAGTGGACCTAGAGTTTGACTCAGATGAAGCTTATTTAGAAGCAATAGGAGCATTCCAATCGAGTTAGGAAGAAACAGGTCCGAGTTAGGAAGATACATGTCCATTGTGTTTACAGTAGAGGAGTGTGCATGATCAAACTCTTAAACAAGAAGAGGAGGAGCAGAAAGAGAATATACTCCAATACTTTTGAGGCTCGAGAGAACTTTAAAAAGCATGAAGAGAAGAGTGGAAGCTAGCTTTTCGAATGTCTAAGCAGAGGAAGAAGATGGAGTAGCCTATGATAACAAAGAGAAGACCAAGAAGGTAATTGTGACGATAAAAGAGAAAGAGGAGAGATGTACGTTTATTGGAAAAGATGTGTCGAAAGACGAAGAGCATCACCTACTGCAATGTATTTAGATTCGGTTCATGAATTGTTTGGAAACGGTATGCTTCTAGGTACTTACAGTTCGGTTTGAACAGATAATTTAAGGTTCTTGCGTGGAAAATTCTTTTAAAGTTTGACTTAAGGTTTTCTTTTGGAACCCAAGCCCTATTCAGCCACTTGTGGCTGTTTGTTGAAACTCATGCAGCTGTTGCTTGTGTTTTTCTCCATTCTTGAAGCATACTCTATAGCCATAGTCTCTTAGCACCCTTCAAGCTTGAAGCTACAACCCTAAGCTTACACACACTCCTTGGCACTTGTGTTCGTGAGTCGTTAAGGGCTTGAAGGGTGTACCGAAGGGGTGAGGCTGAACTAACTTCTTTGGAGGTTGGCACTTGCGCTCTTGTTTTCTGCTGTTGAGCCTGAGCCTTGAGCTCCACCTTCAAGGTTCACTTAAGGAGTGATCATTTACCTCTTCGTTCAATCCATGAGGCTTGGATTTTGCTCTATCTTCACCCAAGGCTGAGCACTCGTGACTCAGCATTGAGGCAAAGCAAATATCAAACTTGTATATTCCAACCCATATATCACCTCGAACCCCATATATCACTTGTAGAACCACATCAGATATCTTGCATCAACATTCAACTATCAATATGCGTCGAAGCATGAATGCCATGTGGGATGCCCATACCATTAGGCATTCTTTGGCCAATGTTCAAAGTACTTGGGGCTCTGGCACTCTGTTAGACTCGAGAAATGACAGGCAGGAGATGGTTGAACCACACCCTAAGAGGGAGGATTAGGAAGTAATCCTCAACCATGGCTTTTGGGGGAAGTGTTTAGCCAGTCATACTCCTAACCGATAGGTCATGAGTTCAATTCCCACAATTAGTATCAGAGCCTAAGAAGTAGGCTTTGTGCGCGCGTTGCTTTCAAAGATGAGCCCATCAAAGATTAGAGTGTATCTCCCAATCAAAAGGTCGGATTTAGACGTGTAAGATAAGATACCATTGGAAAGCTCTCAGAATGAACTTTCTAATGGGAACACTAGATTGAGGATCCAAGATACCTTGCATGGGTGAGAACCAAGTTGAAGAGACCAAGGTTGAGGGCAAGGAAGGTCCGTAGGCTAGTGGCCAAGAAGCGGAAAGGCAAGGTCCGCATATTGATCTAAATGGGTCCAATTGTCACTCTTCCTGCACCAATTTTAAGTGCCTCTCTCTATTGATGCATATGACCCTTTGCGGGATTGGCTACTTGCAAAACACACTAGGTGGTGGACTGGTGCAGCAAGTACGTTTTATCATTCATTTGTCACTTCTGAAAGTACTGGCTCTCAATGTAATTTCAGATGGAAGCTTCAAAACTCCCCATCGAATGGCACACAAGATTTCCTACGATCTGGGACTCCTCCTTCAAGCTGAAGATTTTCATTTGGAGTATTTTCATGGGCCATTTCACCTTAGGGGCACTCCTCTCAAAGCATGGTTTACAAGGCACTCAATGTCCGCACTGTGTGTCATATCCTGAAAATATGCATCATGCCTTGTGGACATGCCAACAGATTCAAAGATGGTGGAATGTTTTATTTCTTTTTCCTATTTGAGAGGCGAAACCCACCAAATTCGACTGCATTTTTTTGCTCTTAGACAGCGATGATAAAATTTTAGATTGAGTGTAAAGGAGATGCATCTTTATGCTTCTGTGATTGACATAGACGCTATGCCTTCTGAAGGTAGACCTGCATATGCTTCGTTTGTGGATGCTACTTGAGTCTACACATATCCCTTTCAGAGGTGGCTTTTTGATATTTTGGTGGGAAGGTGACTTCCCCTTTACTTTGTATATATTTTCATTAATATAAAGACAATATTTCCACATTGCCATCTGGAATTATGAGTTTACAGTTTTTTTTTAGTTTTGTCACCAGATCTTGCATTACATGTTAGCAAAGTTCATCATGTATGTTCGTAATGCAATCTTTTCACGTGTTTGGTTTGTTTCTGTTCATTGCTCTATTTATATTTCTGTTCAGTCCTTGTGTCTGTCAAAAATTCCTGCCTTTTCTCATGTTTAAAAAATGTATATTTAATATAAGAATTAAGATATGCATTGTAATATTGTGAAATAACTTTATTAATCTATGAATTTTCTTTAGTTCTATAGCTTCATAAGACTAGAACATTCTGCTCTTTTTGCATTTAAGAGTTTTTTCTTTGATAATGCAGATTGACAGGTATGGCCATTACAAGCTCTGGCATTTTGGTGGTTGTGCTCTAGTAGCCGTTTCATTTTCTTCAGTATTTGGAGGCTGCTGGGCATGTTCTCTTTTAGGAACAGACTCCAAATTGGCCAGAACAATTGCATACAGTGTATTTGCAGCTATTTTCAATATTGGATGGGCTGCAACACAAGTATCTCATATGTATATTTTTAGTCTTTTCATTTAAAAAATTCTAAAGAAATTAACTTCTATAGAAGATCATACATGCTTGAGTCTGATGATTGGAATCCTCAGTAGTGCAGGTGCATCTAAAGTTGCATTTTAAGTTATGAGGTGTTTGGTGTGGTATGAGTTTTATCCCAGGAGTGTTGCAGGGATCCTTGTTTCCAGTTCTCCCCTACCTTCACTTTGTCTTTGTGAGCAACTCATAGGCATATTTGACTTCGAATTTGAATATGTTTGAGTTTAAGGCCAATCCATTTTGGTTGAGGTTTTCTACATGCACTTTATAGCCAAACTTCTGGAGAGAGAGAGAGACACACACACACACACACACACACACACACACACACACACACACACACGTGCCTCTCATATGCATGCTGCACATAGTACGAAGGAGAGAATTAATTCGTGAGAATTAATTCGGGAATTATTTGTTTAATTCGTTTAGTACGTTCAGCCCAAAAATAAAATTCGGGAATTTTATCCATCTCGAGAGAATTTTATTTTTTTTACATATAAAGTGTATATACATACATACATACATACATATATACATACACACACACATATATATATATATATATATATATATATATATATATATATATATATATATATATATATATATATATATATATATATATATATATATATATATCATGTGAGATTCATGGATTTTATTGAGCTAAATCATGACTCCTGGCATATATAAAAAATGATACATCATACATATAGTAGAAATGATACATCATAAGTCAACAATCTGTCACCAAATGGGAAGTGCAACATGCTATAGATAAGGGGTTACATCATCATGAAAGTAACAATACATCATCATGAAAGTAACAATACATCATATATGAAAATCTGTCCAGTGTCATGGCTCATGGCTCAATATTGAAGCCTTAAAAATTTGTCTAGTGACATGGCTGAAAAAAAATTCGTGAAAAACTGCATAAAATTCGTGACAAGCGAATTAATTCGCGTAGCGAATTTTACGAATTTTATTTTTGCTGAAAAAATCGCGAATTATTGCACTATGTGCATGCATACATGCACGTGCGCACATGGGTACGTGAGCGCGCACATGTGACACACTCACACACACACTCCACACACACACACACTCCACACACCCCCCCCCCCCCCCCCCCCCCCACAAACAACCCACCCCCACACCGACCCAACTATGGTTGTTTTGTAATGCAGTCAAAATGCTGCTGACTGGTATGAGTCATTCAAATTGTCTGGAACATTTCGAATGTCAAATGGTATATGTGTTTGTGGCTGCTGGTACATGCATCCTGCATGTATGACATATTGATGTATTTATGTGATTGTTAGATCTTGAATTATGAAATGTATCATGTGACATGTCATATGTGATGTGTTACAAAGATTTTAGATGTTCATATCACCCCAGAAGGTAGATTGGAGTATGGATATAAGTGGCCTTAAAGCACAATGTATAATTATCGTTATTTCCAGATGTCATTTAATGATATGTACCATGACAGCTGTGTAAACAGAAATTAAATTGGGATTTTAGGGTGCAAGTATAAGCAGGAGGTGCCGATGAATAGGGTTCGATGACAAGCTGGGGCCACAAATGAATTCAAGTTGTACATATAAATTGTGAATAGGGTTCAGTGATGAGGGTCGAGCTGGGGTCATGAATGGATCCAAGCAGAAAACATATTTGTGTGGCAGCAAATTGATGACTGGCACCAGCAAATAGGTTTTGGATAATGAACTTAGAATGCAAGTAGTCGGGGCTTTGGCGATGAACAAAGAATGTGTACACAAATCAGGATGTTGCAAACAAATAGATTGGGGAAGGCTCACCGCTCATAGTTTTGGAAGTGGGGCAGAAGGTTCCCTTGTTGTAAGCTATCCCACTCTCCTACGAGCTCAACTGGGCCGCTACTCACATCACACATCTATGCAGTCAAGTTTTGCACTTCCATAGTACATATATTATTGTATGGATTAATATATACATACATAGTGCATGCACAAATACATAGATACATACATCAATACATAGTACATTGTGCAACATACATATATACATACTGATACATGCATGCATACATATTACATACTACAGACTTACATACATACATGCTATATGCATACATATTACATATTGCATAGATACATATATCCATACACACACATATGTACGTATCTACGTACATGCATACATAGATGCACACACACGCACTCACAGGCACGCTCACACGCACTCACATGCACGCGACACACACACACATGTACGCATGTATGTATGTATGTATGTACATACATACGTACATACATACATACATACACATATACATACTATAGATACTTAGTGTGCATTCACATTGTGCATTGTGCAATGTGCATTTACCATTCATATTGTGCATTATTTATTTCACGGCTTACATGTGCATTGTGCATTATCACTTGTGGAGCGTGCTATGTGCAACAATGATCAATCATCAAAGCTTAAAAGAAAAATCAAATCATGCCTTGATTCACTCAATATATCATGATTCATATCATCAATCATCATCATCATTATCAATCATAACTCATGAGTCATTAGTGATCACCAATGTCCACAATCATAAAAACATATGCCAAATATCATAATGTCATAAATATCAAATGACAAATCATAAATCACAGTACACATGAATCGTGAATCATGATCATTAATGATCACTCATCATCATGGGAGTCATTTCACTGATCTAAAGAATCCTCTGATGTCATCTCATAAGTCGATGATACTGGACTCTCTATGGGACTAACAACGTTCCCTTCATCATCAAACCGAGGGGAATGCTGTTGAGCAAGTAAGATCCTCCTCTTCGTACATGGGGCTGTCTGTAGGGGTGCTCTATTCGTACTAGCCTCCTCTTCATATGGAGTGGTCGAACTCAATCCACATCGAATGATCAAGCCCTTCTCGCGACCATGCACGAATGACTCTACTGGTATGAGTACGACTTTGTGTTTGCCTCATATTTATAGAGGATAACTCTCTATAAAGCTCGGCAAACAGGAAGTTCTCATCATCCTCATGCATCTCATCCCCCGGATGAGGTGTGGTGCTCAACGTTGGCCAAAATGTATCTACATCAACCTAAAATAGAAAGAAATAGTTATTTAAAAATTCATATATTGGAATTTATAATTTATAATTTATATATGAAAATTAAGTTACAGGTTCTTGGTTCAATGTCTCTATGTTTAGTATATTCTTCAACATTCTCAAGTTAGTACGAGAGTAAATCAGCTTCTCCATCTTCTCAGAGATAACATATTCCTCTCTTTTGTATGGATGAGAGAAAAGGTACTCCAGTTTCTCTCACTGGCTCGGGATGAGCAATCCTATGAGAGAACCCTAATAGCATATGTAGATAAAGTTGAGAATCTGAATCCAAAAATGCTGCCACCAAAAAAAGAGGCTTCACCATCGAAGCCCTATCCCAATATGAGGGAATGTGAATTCCAGGTTCCCTCTCTCATCCAAGTAACAACTATTTTTCATCCAAGTAACAACTTATCTTCTCTAGCATCTCATTATGCAAATGAGAGGGAACAACTCGTGACATGTATGAAAGTCTATCCGAAAATAACTCGATACGTGTACATAGTGTTGGGTTTTTAAATGGAGCATGTAATAGATCCATAAATCCATGAATTGGTCTATGCATCCATGTCCATCTCCTCAATGTAACCTAATTAAAAAAAAAAGGCTATAAGTACTTGAAAATTATTAATTAAAGAATGCTTTTTAATTTGGCAATTTATAAAATTTCTTACCTCAAGCACTTCATTAGCTTGCTCCACGATGATAGGAGTGGCTGGCCTCATATCATCTATGGCTCTCCTCATCATCCCAAGTGGCACCAAAGTGACACCCTCACAATCTGTCGTGTAAAAAATTATAAATTGGTGTCATGACATTTAAGACAGACTTTATGTTCTCCCAAAGCTCCTCATCCAAGCATAGCCGCTGCATGCATTTGGATTCTTCCTATGAGCTCTCATCCCAATCATTCCATAGAGAAGAGACCTCTGTCTACCTAAGAGGGATTTTGATCTCAAGTAGACGTGAAAGCACAATCCACATATGCAAAGGGAGTGGGAGCTTGCTTTTTGATTTCAGCCTAGTATGCTCTCTAAACATGGATAACGCTTTCCCATTTCCTGTGAAAAATGTCACCAAGCCAGTGGATTTTTGTGTGCAAGCCTTGACCCATGAAATCTTACCTTTAAGTATGGATGCGCACATCATGATCATGATTCATGAAAGTTAGAAACACATCATGTTAAAAATTCTAATTTCATGCACATTGCTCATGCACACATGCACATGTCAGGTGTGTGTGTGTGTGTATGTGCATTGTGAACATGTGTGGATACTAGATACTACATGAAGCATGATAAATACTTTAGACAAAAATAGAACTACCTATATCCTCCATTAATAGATCAAGGCAATGTGTAGCACAAGGAGTCCACACAATATGCTTTTACTCTTCCTCTAAGAGCTTTTCCATATACCGACGATTGCTTGCATTGTCGGTTATAACTTGTACTACATTTTCAACTCCCACATAACATGTAAATTTGAAATTTCCAATATATTATCATTAATGGAAAATGGCCAAAATTCAATTGCAAAAAATAAAAATAAAATAGATTATAGAATTAAAGTCAAGAAATACATTAAAGATTTTACCTCTTCTATTGCTTTCTTGATATGCTGATATAAAAAAGCTCCATTGGTCTTTTTTCCCTTTTTGCCTATCTCTACTGCACGTAAAAAGAATGTCACCAATTGAGCATGATACAAGAATGTTAATCATGATCCTGGTCTTTCTATCTCTCTATCCATCGGAGAGGATAGCCCATCCATATCTAGGCCATTTTTCTCTCATGGAAAGAAGACAGAGGTTAATTTTCTTCTTCTCTTCATCAATTTTTCTTCTTCTTAAATCTGCATAAGAAGGCCCCATCCATTCTTGACATGTCCACCTCCGAGTTGACAATCTTTTGCTTCTCCTTGAGCCATGTGAGGGATGTCCTCATATGCTTTAGAGCATCTCTTGATTCACTTTGCCTTTGATATGTAGAAGTTTTGCCTGTGCTCTCCTGATTCACTTTGCCTTTGATATGTAGAAGTTTTCCCCATTGGTGATTATGGACAGTTTGGCACATTCGATGCTTGAAAATGTGATTGGGCATCTTGTGATGTTTTGGGGACATTTGAGTGGGATGATGGTTGAGGGGCACTATACCCTCTTACATGTGTGGAGCCACCGAATGAAGAGTCCAAATCCTTACATCTAATATCATCCGCAATGTGGTCCGATATTTTTTTACATGCGGCCACTTGCTCTCCTACCTTTATGTGGTGTTGTAGGAGCCTTGTAGCTCCACTAGTGTACCTCTTTCCACAATATTTGCATGTCTAATGGTGTGAACGGGACTTCTTAATGAAAGCTTCATGCTTATCTTTCACCATTGCTATCGAAAAATTAAGGGCTGTAAGTATGTGAAAATGTAGTATATGTGAAGCTTGGAATGGTAAGGGAGATAAATGGAATGATTGAGAAGGTGAGGGAGAGACTAGAAAAGGCTTTGGAGAAGGTTAGGAGGGTGAGGACATGGTGTAGGAGTGTGTAGAAGACCTCAAGAGCACACAGCTGCAGCATGGAAGCCCAAATTCGAGAGCATAAGTTTTAAATTGAGCCGTTTCTGGCATCGAAGGCCAAATAACATTTTTTTAAAACTTTCGTATGAGTATGTACGAGTATGTAGAATACAACTCATACGAATCAACTCGTACGTGTACGAATACCAAGTATGGGTATAAGCTAGCTGTTTTTAGATACGTTTAGTGAGATGGAAACCTCCATATGTTGTTACGTGTCATACATATGGATTGACGCGTACGTGTATGAATACCAAGTATGGATATAAGCTAGCTATTTTTAGGTGCATTTAGTGAGATGCAAACCTCTAGATGTTGTAGATGTTAGAAAACAATGTCACATCAGTCCAAAATCCATTTAGGCAGAAACCCTAATTTTGGTACTTAAGTCATTTTTGGCACAAAAATGGGTAAAATTTTTATGAGTCTATCTTGTAGAGCTTGAAGAGAGCTTGGAATATGACATTCAGTCATCAGAGATCAGATTTGGGAGAAAACCCTAACCCTAATTTTTTGCTGATTTAGGGTGTTGACCTCATATGATAGCTCTCGGCATGAGGATCATAAAATGTTGTCAGATCATTCATCAGGTAGTCAGAAGTGTGAAAAAGTAGGTCAAGGAGTTATTTTTAAAGTTAGCTAAAAGCAACTTTAAAAATAAAGCAAACTCACTTAAAATAAAGCAAAAGCAATTTGAAAAGCGATGTGATTAAAATAAAGCGCTTTTTTGTGAGTTTTTCACATGGAGCTTTAAAACCTATATAAGAGAGTCTTGGGTCACTTTGTTAGATATCCTACACCAATTGGCAACGCCAGTTTTTGGTGGCTCAGTAGAGGGAGCTTGGTGGTGTGGATCAGCCATCTACATAATGTATTTGAAGATTGTCTTCTACATGAAGATTTCGGTTTACTTCAAAGACATTGGATGGAGTTAACATAAGATTTGCATCTTATGTTAAGAATTTAGGTACATATTCTCTTTATGCACACAGGTACTACTTGGAGCTTATGGAGGAAGTGGCATCCATATCAGGAGTCGTCCTATTCGGCATATCTAAAGGAGAATCAGTACATGTATGTTTTATGCATATTTGGATGAGGTGTTCGAGAAGGTATGTTCATATGAGTTTTTATCAGTTTCAGACTGATCCTTCCTCTTTCTGTCACTCATATTCATTCTTATTCACTCTTCTACAACCTATCAGGTCATACATCTCATACATATTCAGATTTCTATTCCGACATGTGAATATTCTTGTAAATTTTGTACATTCACTCATCCATCTATTTTTGTTCACATAGAGTGGTTGAGAGTTTTGCTCCCACATTGTAAATTGACATTTGTATATATGATAGTGTGAGTAAGCAGTGACTTACGTAACACTTTACACATGTTGTCTAATGTCTCTCTATCTTTGTCTCATCATTTGTATGATTAAAAAGCGGTATGTTCATGTTTTGTCAATATTGGAAGATTGCTGAAATTTATGTTGTAGATCTTGGACCTATGGAACTTGGACCTATGATATTAGTTATGGGCCTACTTAATTTCCAACATTTGGTATCAGAGCTTTAGGGCTTTGGTATCAGAGCTCATTTAGGCTCTCAGGTTCACAGGTTCCAGACTTCCAGGTTTACAAAATATGATTTAAGAGCATCTTCTAATATTTGACATTTGACATACACACTTAATCTAGAGGAACAGAGATTTGAGAATTAGACAATTCAGTCACATGTTTATTCATCAGTGTGGAGTATGAAGTTGATGATCTGTTAGCAGCCGAATACTTTTGGAGGAAGTATGAAAATACTTTACAGAAGTATTATTTGAAGACCCAGACTTGATGAAGAAAAAACAACTTCAAATTCAAGGAAAAACAATGGTTTGGAGAAGATGAAGGAATCATATCAACATCAAATCACAGGTATCAGTTTCTACTATCAGATTATCATTTGAAGGTCATATCTTAGAAGAGCAGTTGTGAAGAGATTTGAAGGATTCAAGGAGTGCTTTTATACACTTTCATTATTTGAAAGTTAAAGGCTACATCAAACCAGGTATCTGGAGGTTTTTCTAGAGAGTTTTTGATAGATCTCTTTCATGGCAAGAAAGCTCATGTAAGAAGACAAATGTGGAGAGCATGAGTTTTGTTTTCAACCAATCTTGTGTTGTAAGTTGGTTGGATATCCATGTACAAAATTTGATTTAGGTACACTAGAGAGGTAATTTAGCATTCAGCCAACTCAAGGAAAAGCACCAGAGGAAGAAAAAAAAAAGAGTTCATTTGAAGAAGTCAAGAGTACTTGCTACTTCAAGATGAAGAGAACAAAAGGTATGGAAGAGAAGTTTGAAGATGTTGACATCATCAGATGGAAGAAAAATGCAGAAAAAGAAGGTCCAACAATTCCAAAGGGAAAGTAAGACTTCCTTTTCTCTTATATTTTCCATATACTTTTTCTACTTTTATCCTCTACATCCAAAGACAAGTCTACAAGAACATCTTGTGTGAAGATAATCTAAAGAAGAAGCAATTTCTTGTTTTGCATGATACTTGGTCATGTTTAGTAAATTTTGATAAAGAATTGCATTGAGAGAAAGAAAGGCAGCTTATATGTTTTGACTCATATGTGTGTGAGTTATAACTTATGTTGAAGATTTTGAGTAGGTAGCTATATATTCCCTCAAAGAATTCGTGGAGTGTCAATACAAAGCTACTTGGTATATGACAAGTTACAGAGAAGTATATTTCTTCTTTATCTAACTCTTGAGGTAAAAGAGTATTTGTAGAAGATGTTGGAGACTTGAAGAGAGGTTTTATGTTTGGAAAAGTTACCTCATATTCAGTATTTTCAGAAAACTTTAGAAAATTCAGATTTTTGATGTACCAGTCAGTTGAAGAATCTATTTTCTATGTTTGTCTTGATTTTTGTATACATGCTTGTATTCAAAAAAGGTGTTCCACCAGATCCTATCACTTGATTGAGAAGTGTAGTTAGCCAAAAGAAAGTCGAGCAGAGTCCAGACACTATCACATTTCACCCGGGTAGAATATGAAGATATGAAGTATCAACTTGCAGCTTTTGGAGTTCTCAAGGTGAGAAGTTTGTCCACTTATGTTTCAAGTAGGAGTTGCAGATTCTTGGGAAGGATTTGTTTGAAGAAAAGTTTTACAACTTTATGAGAAGCATGGACACTTGGAGACATTCAGGTAGCAAATCAAACATTCAGTCATGAAGGTTTGATGAGAGCAGATTCTACACAGGTATTTTGTTGGAGAGATCATTGATCTTGGATGATCTCGTATGATCTTGTAAGATCTTGTAAGATCTTGATAGATCTTGTATGATCTTGGATGATCTTGAATGATCATGAAGATCTTGAGTATTTATGAGTCAGATATCTATCCTTTGTTTGTGAAAGTTCTTTAACATTGGAGGAAGTAAGTCAAAGGTTCAGATTCTATCAGATTTGTGTTGCAGAGGAATAGAAAAAGATACTTGTTATGTTGCATAAGGTTATGAATTCTAAAATGCTTTCAGCAAGGTTTTTATGATAGATCAGCTAACCTTATTCTAGATTTTTGGGAATATTTCAGAGAGGTATGTTTTTAGAAGTGTGCATATATATGTTTATACCAGGTTCTGAAGGAAAGAGGTATGAAGGACTTACAAATAGAACAAAGATGAAGACTAGATGACATCATAGATATGAAATTTTGGTAAGACTCTCATGAGTTGAGTTGAGTACAGTCAGAGATGAACCAGCTAGTGTTCATAATACACTAAGTTGTGAGTTTTCAGTCACAAGTCCCAGGATTTGGTCCCTGATTCTGTTTAGTATATTTACATGATACAACAGAGATACGTTGAGAAACATTTTGTAAGGTAAAAGCAAATATGTGAATCCTGGTGTATGCTTACAGGTTTGAGAAGACATATTACAGGAGATAGCAGCTTCAGTGTCAGTTCATGCTGCATATGTTGTCAAGCAGTGATTGCTTGATGTATACACTATTGGATATCTAGTTTGCATATTATCTCAGGTATTATGGTTCATATTCAGCAAGATCAGTTTTTTGAAGTTTGAAGAAAGTCAAATTGAGTTTTGAAGAAGACTTTTTAAAAAAAGGTTTGAAGGTCAATTCGGGAGTACAAGTTTGAAGTTTATGAGAGTTTGCAGATGAATGAAGTTATATATCCAGTTCAGTTTGTACCAATATGACATTGCAAGGGGATTGTTGGAAAACAATGTCCCATCGTTCCAAAATCCATTTAAGGCAGAAACCCTAATTTTGGTACTTAAGTCATTTTTGGCACAAAAATGGGTAAAATTTTTATGAGTCTATCTTGTAGAGCTTGAAGAGAGCTTGGAATATGACATTCTGTCATCAGAGATCAGATTTGGGAGAAAACCCTAACCCTAATTTTCTGCTGATTTAGGGTTTTGACCTCATATGAGGATCATAAAAATGTTGTCAAATCATTCATCAGGTAGCCATCTACATAATGTATTTGAAGATTGTCTTCTACATGAAGATTTCGGTTTACTTCAAAGACATTGGACGTAGGTTAACATAAGATTTGAATCTTATGTTAAGAATTCAGGTACATATTCTCTTTATGCACACAGGTACTACCTGGAGCTTATGGAGGCAGTGACATCCATATTAGGAGGAGTCCTATTCGGCATATCTAAAAGAGAATCAGTACATGTATGCTTTATGCATATTTGGATGAGGTGTTCGAGAAGGTATGTTCATATGAGTTTGAGGATTTCTGGCAGCAAACTTGTTAGCATTCTTTGCTACTTTTGTAAGTATGTGATCTTTTCACACACGTATCTGGCTTAGGGTCTTCCATAGCCTAAAGTTAGATGAGGGTTTGCTGATTATCAGTTTCACACTGATCCTTCCTCTTTCTGTCACTCATATTCACTCTTCTACAACCTATCAGGTCATACATCTATGATCTCATACATATTCATATTTCTGTTCCGACATCTGAATATTCTTATAAATTCTGTACATTCACTAATCCATCTATTTTTGTTCACATAGAGTGGTTGAGAGTTTTGCTCCCACATTGTAAATTGACATTTGTATATATGATAGTGTGAGTAAGCAGTGACTTACGTAACACTTTACACATGTTGTCTAATGTCTCTCTATCTTTGTCTCATCATTTGTATGATTAAAAAGTGGTATGTTCATGTTTTGTCAATATTGGAAGATTGCTGAAATTTATGTTGTAGATCCTGGACCTATGGAACTTGGACCTGTGATATTAGTTATGGGAGTACTTGATTTCCAACAGTAGATCGGATAGGAATGATCTGAATTGATTTGTTTTTTCTCAGCACAGCTGTTACTGAAGTTTCTTCTGCAGAATAGGAGCTTCATTCTACACTCTTGGCAATTGTGCAAAGCACATTTCATTGTTCTTAATATGCAAACATGTTCCCCATGACTGTTTCCATCTATGATTTATTAGCTGTAGAATTAAATACCTGTTTGCCATTCTAAAATAGTGGTTAAGAATGTCTTTTATGAGGTCCTGAAATTTTGCTGTTTGCAGGTCATTAGTGAATTGTTTGTCCTCACATCCAACAAGTAGAGTTGCTCTTACAAGCTGCCGCAATGCATTTACGATGGTTTGTGATACTGATTCTAGGTTCATGAAATTTTCAACTTTTCATTGTTGGTTGTATCCTGTTCCCATCTCACTGACATCAAAACAAAGAAAATTCTGAGGATTCGTGCTCATTTGACATGATGTGCTCTGGGCAGGTTGCAAATTTGCTACTGTTTGGGATCGCTTACTTGATTTTCATGGCATTCCCTGCGATTGGACCAAGTGATGTAGAGAAGCAGGTAAGGCTCTGGACAGTGATTAAAATAATTATTATTGCATGCTTTTTAGCACCTAAATACTCCGAACTTTTACGTGTGCAGTTTCGCTGGATCGCACTCATATCTATAGTTTCAGGATGCTGTTTCATTGCCATCTTTCTTGCTGGAGTAACTGAGCCGAGGTAGTGCACAAATTAAAGTTTCTTTCTGAACATAATCTATAAGAAATGTAAGAAATGAAATGAGAGAAACAAAAGAGTGAGATGGCATGGTAACCACCTAAGTAGTCTCTTTTTTTTCTTAATTCTGTTCAAATGGATTTGACACTTTCGTGGTTTTCTTGGTAGCATTGACAATTGCACATCGGGTAAGAAGGTGCATACTTTTCCTAAATTTGATTATGGCTCTTCCCATCACCCTGATTGGTGGCAATGCACTTGGAAGTCCAAGTTTTCAAGCTTTTGTAGCTCCACCCTTTGGCAATGGCTTGATGTTTGGGGATAAGTAAAACCTTGGTAATGTTAAGTTTTCACTAACCATTTCCTGGAGGCTTTGGCAATGGTGAAGCTGGTTTGTCATAAAGATGGACCTCTAACCTGAGATGCTACAAGCATTAAATCATTTAAGTTATGACCAACTGCTATGTGATGCCACCCCACTTCTTATCCACTCACAAAGTTAGCCATTTCCAGATGGAGATGAGTTTTCCATTGTTAGGGAATATGAGGAGGAGAAAGAGTTTGTTGAACTTTCAAAGTCGGTATGGGTAACATACACATTTGCTAATCAACAGCAAGTCCATGAGTGGGGTAATCATGATGTTTATCTCTTATAATGTTTCAAGCGGTTCCCAGTAGACTCATAGTTGTTTGGAAAATCCATTCAAGTGCCATATCAATGTGGTTGAGACCCCAATTCATCCATTTGACCAAGGCTTTCTGACATGAACATCAATTGGTATCAGAACCTAAATGTTGTAGCAAGTTCAACATGCAATGTGTGATCAAGCAGATGAGACCCCTCTTATAATTTTAAAAGTTCTGGGAAAACAAAACTTCTCTTTATCAAAATATACAGGAGAACCATTCTGGAAGTAGCCTTCAGGAACATCAAAGAATGAGATTAGTTGAATGGTGATTTCTGAGGTCGAAAGGAATGCTATCAGAGTCTAAGATGATACAAGTTCTTACCAGTTTTCTAAGAAGAGCTCGAGAGAATAGAGATCTGCCCTCAAAGAGTAGTACATTTCTAAAATCGCTGGCGCATCTAAGTTGATCTAAAATCCACATGAGCCCATATTAAATTCGATAATGGAAGGACTCATTCTTGATAACCATTTCCATGAATACCAATGGGTTCTCTCCCACCATCCCTTGATGAATCTGCAGTTCCAAAGATGTTTTCTATATGTGTTGGAATATTCTTTCTTTATATTTACCAGCTATTATGTTTATCAGTTCCCCATCTTTTATTAACCCTTATTAGCAGTCCTTGCTTCAGGCCATTTATGAGATACTTTCAAGGTTTAATCTTTATGCCTTTGTAAAGGACATATTTTGATGGAAGCTCCATACAACAGTAGAAAAATGCAATCTACAGCAAATGCCATTTATAGGATGGTGCATTATGAAGGCTTCAATGAACTTGTGGAAAGGAGATCCAGTTCCTCTAATCATTAAATCAATCTCCTATGGTTCAAGTTCAATCTTTATACTATACCTTGATATGGAGCCAAATAAGAAGGCTAGAGCCTTGGTGCTTGCTGGAAAAAAGTGGTCAACAAGGAGTGCTGCAACATAGGGTGCGGTCTAAGTGATCCATACAGTTTGTACTACATAATTTATAAGACATGGGCATCATGAGCTTTCCATTTTTACAACTCTGTTTCGCTTTTTCGAAGAACCCATGTACATTTTGGCTTTTCCATACGCTTGTGAGATAACCCAATCGCTTATATGATTGTGCATAATCAATCCCTTCCCATAAAAAAATAGCAAATTTGGAGCAATGGATAATTGCTAGTTTAGCTCTACACAAATATATGTCAGTTTGTAGATTACAAGTTGGCTCACACAAGAATATGGATATATCACCAATGAAATTGGTGGCAAGTCTTTAGAGAATTATCAGTAAATAACCCAATGAGCTTTTGAGAAGGCGTCAAATGCTCAAATATGCAATGCAATGGATGTCTTTGAGTGGCAAATAAATTAATAATTAGAAGCTAGGACAGCCTTAGTGGATGCCGTGACAAGTTTGACTAGAAGTAAGAGCACTATCAATTGAGATAGAGGATGTTGCACTCATGCACAAAAAGTGAATCATTTTACTCATGTTGGACATGAACTCAATAGATCGCACAACTTTTATGATGTTGGACCAACTCACTATGTTAGAGGCTTTCACAATAAAGTAGAAATAGAATATTCTTTGGTTAGCTAAACTATACAGAGTCAGATTATGGATGCAAGCATATTTGTCAACAGATTATGAAAATGGCTTTGCCCTTTATAAAGTTATATTGAGTGTTATGTACATAACTAGGCTGAAAATACTAAGTTTGGAGTGTGAATATATTATTTAGGGGTGTGAATGCTTTACTTATAATTATTTAAAAAGTATCTATTGGAGTAATATGACACCAATCATTAATAGTGGTTCAATAATTAATTCTCGGTACAAGCATTGTAATTATTTCTTTTATTGAAGGAAACATAAAAAGATTGATCCCATGTATTGTAACATGGCTTAGTCATTAAGTCTTTAAGACATTTAAGATGGTCCCAAAATAACAATGTGAAATCTTTAGAGAGATCATCGACTCTAGGTGCCTTACCATTCCCCATAGTTTTCAAGGCAAGGAATAATTTATCAGAAGTGAAAAGCACATGTATACGTGCCAATTACTATCTATCCCTAAATGGATGGACATGAGATCATAGGCATTCCGTGTGAAGTATTTGATATCTTGACTATGGATCACTTTCTTAAAGTCTCTAGCATGTATTTTGAATGATTCTAAAGTTTTATAGATCCAATTAGCATCACATTCCAAAGCAAGAGCATTTGTTTCTTTTCCATTTAAATTTACTTTTTCTCTTTCTTCCCCTTTTTGGGCGAAAACCCAATATCATGATTCTCGAATCTAGCTGCATGGCAATCTATTAGATGAAGATCGTGCATTGTGTGAATATTGAGAACCTTCCAGTACATGCAATATTTTTTTTTATGTTCCTACTAAAGTTGGAGTGGTGAGAAAGTTTCATCTCATGGCCTTAATATATAGTGCGGGAATGGAAAGAAAATGATCATGTATGGAAGGCTGATCGCAAAAGGGAACAAAGTGGGTAGGATGTTCACCATGAATGTGAAAATTCGTGAAATGAAGGCAGCCATGTTTGCAAAAGGTGTAGGTGTTATTGCTAACATAGAGATTTGGCATAAATGAATTAGCCATGCAAATTTATAGAAGTTGAAGTTGATGTAGTCAATTTCCAAATTTCAAGTTTGTAGAGATGCAAAAGGTATGTGAAGCATGTCAATTAGGGAAATAGTAAAGGGGGAGGACTTTGATGAAGCATTCAATGCCCTTATCTTCAATATATAGGATCGTGTTGATTGCACAAGAAGAGTTCATTATGCCAAGGTCCTTTATTATTTGTGTGAGGCTTCACACAGATAATAAAGGCTTCACACACATTGTCACATGATGAAGGACTCTCATCGTAGATAATTTTTCTCATTTGTATAACTCAAAATAAGTGAAAGAACATCTATTATTAATAATAATATTATAAATATCCTTATTATCATTACTATTACTATTGTTGTTGTTGTTTTTGGCTTTTTTAAGGATTGCTGAACACTTATTACTGGCATTCGGACTGCGTGTCTAATGTACTTCAAAGTGTTACCTCTTGTTTTGAACATTTATGTTGTTATTTCTTGTTTGCTTGGGAACTTTGTCCACCTGAATATAATTGGGCTAAGAGTGACTTTTTTCAAAAGTTTTATGTTTTTCTTAACCAGAATTCAGGGTCACATATGCATTATACTTATTCTTTGATACACTTCTATCGAAATATTGCATGCTGTCTTACACACATGCTTTATGATTCTGGTTCATCTAAATGACTACGTTCCACTGTTCTTTTCTATCCCCCTCTCCTCTCATTTTCCGATGGGGACTCTGGGATCTATGAAGCATGCTGATTTACACCATCATCGACAGCTGTCTTTTGTGACTTGTAGATTCAGAAAGGACTCACAGTATTCAGTGGGAGTTTCAGTATGTGGAGACTTCTGCTGTATGAACACGTGGAAGAGGCCATTTTTCATGGAGTTACTGACTGGCTATTTGATTCCCTACCTTTCCTCATCTTCCTAATCTAGAGTGTGTATTTGATGTTTGTAGAAACTCAGCTGTACTTTTAGATCCCTTTGGAATCCTGGGCTACAGGCAGTTTGTAGCTGCTGAGCAGTTTGTTTTAGTTGATAGAAGCAGTTCATTTGTGGGGAAAGAGGAGGTAGATTACAACGTTTTTTAAGTTATAAAATCCAAGCTGTGGATGAGCCACTGACTGTGACATTGAAAATGTGGATAGTTTTTGCATGGTTTCAAAACCTATTAAATTGATATTTAGTGGGAATTGAACTCAAGTGTATGGAGTCTGGATTAAACATTTTCTGCTTAATTGCTTTGTAATAAGTCATCTTGATAGGTTGAAGCCATAGTAGTAACCTGAAATGACACAATATTCTTATTTCATGTGGATTCAGCCAACTCTAGCAGAGGTTCCTTGATCAAAATTTTGACTAGGCATTATTAAGATGGATGTCCTTCTCCTTTTTTCATGTTCATGGGCGATCTTATAACGATGTTCATATTTTCCCATGCTGCTTTTTAAAATACCAAAAGTAAAATTGCATCTATGCAACTTTATTGAAAGGACCTATGGTAGGTGACTGATTGTCAGTGTACAATGTACATGGCAATTTTTATACTTGTTTTTGTTTGCTGATATAACTGAAAGATTCTGGATTTGAAAAGGATACCTGACACAATGCTATGCTATATTAATCCTAATGTCCTCATTGAGCTTTGATCTTTGATTTCCACTGTCGGTATCGTATAAAAGTATTAAATCTCTGTTTTTCTCTGAGTCATTGGTATAGATGCATAATAGCTGTATGACTCAATTCTCTTCATTCTTTGTTTCTATAAGTCATTACTCTGATACTTTCTAATAAATAATATCTTAGCATGGTGCTTCTCTACAATTTTTCCTTCTTACCCTATTCTACTTAACACTTTCCCTACCTTCACTTATGTACTTTTCTAGTTTGAAGCCTTTGATGAAGCACAGAGTCCCTGCTTGGTTAAATTCAAGTTTCAATCCAAATCAATGGCATGTTGTAGGCAGGATAGCTTTGTCCTCTGGATTTTCATATCCACTCTAGCAGGGGATGGAATTATTTATAACTAATATTATTGGTTTGGGTATACCTCCTTTGTTCATAATTTTTGTGTGTTATTCTTCTTCTCTTGATTTCTACAACCAAATTCTCCTTTCTCTTCGGCATCTATTGAATCCATCCATGGTGACCTTATCACGTTTGTTGTGTTCTGACTCAAAACCTATTAGGAACTCTCTATGCATAAGTGACTGTATCACAATTCTATTCTGTGTCAAACACTAATCAGGACTCTATGTATGGGAAATTTGATATGAATTTGCTATGATCTCGTTGAATTTCGAATGAGAAACAAGCATTTGGACTTATAAAACTTCAATGTGCATCACATTTTTCTGATTTATGTTTTTCTGAATAACATGATGGGATTTTGCAGGCTAGAGCACTTGTTGCACCCTTCGGATTCTGAGAAAGTCTCATGGCTTTCGTGGTTCAAAAAACCATTATACTATCAAGTGGCATTTGTGTATGTTGCAACACGTCTTGCAACAAATGTACTGCAGGCAAGTTCAATTACAAACTCATGTACATTGTATATGGCTTGCTATCCTGATGCCACAAGGTTAATGAACATTAATACCTTCCAGATTGTGGTAATAAATACTCAGTTGTGGAAAAATATTGGAAAATGGTTCTATTTGTGTCGTGCACCTATAACAGCTCTTGTTATTATAATAAGCTTAAATGAGACATGCAAAATTTGAAGGGACTGACATGTATTTAGAAAATAATAAACCATCTCTTTACATTTAATGGAACTTATATGACTATTATACTTACACATTGGAAGGAGATGAATAGTTCTGGTAGGCCATATTGTATCTTTCCTAAGTTTTAGCACCAATTTTATACATATGTTTCACCTCAGTAAGCATGACTATGGTGCAGGAAGAGGCAATATAGCTGCAAGCATGTAGAGTTGTTGAGTCAAATTGTATTCAAATTTACAGAGACCTTATTCACAGTAGACTATCAGTGCAGAAGTTAAATCATTACTTTCTCTTGTAGGCATTTCTGGCATTCTTCCTTATCAACGATCTCGATATGAAAGACTCTTCAAAAGCTGTGGTATGGTTCTTTTTATTATCACCCATAGTCTTTTGAATGCATGTATGTGTGTGCATGTATATGTATGTACTAATACATGTACATGTGCAACTATTTATACCTTACCTTTCTGCATGTATGTACGTATGAACACATGTGTGTATGTATGTATGTATATGTATGCATGCATGCATGCATGCATGTATGTATGTATGTATGTATGTATGTATGTATGTATGTATGTATGTATGCATGCATGCATGCATGCATGTATGTATGTATGTATGTATGTATGTATGTATGTATGCATGCATGTGTGCGCGCATGCATAGAGGTTTGGATTAGACTTTCACTTTAACTTGTACATTTTTTTCTTCCTCGGGTTTGGATTACATTTTCACTTTAACTTGTACATTCTTATTCCTCCTCTTTCCTTTTGCATTCATTAGCTTTTTCATGAGCTTTTTCTTTTTATGTTTCTTTTTTGGGTCGGAATTTCGACTTTATTGCATTGCACGATTATTTCTACAAGTACGTGAGCGGGGAGTGATAACTTCGTTCTCTTGAGTGAAGAAATCTAATCATTCTTGAAACCAAAGCCCTCAATAAAGCAGCAGGATACCACAACAATGCCTACATGGAACACCTTCGAAGCCCCAACCCTACAAAGTATATACAATATATTGCCCATGATCTGTCCATCTTGTGCTAGAAGAGCGTCAATATCCACCCTCAGTTTAGCTTTACACATTTGCCATGAGAATTTAGCAGGGGAAAACTTATTACCGAAGACCAATTGATTTTTATGCTTCCAAATATTCGAAAGTAGGAATGAAGTACATGTGTGCATCAAATTCTTGAAGTGATTACCCTTTGTTTTGTAAATTTGGAATGTGCTTTTGATTCTACGAGGCATCTCCTTACATATGGGAAGAAGAAATAAAACATTCCACCCAATGTGGTTAGCAACCGGATGTGGCAACGCGTTAGCAATGTGGTAGTAACCTGATGAAGTTGCAAACCAGAAATTGCGATAAAATTGCGCACAATTCCTTTTTCTTAATCAATTTTTTATTATTTTTATAGATTTTAGGTATCCTAAGTGTATAGATCCTCTTATAAATTCTTGAATATATTTAAAAACTACATATTAGCATTGTATATCGACATTTAAACATATCATCTATAGGTCATCAGACATCAACTTTTGATGTGCATTTGAATTTAGAAATTAGATGAGAATGCACATTAACTTTTCAATCAGGGAATACTAAATAGATCACATTTCAAAATCAAAACTTATATTCACTAATTCATATGAATATTCAATAAATTCACCATGAAAACTTCAATACACCATATGGAAGTGGGCACGAACTACAATTACAATGCAGATAGACGAGTCACCTCAAGAGTCAAGAGTCAAGAATAATCATAATATGATCTAAATATACATATCCATAATCAGTGATCAATGACTCATGAGTTCATGTGACATGCCCAAATAAATACACAAGTATAAATCAAAATAAACCAAGAGTAAATCAGCAAAATCTTACTCAGTATCTGATGAAATCTCATCCTGATCCCCATCCTCATCATTATCCTCTCTACCATGTGGAGAAGAACTAGTAGAGGCCCCTGAAGTCGATGCAAAATCTATGGCTCGTGATCACGCACTCCTCTAGGAGCGAGTTAGATGCTATGGCTCGGTCAACTCCTAATATAACATGCTTTAAAGGTCCAAATCCGTTGAAGGTATAGTAGGCATCTCACATACCTTTTCTATGTCGATATGGTCAATGTTGACATGCCACAAAACTATCCCCATAGTTCCAAAATAGTTGGAGCTGATCCTCAAGTGCCAAGCACATATCAACATCATCAACATATAATCGACCTCATGCACTGTCAAGCTCATGATCCAACATGTGCCTCTCAATTCTCCATAAGGGTTCTAAAATATGAGCTATGCCATGAATCGGTCGATGGAACCAATCCCATTGATCCCTCCATATAGATCTAATCTCTTCAAGCCTATTAGTTCAAGAATCAAGAATCAAGAATCAAGACTTAAGCATGTCATTGGTCAATGTTAAATGAGCATTGATGATATAATGATGATGTGTGTGGGATTCGAACTCATGACCTACCAGCTAGGAGTACGATGAGCTAACCACTTGCCCTAAAAGCCATGGTTGAGGAATACTTCCTAATCCTCCCTCTTAGGGTGTGGTTCAACCATCTCTTGCTTGTCATTCTTGATCTTAACACACTCTTCGCCTTGTAGAGATCATTGTCCTCAATGATCAATCCTTGATCTCCCCTTGAATTGATGGCCTCACCCTTGCACAGTCTTTTGAACCTTCTTGTTCTCAACCTTGGTCTCTTGAACTTTGCCGTTCTGTTTCTTGGCCACTTGTCTATGGACTTGTCTTGCTCTCAACTTTGGTGT
>CM035424.1:116785364-116812864 GCA_020310875.1 Ceratopteris richardii
TCTGTAGTGTTGCATCTTTGTGGGAAGAGGTTCTCGTGGTGCTATCCATGTCTCTCTAATGTGTATCTGTAGTAGGTCATGACGGATGATCCTGTTCCTCTCCGAATGGGAGAGGATAATGCAGGGGGAAGAGAGGTCTTACTGGAAAGAGGGGAGGTCGGTAATGCTCATGCCATGGTCTTCCAACCATCGGTAGGTCTGTGCATACCATACTCTTTCATGCCCTGTCTCTTCCAAATGTCTAGAGCTCTCAAATGCAATCCGAGAGAGAGAGAGAGAGAGAGAGAGAGAGAGAGAGAGAGAGAGAGAGAGAGAGAGAGAGAGAGAGAGAGAGAGAGAGAGAGAGAGAGAGAGAGAGAGAGAGAGAGAGAGAGAAAGAGAGAGAGAGAGAGACTTTTTAACGTCTATTAGAGGCCAAAATCGGCCTATGAGACAAAACATATACATCAGTATGATCCAATCCACTGTGATCCCAAAAGGAAAATAAAGTGTGAGTACCGCAAACGGGTATAAAAGGAGTGGATAGTAACTTGCATCAAGGGTGTGGGGTGCTATGGGTATGCACTCTATATGCTCAATGGGTGAGATACAAATATGATATGCATAGGGAGGGGAGGCTCGATGGTATCACAACCCACTAAATGCCTGGAGTGGGTGTAGGATGCAACGGTGGGTAAGGCATCATGGCGATCCTCAAAATGCTATGAACGTCCAAATCAATAGGGATGCGTTGTTGACGTCTCCGTATCTCCATGTCATGGCGTGCGTGAATCGCCTGAATCGCTCTCTAATGTGGGCGAGCTCTTCGGACAAGGGGTCTCGGTCGTCGACGCTGTCCTCTAAGCTCCTCTTCTCTGCCTAATGTGACACCCCGCATCAAGCTGGGTCCTTGAGTGGATGTGGGTCTGAAAAAATCTGTAATATAAGTCTGAAGGGGGGGGGCATGTGTATCTCCATCTGCTGGAGGAGTGATGCACAGCGGTGCTTGAGTTCTACTAGGAAACGACCTAGAGGGAGCTGGTCCTCTGTCCCCAATAAAGCCCTGATCTCTCTTTGCGCCCTGAAGAGCTGTGGGTAGCGGTCTCTTATGTCCTCATATGCCTGGCATCTACATGTGTAGTGCTCCTCGTCCTCCACCTCCTCTCTACATATCCTCCATAATCGCTCATCCCTTGGGGTATGTGTGGCTCGCCCAATCTCAATCTCGAGGTGGTGTGATGATACTCTGAGCTGCCCAATGGCCACTCTCTCAGCTGGTGCCATATATGTATCCATGTATCGTGGTCTCTGAATGAAACCATCCGCTGTCACAGTCAGGAAGTGCTCTCTGTAGTGTTGCCTCTTTGTGGAAAGAGGCTCCCGTGGTGCTATCCATGTCTCCCTGACGTGTATCTGTAGTAGGTCCTGACGGGTGATCCTATTCCTCTCCGAACGAGAGAGGGTAATGTGGGGGGAAGAGAGGTCATACTGAAAGGGGGGGAGATCCGTAATGTTCATGCCATGGTCTGCTAACCATCGGTAAGTCTGTGCATACCATACTCTCTCATGCCCTGTCTCTGCCAAATGTCTAGAGCTCTCAAATGCAAGCCTGGTGAGTCGGCTGGTGGGGAGCTCTCTGACTCTCAGAATAAAGGTCACCAACTGGAAGAGGGCCTCCACTAGCATCGGTGGTGTGCCAAGCTCAGCTCGTATAATGTCATGTGGAACGGAGGGCTTGCTGCGCAGCAAGCATGAGATCATGGTGATCTGGGGCCTCTCAATCCGCGTCCACATCGCCTCTATGATCGCTGGTGCCCATACTGCTGCTGCGTACATCAATGCGGGTGTCACTAGAGTGTCAAAGAGCCACCCCTTAGTCCGGGGCTCCTGAAAATGTGTCTGAAAGTAGCGTCTCTCCAATCCTGCAAGTGCCGCATAGCCTTGCGTCAATCTATCTCTCGTGGCCTGTGCCATGTAGAATACCCTGGTGCTGCCCGAGAAGGTGACACCTAGGTAGACGTAGGAGTCCACTACCGCTATCTGTCCTCCCGCTGCTGTGAAAGAGGCGCGATGGCGTACTGTCCTCGAGGTATGGAAGATCATGACCTTGGTCTTGCCAAGGTTCACTGTGAGTCCTCTCTCCAAGCAAAAGGTATCGAGCCCCTGTAAATGTGACTGCAACCCCTCTTGTGACTCTGAAAGAAGGACAATGTCATTAGCATATAATAGGATGTGTACTGGCGTACCTTCGAGGTCTCCTCCTCGTCCTCCTTCTCGCTGTATATAACTCCGTGATCTCGTCGATGTAGAAACCGAAGAGAGTGGGTGAGAGAGGGCAACCTTGTTTCACACCAATGGTGCTAGCAAGGCTGTCTGATAGACCGCTGGGGCAGCGTACCTTGCCTCTGACTTGTGCATACAAAACGTGGATGGCCCATAGCATGTCTGACGGTAGCTGTAACTCCTTGAGCCTCCGTAGTAGTTTCTCTCGAGGGACCATGTCGAAGGCTTTGCGGAAATCCACAAAGCAACAGTATAGTCCCTGCTTGCTCGCCTTCGCGCTCTCAATCAAGCAACGAAGCACGAAGATGTGGTCGATGGTGGAGAAAGTGCGGCGGAAGCCTGCCTGGCCGGGTGCTCTGATCCCCGCTGCCTCTGCGTGCGTGCTGAGCTCTGCCTCTAGTACTGCCCCATAGATCTTGGCCAGGATATGGCCTATCATAATAGTCCTCTAGTTCCCTGGGTCCATCATATCGCCGGACTTATGGATAGGCGTAATGGTATGCATAATACATGAGTCGGGTAATCACTCAACCAAAGCACGGTTGAAGAGATGGGCGATCAAGTGGGAAACTATATCTTCTGCGTATATAAAGTGCTCTCCCTGTAGCCCCGTGTGGTCTGTTGAACGGCCATGCTGTAGCCTATGGATGGCCTGTCGTACCATGCTTGCCTTGAAGAGGGTGGATATCACCGGACGCGGTGTGGAAGGAATCGGCAATGGTGGCTGTCCTGGGGGGGGGGAGGGGAGGGGGGGGGGGGGGAGAGAGAGAGAGAGAGAGAGAGAGAGAGAGAGAGAGAGAGAGAGAGAGAGAGAGAGAGAGAGAGAGAGAGGGAGAGGGAGAGGGAGAGGGAGAGGGAGAGGGAGAGGGAGAGGGAGAGGGAGAGGGAGAGGGAGAGGGAGAGGGAGAGGGAGAGGGAGAGGGAGAGGGAGAGGGAGAGGGAGAGGGAGAGGGAGAGGGAGAGGGAGAGGGAGAGGGAGAGGGAGAGGGAGAGGGAGAGGGAGAGGGAGAGGGAGAGGGAGAGGGAGAGGGAGAGGGAGAGGGAGAGGGAGAGGGAGGGAGGGAGGAGGGAGGGAGGGAGGGAGAGGGGGAGGGGGAGGGGGAGGGGGAGGGGGAGGGGGGGAGGGAGGGAGGGAGGGGGGGAGCGAGCGAGGGAGGGGGGGGAGGTGGGGGGGGGGGGGAGAGAGAGAGAAAGAAAGAAAGAAAGAAAGTGTTTTTACGTCTATTAGGAGGCCGAACTCGGCCTATGAGACAAATCGATGTACATGGGTGTATCTTCTGTCAATCAGAAAAGATAAAAGTGCTGAAAAGAAACTGGTTAAGCTGATATAGATCTCCGTAGTGTGCATGTGGGGATACCCATGAAAGTGGTGGGGGGTGTATGGAGTGCGATATCTATGATAGTCTATATGCAAAAGGGTAGTACAACAACCATGAGAATGCATCTAAAACGACTAACTAGCTCCATCCTGTGCTAGTGGGTGGGATGTAATATGTGATACATAGGTGGAGGTGGAGTCAGGGCCACCCTGATGGCTGCAACGGGATCGGCCATCATCTGGGATCGTCTCTCCTCCATGGCGCGATGGTCACAAGCCTGGATCTCCGCAATCTGGTGTCGGTGAAGTCTCGGGGCCCGATATCCTATATCACGGGGTCGTCTCCTAGCTCGAGATATCTGAGCCTGCTGAAGAGTCACCCCGCTCGGTATGTGGGCTGAGGGGGGGAGGGCTGCAGCACGTCGTGGAATAAAGAAGTCAGTGAGCTGACTCTGTCTCCCTCCTGTATGGAGTGCTACAGTAGGCTGGAGTAGGGAATCTCTGTGACTCTGTATCTCTAGTAAGAATCGCCCGAGCTGTCTCTGGTCTCTAGAGTCCATGATCTCTCGGAGGGTGGGCTGCCCTGCAAACAGAGTCTCGTATCTGCCTCTGATGCCATCATATGCGCTACATCTGCATACAAAGTGCTCCTCATCCTCCATCTCTACTCTGCATACTCTGCATATCCGCTCCTCTCTGGGAATGTCTGCGGCTCTGCCCGTCTCAATCTCGAGTCGGTGTGATGAGACTCTCAGCTGGCCAATCGCTACCCTCAAGCTATGAGGCATGTGAGTATCCATGTAGCGTGGTCGCTGGATGAAACCGTCAGCTAGTATGTCTATGAACTGGTCTCGATAGTGCGATAGTCTCGATCCCATGTGTGGTGTGTGCCATGTCTGACTAATGTAGAGCTGCCAGAGATCCTGTCTGAGCAGAACATTCCTCTCACGACGAGAGAGGTGGATGTGAGGTGAGTCTGGGTCATACTGAAAAGGCGGCAATCTGTCCATATCAAGTCCATGACTATCAAACCAGACTCTAACCTGAGTGTACCAAGCTCTCTCATATCCTAACTCTGATATCTGTATAGATGCCTCAAGAGCTCTGTGTGTGAGTCTATCTGTAGGGAGGTCCCTAATCCTCTGAATAAAGCAGATAGTCTGGAATAGTGCCTCTACTGCCATGGGTGGTGCAGCTAGCTCTGCCCTGATGATGTCATGTGGCACCGACTGTTTCCCACGAAATAATCGCGAGATCATACGTACCTGTGGCCTCTCGATCGCACTCCACTGGGTGACTGTGAGACCTGGGGCCCAAACCGTCGCAGCATACATCATAGCTGGTCTGAGCAGTGTGTCAAATAGCCAGCCCTTCGTGCGGGGCTCCTGGAAGTGTGCTTGGTGACATCTCCGCTCTAACATGGCTAAAGCTGCATATCCGCGTGTGAGTCTATCGGTGGCTGCCTGTCTCATGCTGAAGGGGCCAGGCAAGCTCGTGAATGTGACTCCGAGATAGACATAGGAAGTGACCACCTCAATCTGTCCACCACCAGCTCTGAATCCTGCACCATTCCTCACCATGGGGGAGGTGTGGAAGATCATGACCTTGGTCTTGCCAAGGTTAACTGTCAAGCCCCTCTGTGTACAAAACTCATCCAGGGCCTCAAGGTGGCGCTGTAATCCCTCGGGTGACTCTGAAATCAAGACAATGTCATCGGCATATAATAAAATGTGGACATGTGTACCTGCGAGGTCTGCACCCTCTCCTCCAGCTCGGAGAATGTAGTCCTCAATCTCGTCAATGTAGAGACCAAATAGAGTGGGAGAGAGTGGGCAGCCTTGCTTAACACCGATGGTGCTAGCAATGGCCTCAGACATACCTCCTGGACACCGTACCCTCCCAGTCACCTGCTCATAGAGAGAGAGAGAGAGAGAGAGAGAGAGAGAGAGAGAGAGAGAGAGAGAGAGAGAGAGAGAGAGAGAGAGAGAGAGAGAGAGAGAGAGAGAGAGAGAGAGAGAGAGAGAGAGAGAGAGAGAGAGAGAGAGAGAGAGAGAGAGAGAGAGAGAAAGAAAGACTTTTTAACGTCTATTAGAGGCCAAAATCGGCCTATGAGACAAAACATATACATCAGTATGATCCAATCCACTGTGATCCAAAACGAAAATAAAGTGTGAGTACTGCAAACGGGTATAAAAGGTGGGATAGTAGCTGGTATCAAGGGTGTGGAGTGCTATGGGTATGCACTCTATATGCTCAGTGGGTGAGATACAAATATGATATGCATAGGGAGGGGAGGCTCGATGGTATCACAACCCACTAAATGCCTGGAGTGGGTGTAGGATATAACGCATCGGTGGGTAAGGCATCATGGCGATCCTCAAAATGCTCTGAACGTCCAAATCGATAGGGGTGCACTGCTGACGTCTCTGTATCTTCATATCATGGCGTGCATGAATCGCCTGAATCTATCTCTGATGTGGACGGGCTCTCCGGACTAGGGGTCTCGGTCGTCGACACTGTCGTCTAAGCTCCTCTTCTTTGTGTAATGTGACACCCCGCATCGAGCTGGGTCCTCGAGTGGCTGTGGGTCTGAAAAAATCTGTAATATAAGTCTGAGAGGGGGGGGCAAGGTGTATCTCCATGTGCTGGAGGAGTGATGCACGGCAGTGCTGGAGCTCTACTAGGAAACGACCTAGAGGGCGCTGGTCCTCTGTCCCCAATAAAGCCCTGATCTCTCTGGGCCCCCTGAAGAGCTGTGGATAGCGGTCTCTGATGTCCTAATATGCCTGGCATCTACATGTGTAGAGCTCGTCGTCCTCCATCTCCTCTCTACATATTCTGCATAATCTCTCATCCCTCGGGGTATGTGTGGCTCGCCCAACCTCAATCTCGAGCTGGTGTGATGATACTCTGAGCTGCCCAATGGCCACTCTCTCAGCTGGTGCCATATATGTATCCATGTATGGTGGTCTCTGAATGAAACCATCCGCTGTCACAGTCAGGAAGTGCTCTCTGTAGTGTTGCCTCTTTGTGGGAAGAGGCTCCCGTGGTGCTATCCATGTCTCCCTGACGTGTATCTGTAGTAGGTCCTGACGGATGATCCTATTCCTCTCCGAACGAGAGAGGGTAATGTGGGGGGAAGAGAGGTCATACTGAAAAGGGTGGAGATCCGTAATGCTCATGCCATGGTCTGTTAACCATCGGTAAGTCTGTGCATACCATACTCTTTCATGTCCTGTCTCTTCCAAATGTCTAGAGCTCTCAAATGCAAGCCTGGTGAGTCGGCTGGTGGGGAGCTCTCTGACTCTCATAATAAAGGTCACCAACTGGAAGAGGGCCTCCACTAGCATCGGTGGTGTGCCAAGCTCAGCTCGTATAATGTCATGTGGAACGGAGGGCTTGCTCCGCAGCAAGCGTGAGATCATGGTGACCTGGGGACTCTCAATCCGCGTCCACATCGCCTCTGTGATCCAATCGGTAAGGGTGGGATAGTGAATGAGGTGATCAAATGTGTCGCCTCCGGAGGTCCGATAACATAGTCTACCACACTGGCCCCCTGTGGTGTCGTGGGTGGAATGCAGGTGAGACCGCGCGAGGTGGGCCAGCTCTCCATCCCATTATATATAACGAGACGGTGTGCTGCTCCCATCTGGAGTAAGTGTCGGCCATATAAGGTGGGTGTAGCGGTGTCGGCTGAAGCTCTGAGTGTAGGCATGTCCTCTATGGTACGAAGCATCTCAAGGTCGTCAAAGTCGTAGATATCACACTGGTGGCTCTGAGTGCGGGCATTGAAGTCTCCTACAAGGAAGACTTCACCCATCCTGGTATACTCCATAATCGTGTCACTGAGGCAGTCATATGGCAATGTGGTGTCTGGTCCCTCCCCTCCTGATAGCTGCTCAGGGGAATGTGTGAAGCGTGAACCAATGGGTGCAATATAGCATACGGCGAAGTACGCTGCTCTCTCCTCTGATAGCTGCAATCGTATCCACATGAAACGTGCCTCTGGGTCTCTGGCTACCACCTGTACCCTGTGCTGTAACGACTGTCTATAGAGCACGGCTACTCCTCCTGATCCCCGTGTGGTGTGGTGTCTCATCTGGCGGCGGTGAGCTGACTCCCACATATAGCCCTCAATCCTCGATAGGCTCCTCCCCGGGCTCTCGTGTGTCTCTGTCAAGAAGATAATGTCTCTGCCCTCCATCACCTCCTCGAGGCGCCCTGGATGTGTCCATAAAGATCCATTGCAGTTCCAGACTGCAATGTGCACCTCCTGGTGTGCTCTCTCATAGGCGGCGAATCCCTAGTCAATGGGCCGCCCATCAATGATGATCCGACCGTCTCTATAGAGGGCACGATGTCCCTCTCGTCTTGCCTGGAGGACACGTGGCATGCATGCCCGTCTGTGCTCTACCTGCATCCGTGTGAGGTCGTCATCCAAATAGATGGGGGTGCCCGGTGTAGTGCGTAGTACCGCCCGTCGTCTGAGAAAGTCTCTCCTCCCGGCCTCATCTGAGAATTGAAGGATAAGTGCTCTCCTCCGTGTGATGTCCCGTCCTGCTCTCCATACTCTGGTGAAAGGGAGAGGCTCATCCGCGCAGTATCCAAGGGGGGGAGGGAGGGAGGGGGGGAGGGGGGGAGGAGGGGATGGGGGGGGGGAGAGAGAGAGAGAGAGAGAGAGAGAGAGAGAGAGAGAGAGAGAGAGAGAGAGAGAGAGAGAGAGAGAGAGAGAGAGAGAGAGAGAGAGAGAGAGAGAGAGAGAGAGAGAGAGAGAGAGAGAGAGAGAGAGAGACAGAGAGAGAGAGAGAGAGAGAGAGAGAGAGAGAGAGAAAGAAAGACTTTTTAACGTCTATTAGAGGCCAAAATTGGCCTATGAGACAAAACATATACATCAGTATGATCCAATCCACTGTGATCCCAAAAGGAAAATAAAGTGTGAGTACCGCAAACGGGTATAAAAGGATTGGATAGTAACTGGCATCAAGGGTGTGGGGTGCTATGGGTATGCACTCTATATGCTCAATGGGTGAGATACAAATATGATATGCCTGGAGTGGGTGTAGGATATAACGCATCGGTGGGTAAGGCATCATGGCGATCCTCAAAATGCTCTGAACGTCCAAATCGATAGGGGTGCACTGTTGACGTCTCCGTATCTTCATATCATGGCGTGCATGAATCGCCTGAATCTCTCTCTGATGTGGACGGGCTCTCCGGACTAGGGGTCTCGGTCGTCGACGCTGTCGTCTAAGCTCCTCTGCTCTGTGTAATGTGACACCCCGCATGGAGCTGGGCCCTCGAGTGGCTTTGGGTCTGAAAAAATCTGTAATATAAGTCTGAGGGGGGGGGCGCAAGGTGTATCTCCATGTGCTGGAGGAGTGATGCACGGCGGTGCTGGAGCTCTACTAGGAAACGACCTAGAGGACCTAGAGGGCGCTGGTCCTCTGTCCCCAATAAAGCCCTGATCTCTCTGGGCCCCCTGAAGAGCTGTGGGTAGCGGTCTCTGATGTCCTCATATGCCTGGCATCTACATGTGTAGTGCTCCTCGTCCTCCACCTCCTCTCTACATATCCTGCATAATCTCTCATCCCTCGGGGTATGTGTGGCTCGCCCAACCTCAATCTCGAGCTGGTGTGATGATACTCTGAGCTGCCCAATGGCCACTCTCTCAGCTGGTGCCATATATGTATCCATGTATCGTGGTCTCTGAATGAAACCATCCGCTGTCACAGTCAGGAGGTGCTCTCTGTAGTGTTGCCTCTTTGTGGGAAGAGGCTCCCGTGGTGCTATCCATGTCTCCCTGACGTGTATCTGTAGTAGGTCCTGACGGATGATCCTATTCCTCTCCGAACGAGAGAGGGTAATGTGGGGGGAAGAGAGGTCATACTGAAAAGGGGGGGAGATCCGTAATGCTCATGCCATGGTCTGTTAACCATCGGTAAGTCTGTGCATACCATACTCTTTCATGCCCTGTCTCTTCCAAATGTCTAGAGCTCTCAAATGCAAGCCTGGTGAGTCGGCTAGTGGGGAGCTCTCTGACTCTCAGAATAAAGGTCACCATCTGGAAGAGGGCCTCCACTAGCATCGGTGGTGTGCCAAGCTCAGCTCGTATAATGTCATGTGGAACGTAGGGCTTGCTGCGCAGCAAGCGTGACATCATGGTGATCTGGGGCCTCTCAATCCGCGTCCACATCGCCTCTGTGATCCCTGGTGCCCATACTGTTGCTGCGTATATCAATGCGGGTGTCACTAGAGTGTCAAAGAGCCACCCCTTAGTCCGGGGCTCCTCAAAATGTGTCTGAAAGCAGCGTCTCTCCAATCCTTCAAGTGCCGCATAACCTCGCGTCAATCTATCTCTCGCGGCCTGTGCCATGGAGAATACCCCTGTGCTGCCCGAGAAGGTGATACCTAGGTAGACGTAGGAGTCCACTACCTCTATCTGTCCTCCAGCCGCTGTGAAAGAGGCGCGATGGCGTACTGTCCTGGAGGTATGGAAGATCATGACCTTGGTCTTGCCAAGGTGCACTGTGAGTCCTCTCTCCATGCAAAAGGTATCGAGCGCCTGTAAATGTGACTGCAACCCCTCCTGTGACTTTGAAAGAAGGACAATGTCATCATCATATAATTGGATGTGTACTGGCGTACCTCCGAGGTCTCCTCCTCGCCCTCTTCCTCGCTGTATATACTCCGTGATCTCGTCGATGTAGAGACCGAAGAGAGTGGGTGAGAGAGGGCAACCTTGTTTCACACCAATGGTGCTAACAAGGCTGTCGGATAGACCGCCGGGGCAGCGTACCCTGCCTGTGATTCGTGCATACAAAGCGTGGATGGCCCATAGCATGTCTGATGGAAGCTGTAACTCCTGGAGCCTGCGTAGTAGTCTCTCTCGAGGGACCATGTCGAAGGCTTTGCGGAAATCCACAAAGCAACAGTATAGTCTCTGCTTCCTCGCCTTCGCGCTCTCAATCAAGCAACGAAGCACGAAGATGTGGTCGATGGTGGAGAAAGTGCGGCGGAAGCCTTCCTGGCCGGGTGCTCTGATCCCCGCTGCCTCAGCGTGTGTAATGAGCTCTGCCTCTAGTACTACCCCATAGATCTTGGCCAAGATATGGCCTATCATAATAGTCCTGTAGTTCCCTGGGTCCATCATATCGCTGGACTTATGGATAGGCGTAATGGTATGCATAGTCCATGAGTCGGGTAATCCCTCAACCAAAGCACGGTTGAAGAGATGGGCGATCAAGTGGGAAACTACATCTGCTGCGTATATAAAGTGCTCTCCCTGTAGCCCCGTGTGGTCTGCTGAACGGCCATGCTGTAGCCTATGGATGGCCTGTCGTACCATGCCTGCCGTGAAGAGGGTGGATATCACAGGACGCGGTGTGGAAGGAGTCGGCAATGGTGGCTGTCCTGGGACGTCATATAACCTCTGGGCGTAGGTGTGCCAAGTCGAAAGATGTGCTATGGGTGTAGGTGGACGTGGCTCACGTAGTGCCCTCCATGCGGTGGCACAATCCCTACTCATGAGAAGGTCGATCAACTCTGCCTCCTGTCGCTCCTCGAAAGCTCGCCGCTTCCGGCGTGTGAGGGCTCGCATCTGTCGTCGTGCCTCCCTCTCTGTGATGGATCCCAAGATACTATGTGTTCTGAGATGTCTGTATAGTCGCCTACACTCCTCATCGTACCATCTATTTTGGGGTGTATGCCCCAGCCGTGTCGGATGTGCAGTGCTATGGGTGGTGTATGGGAAGCTGAGAGTAGCAGATGTATGGAGGATCGAGGAGAAGTGGGCGGTGAGGGTGTCCAAGGAGGCAGAGGGATCAAGGGAGTAGATGCGCTCTCGAACATGGGAGCTATAGATATGTGCTAGCTCATGTCTAAAGTGAATGGTGGTACGGGCTCGTGGCTGTATGGTGACGGGGTGGGGTATGCATGGTGAGCCGCGAATGGATAGGGCAAGATATGCGTGATCAGCTCCAATCGGTAAGGGTGGGATAGTGAATGAGGTGATGAGATGTGTCGCCTCCGGGGGTCCGATAACATAGTCTACCACACTGCCCCCCTGCGGTGTCGTGGGTGGAATGTAGGTGAGACCGCTGGAGGTGGGCCAGGTTCCCATCACATTATATATAACGAGACGGTGTGCTGCTCCCATCCGAAGTAGGTGTCGGCCGTATGAGGTGGGCGTGGTGGTGTCGGCTCAGGCTCTGAGTGTAGGCATGTCCTCTATGGTACGAAGCATCTCAGGGTCGTCAAAGTCGTAGATATCACACTGGTGGCTCTGAGTGCGGGCATTGAAGTCTCCTACAAGGAAGACTTCTCCCATCCCGGTATACTCCATAATCGTGTCACTGGGGCAATCATATGGCGATATGGTGTCTGGTCCCTCCCCCCCTATAGCTGCTCAGGGGAATGTGTGAAGCACGAACCAATGGGTGCAATATAGCATACGGCGAAGTACGCTGCTCTCTCCTCTGATAGCTGCAGGCGTATCCACATGAAACGTGCCTCTGGGTCTCTGGCTACCACCTGTATCCTGTGCTGTAGCGACTCTCTGTAGAGCACGGCTACTCTTGATCCTCGTGTGGTGTGCTGTCTCATCTGGCGGCGGTGAGCTGACTCCCACATATAGCCCTCAATCCTCGGTAGGCTCCTCCCCGGGCTCTCGTGTGTCTCTGTCAGGAAGATAATGTCTCTGCCCTCCATCACCTCCTCGAGGCGCCCTGGATGTGTCCATAAAGATCCATTGCAGTTCCAGACTGCAATGTGCACCTCCTGCTGTGCTGTCTCATAGGCCGCGAATCCCTAGTCAATGGGCCGTCCATCAATGATGACCCGACCGTCTCTGTAGAGGGCACGATGTCCCTCTCGTCTGGCCTGGAGGACACGTGGCATGCATGCCCGTCTGTGCTCTACCTGCATCCGTGTCAGGTCGTCATCCAAATAGATAGGGGTGCCCGGTGTAGTGCGTAGTATTGCCCGTCGTCTGAGGAAGTCTCTCCTCCCAGCCTCATCTGAGAACTGAAGGATAAGTGCTCTGCTCCGTGTGGTGTCCCGTCCTGCTCTCCAAGCTCTGGTGAAAGGGAGAGGCTCATCCACGCGGTATCCAAGTAATGTGCACAAGCGACGCCCATCCTGCTCTGGTGATCCGTCTGTCTCTGTGAGGCCGGAGACGCGAACATTGAGCGTGCGAGCATGTCGCATCCGCTCCTCTTCAATGGTGGTATGCACTATGTGGATCTCCTCATGGTGGTTGTTCTTCTTTGCCTCCTGTCGAAGGTTCTTTTTTTCTACCTCTACCCATCCATCTTTCCTAGTCTCAAGCTCGCTCTGCACCACCTCCATACACTCCTCCTTGATAGTCACCCGAATGTCCTCTAGCTGTGGAGCGATCTCCCCCTCCTCGTGCATGCTGTCCAGTTTCATTTTCATATCAGTAAGCTCAGTGTGCAACTCCTCCAGGTCCCGTGAGTGCTGCTTGCGGGTAGCAAGAAGCTCTTCCCGAAGGGATTCGTTTTCCTTCTCCAAGGTTGCCACCTTGGCTTCAAGGGCGACAACTCTGCGGGTAACCCTGTTCAGTGCAAAATCTCCTTCTTTCTTGTGTTTTCCTATCAACTCTCGGAGGGCATGCTCTAAGGTGGCCAGCTGTTCCTCCAGCTTGGGAGCCATGAGAGAGAGAGAGAGAGAGAGAGAGAGAGAGAGAGAGAGAGAGAGAGAGAGAGAGAGAGAGAGAGAGAGAGAGAGAGAGAGAGAGAGAGAGAGAGAGAGAGAGAGAGAGAGAGAGAGAGAGAGGGAGGGAGGGAGGGAGGGAGGGAGGGAGGGAGGGAGGGAGGGGAGGGGGAGGGGGAGGGGGGGAGAGAGAGAGAGAGAGAGAGAGAGAGAGAGAGAGAGAGAGAGAGAGAGAGAGAGAGAGAGAGAGAGAGAGAGAGAGAGAGAGAGAGAGAGAGAGAGAGAGAGAGAGAGAGAGAGAGAGAGAGAGAGAGAGAGAGAGAGAGAGAGAGAGAGGTGGTTGTGGATGTTTGCACAGCAGGCAGGAAGCCTGAAAATCAGCTTTGGGATACAATGGGATACAAGTGCCAAATCCTAAATCAGGGGTTCGAAACCCTAAAATCAGAGGCTTTACCTAAAATCAGTCCTTCACCTAAAAACAGAGAGAGAAACAAACTCATTTCTGAGAGAGGAAGGATGCATAACCCTAAAAACAGAGTTTGGAAACCCTAAAATTCAAGGTGTGCCTCCTTCAAAACACTAAAATCAGAGCTGTGCATATTCAGAACCCTAATATTCAGAGCTGCCCCTCTTCAGAACCTAAAAAGCAGAGCTGCTTCTCTTCCAATCCCTAAAAATCACAGCTGTGCTCCCTTCGAAACCCTAAGATTTAGGGGGGGGGGAGAGAGAGAGAGAGAGAGAGAGAGAGAGAGAGAGAGAGAGAGAGAGAGAGAGAGAGAGAGAGAGAGAGAGAGAGAGAGAGAGAGAGAGAGAGAGAGAGAGAGAGAGAGAGAGAGAGAGAGAGAGAGAGAGAGAGAGAGAGAGAGAGAGAGAGAGAGAGAGAGGGAGGGAGGGAGGGAGGGAGGGGGGGGAGGGGGAGGGAGGGAGGGAGGGAGGGGGGGGAGGGGGAGGGAGGGAGGGAGGGAGGGAGGGAGGGAGGGAGAGAGAGGGAGGGAGAGAGAGAGAGAGGGAGGGGGGGGGAGAGAGGGGGAGAGAGAGAGAGAGAGAGAGAGAGAGAGAGAGAGAGAGAGAGAGAGAGAGAGAGAGAGAGAGAGAGAGAGAGAGAGAGAGAGAGAGAGAGAGAGAAAGAAAGAAAGAAAGTCATATTAACGTCTTCTGGAGGCCAAACTTGGCCTATGAGACAAAAACCATGTACAAGTGTAGTAACCCTGTGTAGAAGATAAAATGAAATAAAAAGTATATCGCTACACAAAGCTATATAGGGCTAGAAAAGGCTGGGGAGACGTGGCTCTGACTCTGCAGATAGTGGCCACCTAATACATGGGGGGATCCAAAATGTGAGTAAAACGCCCAATCTACTGGTGATGGGTGGAGGTGGGTGTAGTATGTGGTACATCGGTGGTGGTCTGAGTGCCTCTTGAAGGAAGACAACCAAGGGGGTGGTGGTACGCCTATGCTCCATCATGTGGTCGTAGGCAATCCTGATGCGTGAGATATCCTCCTGATATAGTCGTGGTCGACGATATCCGCCCATGCGTGGTCGGCGCCGTGCTCTCTGTGCTGCTGCCTGGTGTAGCGTGAGCCCTATAGACGGACCTCTCTGATGTAGCTCAACTCGCTGAAAGAAATGCGTAATGGTCTGCTGGGTACTCACCCGTGGCTGATGTATGGGCTGTAGTGACCGCTCTCGCCTCTCGTATGCTGCTGTGAGAAAGAGTCCCAAGCGTCTCTGGTCTCCCATAGTCATGCATAGCTGGAATGACTCCTCGATCTGGAACTGTGCTCGTAAGTCTAAGTATGCTGGACATCTGATAACAAAATGCTCCTCACTCTCTACCTCTGTCTCGCATACTGGGCACCGCCTCTCCTCACGGTGGACTCCCCTGGATCGACCCCTCTCAATCTCGAGCTGATGTGATGAAACCCGGAGCTGCCCAATGACGACTCGAAGCTTGTGGGGTAGATATGTCTGCATGTATCTCGGAATCTCGATGAAGCCCTCGTCCGATATATGTAGAAAATGCTCACGGTAATAGAGCATTTTCGGTGGCAATGTATCCCTAGGGCTCAGCCATGTCCTCTGTATGTATGTATGCCATATCTCCTGACGAATGATCCTATTCCTCTCCCGATGAGAGAGGGAGTAGGTGGGTGCATGTGAGTCGTACTGTAGTGGTGGTAGCCTGTCTATGTCAAAGCCGTGGTGGGCCAGCGAGTCTCGTGTCTGCGCATACCATGAGGAGGTGTCGCCTGCTAATGCCATGTCCCGTGATGCCTGTAAAGCCGGATAAGCAATGCGCTCTGTATCCATGCTCTAGAGTCTGTGTAATAGGCATACTGTCTGGAATAGTGCCTCAACTAGCATCGGTGGTGCAGCAAGCTCTGCTCTAATGATATCATGTGGTACTGAAGGCTTGCTCCGGATAAGTCTGGAAATCATGAGGATCTGTGGCCTCTCTAATGCTGTCCATACTGATGTGGCTAATCCTGGTCCCCATATGGCTGCCCCATACATGAGCGCTGGTGTAACCAAAGTGTCGAAGAGCCACCCTTTTGTGCGGGGCTCCTGAAAATATGCCTGGTGGCACTGTCTCTCCATCAAGGCAAGTGCTGCATATCCACGTGTGATGCGGGCACGGGCTGCCTACTCTGAAACTCCGTTTCCGACCCGTCCGAACCGACCGTTTCCAACCGTGCTGGGTACTATGATGAAGATTTTACCATCCCGATAGAAAGCTTTCTTTCCCTCTCGTCGGGCCTTGATAACCTGTGGCATAAATGTCCGGCGGTGCTCTATCTGCATCCTCGTGAGATCCTCGTCCATATATAAAGCTCCTCTGGGTAGTCCACGCAGTACTGGTTGTCGTCGAAAGAAGGCATTATGTGTATCCTTAGAGCTCATATGGAGGATGAGTGCTCGTGGTCGGGACATGTCTCTACCAACCCTCCATGCCCTTGTGAAAGGCATGCTCTCGTATCCCAATCGGCAAATATGAGTGGCATCTGCCTCCGGTGACGTGCCTTCTGAGATGCCCTAGCTACTGGTGATGGGTGGAGGTGGGTGTAGTATGTGGTACATTGGTGGTGGTCTGAGTGCCTCCTGAAGGAAGACAACCCAGGGGGTGGTGGTACACGTGTGCTCCATCATGAAGTCGTAGGGTGTCCTGATGCGTCAGGTATCCTCCTGATATAGTCGTGGTCGACGATATCCAACCTTGCGTGGTCGGCATCGTGCTCTCTGTGCTGCTTCCTGGTGGAGCGTGAGCCCTATAGATGGACCTCTCTGATGTAGCTCAGCTCGCTGAAAGAACTAAGTAATGGTCTGTTGGGTACTCACCCGTGTCAGATGTGTGGGCTGTAGTGACTTCTCTCGCCTCTCGTATGCTGCTCTGAGGAAGCGTCCCAAGCGCTGCTGGTCTCCCATAGTCATGCACAACTGGAGGGACTCCTCTATCTGAAACTGTGCTCGTAGGTCTAGGTATGCCGGGCATCTGATATCAAAATGCTCCTCACTCTCTACCTATGTCTGGCATACTGGGCACCACCTCTCCTCACGGGGGACTCCCCAGGAACCGACCCCTCTCAATCTCGAGCTGATTTGATGAAACCCGGAGCTTCCCAATGACGACTCGAAGGTGCTGGAGTAGGTATGTCTGCATGTATCTCGGAATCTCGATGAAGCCCTCGTCCGATATATGTAGAAAATGCTGACGGTAATAGAGCATTTTCCGTGGCAATGTATCCCTAGGGCTCACCCATGTCCTCTGTATGTATGTCTGCAATATCTCCCGACGAATGACCCTATTCCTCTCTTGATGAGAGAGCGAGTAGGTGGGTGCATGTGAGGCGTACTGTAGTTGTGGTATCCTGTCTATGCCAAAACCATGGTGGGCGAGCCTCTCTCGTGTCTGGGAATACCATGAGGTGTCGCCTGCTAATGCCATATCATGTGATACTTGGAAAGCACGATAAGCAATGTATCCATGCTCCGAAGTCTCTGTAATAGGCATAGTGTCTAGAATAGTGCCTCAACTAGCGCCGGTGGTGCAGCGAGCTCTTCTCGCTGCACCAATGCTGTGGCCTCTCCAATGTGTGGTCTCTCCAATGCTGTCCACTCTGATGTAGCTAATCCCGGCCCCCATATGGCTGCCCCATACATGAGCGCTGGCATAACCAAAGTGTCGAAGAGCCACCCCTTTGTGCGGGGCTCCTGAAAATATGCTTGGTGGCACTGTCTCTCCATCAAAGCTAGTGCTGCGTACCCACGTGTGATGCGGTCATGGGCTGCCTGAGACATAGAGAAGACCCTTGATGTTGCTTTAAATGTCACTCCCAAGTTATAATCCGACCACCTTGATTGGTCTGCCTGCCGCTATGAACAAACTACGTCTGCGTACCTGTGCTGATGTATGAAAGATCATGACCTTGGTTTTACCAAGGTTCACAGATAACCCCATGTGTCTGCAAAAGTCATCCAGGCTGCTATAGACCTTTTGAAGACTCAGAAACTAGTACAATATCATCAGCATATAAAAGAATATGGACAGTGGACCTGCGTACCTCAATGCCATCACCGCCTTGCTGCTGTATGAAGTCCACTATCTCATCAATGTAGAGACCAAAGAGGGTGGGTGAGAGAGGGCACCCTTGCTTCACCCCGATAGTGCTAGGAAGTGGATTAGATAAGCCCCTTGTACATCTGTCTCTACTAGATACTCTCTCGTATAAGGCGTAGATCCCCCATATCATCTCCTCTGGAGCTCCGATATCTAGTAGCCGTCTCAAGAGTCGTTCCCTTGGGACAGTGTCAAATGCTTTGCGGAAGTCTACAAAGTAGCAATATAATCTTCTCTTCCTCACCTTTGCTTGGTCGATCAGACATCTCAGGGTGAAGATGTGATCAATGGTAGAGTAATCTCGTCTGAAACCTGCCTGTCTTAGAGCCATGATACCCTTCCTCTCAGCGAGAGTACTCAACTTTGTCTCTAGTACCACCCCATATAACTTGGCCAATATAGGGCCAATCATGACCGTCCGATATGTAGCTGGATCCATAGTATCATGTGACTTATGAATGGGCATTATGGTGTGCTTAGTCCATGAGTCAGGGAACCCTTCAACCAATGTACTGTTGAAGAGGTGGGCAATGAGCGGTGCGAGAGTCGTGCCTCCATAGATGAGGTGCTCTGCCTATAAACCGAAATGGTCATGGGCCCTTCCATGCTGCAGACGTGCAATAGCGTGTCCCACCATATTGGGTGTGAAGCAGTCAGAGGTAGTGGGACATGAGCTCTCCAGCCTGGGAATGGGGGGCTTGTTTGGGATCTCGTACAGGCTCCGTGCATAGCTATGCCAAGTGCTTGGGTCTCTTGGGTGTCTGTTGTCTCCTCTCTCTCAAATGTCGCCACGCCATTGCACTCTCTCGACTCATGAGCAAATGATAAATATCAGGAGAGAGAGAGAGAGAGAGAGAGAGAGAGAGAGAGAGAGAGAGAGAGAGAGAGAGAGAGAGAGAGAGAGAGAGAGAGAGAGAGAGAGAGAGAGAGAGAGAGAGAGAGAGAGAGAGAGAGAGAGAAAGAAAGTGTTTTTACGTCTATTAGGAGGCCGAACTCGGCCTATGAGACAAATCAATGTACATGGGTGTATCTTCTGTCTATCAGAGAAGATAAAAGTGCTGAAAAAGAAACTGGTAAAGCTGATACATATCTCCGTGAAATGCGTGTGGAGATACCCATGAAAGGGGGGGGGTGTAAGGAGTGTGATATCTATGGAAGTCTATATGCAAAGGGGTAGTACAACAAGCATGGGAATGCATCTGTGAGAGAGAGAGAGAGAGAGAGAGAGAGAGAGAGAGAGAGAGAGAGAGAGAGAGAGAGAGAGAGAGAGAGAGAGAGAGAGAGAGAGAGAGAGAGAGAGAGAGAGAGAGAGAGAGAGAGAGAGAGAGAGAGAGAGAGAGAGAGAGAGAGAGACTTTTTAGCCTCTATTAGAGGCCAAAATCGGTCTCTGAGACAAAACATATACATGAGTATGATCCACCAATCCACTGTGATCCCCAAAGGAAAATAAAGTGTGAGTACCGCAAACGAATATAAAAGGAGTGGATAGTAAGTGGCATCAAGGGTGTGGGGGTGCTATGGGCATGCACTCTATATGCTCAATGGGTGAGATACAAATATGATATTCATAGGGAGGGGAGGCTCCATGGTATCACAACCCACTAAATGCCTGTAGTGGGTGTAGGATATAATGCATCTGTGGGTAAGGCATCATGGCGATCCTCAAAATGCTCTGAACGTCCAAATCGATAGAGGTGCGCTGCTGACGTCTCCGTATCTCCATGTCACGGCGTGCGTGAATCGCCAAAATCTCTCTCTGATGTTGACGGGCTCTCGGACTGGGGATCTCGGTTGTCGACGCTGTCGTCTAAGCTCCTCTGCTCTGTGTAATGTGACACCCCGCATCAAGCTGGGTCCTTGAGTGGCTTTGGGTCTGAAAAAATCTGTAATATAAGTCTGAGGGGGGGGGGGGAGGCCAGGTGTATCTCCATCTGGTGCTGGAGGAGTGATGCACGGCGGTGCTCGAGCTCTACTAGGAAACGACCTAGAGGGCTCTCGTCCTCTGTCCCCAATAAAGCCGTGATCTCTCTGGGCCCCTGAAGAGCGGTGGGTAGCGGTGTCTGACGTCCTCAGATGTGTGGCATCTACATGTGTAGTGCTCCTCGTCCTCCAGCTCCTCTCTACATATCCTGCATAATCTCTCATCCCTCGGGATATGTGTGGCTCGCCCAACCTCAATCTCGATCTCGAGCTGGTGTGATGATACTCTGAGGTGCCCAATGGCCACTCTCTCAGCTAGTGCCATATATGTATCCATGTATCGTGGTCTCTGAGTGAAACCATCCGCTGTCACAGTCAGGAAGTCCTCTCTGTAGTGTTGCCTCTTTGTGGAAAGAGGCTCCCGTGGTGCTATGCATGTCTCCCTGACGTGTATCTGTAGTAGGTCCTGACGGATGATCCTATTCCTCTCCGAACGAGAGAGGGTAATGTGGGGCAAAGAGAGGTCATACTGAAAAGGGGGGAGATCCGTAATGCTCATGCCATGGTCTGCTAACCATTGGTAAATCTGTGCATACCATACTCTCTCATGCCCTGTCTCAAATGTCTAGAGCTCTCAAATGCAAGCTTGGTGAGTCTGCTGGTGGGGAGCTCTGTGACTCTCAGAATAAAGGTCACCAACTGGAAGAGGGCCTCCACTAGCATCGGTGGTGTGCCAAGCTCAGCTCCTATAATGTCATGTGGAATGGAGGGCTCGCTGTGCAGCAAGCGTGAGATCATGGTGACCTCGGGCCTGTCAATCCGCGCCCACATTGCCTCTGTGATCCCTGGTGCCCATAGTGCCGCTGCGTACATCAATGCGGGTGTCACTAGAGTGTCAAAGAGCCACCCCTTCGTCCGGGGCTCCTGAAAATGTGTCTGAAAGGAGCGTCTCTCCAATCCTGCAAGTGCGGCGTAGCCTTGCGTCAATCTATCTCTCGCGGCATGTGCCATGGAGAATACCCCTGTGCTGCCCGAGAAGGTGACACCTAGGTAGACGTAGGAGTCCACTTCCTCTATCTGTCCTCCAACCGCTCTGAAAGAGGCACGATGGCGTATTGTCTTGGAGGTATGGAAGATCATGACCTTGGTCTTGCCAAGGTTCACTCTGAGTCCTCTCTCCATGCAAAAGGTATCGAGCGCCTGTTAATGTGATTGCAACCCCTCCTGTGACTCTGAAAGGACAATGTCATCAGCATATAATAGGATGTGTACTGGCATACCTCCGAGGTCTCCTCCTCGCCCTCCTGCTCGCTGTATATACTCCGTGATCTCGTCGATGTAGAGACCAAAGAGAGTGGGTGAGAGAGGGCAACCTTGTTTCACACCAATGGTGCTAACAAGGTTGTCTGATAGACCGCCGGGGCAGCGTATCCTGCTTGTGACTCGTGCATACAAAGCGTGGATGGCCCATAGCATGTCTGATGGTAGCTATAACTCCTGGAGCCTCCGTAGTAGTCTCTCTCTGGGACCATGTCGAAGGCTTTGCGGAAATCCACAAAGCAACAGTATAGTCTCTGCTTCCTCGCCTTCGCGCTCTCAATCAAGCAACGAAGCACGAAGATGTGGTCGATGGGGGGGGGGGAGAGAGAGAGAGAGAGAGAGAGAGAGAGAGAGAGAGAGAGAGAGAGAGAGAGAGAGAGAGAGAGAGAGAGAGAGAGAGAGAGAGAGAGAGAGAGAGAGAGAGAGAGAGAGAGAGAGAGAGAGAGAGAGAGAGAGATTTTAACTTCTACTATAGACCAAAATCGGCCTATGAGACAAAACATATACATCAGTAGGATCCAATCCACTGTGATAAAATGTGGGTACAAAACATAGAGAGAGAGAGAGAGAGAGAGAGAGAGAGAGAGAGAGAGAGAGAGAGAGAGAGAGAGAGAGAGAGAGAGAGAGAGAGAGAGAGAGAGTTTTAACGTCTATTAGAGGCCAAAATCGGTCTATGAGACAAAACATATACATCAGTATGATCCAATCCACTGTGATCCCAAAAGGAAAATAAGGTGTGAGTACCGCAAACGGGTATAAAAGGAGTGGATAGTAACTGGCATCAAGGGTGTGGGGTGCTATGGGTATGTACTCTATATGCTCAATGGGTGAGATACAAACATGATATGCATAGGGAGGGGAGGCTCGATGGTATCACAACCCACTAAATGCCTGGAGTGGGTGTAGGATATAATGCATCGGTGGTTAAGGCATCATGGCGATCCTCAAAATGCTCTGAGCGTCCAAATCGATAGGGGTGCGCTGCTGACGTCTCCGTATCTCCATGTCATGGCATGCATGAATCGCCTGAATCTCTCTCTGATGTGGACGGGCTCTCCGGACTGGGGGTCTCGATCGTCGATGCTGTCGTCTAAGCTCCTCTGCTCTGTGTAATGTGACACCCCGCATTGAGCTGGGTCCTCTAGTGGTTGTGGGTCTGAGAAAATCTGTAATATAAGTCTGTGGGGGGGGGGGGGGGCCAGGTGTATCTCCATCTGCTGCTTGAGGAGTGATGTACGGCGGTGCTCGAGCTCTACTAGGAAACGACCTAGAGGGCGCTGGTCCTCTGTTCCCAATAAAGCCCTGATCTCTCTGGGCCCCCTGAAGAGCTGTGGGTAGCAGTCTCTGATGTCCGCATATGCCTGGCATCTACATGTGTAGTGCTCCTCGTCCTCCACCTCCTCTCTACATATACTGCATAATCTCTCATCCCTCGGGGTATGTGTGGCTCGCCCAACCTCAATGTCGAGCTGGTGTGATGATACTCTGAGCTGCCCAATGGCCACTCTCTCAGCTGGTGCCATATATGTATCCATGTATCGTGGTCTGTGAATGAAACCATCCGCTGTCACAGTCATGAAGTGCTCTCTGTAGTGTTGCCTCTTTGTGCGAAGAGGCGCCCGTGGTGCTATCGCAATCTTCTTCTTTCTTGTGTTTTCCTATCAATTCTCGGAGGGCATGCTCTAAGGTGGCCAGCTGTTCCTCCAGCTTGGGAGCCATGGAGAGAGAGAGAGAGAGAGAGAGAGAGAGAGAGAGAGAGAGAGAGAGAGAGAGAGAGAGAGAGAGAGAGTATAAGGGCTGAGGTTAGGTGGAGGGTTTGGGGTTAGGTTTTAGGATTTCAGGTTAGGATAAGGGTTAATATTTGGGTTTTCGGTTTAAGATTAGGGTTAGGATGGAAGATAAAACGGGTATATTAGGGACAATCATGGTTAGGGTGTGGGGTTGGATTTTGGGCTAGGGTTTCGAGACCTGATGAAAATTGTTGTGCAATCCCATCAGACCATCTGTAGGAAGTGGCTAGCGTTCGGGCAGCAGGGACCTTAAGCGGGCATCGTGAACCCTAAATCGGTAGGGTAGACAGAGAGTCGCGAGCTCGGGCAGCAGAAACCCTAAATACGCAGATGACCTCGGGCAGCAGTGACGCAGGGCAGGTGACGGGAGGCGCTGACGCTGGTCCCGAATGCACGCACAGAGGCAGAGGGAGGCGAGTTTTCACGCAGATCTCCTTTGACCTCGGACAGGCGACAGGGTTGCACTCAAGACGACGGTGGGGAGAGAGCGTCTCGGACCAGCGGCGGGGCTGTGAGAGAGAGAGAGAGAGAGAGAGAGAGAGAGAGAGAGAGAGAGAGAGAGAGAGAGAGAAAAGAATCTCTCCCGTCGGAGGTGAGCAGGTATTGAACTCAAGATCTCTGCGTAAAGAGGCAAGTATTCTATCCATTATGCTAGAGAGAGAGAGAGAGAGAGAGAGAGAGAGAGAGAGAGAGAGATTTCCTATTAAGTTCCCCATTTGATGTTTTTAGGAGCTCGGAGGTTGGACAGGGAGTCGGATTAAGTTTTATTTCTCTGTGGGATCAATTCTCTGCCTGCTTTCAGGGGCTTGCATATACCTCCTAAATATAGAAACACGAAATTTCATTTTCCCACTGTCAGCAATTCTCGGGATTGCAAATGCTTTAATGACTGTAAGTCGTGTGCCACAATGCTGGAATTTCTATTTTCTTTGTTAAATCCATTGTGCAAATTGGGCATCCCAAAGGTGTAATAATCTCCTTTGAAGTCAGATTTTATGAGTCCATATGAACTTCATTTTTAAAGCTGCAATTCAGACACTTCATCGGCAGGCTTGTGTGTGGTTTTGCTCTTTTTCAGGTGACAGCTGTAAGCATGGAAGGCATCCTGGTGGGACTAAATCTTAGTGGATGTGCCTTTGTTTATGCTTCTTTGAGCTTGTTTGACAAATGTTTTTGTGGTATTGCACTCTATTGCATTGAGGCTCTAAATAGTAAGTATAAAACCTGACTATTTATCCAAGATATTGATAAAATTATTAATCGTATTTCAAGCAATTGTGGCTGTTGATACTTTGCTCTAAATGATCATTGTTTTCCAATTCGACTCTGATAACAATATTCCACTTTATGCCTTTTGAGAATTTTTCATATTGTAATTCTCGTACACATGGATCTTTGTCAAAAAATGATGTACAAGAGCTTGCATATTAGATGTATGTTATTTGTGTATGTATGTATATATTAATGTGTTTATGTATGTACATATGCTTGTATGTGTGGATGTATTCCTTTGATTCAGAGTGATTTATATATAAATTTGATGACTAGTGGTTTAATCCATCAAGTCCATATGGCAATAACATACTCCATTACATATTCATGTCTCTTAATGGAGAGTCTTTGTGAGTGCATTTAAAACTTATTTCCATATGCAGAAACATAGTTCTATGCATGAAGTATGATTGTCTACGGTGGAAATAGGCTGGAAATCTATGCTTTCATTATTTTGAGAATGTAGGTATAATGAGGACTGATGGTATGAGACAGGTGATTTTCGCTGCTCAGTTTCTAAGGAGCTTTAAACCCAAGATCACCTTTGGTATGCATGATCAGTGTTACATTCATGCTCTTTGGATTATGGACGAATATAGATTTGATTTGTTTGTTTCTCTTGTAGCTAACAGTTTATCCCAAGGATTCACTTCTTAACCTCACGAGCAACTTTTTCTTTCCCCCATAAAAGAGATCCTTTCATTAGTTAGTAAAAATTGCCCATAGGACTACAATCCATGAAGCGATTACAAAGGGGGGAAACGCACCCCATAGATCCATTTGAGGAACTACAATAAATCTATCTCCTAAGGGAGGAATTGTTTATTGTTTTTTCTTTTTTTTGGGGGGGGCGGAGCCAAGCAAGTGGCTGGTAGCTCGAGAGGAACGTATCACCCTGAGCAGTAAAGAAGGGGCTTTTCTTCCAAAGCTGAAGAAAGGCAAGCCGCCTCCTACACGTGCCATCAGAGTCACCCTGAAGATGGTCCAGTTGCCCTTGCAAAGTATGAATCAGCTCCAGCCAAAAGTCCAGAATAGTCTCTGTCAGGGGAATCGTGCGTCGCTCGAAGATATGTCGAGATTGAGCTCTCCAAATAAACCACATGGTAAGGCTGCTCATCAGCTTCTAGTAGGGGTCGTCCACACCACTCCACGGAGGAATGTGGAGATCCTGAGTGGTGCCAACCCTCCCATCTTGTACCAAAAGAACCCTACTGCCTGCCTCATGCTCATAGCTGAGGGAAGGGCTAGTAAGTGAGCCCCATGCACCTGCACCCCAAGTGATGGACTAAGGGTCCTCCCTCTAGGTAAGGAGCTGCAAAACCTGCCGCCGAATCTGCTGTGCCAATTGATAGTCCCAAAAGCAATGCCGCTGGGACTCCGAGTGAAAGCCATAACCCATGCAGTTCGGAGCCCGTCCTCCATAGCTTAGCCAGGTGCCAATAGTAATGCTCCTATGGGCCACCAACCACTAAAAGAGGATAATCGGACGAGACTAATGAGCACCCCGAATCTGATGCTAGAAGGACAAGAACTCCTCCGTGAACCCACCATGCCACCAAGACGCAACCACATCCAGAGTGGTCTGGCGGTGAGTCTGAATGATCCGCCGCCCAAACCGAGCAGAGTACTGAAAGAACGAAATAGTGGGTGTCTCCAGAGGGGAGAAATGATCATTCCACTGCCACTCATTGAGATCCCAATGAAGGCGAGATAATGGTCGAGCTTCCACGCCTAGAGATGCAAACCAGAGAGGGCCCGAATGTCCTTCGAGTTTGGATCAATGTGCCAGTTGGTGCCATGAGTGCCAACCACCCGAATCCATCGTTAGGTACACTGTCATGATCTCTGACTCGAGTGAGGAACTAATCAAATGTCCCTTCTCACCAATCTCAAAGAAGATGATCCCATCCGAAGTAATGCCCTGTGCAGCAATCAAGATCGTCGTATGAGCAATCAGGACCTTCGTATGAGTGAACCCAACGAAGCCACATGATGCGACAGAACAACGTGAATGCCCCAGACTCTTTGGATAGCAGCCTCAGCATCCCCGATCATCTCGGGTGCACCGCGCATCCTTATACATATGTCCTGCTGCTGCTCTTCCGTGAGGCCCCTAAAGCTGATCTAGTTGGCCATGCTGCACCGAGGACCTCTGGAAAACACCCCTAGGAAACATGAGGGAGAGAGCCAACCGTGAACCCCCTTTTCATGTGGATGAGGGGATTCCAAGTAATAGACTGATAGAGCTTCTCATCTATATAGGAGGGCGGCCGCTGAAGAGGAGCATACTAGAACTGCTACCAAGGCTGGATAATATTGCAAACAAAACAGTCCTCACTCTGCCACGAGAAGCCCATACGTCTCATATCCGCAAAAATCCATATGATCTCGGATGACCAAGGCCCACTAGTAGCGGGAGCGAACATGCCCAACCGTTGACGAAGAAAATCCTTCCAAGGCTCATGGCCAAGAAACAACCCATGAACAACAAACTTGCCTAGGAGTAGGGCTCTACTTTGACAAGTAGGATTAATGATCCCAAGGCCACCGTGCCTCAGAGGAAGGGTGATGATTGGCTAGGCAACTTTAGCCTGAGTAGGGCTGCTATCTCTACCAAACTATAAAAAGTTCCTTATTAGCCACTGAATCTGGCTAATACAAGAGCTCGAAAAGATCAAACAAGAGGTGAGGTACCACATCCTAGCAAGGAGAACCTAGTTCACCACCACAACCCTCCCAACCAAGGACAAACGGGATGTGCTCCATGATCCAAGAAGAGCATCCGAGGGAACCCAAAATCCATAAGACTTGCACAAGTTGATCTTAGCATCGGAAATCACAAAATCTCTCCAAAGCACTGAGCGCGAAATGTTGAACCTCTCCCCCCGACCTCTGGCCACTTGAACCTAACTATGGGCCGAACGGTATAAGGTGGAAACCCCCCTGATCCCGCTTTCAGGGAAGCCCATACACAACATACTGTCCTCGAGAAAAGCCCTTTCAACCCGATCATAGGCTTTTTCAAAATCAAACAGAAGCACTGCAAGAGGCTCACCCCCAATCCGAGCAAGGGAGACAACCTCCCAAAAGGTGAAGATATTGTCAAGGATATTGGGATCCGTGACAAAACGTGTGTGTGTCGGATGAATCAAGGACTCAAGCAACGGCTATAATCTCAAACTCAAAGCCTTCGCAAGGATTTTGTAGGCCGAGTTTAGAAGCTTGCAAACTGACATTCTTAGGTTGTTTAGTAGTGGAGGAGCATGTTGACTCATGCAGGGACACTACATAGACTATAGAGTACAACTAGTGTCATGCTCCAATCCATATAAA
>CM035424.1:116820364-116822864 GCA_020310875.1 Ceratopteris richardii
ACAAAGGGACAGGAGGGGCAGATAGAATAAAAGCACATTTAGCACGTTTTGGAGGTATAGGAGTTGGTCCTTGCTCTAAACCAATGCCAGAGAAGATGAAAGAAGAGCTTTTGGAATGGGTTGCAGCACGGGAAATGAGAAGAGGGGTTAGAGCATCAACAGAAACACATAGTAGTGCACAGAGCTCTATTCCTCCATGACATTCATCCCATGCATCTCAAGGGGAGTTTCCTTCAGCCCCTCTTGTTGAGGACTTGGAGACAGAGGAGGTAGCACATGCATCAGAGCAGCAGCAAAAGAGACCACGGGAGAGTCAGAGCATTGCTACAGGTCGTGGAAGCCTACATGCATCATCCATACGGGCTAGTTTGCAAAAGCAAGGGAAGCAGGAGGCCACCCAAGGTATTATGAGGCTCTTCATTAAATGTGGTTTAAGTTTTAATGTGGTGCGCACTCCCGCATGGAAAGAGGCCATGAAAATGGTGAGTAGGCTTGGGGTTGAGTGGGAAGGGCCTTCTTATGAAGAGCTAAGAGGAAGTGAGCTGAGAAGAACAAAAGAAATTGTGCAAAAGCAATTGGAGCCTATGGCGGAGACCTAGAAGAAATATGGCTGCACTTTGATGTGTGATGGATGGACAGACATTAGGAAAAGAAATGTATATAATATACTTGTTCATTGTTGCAAAGGTACCATGTTCCTACGTGCCATTGATGCATCTACTCCAAGCCTATCCATCACAGGGGAGTACATTTTTGGACATATCAGACAGGCAGTCTTGGAGATTGGAGTGCAGAATGTTGTCCAAGTCATAACGGACAACGGAAGTAATTGTGTTTCCATGGGGCGAATGTTAGAGAAGGAGTTCCCATCCATTGTATGGACTCCATGTGCAGCTCATAGCATAGACTTATTGATTGAGGATGTTGGGAAGGTCCCTTGGATACATGAGATTTTTTCCACATGTCAGAGAGTGGTCACCTTGTTCACGAAGAGGCCAAAGTTGCTTTCCATTTTCAGATCATACAGTGATTTGGAGCTTCTTAGGCCAACAAAGACCAGATTTGCTTATATGTGCATTGTGATGGAGAGATTGCTTCGAGTGAGGCAATCACTTATGCAGACAGTTGTTTCTCAGGAGTGGCTTGCATGGAGTGGCCATACATGCAGTAAAGCAGAGTCAGTACGCATTACATGTTTGAGTGACAGTTTTTGGAGAGAGGTAGAGGCTTTGGTGGGAGTGATGCAGCCTCTATACTCCATGCTACGCATTGTTGACATGGAGGGGAGTACTATAGGCCTCGTTTACGAGTATATGGACCGTGTTGGGGAGTCCCTTGGTCGATGCACTTCTATTTCTTCAGACAGGTATGCCATATGCATTTTGATAATGTTACATTCAAATTTTATTATTCTTATTTATATTACCAATCATCAATGACATGTCACCTGCATTCACATTGATTCTTGATTCTTGACTCTTGGATAAATAGGCTTGATGAGATTAGATCTATATGGAGGGATCGATGGGGTTGGTTCCATCGACCGATTCATGGTATGGCTCACATTCTACACCCATTATGGAGAACTGAGAGGCAGATGTTGGATCATGAGCTTGACAGTGCATGGACTTCATACATAGGTAGATTATATCCTGATGATATTGATATGCGCTTGACACTTGAGGATCAGCTCCTACTATTCCGCAACTATGGGGGTAGTTTTGGGAAAGATACCGCCATGCTCCGGTCTAGTCAGTTGTCACCTGTGTCTTGGTGGGAGAAATATGGCCTATCTGCACCTGAGTTGGTAAGTAGTAAGTACAAACTTCTAAGTTTCATTTAAATTTTAATTCATAATTTTGAACTCATAATTCAAGCAAATAATGCATACTTTTTATGGAACATGCAGAGATCAGTTGCCATCCGCGTTCTTTCACAGGACTGTAGTGCTAGTCCATGTGAAAGAAATTGGAGCACTTGGGCCCTCTTCCACACAAAGAAGAGGAATCGCTTATCTACTGCACAGTTGGAGCGGCTAGTATATTGCCACTGCAACTTGCGCCTTTTGGAGAGCGGAGGTCATACAGCAGATGTGCGACAGGTCAACATTGACCACATTGACATAGAGAAGGTCCATGAGATGCCTACTATACCTTCAGAGGAGTTGGACCTTTACAGCATGTTATATCAGGAGTTGACCGAGCCACAGCTTCAGACTCGCTCCCAGAGACGTACTCGATCACGAGCCGTAGCATTTGCAGGGGCCTCTACTAGTTCCGCTCCACATGGTAGAGAGGATGAGGATGAGGATGAGGATGAGGATGAGCCTGATGAGGATGAGTTTTCATCAGATACTGAGTCAGATTCTGATGATTGACTCTTGGACTGACTTATATTTGTATATTTATTTGGACATGTCACATGAGTCATGACTCATGACTGATGAGTCATTGATCAGTCATCAGTGGTTATGGACATTGGATATGTATTTATGACATCA
>CM035424.1:116827864-116830364 GCA_020310875.1 Ceratopteris richardii
GCTTGCTGCGCAGCAAGCGTGATATCATGGTGATCTGGGGCCTCTCAATCTGCGTCCACATCGCCTCTGTGATCCCTGGTGCCCATACTGCTGCTGCGTACATCAATGCGGGTGTCACTAGAGTGTCAAAGAGCTACCCCTTAGTTCGGGGCTCCTGAAAATGTGTCTGAAAGCAGCGTCTCTCCAATCCTGCAAGTGCCGCATAACCTCGCGTCAATCTATCTCTCGCAGCCTGTGCCATGGAGAATACCCCTGTGCTGCCCGAGAAGGTGATACCTAGGTAGACGTAGGAGTCCACTACCTCTATCTGTCCTCCAGCTGCTGTGAAAGAGGCGCGATGGCGTATTGTCCTGGAGGTATGGAAGATCATGACCTTGGTCTTGCCAAGGTTCACTGTGAGTCCTCTCTCCATGCAAAAGGTATCGAGCGCCTGTAAATGTGACTGCAACCCCTCCTTTGACTCTGAGAGAAGGACAATGTCATCAGCATATAATAGGATATGTACTGGCGTACCTCCAATGTCTCCTCCTCTCCCTCCTGCTCGCTGTATATACTCCGTGATCTCGTCGATGTAGAGACCGAAGAGAGTGGGTGAGAGGGGGCAACCTTGTTTCACACCAATGGTGCTAACAAGGCTGTCTGATAGACCACCGGGGTAGCGTACCCTGCCTGTGACTCGTGCATTCAAAGCGTGGATGGCCCATAGCATGTCTGATGGAAGCTGTAACTCCTGGAGCCTCCGTAGTAGTCTCTCTCGAGGGACCATGTCGAAGGCTTTGCGGAAATCCACAAAGCAACAGTATAGTCTCTGCTTCCTCGCCTTCGCGCTCTCAATCAAGCAACGAAGCACGAAGATGTGGTCGATGGTGGAGAAAGTGCGGCAGAAGCCTGCCTGGCCGGGTGCTCTGATCCCCGCTGCCTCAGCGTGTGTACTGAGCTCTGCCTCTAGTACTGCCCCATAGATCTTGGTCAGGATATGGCCTATCATAATAGTCCTGTAGTTCCCTGGGTCCATCATATCGCCGGACTTATGGATAGGGGTAATGGTATGCATAGTCCATGAGTCGGGTAATCCCTCAACCAAAGCACGGTTGAAGAGATGGGCGATCAAGTGGGAAACTACATCTGCTGCGTATATAAAGTGCTCTCCCTATAGCCCCGTGTGGTCTGCTGAACGGCCATGCTGTAGCCTATGGATGGCCTGTCGTACCATGCCTCCTGTGAAGAGGGTGGATATCACCGGACGCGGTGTGGAAGGAATCGGTAATGGTGGCTGTCCTGGGACGTCATATAACCTCTGGGCGTAGGTGTCCCAAGTCGAAGGATCTGCTATGGGTGTAGGTGGACGTGGCTCACATAGTGCCCTCCACGCGGTGGCACAATCCTTACTCATGAGAAGGTCGATCAACTCTGCCTCCTGTCGCTCCTCGAAAGCTCGCCGCTTCCTGCGTGTGAGGGCTCGCATATGTCGTCGTGCCTCCCTCTCTGTGATGGATCCCAAGAGACTCTGTGCTCTGAGATGTCGGTATAGTCTCCTACACTCCTCATCGTACCATGTATTCTGGGGTGTATGTCCCAGCCGTGTCGGATGTGCAGTGCTGTGGGTGGTGTATGGGAAGCTGAGAGTAGCAGATGTATGGAGGATCGAGGAGAAGTGGGCGGTGAGGGTGTCCAAGGAGGCAGAGGGATCAAGAGAGTAGATGCGCTCTCGAACATGGGAGCTATAGATATGTGCTAGCTCATGTCTAAAGTGAATGGTGGTACGGGCTCGTGGCTGTGTGGTGACGAGGTGGGGTATGCATGGTGAGCCACGAATGGATAGGGCAAGATATGCGTGATCAGCTCCAATCGGTAAGGGTGGGATAGTGAATGAGGTGATCAGATGTGTCGCCTCCGGGGGTCCGATAACATAGTCTACCACACTGCTCCCCTGTGGTGTCGTGGGTGGAATGCAGGTGAGACCGCGCGAGGTGGGCCAGCTCCCCATCCCATTATATATAACGAGACGGTGTGCTGCTCCCATCTGGAGTAAGTGTCGGCCATATAAGGTGGGTGTGGCAGTGTCGGCTGAGGCTCTGAGTGTAGGCATGTCCTCTATGGTACGAAGCATCTCAGGGTCGTCAAAGTCGTAGGTATCACACTGGTGGCTCTGAGTGCGGGCATTGAAGTCTCCTACAAGGAAGACTTCACCCATCCCGGTATACTCCATAATCGTGTCACTGAGGCAGTCATATGGCGATGTGGTGTCTGGTCCCTCCCCTCCTGATAGTTGCTCAGGGGAATGTGTGAAGCGTGAACCAATGGGTGCAATATAGCATACTGCGAAGTACGCTGCTCTCTCGTCTGATAGCTGCAAGCGTATCCACATGAAACGTGCCTCTTGGTCTCTGGCTACCACCTGTACCGTGTGCTATAACGACTGTCTATAGAGCACGGCTACTCCTCCTGATCCTCGTGTGGTGTGCTGTCTCATCTGGCGGCGGTGAGCTGACTCCCACAT
>CM035424.1:116835364-116837864 GCA_020310875.1 Ceratopteris richardii
GGTGCGCTGCTGACGTCTTCGTATCTCCATGTCATGGCATGCGTGAATCACCTGAATCTCTCTCTGGTTTGGACGGGCTCTTCGGAGTGGGGGTCTTGGTCGTCGACGCTGTCGTCTAAGCTCCTCTGCTCTGTGTAATGTGACACTGCCCATCGAGCTCGGTCCTCGAGCGGCCGTGGGTCTGAAAAAATCTGTAATATAAGTTTGGGGGGGGGGGGGAGGTGTATCTCCATCTGTTTCTGGAGAAGTGATGCACGGCGGTGCTGGAGCTCTACTAGGAAACGACCTAGAGGGCGCTGGTCCTCTGTCCCCAATAAAGCCCTGATGTATCTTTGCCCCTTGAAGAGATGTGGGTAGCCGTCTCTGATGTCCTCATATGCCTGGCATCTATATGTGTAGTTCTCCTCTCCCTCCACCTCCTCTCGGCATATCGTGCATAATCTCTTGTCCCTCGGGGTATGTGTCGCTCGCCCAACCTCAATCTCGAGCTGGTGTGATGATACTCTGAGCTGCCCAATGGCCACTCTCTCAGGTGCCATGTATGTATCCATGTTTTGTGGTCTCTGGATGAAACCATCCACTGTCACACTTACTAAGTGCTCTCTGTAGTGTTGCCTCTTTGTGGGAAGAGGCTCCCGTGGTGCTATCCATGTCTCCCTGACGTGTATCTGTAGTAGGTCGTGACGGATGATCCTAGTCCTCTCCGAATGAGAGAGGGTAATGTGGGGGGAAGAGAGGTCATACAGAAAAGGGGGGAGAAGCCATGGTCTGCTAACCATCGGTAGGTCTGTGCATACCATACTCTCTCATGCCTTGTCTCTGCCAAATGTCTAGAGTTCTCAAATGCAAGCCTGGTGAGTCGGCTGGTGGGGAGCTCTCTGACTCTCAAAATAAAGGTCACCAACTGGAAGAGGGCCTCCACTAGCATCGGTGGTGTGCGAAGCTCAGCTCGTATAATGTCATGTAGAATGAAGGGCTTGCTGCGCAGCAATCGTGAGATCATGGCATAGTTACCTGGTATGGGGACGGGCTTCGGGACGGGGACGGGTCCCGGGACGGGGTCGGCTCATAAGAGGGGTCTCGGAACGGGGCCCGGGACGAGAATGGGGGTGGGAGGAGGGGGCTCAGTGTGAAACTCAAAGAGGAGGAGAAGGGGGGACATTAAATAGTAGAGAGAATAATCATTAAAAATATAAAATGGACATCATAGAGTATGGTGTTTCACATGCTACATTCATTTGAGTTTTTAAGCTTTTAAATCTATGATTTTTGAACTTACATGAAGGATTAACTCTAGATTATTGATAGTCAAGAATCAAAATTCAGTTAGTATGACTCATGGTATATAATATATGTCACATTCTATCTAAATCTTCTCATTTTTTGGCAAATATAAATAAAAAAAATTAGGTTTTTGGGATGGGCCGTCCCACCAGGCCGTCCCTGACATGGGACGGGGCGTCCCGGACAATCCGGGACGCGTCCCCTGTCTGGGACGCTTGGCCGGGACGGGTCCCGTCCCCGACCCATGTTTTTGTGTATGGGACGGTCGGGATGCACGTCCCTGGCCATTTTTGCCCTCGCCCCCCCGTCCCCTGTCACTATGGATCATCGTGACTTGGGGCCTCTCAATCCGCGTCCACATTGCCTACGTGGTCCACATTGCCTACGTGATCCCTGGTGCCCATACTGTTGCCGCATACATCAATGCGGGTGTCACGAGAGTGTCAAAGAGCCACCCCTTAGTCCGGGGCTTCTGAAAATATGTCTGAAAGCAGCATCTCTCCAATCTTGCTAGTTCTGCATAGCCTCGCGTCAATCTATCTCTCGCTGCCTGTGCCATGGAGAATACCCCTCTGCTACCTGAGAAGGTGACACCTAGTAGACGTAGGAGTCCACTACCTCTATCTGTCCTCCGGCCGCAGTGAAAGAGGCGCGATGGCGTATTGCCCTGGAGGTATGGAAGATCATGACCTTGGTCTTGCCAAGGTTCATTATGAGTCCTCTCTTCATGCAGAAGGTATCGAGCGCTTGTAAATGTGACTACAACCCCTCCTGTGACTTTGAAAGCAAGACAATGTCATCAGCATATAATAGGATGTGTACTGGCATACCTCCGAGGTCTCCTCTTAGCCCTCCTGCTCGCTGTATATACTCTGTGACCTCGTCGATGTAGAGTGGGTGAGAGAGGGCAACCTTGTTTCACACTAATGGTGCTAACAAGGCTGTCTGATAGGCTGCCGGGGCAACGTACCCTGCCTGTGACTCGTGCATACAAAGCATGGTTGGCCCATAGCATGTCTGATGGTAGCTGCAACTCTTGGAGCCTCCGTAATAGTCTCTCTCAAGGGACCATGTCGATGGCTTTGCGGAAATCCACAAAGCAACAGTATAGTAGTCTCTGCTTCCTCGCCTTCACGCTCTCAATCAAGCAACGAAGCACGAAGATGTGGTCGATGGTGGAGAAAGTGCGGCGGAAGCCTGCCTGGCTGGGTGCTCT
>CM035424.1:116845364-116847864 GCA_020310875.1 Ceratopteris richardii
CATCAATCATCTTGAAAGTCAATTCTCACATCCTATTGTTCATACATCAATCATCATCTAAATGAAAATACAAATAATAAACCACACGAGACTCATGAGATGTCCGAATTTCAAATAAATATATGTGTCAAATATGTTATACTTATGTGTCCCTTGAGTAGGTCTAAATGTGAATGGTTTCCCTATACATGGGCACTTTTTACTGGAGTGCTAGTTAGAGGTTTTTCTGCATGCAACCACACATACATGATGTAATTATATGTGGTGGTACTTTGTATGTAGGGATTCACTTATAGCTCTCACTTCATTCATTCTCATAATGCTTATTATCTATTGATAGAGAGCTCTTTCAGGCATCGTGTATCTGTGTGCTTCGATCTTTTTTCACCCCCTCTCAACTCGTATGTGTGCCTCTATTTGTCCTTCGTCACTCACTCTCACACCCAACAATGTTATCAGAGCAAGTTCAGCTCCTTTGTATCCTGTTGTTTTTTTCGCAGTATCATTGCATACACTTTTAAAAGTGCAAATCAGTGTTGGAGCATAGAAATACGAAGTTTAGCTTGAGAGATCATTTCCACCAGGTGCCCTAGCACTAGGGTTTTTTCCCCCCTTTCGAGGTCATTCGTGGGGTTGGATTTGCCATGAGAGTTACAGTTTGTGAGCTACATTTAAACTTTATTGAAGTTTATATGTTCTTACTTTTGAGTTCTTTGGTGCAATTGAAAGCAATAGTAACTTGTTTGGCATGCTTCAAGTTGAGGATAAGTTTGATGGGATCAACGATCCAATGCGATCTTACATGTTGAAGCATATTCTATGGAACATAGTGACAAATATCTTGACGGTTGTTCTACTACGCAACATGTTGTCATTGATTCAAGATATTCTTCACGTAGAGTGACCATGTCTTCTCCACGTACACGAGCAACTTAGATGGGATGGAAAGGATGCTCAAGCTAATGCATTGATTGCTCTTTATATGAAGCAACATATTGTTCCACACATCCGATCATGCACTACTTCAAGTCAAGTTTGGGATACACTTTTCTCTTTGTATGCATTGCATAATGAGGCACGTGTTGCTTACTTGAAAAGACAACTTGAAGATGTATGTATGACTGAAAATGAGTTAGTGGATGTATATGTTACACGCATCAAGGATTTGGAAAGAGCAATTGGTAAACATTGATGAGATCGTTTCGGATGCATCACTCATTTCTACACTACTCAAAGGATTGTTGGAATGCTTTTAAAGCTTGCTACTACACTTCGTTTGGTTGCAAAAAGAAATCCAAACATGTGTACTTTTTTGCAAGAAGGGCAATCAAGAGTGAATAGAAGTGGTATGCTTGAGGAAATGAAAGTGCTTGCTATTACACAAAAGGAAAAAAGCAAGTACAATTCATCTTTGGATTCATCAAAACCAAAGCCTCACTCTTTCACTTGCTCCTCTCTTGATGGTGATATGCAAAAGAAGAGATGCAAATATTGTCGAAAGACTCGTCATACCATTGATGAATGTGGAAAGCTTGCTAAGTGTAATGAAAGAAGAAAAGATCCGGCATGTCTATTGTTGAGAATACATGTAATGCAAAGAATGCTGAAACCAATATTCCTAAAGATGTTTGGACATGTATCGTTACATGTCATTATGATTCATCCTCACATTCTACATGTATGATTGTGAATGAGGCTGATTCGGATTGGTCTTTTGATAATGGTGCTTGAGAACATATGATTTCATGAAAAAAGAAAATTGCATCTTTGAAAGATGTACCCAAAGGACAACATGTTGTATGTACAAACAATGCTTCTCATCCTATTATTGGAGTTGGAGAAATTGAGTTTATTGTTGCAAATGGAGGTATTGTTACTTTCAAGAATGCGTTGTATGAACCGGGTATCAAGAAGAATTTGATTTCGGTTTTGTCACATAATCCGAGTAGGAGATGGTTGAACCATGCCTTAAGAGAGAGGATTAGGAAGTAATCCTCAACCCTTTTGGTGCAAGTGGTTAGTCCATCACACTCCTAACCGAGAGGTTGTGAGTTCAATTGCCGACATTATTATGAGAGCCTAGTTCAGACTTGGGCAAGATGGAGGTAAGAAACCTCAATCGTGGGCATTTGGGAAGCGCTTGACTATGGATGAGTGTAAATCTGGCCAAATAGGAACGCGCATGGGCAATTGGGCACCAAGGGAGGGTTGGATATGTCCAAAATAGGTCAATGCGCTATAATCTGAGGCTAGTTGGAGGATGACGATGATATTGTGATGTTTGGGACTCTATGCAATGGCTTGTATCGCTTGGATACATATAAGAGAGTTTCCTCAAATGTGCTTCTTACACATACTTCTTCGATGGCTGAAATGCAGTTATGGCATGCTTGTTTTGGTCATTTGAACTTCAATAGTTTGCATTATTTGCAGAAGAAGGATATGGTTAAAGGTTTGTCCACACTTGAATCCATTGAAAAGCATGCATGTGAAGGTTGTA
>CM035424.1:116852864-116900364 GCA_020310875.1 Ceratopteris richardii
TACTTTAAATCTAGTCTCAAGATCTTTGGTCATTCACATGAGTGACCAAACAGTATCGGATTTTAGATCTATCTAAACTAGCCGGACACATCATAGACTTTACATATAACATGCTTTCCCCCTTGCACAAGATATTTGGAAGTCAAACCAGAAGTGTGGTTAACCTATACATCTTACTTATATGTTTGTACTATGGTTCACTTCTAACCAGCAATTAATGGATTTACTACCTGAATGGAGGACTACTTTTTCCTATTGGGCTTGAAACTCTTATGTATAATAAAGGAGAAAGCACCCCATTTACTTTTCATCAACCTTACTTTAACCTGACCAAGTCAAACCCAAAATGAAAGTCATTCAATCTAGGATACTTTTATCATAGACTTTAGCTTTAAATTCTTTGGAATTATCAATCTTATGAGCGATTACTAACTTTTCTTTTCAAGAGTATTGAACTCTATGAAATCCATTGGAGTTATGCTACTTAATGTGAAGAAAACTCAAATGAATAAGTCAACTTAGACTTACATCTTTTGAAAATTGAATGGATTCTTATATAGAACATGTACTTGGGATGTTTTATTTAGTGTTTCCAATAGGTTTTCCCTCGTCTTTCTTGAAAGGAATTAGATACTCTATGTGGTCAAATCCAAAAGGTTAAAGCAAATATAAAGAACTAAAACCTTATGCAACCATTTCGAATTTCTAACATTCTTAAAACTAATTAGAGTCAAAATTTGTGTGACTCAAGAATTTCACTTTTCAAAGATATGTTAAGACAAGATATTAAAGCAATTTAACTATCTTTAAGAGAAGTAGACTGAATGCTCAAATTCATTTTTGGAGTAATGCCCAAATAATGATGCAAACTCCCTAAATCAGGCACCTCAAATGAGGCTTGCAAATCAGCCTTAAAATCAGCAATATGCTTGTCATGAGGGCTAGTGAGCAGCATGTCATCAACATACACAACAATGATAAGAAGCATATCATTAGCACGCTTAACATGTAAGGTGCTTTCAGTTGGACGATTCTCAAATCCATGTGCAATCAGATAGGCATGTATCTTTTCCCAAAATATAGCCTCACAGACATATTTACGGGTGTCGGGAAGGAGTCAGGTGATGGGAAGAGCTGGCGCGGGGCTAGATCAGGCCCCTGTGTGCGCCGTTCCCACGCCTGGCGAGTGGCATTTGCGTGCTGGGCCCCGCGCCCTCTCTCTGGTATGGCGATCGTCCTAGGCTCCTATCCCTCGGAAGAGAACAATGAATGTGCGTATGCGTAAGACCGTAGGCGTCCAGAACGAGAGAATCCAGATACCGCGCTAAAACACGGAAGTCTTCGGATCGATGTGCAAACCAAGCTCAATGATACAATGTAAATGCAATCGAAGTCATCCTATAAAATCTCAGTGATACAATGATTCCCGCTATAGTGTGGGTTGATATTGCTCTAGCACAATGGTGAGAACCACGTTAAGAAGCTCCACCTCCTTAATGTCAATCCGCAAAAGAGATAGGAGTGATATGAAGATCGTGAATGTGAGATGAAGTGAGAGTGAAGGTGAGAAGCATACAGATGCACACACATACACACACAACGAAGAGATAAGAAAGACACAAAGGAAGGTGAGAAATCAACTCTATTGCTCAAGATCTCAATTACAAGCTCAAAGTAGCTCTAAGCTCACACTAACCAACCTCAAAAATGAGCTCTCTAGCACTTTTTATAGATTCTAGACTAGTTTTGACCGGTTTCACATCTAGTGATGGGCATAGTTAAAAAATAGGTCCTAAGTGCTATTTGAAAGGGTAAACGGTGTCTAAAAATAACCAAAATTGATACGCTCATTCTACCTAAGCTTCTCAGGCTCGAGGACTCCTCGGCTTGCACAAAATGGAGCTATAAATTACAAAAAGGTTTTTCTATGTTACATATGTTACAATAGTGATGAAAATCACTGTTGGAGGTTTTGAAGAATATTTGTAAAACATAAATCTTTGAAAAAATTGATTCGACTGACTCCCTGCTCTGTCTTTACATGCTTCCGCGTCTTCTATGCCTCTGGCTACTGCCAACACCCCCCTCCCTCTCGCTTCTGTCGTCCTCGATAGAACCTTGTTGTGAGGTCTACCGGATGTAATTCTGGAGTAGTTCTTGAGTGAGGGTGTGTTCTGATATTCGAATGCCTCGGGCCAAATCTGCCTCGAGTTTCTCCCAATCAATTGGTTGCGGTTCATCGTATGGTGGGAGTCGATAATGTGTGGAATATACCATCTGTTCACAGGCGAATAACTGAAGCAAATGTGTGGGCCTGTTGATGAACACTTCTGAATGGTATTCCCAGGAACCGGTTGTGAACATCTCTTCGAAGGTTTGCTTGTAGCATGCCGGTAAATATTTGATTCTGCAATGCCAGGCATAACACACCCGAAGCGAGGGCGTTGTACTCATATCATATGCAAGATCTAGATTGCCATGCTCGAAGCCCGGGGTGTTTACATGAGGTGCCTTGACGCGTCTGAAGACTTTAAAAACCATCTGCATCATGTCAAATATCTTGACAGTCATATGCGTTGCTATATCGTCGATGTGTTTCAAGCGAGGGAGCCAGTGACGAATCGTTGCCATCATGTATCCGACTGTAGGTGGTCCTGTGGGTGGAGTGAAGTATGGGTAGTTTAGCCAATCTTGGCATTGCTTGTTGTTTTGTATCTTAATCGCAAATGCCTTCCAGGAATGGCGACGTGGCACTGGTCCCCAACATGGGTTGTACTTTAGGTGTAGTGGTGCCTTGGCCCATGTACTCATCATCTTAGGATATTTCTGTAAGAGATCCTTGCACCATTCTGGTTGATAGATTTCTCCTTGCTGCACGTCTGTTGGCAAATCGTCAGGCTCAAACTGAGTAGCGTGAGATGGTTTCTTGCTTGTTTCTTTCTCTATGGCCAGCTGATATTCCGCCATTAACATAAAGTAAGGTTTATATTGTAGCTCATGCCCTGATATGTATCTGCGAGGGGCCAAATGAGAAAAGTATGGGGACTGTAAAATGCGTTCTTCAATCATTGCCATGGTGTGAAGCTGTGCTTCTACCCGTGCTGAGTGGGTTTGTCCCAGTTCTTCTATCGTCTTCATCCATGCGGGAGTTGGGAGTTCGTAAGTCGTCTGGCCTTCGGTCGTGACTCGTTCGCCTGGGATGGGTTGGGGTTCATACACTTCTTCAAAAGTTTCCTCCACCGGGATGGTCACAATTTCTTCCTCGGCTGGTAGTTCCGGTGGGGAGACTGGCCTTGGTGGTGCTTCATATACCGCTATCTGTGATTGGAGCATTGATACCTGGGCCCGTAAAGCGTTGAGTTCCTCTAGGATATCAGGAGATGGGTCCGCAGGAGCTAGTAGTCCTTGTTGTACTGGTGCTCTTAGCTGTAATATCTTGTGTTCATCTTTGAGCTTTTGAAACTCCTCGTTCATGCTGTTGTATTCATCTAGCAATCTGACGTGATCTTCTAGTAACATTTTCATCGATTCTGAAGGCACAGCCTTAAAACGACTGGGGCTTAGCGATTGGTCTGACTGATCTAGGGCAGCTTCTAGATTCTCTCTATTTTGTTCTTGTAAGCGCTTGTTTTCTTCTTTCGCGGCTGCCAAGTGTCGTGTAAGTAATCCCATATTTCGCGTTAACGTTGCATTGCGAATGGTCTGTGTCCTTAACAAATTATCAAGATCAGCAGTGGCCTCTTTGGTTTTCTCTTCACTTTCTAGTTCTAGTTTGTGGTATGCCTCTCGGAGTTCTTGGTATCCGGTGTTTAGGGAGGCATTCTCTATGGTCAGTGAATTTAGCTACGACTGTAAATCATTGGTTGTCCTCTGCAGCTGCTGATAATTATTTCCAAGAGATGTGAACTCATCTCTTACTTGAGTCATATAGGTGAGCATTTGTCGAAATGCATTATCTACAGTGGGTGATAATATTAATGGTGTGCTCAGTGAAGATGCAGTAGGTGTAGATGCAAAGGGAATGGGGGTGGGAAAGTGGATGCTGTGGTTATTGTGGAAAAAAGTGAAGTGCCTAAATATGGTTGTGCCGTGAATGAAGTGAGTGGTGGTGCGGTGGGTGGTGATATATCCATGTCATTGGATGTGGTGTCAAGTGCAGTGACCGTGAATAATGGCGTGATCGTGGGTGCTTGCGTGGGTGTAAATACAAGGTTTACAAAGGTTGAAGAGTAATTTACAGAGGGGTATTCTAATGCTGCTTGGTGGAAAGGGGAAAGAGGAATGACGGTGGGTCGGGGAGGTGATACAGGGGAAAAAGTCATTGGGGTTAGAAATGGAAATAGTGGTCTCGGGGGTGTAGGAAAGGATGGAAAAGATGGATGGAGAAATGGATTCGATAGAAGAGTGGATGTCCGAGGGGGAAAACTAGGTTGGGTGGGTGTGGACATGGTGAGAGGAATGGATGTTACAAAGGCTTCTATTACTTCGCTGTGGAAGGAGGTGGATGTTCTGGGAGAAGGAGGGTGTATGGGGGAGACTGGATGGATGGGAGATGGAGGAGCGGTTGGGGTGGTAGGTACTTCGACAATTGTGGTGGTATGTACAACAGTAGTACGGGGTGGGGAGTCGATGATAATGGCGTCTTCTGCCAATGAGCCTTCAGGGACGAGACGTGCTTCCCTGGCTTGTTCTGAAAATTGTCCGCCGGTGGGTACCCGAATGTATTCCCCAGGTTTGGTTAGTAAACGGACTCTGCGAGGGTCATACCGTGGTAACGGTTTCCTCTGCAAATATCTCAAGGCTTCCGTGGATCCCACTGATTTGACAAGTTCTCTGAAGCCTTTGATGTATACTTCTTCGAATCCGCCGGAGACAAGTTCCTGTTCTATAAGTGCTTGACTCTCTTCCTCAGTCAATTTCTTGCGCACCCAAACTTTCTTGGTGCGATACAACTTTTTGATGGCTAGCGTATAAGCTGCTGCTTCAAAGGTTTCATCTTCATGCGTACTCGTGTCACCTTGGATGTCGGTTTGTCGTCCTTGTTCATCTGTGTGTACATGTTCTTGGGATTCATGGGTGCCGTGACTCGCTTCGTCATCGCCATTATCTTCATCTGTCTCTGTTCTTTCCTCTTCAGAGCTAGACACGACTTGTCCTTGTGGTTGATCTCGGGGTGTGGTAGGGTAGTTTGGCCGCTCATATTCTTGAGAAAATATATGTCCTTCTGAGAACTGAAATTCATTGGAGAAAGCATCTTGCATTTCGAAATCAAACGTTGTGTCTATGGGTTCCGCTTCCAAGTTAGGTATCGGAAAAGAGAAAGCTTCCGCACCAATAGTGGTGGGAACTTCTGCTGTAGTGGTGGTAGGTCCTGGATCTGTGGCTGCTTGAGTAGCGACTGTGCTGGTAGTGCCCTCCGTTGTAATCGGTCTTGATAACCGTATGCGAATGGGTTGAACAAGGGCTTCTGTTGGAGACTGTTTAGGAGATGGTTGAGGTGATGGTGATTCGGGAACCTGGAGGCATGGAATAGTACCTCTCATGCATTTTCCTGCTCATCCTTTGCTAGGCTTCTTAGCTTTCTTCGTTGTCCCTTTGAATGCTTTCATCTCTTCGCTTGTCATTGCTCGCTCGATAGGTAAATCGTAGGCCAAACACACATATACAATGTGCGTGAGGGCGCAACATCCATTGATGACCTTCTTTCTTTCCCATCTATGTTGTGCTAGATACAACTGGTCAATAATCCAACTGGCAAGATCCACCGTCTGTGGTCCAATACATGATAAATACAAACCGAACCATATTCGTTTGTGAGGCATTGTGAATCTGTCCTGAGCGGGGAAAGCAAAATGCTGCATACATATCCGCAGTGGTTTTGAAAGCTCAGGTGTGATCGTCGAAATCTCTTCCCATTTAGTAACGTCCCCACGTTTCATAGGGTCTGGAACTAACCTTTCTCGCTTTGTGGGCGTGTGGGTTCCATGAATCTTGATGGCAGCTCGAGTCAAATATTTAGAAAGATAAAATCTTTTATATGGTGGATCGTTCACTAAGGATGGCAAAATAAAAGTGCCGGGCAGATCCTTGTTCTCAGAAGCTGTCAAAGTGGTGACTAAGTAATAGCATCTGTAGAAGTCTGGTTTAGGCAAAGGGTCACTGAAATATTATGTGAAGCCAGCTCTTGCCCAAACATGCGTTAAGTCTTGTGTGTTCTGTAGTCCTTCGAACTCTCTTGAGAAAAACTGATATTTGCCCCAGGTACGGTCATCAAAAGTCAAATTAGCCTCAAATATAAAATCAGCATCTGTCAACGGTCCTGCTAGCATGGGTCCTGGGAAACCTTGAAATTCTGGCGGTGGAGCCGTCGTATGGGGCTCAGTAAGTAAATCACCAATAGTAGCCCTGGGTATACTGGTTCCATCTTCTGATGGTCCTTCTTCAGTTTGCATGATGATTGACGTGCTAATGGAAAAGATCTGCTACAAAAGATTAGCACATTAGTATGGAAATTAATTATGATCCCATTAAAATGAGACCGCAATCCCTTTCCATAACCGATGTGTAACCTGTGTAGACAAGTGCTGTGAAGTGATTGATGCAATGATTTTTACAGAGCTAATGCAGGTCTCTAGACACCTACATGCTTCAGATGATACATACATTTCTTGATGAGGTGTTATTACAAGTGTTGGTGGGTTATAGTGTGTGGATTTATACAAGGTTCAATCATGAATGAGTTATTACATGGTTGTAGATTAGTCGGGGTGGGAGTTATGTTAGACAATGGATTAGGAGAAGACTTCTTGATACGTTTCGGTATCCACTTGTTAAGAGTTTGTGATCGGGTGATAGGTCTCTATGGAGGGACAAAAGATGATATCGGGTTTGGTGGTATGGAGGGTTGAAAAGATTTCCGAAGGGTGTATATTACATGGCTTGAGGGTTGAGCTATAATACATTGTTTGGGTACCCAAATCTGCATGGGTGTGGGTCGATTCGTTAGGTACTTCTTGGCGATCCAAATTTGTCGAATGTTCGTATTCGTAGAAGAAGGTTGAGAAGGTGTTGAATATTGACTCCGCTTCTGCCTTGACTTCTTCTTGTCATTGTTTGAATTGTTGAAATCTGTCGGTGGTTTCTGTCCTTTTGGCACCCATATTTGTCTTGTGCCACTTGCTTTGTGATGCTGACACTGCTTTCCTTTTTGTGTCGTCTGATGTTGTCGTCGGTCTGGGTTCCTTTGTCCTGGTTGACTCCTTTGTGGTTGAAATTGAGAGGTCGGATGGACACTCTGGAAAAGAAGGGAGGTCAAACACTCGCGAAACTTGCCCATTAGGAAGTGCTCCATTTTTTACTATTAATCTAGGCCAGTCCACAATAAGTGTGGAAGGATGGGCACCATAGGGTGTTTTGCCTAAGTGGACACTGATGAAGTCCACCTGACCTGCAATCGTCCCCATTTGTCCGCTGATTGTGCCCATTTGACTGCTGATGGTGTCCATTTGACCAAGCGGTTGGGCGGTTGCCCCTTCTAGTTTGTAGGAAGCCCAAGGGAAAATCTCCTGACGTCATTCTGATTGACAATTGTCCATCGCCAAGCCCGTGTGGGTTGGTGTAGACGTAGCATGACTGATCTGACCAAAGATCTTCCAGTCTTCCGTCGCATGCATTTCATAGGGTCTAGGGTTACAGACCTCAGTCGGAATGCCGTTAGGGAAGTCAAGCGATATCACTCGCTTCTGATCTAAGGTGCCAATCTGCAAGGAGCCTTGTCTAAGATTTAGGTCCACTGAGTGATCATATAGCCAATCTTGGCCAAGGATTAGGGGTTCTATGAGGTCGTCATCATGGCACACTAGTAGCTTCACTGTCAAGGTCACATCATGTATGAGGATAGGAAGATCCACCTCACCCATGCAAGGGGTTTCCATGCCTCCTAGCCCTATGAGGTATGCTTCAATTGGCCGCATTTCTATTCCTGAATCCTTATAGTGGGACCATCTAATCGCACTAGTTGCAACACCTGAGTCAATTAAAGCCCTGAGCTCTTGGCAAGGGTTGCTGTGCTCTAGCCTGACTGTAATGAATGGTCTCTGGTCCACTATGCTAGGATGAGTGGTTGACTTTGCGTGACACATGGCCATGGGGTATCTGGGTGTTGTTTCCAGACGGTTATAATGTTCTCTCCCTAGTCCTTGTCTTCTTAGCTTCATGCGCTTAATGTGTTCTATAGCTTCTGCCTGAGCTTTAGCACGTATTCTATTTTCTTCCTCCTTACGCTTCTTTGCCAACGTGAGTCGTCTGAGCATATCCTCAGTAAGAGGTTCCTGATATAACTTGACTCTACAACCACTAATGTAATTAGGCATTATATCTCCTTCTAAGGTGGCTAATTGCACTGCTCCACTTGTCGAGAGTCTATTAATGATCATAGGTCCATAACCTCGTTTTTCTAATTTTCGTGCGTATTGCTTCAGAGTATATACTAGAACGACATCTCCTTCTTTTAAGCCTTTATCTTTCACATGTGCATCAAAATATGCTTTCTGTCATTTCTTTGCCGCATATATCCCTGCTGCTGCTCTCAGCCTGGTTTCTCCTAATCGTTCCAAGTCCATTATTCTTGCTGATAATTTATGGCCGGTCCACTGATGTTCATGTGCAACCTTAAGGGTCGGTATCACGAAGTCCAAAGGAAGCACAACATTCTGACCAAAAACCATCTGAAAGGGAGTTGCATTGAGTACGGTCTTGTAGGCCACTCGATATGCCCAAACAGCGTGGTGTAACTGTTTGTCCCAATCTGAACGTTTGTTGTTCACGAGTTTCGTCAGTACATTACAAAGGATCTTGTTAGTGCTTTCAACTTGACCATTGGCCTGAGGATGATATGGTGCGGATTTCTTGTGAATCACCATAAAATCCTGTAACAAATATTCAATGACTTGGTTTAGAAAGTGAGTTCCTCGATCGCTCACTAACTCTATTGGCAATCCATATCTTGTAAATACATTTTCAAATAAGAATTTTGCAGTCGTGTGTGCATCATTCTTTTTCATGGCTTTTGCCTCTACCCATTTGGTAAGATAATCTGTCGCGACTATAATGTATTCGGCATGTGTACCTTTTGCAGGGGGGTTAATGGGTCCTACAAAGTCTATACCCCACTTAGAAAATGCACGTCCTCCCATCATGGGTTTCAATGGCATTTCATCTCTGCGAGTAGGAAACTGAGTTCTTTGGCACACATCACATCTCTTTACATAGGTATGTGCATCCATGTGAAGAGTGGGCCACCATAATCCTGCAAAGAGGATGGCTTTGATTATCCAATCGGGTCCAAAATGACCTCCTGCAACACCTTGGTGTGCAGTCTCTAGTATGCTCAAGTAATCGCTTTCATGAACACATTGTCTTAGGTATCCGTCTCTTCCTCTTTTGTATAGATTATCGCCAATAAGTGAATAGTATTGAGCTTCTTGCTCTAGACTGTGTTGTCGTGCTAAAGTCATTCCTTGAGGGAATGTGTTCGTCCTCAAGTATGTCACTAAAGGTTCACTCCAGTCTGGTGTGAGAGACACGTGATATAATGTAGCATGTTCTACGGGTGGTCTTTCACAACAGACATGTCATTCTTTACACAACTTGTAGACATCTGCTTCCATCGAAGGCCAATAGACTCCTAGTCTATGCAGAGTTTGCAATGTACGATGTTTCAAGTGATGTTGCTTTAATGCACCTACATGTGCTAATTGCAACCAATTTGCATGTTCTTATTCATCTACACAACAAGCAAGAATCTTTTGATTATCTTGTTTATATATGCTTCCTGCTATGATTTGATATTTTTGAGATTTGGTAATCTCTCCTTCCTTGATCCTTATCCTAGGATTCTTGGGTCCATATGTGAGAATAGGGACTATCGGCTTAGCCCATTCCGGTGCTATCTCAAGGTTAAACAAATATGCATCAGGTAACTCATCCACTACTCCTTGAGGAGCTTCTCCTAAGGTTAGTCTCGAGAGGTGGTCAGCTCTGAGATGTGTCTTCCCTTTCCTGACTACTACTTCAAAATCATACTCCATGAGTAATAGAAACCAACGTATTAATTGTCCTGTGTTACATGGCTTGTTGACTAAGTACAACAATGCTTGATGATCTGTAAAGAATTTGAACTTGTTTGCCAACAGATAATGCCTGAATTTCTTTACCACGTAGATCATTCCTAATCCTTCTCATTCCGTAGTGGTGTAATTTCTTTCTGCTGCATTCAACTGTCTGCTCTCGTAAGCTATGGGGAGATCTACATTACCTTCATTTGTGGGTTGTGCTAACACACATCCTATGGCATAATTGGATGCATCCACATGTACATGGAATGACTTACTCCAATCTGCGGTGGTCAATGTAGGTGCTGAGCACAAACGTCATTTGAGTTCATTGAATGAATTCTCACACTTATCTGTCCACTCAAAATTGGTCAAAAGAGAGTACAAAGGCTTGGCTATGATTGCATACATGTGTATGAATCGTTTATAATAACCACAATGTCCCATAAATGCTTGTACCTCTTTTATGTTGTTTGGCCTAGGTAGATCTGCAATCACCTTCACTTTTTCTTCATCAGTCAAAATTCCATTCTTTGACATAATGTGTCCTAGAATTTTGCCTTGTCTGACCATGAAAACGCACTTTTCTAGGTTCAAACAAACCTGATATTCTCGACATTTGTCAAATATTTGTCTTAATTCTGGGATATGAGTCTGCCTGACATTCGAATGAGCACATAAGTCATCGACATAGACTTCCAAATTCTTGCGTAAGAATTCCTTGAAAACATGACACATGAGTCGCTGGAAAGTGGCAGGTGCATTTGTTAAGCCAAAAGGCATCACACGAAATGCAAATATGCCCCATTCTGTGGCAAAAGCCGTCTTGTGTTGATCTTCTGGAGCAATGGCTACTTGGTTATAGCCTGAGAAACCATCAAGAAAGCTGTAAACTTCCTTGCCCGCAACTCTTTCCAATAAATGTTCTGTGATAGGAAGAGGATAACTATCTCTAATCGTGGCGGCATTAACTTTTTTAAGGTTAATACACACACGCAATTTTCCATTCTTCTTGGGCACAACCACAATGGGGGATACCCATTCGGTATGCTCAATTTCGTAAATGAATCCTGCTTCTATCAATCGGTCTATCTCTTCTTTAATCTTCGCAGCGTAATTATCATTGTACGTGTATGGTTTTTGTTTCGTAGGTTTTGCATCTGGAGTCATAGGGATTCTATGAGAACATATATCTGGATCTACTCCTTTCAAATCTTTGTAATTCCAAGCGAACACATCTCTATATTCGCGCAATAGGGCAACTAATTCTTCTTCTTCTTCATTCGTCAAATCGTGCCCTATGTAGGTACATTTCTCTTCTTCTCATTCTATGGCCACTATGATTTTCTTGGTTTTCTCTCGATTATCACATACTTCTTCAACTTTAGCTTTTCTGTTAGGCATTCGTACCATTATTCTTCTATCTTCTATTTCATACTTTTTGAAGTTCTTGGGAACCTCAAACAAGGATTCTTCTTCTTTATCTGACATGGCTTCTTTTTTCTTCCTTTTCTTACCTTCACTTTTGTCAGTCACTTATGTGGCTAATCTCACATCATTCATAATTTCTTCGGGTCTTTGAGGGTAAGTCTCTACTTCGTAGAAATATTCTTCTTCTGATGCAAAGGGTGAGTCCATAATAATTGACTCTAGATCAAAGTCGCTTGCATCCTCAAATGCATCAGTGCTAGTGTTGCTCTAGCACAATGGTGAGAACCACGTTAAGAAGCTTCACCTCCTTAATGTCAATCTGTGGGAGAGGTAGGAGTGATATGAAGATCGTGAATGTGAGATGATGTGAGAGTGAAGGTGAGAAGCACAAAGATGCACACACACATACACACACACAATGAAGAGACAAGCAAGACACAATGGAAGGTGGGAAATTAGCTCTATTACTCAAGAATGCTCTTACAAGCTCAAACTAGCTCTAAGCTCACACTAACCAAAATGAACCAACCTCAAAAATGAGCTCTCTAGCTCTTTTTATAGTTTCTAGACTAGTTTTGACCGGTTTCACATCTAGTGACCGGCCTAGTTAAAAAATAGGTCCTAGAGGCTATTTGGAAGGGTAAACGATGTCTAAAAATAACGAAAATTGGTACGAGCATTCTACCTAAGCTCCTCAAGCTCGAGGACTCCTCGGCTTGCACAAAATGGAGCTATAGATTACAAAATGGGGTTTTCTATGATACATATGTTACAATTAGTGATAATAATCACTGTTGAATGTTTGGAGAATTAATAAGAAATGTATTTGTTTGAAAAATCGATCCTCCTGGCTCCCTGCTCCTTCTTTACATGCTTCCGTGGCGTCTGTGCCTCTGGCTGCTTCCAACACCCCCCTCCCTCTCGCTTCTGTCGTCCCTGACAGAACCTTGTTGTGAGGTCTGCCGGATGTAGTTCTGTAGGAGGTCTTGAGCGAGGGTGTGCTCTGATATACAAATGTCTCGGGCTAGATCAGCCTTGAGTTTCTCCCAGTCGATAGGTTGTGGCTCGTGTGGTGGTGGGAGCTGATAATGTGTGGAGTACACCATTCGTTCACAGGCGAATAATTGCAATAAGTGTGTGGGCCTGCTTATAAATACCTCTGAATGGTACTCCCAAAAGCCGGTGGTGAACATTTCTTCGAATGTCTGCTTGTAACATGCCGGTAGATATTTGATCCTGCAGTGCCAGGCGTAACACACCCGTAGCGATGGCGTTGTGCTCATGTCATAGACTAAATCAAAGTTGCCATGCTCAAAGCCCGGGGTGTTTACATGGGGAGCCTTGACGCGTCGGAAGACTTTAAAGACCATCTGCATCATGTCAAAGATTTTGACAGTCATGTGCGCGGCAACATCATCCATATGTTTTAATCTAGGGAGCTAGTGGCGGATCGTCGCCATCATGTAGCCTACTGTGGGTAACTCGATTGGTGGCCTGAAATAGGGATAGTTCAGCCAGTCTTGGCACTGCTTATTGTTCTGTACTTTAATGGCGAAGGCAGTCCAAGAGCGGCGTCGTGGGACTGGTCCCCAGCATGGGTTAAATTTTAAATGCAGCGGCGCTTTTACCCATGTGCTCATCATCTCGGGATAGTTTTGCAATAAATCTCTGCGCCAGTCTGGTTGAAGGATTTCACCTCTCTGCGCCCTTGGTGGCAAGTCCTCTGGTTCGAATTGAGTGGCATGCGTTGGTTTCATACCTGTTTCTTTCTCTATGGTTAACTGGTATTCGGCCATTAACATGAAGTACGGTTTATATTGGAGCTCATGTCCAGATATGTATCGTCGCGGGGCCAATTGAGCAAAGAATGGTGACTGTAAAATTTTCTCTTCAATTATGGCCATGGCATGTAGCTGTGCCTCTACTCTGGCCGAGTGTGTCGTTCCGAGTTCTTCCACTGTCTTCATCCACGCGGGGGTAGGTAATTCATAGGTCATCTGGCCTTCGGCCGTGACACGTCCGCCTGGGATGGGTATCGGTTCGTATGCCTCTTCGAATGTCTCCTCCACCGGGATAGTGACGGTTTCTTCCTCAGCTGGTAGCTCAGGTGGGGAGTCTGGCCTTGGTGGTGCTTCATAGACTGCAATTCTCGATTCAAGATTTGTTACCTGGGCCCGGAGTGCGTTGAGTTCCTCTAAAATTTCAGGGGCAGGGTCCGCAGGCGCTGGTAATTCTGCTGCTACTTGTACTTGTTGGGCTGCTGGTTCTCTGAGCTGTAGCAGTTTGTGATCTTCCTTTAACTTTTGATGCTCTTCATTCATACGATCATAGTCCTCGAGCAATCGCACATGATCATCTAGTAACATCCGCATCGATTCAGATGGGATTGCCTTGAATCTGCTCGGACTTAGTGGCTGTTCTGGGTGATCTAAAGCCGCTTCCAAGTTCTCTCTATTCTGCTCTTGGAGTCTCTGGTTCTCCTCTTTTGCTGCGGCTAAGTGTCTTCTTAGTAAGCCCCTATTTCTAGTAAGCGTTGCATTGCGGACGGTCTGGGCTCTAAGTAGGTTATCCAAATCCGCGGTGGCCTCTTTGGTTTTCTCCTCACTTTCTAGTTCTAACTTGTGATAGGCCTCTCGTAAATCTTGGTATCGGCTGTTCAGTGAGGCGTTCTCAATTGATAACGAATTAAGCTGCGTTTGTAATTCGTTCGTCGTTTTCTGCAGCTGTTGATAGTTGGTGCCGAGTGATGCAAACTCATCGCGGACTTGCGTCATGCATGCGAACATGTGTTGAAATGCGGTGTCTATGGTGGGCGATAGTAGTAGTGAAGTGCTAAATGAGGATGCAGTGGGAGTAGATGCAGTGGGAATGGGAAGTGGGGTTGGGACAGTGGATGCAGTGGGGATTGTGGAAAATTGTGAAGTGCCTAAATATGAGGGTGCTGTGAGTGGAGTGGGTGGTGGTGAGGTGGATGGTGATATGTCCATACCATTGGACGTGTTTAGTGTTGTGACTGTGAAAAGTGGTGTGATTGTGGGTGGTTGTGTAGGTGTGAATACGGGATTTGCGAATGTAGTGTAGTTTACAGGGGGAATGGTTGGAGCAGCTTGGTGAAACGGGGAAATAGGGGTTATGGTAGGGTGGGGAGGTGAGACTGGTGAGAAGGTTAGTGGGGTTAGGAAGGGGAATGGGGGTGTTAGCGGTGGGGGATACGCGGGGAAAGATGAAGGGGTGAAGGGGTTAACATATGGATGCGGAGGGTTGGGTGTGGGCATGGTGGTATGAATGGGTAAGGAAAAGGTTGTGGTTATGTTGCCTTGGACAGGTGTGGATGTGGGGGAAGCAGGTGGGTGTGCGGGGGATACGGGATGGGTTGGTGAAAGATGAGGTGAGAGAGGAGTAGAAGGGGTGGATGTTATTTTGAGGATAGTAGTGGTATGTACAATGGTAGTACGGGGTGGGGAGTCTACAAGGATGGTTTCTGCGGTCAATGAACTTTCTGGGGCGAGGCGTGCCTCCCTGGTTTGTGCTGAAGATTGGGCTCCTGTTGGTACACGAATATATTCTCCGGGTTTTGAAAGTAGTCGCACTCGGCGGGGGTCAAACTGTGGTAGTTGCTTCCTTTGTAAAAACCTGAGTGCTTCATGGGAGCCTACTGATTGGACTAACTCTCTGAACCCTCTGATGTATGCATCTTCGAATCCTCCGGAGATGAGTTCCTGTTCAATTAATGCCTGGCTCTCCTCTTCAGTTAACTTCTTTCGTGCCCAGACTTTCTCCATGGTACGATATAATTTCTTTATAGCCAGTGTGTACGCTGCGGCTTCGAAAGTTTCATCTTCATATGTGCTGGTGTCGCCGTGTGTGTCGGTTTGTTGGCCTTGGCCCTCTGTCTGTTCGTCATGTGAGCCCTGGCTGGCTTCATCGTCGCCTTCCTCGTTGTCTGTTTCGGTTCTCTCTTCTTCAGAGCTTGACACAGCTTGTCCTTGTGGCAGGTCCCGCGGGGTGGTGGGGTAACTAGGGCGTTCATATTCCTGAGAAAACATTTGTGCCTCTGAAAATTGAAATTCATTTGAGAATGCATCCGGCATCTCAAAATCAAATGTTGTGTTTATGGGTTCTGTCTCCATGTGTGGTATAGGGAAGGAAAAGGCTTCCGCACCAATAGTGGTGGGAGCTTCTGCTGTGTTGGTGGTGGGTTCTGTGGTGGCTGCTGCCTGAGGTGCAGCGGTACTAGTCGTGACCTCCGTGACCACTGGTCTGGACAACCTTATGCGAATAGGTTGTACAGTGGGAGCAGCTTCTGTCTGTGGTCGCTCTGGAGAGGGTTGTGGTGATGGCGACTCTGGCACTTGGAGGCAAGGGATGGTGCCTCGCATGCGCTTACCTGCCCGTGTCCTACTGGGCTTCCTGGCTTTCTTCGTTGTGCCCTTGAATGCCTTCAATTCCTCTCCTGTTAATGCACGCTCGATGGGCAAGTCATAAGCCAAACACATATACACAATTCTGGTGAGCGCACAACATCCGTTAAGCACCTTCTTGCGCTCCCATCTGTGCTGTGCCATATACATTTGATCTATGATCCAGCTTGCCAGATCAACTGTTTGAGGTCCCGTACATGCCAAATATAATCCGAACCAAATTCGTTTATGGGGCATGGTAAATCTGTCCTGAGCTGGAAATGCGAAATGTTGCATGCATATCCGTAGTGGCTTGGACAGCTCAGGTGTAATGGCCGAAATCTCTTCCCACTTAGTGACATCCCCACGTTTCATCGGTTCTGGAATTAATCTCTCTCGATCTGTGGGAGTGTGGGTGCCATGAATCTTGATGGCTGCTCTGATTAAGTCCTTAGAGAGATAAAATCTCTTGTAAGGTGGATCATCCACTAGAGTAGGCAATATGAAGGTTCCTGGGATGTCCTTATTCTCTGATGCCAGCAAGGTAGTGATTAAGTAATAGCACCTGTAGAAATCCGGTTTGGGCAGAGGATCACTGAAATATTCTGTGAAGCCTGCTCTGGCCCAAACATGAGTTAAATCCTGGGTGCTCTGTAGGGCTTCGAACTCTCTAGAGAAAAACTGGTATTTTCCCCACGTGCGGTCATCAAACGTCAAAGAGGATTCAAATATAAAGTCAGCGTCCGCAAGGGGTCCTGCAAGGCCCTGAAACCAATGAGAGTTCCGGTGTATCTTTTCGGTGTAGCCCATAGGAGGGTTATCGATAGGCATGGGTCCTGGAAATCCCTGAAATTCCGGCGGTGGAGCAGTCGGGTGGGATTCTGCTCGTAGCACGTTGAGGGGCACAGCCGCTACACTGGGGCCTGCTCCTGATGTTCCTTCGTCGGTTTGCATGGTGATTGGTGCGCTAGTGAGAAAGATCTGCTACAAAAGATTAACACATTAGCATGGAAATTAATTATGATCCCATTAAAGTGAGACCGCAATCCCTTTCCATAACTGATGCGTAACCCGTGTAGCCAAGTGCTGTGATGTGATGGATGCAATGTTTCTTGCAGCACTAGTGCAGGTCTCTAGACACCTATACGTTTCAGATCATGCATACATTTCTTGATGAGATGAGATTACGAGTGATGTGTGATGATGGTGGGTGAATTTATACAAGGTTTAAAGGTTAGTGATTTAGTACAAGGTTGTATGTTAGTCGGGGGGGTAGTTTTATCAGACATGGGGTTAGGGGGAGATGGTTGGACACGTTTCGGTATCCATTTCCTAAGGATCTTGGATTGGGTGGTGGGTTTCTGCTGAGGGGCAAAAGGTGGTATCGGGTGTGGTGGTATCGAGGGATGAAAAGGTTTGTGAGGATTATATATTACATGGCTTATGGGTTGAGCTATGATACATGGTTTGGGTACCCAAATCTGCGTGGGTGTGGGTCCATGGGTCAGGTATTTCTTGGCGATCCAAATTTGTCGAATGGTTGGACCTGTAGAAGGTGGTCGAGGGGATGGTGAATTTTGCTTCTGCACTGCCTTTTGCTTGTTGGTCTCTGCTTGGTTGGAGTTCTTCGGTGCTTTTTGTCCTTTTGGCACCCATATTTGTCTGGTGCCGCTTCCTTTGGGTGGCCTAAACTGCTTTCCATGTTGTTTCCTCTGATACTGTCGTCGGTCTGGGTTCCTTTGTCGTGGTTGACTCTGTTGTTGTTGAGGTTGAGAGGTCGGATGGACACTCTGCTTTGGAAAAGAAGGGAGATCCAACACTTGCGTGACCTGCCCATTAGGAAGTGATGCCTTATTTAACTTTAATCTAGGCCAGTCCGCAACAAGTTTGGAAGGATGAGCACCGCAGGGTGTCGTGCTCATTTGGCCGCTGATGCAACCTACCTGACCTCTGATTGTGCCCTTCTGCCCTTGCGGTTGGGTAACTGTCTCTTCTAGTTTGCAGGAAGTCCCAGGGAAGATCTCCTGTCGTCCTTCTGATTGACAACTGTCCATAGCCAATCCCGAGTGGGTTGGTGTAGACGTAACGTGACTAGTCTGCCCAAAAATCTTCCTGTGTTCCGTCGCCTGCGTTTCATAGGGTCTAGGGTCACAACCGTCAAGCGGAATGCCGTTAGGGAAGTCAAGCGGTATCACTCGCTTCTGCTCTAAGGTTCCAATCTGTAAGGAGCCTTGTCTAAGATTTAGGTCCACTGAGTGATCGTATAGCCAATCTTGGCCAAGGATTAGGGGTTCTATCAGGTCGTCATCATGGCACACTAGTAGCTTTGCTGTCATGGTCACATCCTTAACGAGGATAGGAAGGTCCACCTCACCCATGCAAGGGGTTTCCATGCCTCCTAGGCCTATGAGGTATGCCTCAATTGGCCGCATTTCTATTCCTGAATCCTTATAGTGGGACCATCTAATCGCACTAGTCGCAGCACCTGAGTCAATTAAAGCCCTGAGTTCTTGGCTATGGTTACCGTGCTCTAGCCTAACTGTAATGAATGGTCTCCTGTCCACTATGCTAGGATGAGTGGTTGACTTTACTTGACACATGGCCATGGGGTATCTGGGTGATGTCTCCAGATGGTTATAATGTTCTCTCCCTAGTCCTTGTCTTCTTAGCTTCATGCGCTTAATGCGTTCTATGGCTTCTGCCTGAGCTTCCGCTCGTATTCTATTTTCTTCCTCCTTGCGCTTCTTTGCCAACGTGAGTCGTCTAAGCATATCCTCAGTAAGAGGTTCTTGATATAGTTTGACTCTACAGCCACTAATGTAATTAGGCATTATATCTCCTTCTAAAGTGGCTAACTGTACTGCTCCACTAGTCGAGAGTCTGTTAATGATCATAGGTCCATAACCTCGCTTTTCTAACTTGCGTGCGTGTTGTTTCAGCGTATATACTAGAACTAAATCTCCTTCTTTTAGGCCTTTATCTTTCACATGCGCATCAAAATATGCTTTCTGTCGCTTCTTCGCTGCGTATATTCCTGCTGCTGCTTTCAGCCTTGTTTCTCCTAATCGTTCCAAGTCCATTATTCTCGCTGATAATTCATGGCCGGTCCACTGATGTTCTTGTGCAACCTTAAGGGTCGGTATCAAGAAGTCCAAAGGAAGCACTGCATTCTGACCAAAAACCATCTGAAAGGGAGTTGCATTGAGTACGGTCTTGTAGGCCACACGATATGCCCAAACAGCGTGGTGTAGCTGTTTGTCCCAATCTGAACGTTTATTGTTCACGAGTTTCGTCAGTACAGTACAAAGTATCTTGTTAGTGCTTTCAGCCTGACCATTGGCCTGAGGATGATATGGTGCAGATTTCTTGTGAATCACCATAAAATCCTGTAACAAATATTCAATGACTTGGTTTAGAAAGTGAGTGCCTCGATCGCTCACTAACTCTATAGGCAGTCCATATCTTGTAAAGACATTTTCAAATAAGAATTTTGCAGTCGTGTGAGCATCATTCTTTTTTGTGGCTTTCGCCTCTACCCATTTGGTTAGATAATCTGTGGCAACAATAATGTATTCCGCATGTGTACCTTTTGCAGGGGGGTTAATGGGTCCTACAAAGTCTATACCCCACTTAGAAAATGCACGTCCGCCCATCATGGGTTTCAATGGCATTTCGTCTCTGCGAGTAGGGAACTGAGTTCTTTGGCACACATCACATCTCTTTACATAGGTATGTGCATCCATGTGAAGAGTGGGCCACCATAATCCTGCAAAGAGGATGGCTTTGATTATCCTATCGGGTCCAAAATGACCTCCTACAACACCTTGGTGTGCAGTCTCTAATATGCTAAGATAATCGCTCTCATGAACACATTGTCTTAAATATCCATCTCGTCCTCTTTTGTATAAGTTATCGCCAATAAGTGAATAGTCTTGAGCTTCCTGCTCTAGACTGCGTTGTCGAGCTAAAGTCATGCCTTGAGGGAATGTGTTCGTCCTCAAGTATGTCACTAAAGGTTCACTCCAGTCTGGTGTGAGAGACACGTAATATAGTGTAGCATGCTCTACTGGTGGTCTTTCACAACAAACATTGCATTCCTTACACAACTTGTAGACATCTGCTTCCATCGTAGGCCAAAATACTCCTAGTCTATGCAGAGTCTGTAGTGTTCGATGTTTTGAATGATGTTGCTTTAGTGCACCTATGTGTGCTAATTGCAACCAATTCGCATGTTCTGATTCATCTACACAACAAGCAAGAATCTTTTGATTATCCTGTTTATATATGCTTCCTGCCATTATTTGGTATCTCTGAGACTTGGTAATCTCTCCTTCTTTGATCTTTATTCTAGGATTCTTGGGTCCGTATGTCAGAATAGGGACTAAAGGCTTAGCCCATTCTGGTGCTATCTCAAGGTTAAACAAGTATGCATCTGGTAGATCATCCGCCACTCCTTGAGGAGCTTCTCCTGAGGTTAATCTTGAGAGGTGGTCAGCTCTAAGATGTGTCTTTCATTTCCTGACTACCACTTCAAAATCGTACTCCATGAGTAATAGAAACCAACGTATCAAGCGTCCTGTGTTACATGGTTTGTTGACTAAATATAATAGGGCTTGATGATCTGTAAAGAACTTGAACTTGTTGGCCAATAAGTAGTGCCTAAACTTCTTTACTGCGTAGATCATCCCTAATCCTTCTCGTTCCGTCGTGGTGTAATTTCTTTCTGCTGCGTTCAGTTGTCTGCTAGCGTAAGCTATGGGGAGATCTATGTTGCCTTCATTCGTGGGTTGTGCTAACACACATCCTATGGCGTAATTGGATGCATCCACATGTACATGGAATGGCTTACTCCAATCTGGGGTGGTCAATATAGGTGCTGAGCACAAGCGTCGTTTAAGTTCATTGAATGAATTTTCACATTCAGTTGTCCACTCAAAGTTGGTTAGAAGAGAGTACAAAGGCTTGGCTATGATTGCATACATGTGTATGAATCTCCTATAATAACCGCAATGGCCCATAAATGCCTGTACCTCTTTCATATTAGTTGGTCTAGGTAAATCTGCAATTACCTTCACCTTTTCTTCATCTGTAGAGATTCCATTTTTTGACACAATGTGTCCTAGAATTTTGCCTTGTCTGACCATGAAAACGCATTTTTCTGGGTTCAAACAAACCTGATATTCTCGACACTTGTCAAATATTTGTCTTAACTCTGGGATATGTGTCTGTCTTACATTTGAATGAGCACATAAGTCATCGACATAAACTTCCAAGCTCTTGCGTAAGAATTCCTTAAAAACATGACACATGAGTCGCTGGAAAGTAGCGGGTGCATTTGTTAAGCCAAATGGCATTACACGAAATGCAAATATGCCCCATTCTGTGGCAAAAGCCGTCTTGTGTTGATCTTCTGGAGCAATGGCTACTTGATTATAGCCTGAGAATCCATCAAGAAAGCTGTAAACTTCCTTGCCCGCAACTCTTTCCAATAGGTGTTCTGTGATAGGAAGAGGATAACTATCTCTAATTGTGGCGGCATTAACTTTTTTAAGGTTAATACACACACGCAATTTTCCATTCTTCTTGGGCACAACCACAATGGGGGATACCCATTCGGTATGCTCAATTTCGTAAATGAATCCTGCTTCTATCAAGCGATCTATCTCCTCTTTAATCTTCGCAGCGTAGTTATCATTGTACGTGTAAGGTTTTTGTTTTGTCGGTTTTGCATCTGGAGTCATAGGGATTCTATGAGAACATATATCCGGATCTACTCCTTTCAAATCTTTGTAACTCCAAGCAAAAACATCTCTATATTCGCGCAATAGGGCAACTAACTCTTCTTCTTCTTCAGTCGTCAAATCATGCCCTATATATGTGCACTTTTCTTCTTCTCCTTCTATGGCAACTATTATTTTCTTGGTTTTCTCTCGGTTATCATATACTTGTCCATCATTCGCTTTTCTATTAGGCATCCGTACCATAATTCTTCTATCTTCGATTTCATATTTCTTGAAGTTCTCGGGTACTTCAAACAAAGATTCTTCTTTTTCTGACAAGGTTTCTTTCTTCTTCCTTTTCTTGCCTTCACTCTTAGTAGTCACTTCTGTGGCTAACCTTACCTCGTTCGTAATTTCCTCGTGTCTCTGAGTGTGAGTCTCTACTTCGTAGAAATATTCTCCCTCTGATGCAAAGGGTGGGTCCATGATAATTGATTCTAAATCAAAATCGCTTGCGTCCTCAAATGCATCAGTGTCTGGTTCACACTCTTCTAAGATTGCATCGCACATGATTGGCTCTATCGTGAAAACTGAAATGTCATAGCCATCCTCGTCACAGTGGGGTGTCCATTGTTCTTCATTGATGGCTACATCCATGGTTGCTAGTATTTCTGCCCAACCATGGGGTTCAAATTCTTCGTCTGGGAATACTACAGGTGCATATGCTGGATCTTGAAGGGTTCGTGGATGTTGTTCTGCACCTAAGGTCCTTGCTTCTAATCGTTCTTCCTCTTGTTTGGCTACTTTACACATCCATAAATGGGTATCCTCATGCAACCAAGGAGGATCTGATTCTAATGAGTGCACGGATTCCGTCTCCACTGGTGTTTTATGGATGGTATTCCATTGTATTGGGGGTACATCTCTGTGTGAATAGTCCTTAAGATTGACTTTGGTAGTCACTCCTAAATGTTGCAAGTACAAAGAATTAGTTCCCCAATCTTGTACAATTTGCAACTGACGCATGAATGGTCGTCCCAATATCATTTCATAAGCACGATTTTTCGCAAAGTCACAAATGGCAAAAGTATGCTCAAATTCTACACCACAAGTGGTGAGAGATATGCCTTCTAGTAAGCCTAACGGTTTTTCTATGTGTCCATCAGCCATTTGCAGCTTCATCCTGGTGGGTCTGAGTGCTGGCTTACCCCAACGTTTCCACAAAGCGGTGGTAGCGATGGCTACTCCGGCTCCTGAATCTAAGATGGCTTTCGTGGTGTAGCCCTGATGGGTTATTGGAAGATATGTGTTACCTTCCTCTCCTTCGCTTACGTCTCCAATCTTTTCCACGGGTATCTCTGGTACCTTCTTATGTGATCCTATCTGAGAGGGTGTGGTAGCTAGCTCAGGGAATTGATTTGCTACATGCTTCCACAATTCTGGTTTTACCTTTATCAATTCCTCCAAAGTGAGATTACATTGTACTTTGGTATTCTTGATCACTTCCGTGTTCCTAGGGATCACTGATTCTTCATTCCTCACTATTATCGTGGGTGCTCTCATACTAATAGACTTTGCTTCCCAAGGTCCTGTGAACTGAGGTAATTCTTGTAAAGAATTAGATTCAAATCCTGTGGGTTCACTCAGTTGTTCCACCTCTACATCATCATATATAGAGGGGATGTCTTGGGGAAATTGTTCCTACAAGTCGTCTATTTCTTGAATAGGAGGATGAGTTCCTTGTTCTTTTCTCCATTTCTCTTCTTGGATTTCTCTCAAAAATTCATGTGAGTACCTATGTATGGAAGATAGGTTATCTTGACTTTCTGTATTGGGTACTTGAGACAAGGATGGTGCATTCCTTTCCTGTGTCTCTGGAACAGTAGGGTTCCTAGACTGATCCTTTTTCTCTTTGCTTTCTATCAAGTGCTCTAGCCTCTCCATTAGTCCTTGGAAGTGTAATTCCGGTTTTGCCATGTTATTCCAATTAAGATATCTAGAGGCTTCAAACAGAGCTTGTGCTAGTTCTACCATTTTCATGCAAAGTTTAGTTCTCTCAATTTCTAGATCAGCTCGAGGGTAGTTTTTACTCATTTCCGTTACTTGCGGTCCCTCTTTTATTCTAGCCTGATATGCACGAAACATCATGTCTAGATCTTCCGGTATGGGTTCCGCTAAAACTGATCCTGATTTCTGAGCTGGGATTTCTTGGTTTAATTCTTGTGAAGCCAATTCTTGTATTTTGGCTCTAGATTCCCTTAAACTTCCTTCCAACTCACTTATCTTTTTACTCCACTTTCTCTTTATCCTTTCTCTAGAATCTTTCCAAGATTTTGTTTTTTTACTGCTAGATTCTGCAACTTCACTAGTTCCGGCTACTTTCTCATGATTAAACTGTTGGTTTTGTAAGAGCGCCTGGGCTCTGGTTATAGCTTGGATAGGCACGTATGTAGGGTTGGATCCATCTGCGTTGTTTACAATACCTATCACGTTGATCGGTGTCACATTGGTGGTGTTGACTGGGTTCTTAGGACAATCTTTGATTATGTGCTCTTTGCCACAATCGGCACAAAAGCCTTGTATGGTATAGTACTGTGATTGCCTTGCTATTGGGGGATGTGGACAATCCTTAATGAAGTGATCTCCTTGGCACCTAAAGCATGGTCCTCTAGGGCCCTGTGGTCTCTGTTGTCTCAATTGGGGCCGTGGGTTTGGGTTTGCGTACATCACATTAGCATAATCTGGCTCCCAACTAGGTTCCATTGGAGGACTATCATAATGATATGTCTCCACATGTTCTGGTGACTCCGTGTAATAAGCGGGTGGACTAGTTACATGAGTAGAGTCAAAACTGTTTGAGTTCGGGTCACTTTCGGTGATCAGGGGTGAAGAAGGCACTAAGGCCCTACTTAGGTTCTCTTCTGCAGCAGCGTATTTGACTGAGATGACATTCGCTGGTGGGGGTGGCTGCTGAGCTAAGACGGGTTGAGGTCTCTGTTGAGCCTGGTATGGGTAGTTCTGAGGAGGCCTATAGTAATAAGGCTGAGCAATGTATTGGCCTTGATACCTACCTGACTGCTGGTATGTTTGCGGGTAGTTCTGTCTCACGGTTTGTTTGTTGTATGGGCAGTCCTGAGCCGTATGATTCGTGTATCTTCTCTCAATTGTGCAACATTGGCCACTAGGGTTGACGTGAGGTTGAGGTGCATTGGGGCACACGTTTGCCAAATGATTTCCACCACAAGCGTAACAACGTACATTAGTTGGTAGCTTGGGCACCTGTTTACCAGAAACTCCTAGTTTTTGGGCCACTTTTTCTGCTAGATCCTCTATTGAATTCGACAATTTTGTGGACGCTAGAGAAGAACAATCTGAGTCTTTATAGACCTTTGAGAGCTCTAATTCATCTCCTAGGTTGTCCTCGATGTCTATACATATTCTTACACACTCTTCTAGCGTTCTGGGTTCCTTTAGGTACACATAGGAGTGTAGTTTAGCGCTCAACAAGCCATCTAGGAACAGTGACACTTGTTTGGCTTGTGAGGGTAGCTCTTGCATTGGACATCGTTCGATATATTGTCTAAACCTACGTCCTGCCAGTCTCACTGTTTCCTGAGGGGTCTGTTTAAAGCTATGAATCAATGAAGAAGTGTCATGTCTAATCCCACTTTTAGAGAATTCAGTGATGAATGACTCTAAAAAGTGATGGATGTCTCTAAATTGCCTTTGTTGCAGTGGTTGAAACCAAGTTAAAGCGGTATTCTTTAACGTTAGTCCAAATGCGTTGTACTGCGTGAACATGTCCTCGACTTGTTCTGCTCTTAGTACTTGCTTGAATTCTGCGACATGGTCATAGGGATCTCCTGTCCCATCAAAATAATTCTTCATAGATTTCACTAATTGCGTGGGTCTCAATACTCTTGCGTGTTCACGTGGTCTAGGTAGAGGAAAATCATCTCTACCACCTGGTATTCCATGATCTCTTTGTCTATCCATTCTATTAGTGTTCGAGGGTGTTCGATCTCTCCCTATGGGGTGATTAAAGCTTACTTCCGGTCTCTCTTTATTTCCTTCTCCTTGATGACCATGGGCTGAGGAGGTTCCTGCCCCTTGTTGACTTGTATTTATGTTCGTTCTAGATGGAGGGAATATCAATTCACCTCTCCATGTGTATGTGTTTTTAGCGCGCTCAGGCACCACAAAGACTCTTTCTGAAGTCTCATCCAGGTATACCACCTTTCCAGGTGTATCTGGATCCTTGAATTCATAGATTGTAATGATGCCTACCTCACTGGGGTTTTCCTTTCTGTACCTCCAAAAGGCTTCATCTGTCTCTTTATTTACAAACAACTCGGTGCTCATGTTATCTTGAGGGATCCACTATGGGATGAGTACTCTTGTTAATACGGATTTTCCTCTAGGTGTTCTAGGTTCTTCTAACGGTTCTTTTCCTTGAAATTTCACTTCCGTCTCTAATTGAATTGTGCCAAACTCATTAGTATCGTTTGGCGGCGTACTTAGGACGTACATGGTTCCTTCTTTGTCTATGTAAGCGTCTCTCTCAAATTTCACCACTGGTCTTTCCAATTCAATGGGTTGATCAGGGTTGTGCAGTTGCACCACTTGCCTTTGCAAACCATCCTCATAGATGCGAGCACCTAATCGGTTGGTTCGGAGAAACTCTAGTTGCGTTCTATAGGGTCCTTCGGGTTTTTCTAGGTATGCTACATTCGACCCTTCGTCTGGTCTGTCTGTGCTAAATGCCATTTCTGATTCACTTGATTCTGAGCTCAACTCGTAAGGATAACTACTATTCAACTGCTGAGCCCAAGATCGAGCTGTGGTTCTTACACTAGCATCTGATGATCTAAGGCTTCTTCTGTCCGACTTACCTATATGTTTGCCCGATCTAAGGTTCATTAATTTCCTTCCTTGCACGCTCAATTACACCCTTAGATCGTCAATGGTCCTTTGTTATTACTGTCTTGATTATTTTTGATCTTCTTTGGATTCTTGTCTTAATATATGCGTCAGGAATTCGACTTTCGTTATGATTTTGAGTTCTCGTTCCGTCAGACTTATGTTCTTTCCTTTAGGTTTTCATCACACACACCTTTACTTTAAGTCTTAAACTTGATAGAATTAGGTATCTTGAACTTGAGGCGTTCCTATCGTCGTTAATCCACAACTACCGTTTAGCCTAAGCTAAGAATTAACTGAGGGGGTTGAGTAATCTTCCAACCTCGAGTCGGCTTTTCTGGTTGCTCTGATGTCCTGTTGCCCAAGAAGCCGTGCTTCCCAAGCTCTGCTGTCTTCTCTGCCTTGCTTGCTCGCCTTTGATTGCCCTTGCTAGACCTGGAAAAATTCCAATGTTAGACCAATTCACAAGATGATCAAACACTTGAGCATATACACCTTTTTAAGTCCCTTCTCGTTTGCCCAAATTTCCAATGTGTGCCCCCTGGCTTCCTAGTCCCAACTAGGTGAACCTCAAAATAGCTTATCCAAAAATAGACGTATCCTTTATGAAAAAAACAGTTGAGGTCACGTAGTACTCGTCACGAGCTTTCTAACGAGCTATTAAGCTCAAAAAACGGACTTCGGATGAGAAAGTTACACGCGTTCAGGCCCTGGGGGGTAAAAACTGACAATCCGATTTTTCTTCTAATATAGGCTAAGGGGGCTCCTATGAGTCTAATGGTCCAAAAATTTTTCAAAAATACCCTCAAAATTGGTCAAAAATTGAAGTCCAAAATTTGCGATGGGGGTGGGCAATCGCGATGGTCTGGGACCGTCGCGATGGTCCGAACGAACCGTCGCGATGGCGTGAATAGGCGGACAATCACGATGGCGCGGTCAACGGTCAAAGATGGACAATCGCGATGGTCCGAAGTGAACCGTCGCGATGGTCCGCGATGCGATGGCTTGAGCCAATCGCGATGGTCCGAAGTGAACGATCGCGATGGCGTGGAAATGGACCGTCGCGATGGCGCGGTCAACGGTCAAAGGTGGACAATCGCGATGGCGTAAGGTTGAACCGTCGCGATGGTCCGATCAAGTGGACAATCGCGATGGCGCGAGTCAACGGTCAACGGGGAACAATCGCGATGGTCCGAAGTGAACCGTCGCGATGGTCCGTGATGCGATGGCTTGAGCCAATCGCGATGGTCCGATTTTGGGCTGTCGCGATGGTCCGAAAAAAACGAACCGTCGCGATGGTCTATCGTGACACGTGGCACTGTCGTGGCGATGGCATGAGCCAATCGCGATGGTGCGGGGTCAGCTGAACAATCGCGATGGTCCAAGTGGACCGTCGCGATGGCTCAAGTGAACCGTCGTGATGGTCCGAAAAAGTGAACCGTCGCGATGGTCCGGCCGAGCCGTCGCGATGGCGTGAGCCTATCGCGATGGTGCGACACAATCGCGATGGTTTGAGCCAATCGCGATGGTCCACCAAACAATGAATTTTTGAAATGCAACTATGGTGCCGTGTGTGCGCAAGGATCGCCTACCTCGTGGTGTGGTCGCCTACCTCAAAATCCGAAAATTGCAGACCATCGCGATGGTCCGCCACACTCGGAAATCTCTGACAGAAAGTACATTTTTTACCTGTTGGAAGCTTTCCTGATGCTCTGAAGCTCTGTACCTGCAAGAAAACTCAAGAAAAAGCAAGCACATACAATCGCAAAAACTCTCTCTCGCTCTCTCGCATGCACAAATGAGGGGAAATGAGGTGAAAGGGTGGATATGGTGAATTTTCTGATTTTTTTTGGAAATGGAGATGATGATGCGATGATGAAGATGGAGCATGGGGGAGGTGAAAAACACTAAAAACTAAGTAAAAACAACAACAAAAACTGAAATTTTTACCTTCCAACGCCACTTCTTGCTATACTCTTACCATCACACATTCGTCCTAGACTCGATCCCCGGCAACGGCGCCAAATTTGGTGTTGCTCTAGCACAATGGTGAGAACCACGTTAAGAAGCTTCACCTCCTTAATGTCAATCCGTGGGAGAGGTAGGAGTGATATGAAGATCGTGAATGTGAGATGATGTGAGAGTGAAGGTGAGAAGCACAAAGATGCACACACACATACACACACACAATGAAGAGACAAGCAAGACACAATGGAAGGTGGGAAATTAGCTCTATTACTCAAGAATGCTCTTACAAGCTCAAACTAGCTCTAAGCTCACACTAACCAAAATGAACCAACCTCAAAAATGAGCTCTCTAGCTCTTTTTATAGTTTCTAGACTAGTTTTGACCGGTTTCACATCTAGTGACCGGCCTAGTTAAAAAATAGGTCCTAGAGGCTATTTGGAAGGGTAAACGATGTCTAAAAATAACGAAAATTGGTACGAGCATTCTACCTAAGCTCCTCAAGCTCGAGGACTCCTCGGCTTGCACAAAATGGAGCTATAGATTACAAAATGGGGTTTTCTATGATACATATGTTACAATTAGTGATAATAATCACTGTTGAATGTTTGGAGAATTAATAAGAAATGTATTTGTTTGAAAAATCGATCCTCCTGGCTCCCTGCTCCTTCTTTACATGCTTCCGTGGCGTCTGTGCCTCTGGCTGCTTCCAACAGCTAGGTTCGCATTCTTCTAAAACTGAATCGCACATGATCGGCTCTATCGTGAAGACTGAGATGTCATAGCCATCTTCATCACAGTGGGGTGTCCATTGTTCTTCATTGATTGCTACATCCATGGTTGCTAGGATTTCTGCCCAACCATGAGGTTCAAACTCCTCATCTGGAAATACTACAGGTGCATAAGTTGGGTCTTGCAGGGTTCGTGGATGTTGTTCTGCACCTAAAGTCTTGGCTTCCAACCGTTCTTCCTCTTGTTTGGCCACTTTACACATCCATAAATGAGTGTCCTCGTGCAACCATGAGGGGTCCGACTCTAACGAGTGTACCGATTCCGTTTCTACCTGTCTCTTATGGATGGTGTTCCATTGTATTGGGGGTACGTCTCAATGTGAATAGTCTTTAAGATTGACTTTAGTAGTCACTCCTAAATGTTGCAAGTACAAAGAATTAGTTCCCCAATCTTGTACAATTTGCAACTGACGCATGAATGGTCGTCCAAATATCATGTCATAAGCATGATTTTTACTAAAATCACAAATGGCAAAGGTATGCTCAAACTCCACACCACAAGTGGTGAGAGATATGCCTTCTAGTAAGCCTAATGGTTTTTCTGTGTGTCCATCAGCCATTTGTAGCTTCATCCTGGTAGGTCTTAGTGTTGGCTTACCCCAACGTTTTCATAAAGCGGTGGTAGGGATGGATACTCCGGCTCTTGAATATAAGATGGCTTTCATGGTATAGCCCTGATGGGTTATTGAAAGATAAGTGTTACCTTCCTCTCCCTCACTTACATCTCCAATCTTTTCTACGGGTATCTCTGGTACCTCCTTGTGTGTTCCTATCTGTGAGGGTGTAGTAGCAAGCTCAGGGAATTGATTTGCTACATGCTTCCACAGTTCTGGTTTTACCTTTAACAACTCTTTTAGGGTGAGATTACACTGTACTTTAGTGTTCTTTATCACTTATGTGTTTCTAGGGATTACTGATTCTTCATTCCTCATTATTATCGTGGGTGCTCTCATGCTAATAGACTTAGCTTCCCAAGCTCCTGTGAACTGAGGTGATTCTTGCAAAGAATTGGATTCAAAACCTGTGTGTTCACTCAGTTGTTCTTCCTCTACATCATCGTAAATAGAGGGGATGTCTTGGGGAAATTGCTCCTACAAATCGTCTATTTCTTGAATAGGAGGATGGGTTCCTTGTTCTTTTCTCCACTTCTCCTCTTGTATTTCTCTCAAAAATTCATGTGAATATCTATGTATGGAAGAGAGGTTGTCTTCACTTTCCGTATTTGGTATTTGAGACAGGGATGGGGCATTCCTTTCCTGTGTCTCTGGGGCAATAGGGTTCCTATGTTGATCCTTTTTCTCTTTGCTGTCAATCAAGTATTCTAGCCTCTCCATTAGTCCTTGAAAATGTAATTCCGGTTTTGCCATGTTATTCCAATTAAGATATCTATAGGCTTCAAACATAGCTTGTGCTAATTCTACCATCTTCATGCAAAGCTTAGTCCTCTCAATTTCTAGGTCTGCTCGAGGTAGTTCTTACTCATTTCAGCTATCTGGGGTCCTTCTTTTATTCTAGCCTGATACACACGAAACTTTCTTAGGACAATCTTTGATGATATGTTCCTTTCCACAATCGGCACAAAAGCCTTGTATGTTGTAATATTGAGACTGTCCTGCCAACAGAGGATGTGGACAATCCTTTATGAAGTGATCTCCTTGGCACCTAAAGCATGGTCCTCTAGGGCCCTGTGGTCTTTGCTGTCTCAATTGGGGCCGTGGATTTGGGTTTGTGTACATCACATGAGCATAGTCGAGCTCCCAACTAGGTTCCAATGGTGGACTATCGTATTGATATGTCTCTACATGTTCTGATGACTCTGTGTAATATGTGGGTGGACTATCTACATGAGTAGAGTCAAAATTGTTTGAGTTCGGGTCACTCTCTGTGATCAAAGGTGAAGAAGGCACTAAGGCCCTACTCAGGTTCTCTTCTGCAGCAGCGTATTTGACTGAGATGACATTCGCTGGTGGGGATGGCTGTTGAGCTAAAACAGGTTGAGGTCTTTGTTGAGCCTCATATGGGTAGTTCTTAGGAGGCCTATAGTAATAAGGCTGAGCATTGTATTGGCCTTGATACCTACCTGGCTGCGGGTATGCTTGTGGGTAGTTCTGTCTCACTGCTTGTTTGTTATAAGGGCAGTCTTGAGCCGTGTGATTTGTGTATCTTCTCTCAATCGTACAGTACTGGCCACTAGGGTTGGCTTGTGTTTGTGTTGCATTGGGACGCACATTTGCCATGTGATCGCCACCACAGGTGTAACAACGCTTGTTTGTTGTTATCCTAGGCATCTGTTTACTAGAAACTCCTAGTTTCTGGGCCACTTTCTCGGCTAGGTCTTCGATCGAGTTGGACAATTTTGAAGATGCTAGAGATGAACAATCTGAGCCCTTATAGACTTTTGAGAGTTCCAACTAGTCTCCTAAGTTGTCTTCAATGTCTATACAAATTCTTACACGTTGCTCAAGCGTTCTGGGTTCTTTCAAGTACACATAGGAGCGTAGTTTAGAGCTCAGCAGGCCATCTAAAAACAACGACACTTGCTTGGCCTGTGAAGGTAACTCTTGTACTGGACATCTTTCAACATATTGTCTAAACCTACGTCCTACCAGTCTTACTGTTTCTTGAGGGGTCTGTTTGAAACTATGAATCAACGAAGACGTGTCATGTCTGATCCCACTTTTAGAGAATTTAGTGATGAATGAATCTAAAAGGTGATGGATGTCTCTAAATTGCCTTTGTTGCAATGGTTGTAACCAAGTTAAAGCGGTGTTCTTTAACGTTAGTCCAAATGCGTTATATTGCGTGAACATGTCTTCGAGTTGCTCTGCTCTTAGTACTTGCTTAAATTCTGCGACATGGTCGTAGGGATCTCTTGTTCCATCAAAATAGTTTTTCATGGATTTTACTAACTGAGTGGGTCTCAATATTCTTGCGTGTTCACGTGGTCTAGGTAGAGGAAAATCATCTCTACCACCTGGCATTCTAGGTTCTCCTTGTCTATCCACTCTGTCCGTGTTTATGGTGGTTCTATCTCTCCCTATGGGATGATTGAAGCTTACTTCCGGTCTTTCTTTGTTTTTTTCTCTTTGATTACCATGGGTGGAGGATGTTCCTGCCCCTTGTTGGCTCGCATATCCGTTTGCTCGAGATGGAGGGAATACCAATTCGCCTCTCCATGTGTATGTGTTTCTAGCATGGTCAGGTACCACAAAGACTCTTTCTGAAGTTTCATCCAGGTATACAACCTTTCCAAGTGTATCCGGGTCCTTGAACTCGTAGATTATAATGGAGCCCACCTCACTAGGTTGTTCCGTTCTATATCTCCAAAATGCTTCGTCTGTTTCTTTGTTTACGAACAATTCTATGCTTCTGTTATCTTGAGGGGTCCAATCTGGAACTAGTACTCGTGTCAGTACAGATTTCCCTCTAGGTGTTCTTGGTTCTTCTACTGGTTCCTTTCCATGAGATCTCGCTTCCGTTTCCAACTGAATTACGTCAAACTCATTGGTATTGTTTGGCTGAGTACTTAAGATGTACATCGTTGCTTCCTTGTCTATGTACGCATCTCGCTCAAATTTCACCACTGGACGTTCCAATCCAATGGGTTGATCAGGATTGTGCATTTGCACCACTTGTCTTCGCAAACCATCCTCATAGATGCAAGCACCTAAGCGGTTGGTTCGGAGAAACTCTAATTGAGTCCTATAGGATCCTTCGGGTTTTTCTAAGTATGCTACATTTGACCCTCCTTGTGGTCTTTCCGTGCTAAATGCCATTTCCGATTCATTCGTATCTGAGCTCTCGTAGGGATAACTAGTGTTCAATTGTTGAGCTGACGATCGTGCAGTGGTTCCTACACTTGCTTCTGATGATCTAAGGCTTCGTCGGTCTGACTTACCTATGTGTTTGCCCGATCTAAGGTTCATGAATTTTCTTCCTTGCACACTCAGTACACGCTCAGATCGTCAATGGTTCTTTGTTCTTACTTTCTTGATTCTTTTTAAGTTTCTTTAGATTCTTGCCTTGATGTATGCGTCAGGAATTCGACTTTCTGTGGTACTTTTGAGTTCTCGTTCCGTCAGACTTAGGTTCTTTCCTTTAGGTTTTCGTATCACACACCTTTACTTTTAGTCTTGGACTTGAAAAATTTAGTCTCTTGAACTTGAGGCGTTACTATCGTCGTTAATCCACAATGCTAACGTTTAGCCTAAACTAAGAATTGACTGAGGGGGTTGAGTAATCTTCCAACCTCGAGTCAGCTGCTTTGGTTGCCTTGATGCCCAAGAAGCCGCACTTCCCAAGCTTTGCGTTCTTCACTGCCTTGCTTTGCTTTGCTTCGATTGCCCTTGCTAGACCTGGAAAATTCAATATTAGACCAATTCTCAAATGGATGATCAAGCACTTGAGTATATACACCCTTTAAGGTCCCTTAACCTTTGGCAAAATTTTCTTCCAAAGCCCCCTTTCTTTCCTAGTCCCACAAATGGTCAACTTCAAAAATATCCTCTCCAAAAATCAACATATTCTTTTTGAAAAAAACAGTTGACGTCACGTAGTACTCATAAAGAGCTTTCTAACGAGCTATTAAGCTCAAAAAACGGACTTCGGATGAGAAAGATATGAGCGTTCAGGCCCTCGCGGTAAAAACTGACAAACAGGTTTTTCTTCAAATATGAGCTAAGGGGTCTCCTATGATTCTAATCACCCAAAAATTTGCCAAAAATAGCCCCAAATTTGGCCCAAAATTGAAACCCTAAAATTTGCGTTTGGGGTGAGCAATCGTGATGGTCTAGGATAATCGCGATGGTCTGGGACTGTCGCGATGGTCCAGGTGAACCCTCGCGATGGCGTGGCACAATCCCGATGGTCCGATGGAGCGAACAGTCACGATGGCGTGAAATGGATGATCCCGATGGTCTGAAAATGAACCGTCACGATGGCTCGATCAGTGGACAATCGCGATGGCATCAGTCAATGGTCAACGCGAACTGTCGCGATGGTTCGAGTGAACTGTCGCGATGGTCAAGGGCGCGATGGCATGAGCCAATCGCGATGGTCCGATTTTGGGTCGTCGCGATGGCGTACCTGGAACAGTCGCGATGGCGTGACTAGTGAGCAATCGCGATGGTCTAGCTTGCCACGTGGCAACGTCGGCGCGATGGCATGAGCCAATCGCGATGGTCTAGCTTGCCACGTGGCAACGTCGGCGCGATGGCATGAGCCAATCGCGATGGCGTGGGATCGACGGGATCGTCGCGATGGTCCAAGTGAACCGTCACGATGGCTCAAGTGAGCCGTCGCGATGGTGCGAGATTGTCGCGATGGTCCGGCCGAGCCGTCGCGATGGCGTGAGCCAATCGCGATGGTGTGACACAATCGCGATGGTCTGAGCCAATCGTGATGGTCCACCAAAGTATGAATTTTGCAAATGCAAGTTTAGATTCCTATATGCGCAAGGGTCGCCTACACGCTTTTGAACTCGCTTACCAAAAATACCGAAGTTGGCAGACCATCGCAATGGTGTGACACACTTGGCAGATCTCTGACAGAAAGTGAAATTTTACCTTTTCCAAGCTTTCCTGATGCACTGGAGCTCTGTACCTGCAGGAAAACTCAAAAACACACAAGTACACACAAGCACAAAAGCTCTCTCTCACTCTCTTGTATGCACAAATGAGGGGAAATGAGAAGAATGGGTGGATATGGTGAATTTTTTGATTTTTTTGGAGTTGAAGATGATGATGCAGTGATAAAGATGGAGTGTGGGGGAGGTGAAAAACACTAAAAATTAACTAAAAACAACAACAAAAACTGAAATTTTTACCTTCCAATGCCACTTCTTGCTATACTCTTACCATCACACATTCGTCCTAGACTCGATCCCTGGCAACGGCGCCAAATTTGGTGTTGCTCTAGCACAATGGTGAGAACCACGTTAAGAAGCTCCACCTCCTTAATGTCAATCCGCGGAAGAGATAGGAGTGATATGAAGATTGTGAATGTGAGATGAAGTGAGAGTGAAGGTGAGAAGCATAGAGATGCACACACACATACACACACAACGAAGAGACAAGCAAGACACAATGGAAGGTGAGAAATCAACTCTATTGCTCAAGATCTCAATTACAAGCTCAAAGTAGCTATAAGCTCATACTAACCAACCTCAAAAATGAGCTCTCTAGCTCTTTTTATAGATTCTAGATTAGTTTTGACCGGTTTCACATCTAGTGACCGGCATAGTTAAAAAATAGGTCCTAAGTGCTATTTGAAAGGGTAAACGGTGTTTAAAAATAACCAAAATTGATACGCTCATTCTACCTAAGCTCCTCAGGCTCGAGGACTCCTCGAGTTGCACAAAATGGAGCTATAAATTACAAAAAGGGTTTTTCTATGTTACATATGTTACAATAGTGATGAAAATCACTGTTGGAGGTTTTGAAGAATATTTGTAAAACATAAATCTTTGAAAAAATTGATTCGATTGACTCCCTGCTCTGTCTTTACATGCTTCCGCGTCTTCTATGCCTCTGGCTACTGCCAACTGTTGGTGATACAGCAAAGCACTACAGTGCGGAATGGTGATACAATATGCCGACACTACAGTGTGAATTGACTAAATATAACGTAGACTTCCCGCTACAGTGCGAGAAGATGCCCACGATCTTCATCTTTTAGTCTTCGCGGATGGGTCCTTCCTTTACTTTATGTCTTCGGTCTTTACTTCAAGGCTTCTCTTCAAGTCTTCTCGGCAATAGCTTTTCTTATCTTTTTCTTTAGAAATCTGGCAACCACTTCATATAATCTCTGAAATCATCAACCGTAACCTAGACCTGGAAAGAAGATCCACAGAAATGTCCACGGGGGCAGTCTCTTTACTTTGGTCTTTGCGGCAAGATCTTTTCTTTACTTTACGTCGGTCCTTTCTTTTCTTCAAGTTTCCTCGGCAATAGCTTGTCTTCTCTTTACTTCAAAATCCACGCAAAAACTTGAAAAGAAGATCCATAGAAATGTCCATGGGAAGAGTTAAAATTCTTCATTTTTTAGTGTATTTTGAATAAAAGTACTCATTGAAAATACTTTTTATTTGAAATTCGCATGCATCTCTTTCTAATTAGTATTTTGAGATACCAAAAAGAAATTAAAACAAAAACGCTTCCCTCCCGTATTATACATGGGTTATAATAATAATGTATGTCTCAACATAAAACAATTTCCCTTTCAACTCATTCTAATAATATATGCCTCAACAATTTCCAAGTCGATATATCTCAATTGCAAATGCCAAAAAGAAAGACCCACTTTTGTTCAGCAGAATATGCTCAATGAATCTTTTGTGCACGATATTCTCTTATGTGCCATGAGTCATACTAGACTTACTATGCATCAAGAAATGGTCTGAAGCGTTCTTTGAATCAAAAACCTCCCAAAGATAACTAATAATCATGTAGCACCGATGTTCGATGACAAGATCATAATTTCGTGTCCAACCACTTCTGTTTCGATTTATTACTAACTTCATTGGTTTTTTTTTTCTCAAATCGAAAACTATATTTTTGGCCTCTTGAGGTGGAGGTCCAAGGTTCAAGTCCCAGGCTGGACATGTTATGGCTTAGGCCAGTTAAACCCAGTTGTAACCATGTCTCTCAGTTGTAACCTTGTCTAACCCCTGCTTTGTGGGATACGGAGGATCCCACGGGTGCTATGCCCATTCACTTGTACAGTTACAATTTCAAAGTTAAAGTCCGGGGGAGTAGGCTTCGGCTGAACCTCCATTTCTAAAAAAAAAAAAACTATATTTTTTCCTACAAATCAACTTTCTTTTCATTTCTCTCTCTCTCCCCCCCTGAATCGTCTTACGAATTTTCCACCGCCATAATCTCTATTGCCATGATCCCTTTCTCTCTCTCTGGGCTTCTCCCCATCTCAACAGGGTCGGTGCCATATCCCCGTAGCGCTGTTGATCAACATGTCTCTCTCTCTCTCTCTCATGGAATTCCGTCTCAACCGATCGTCGCTCTCTCTTTACCTCTTCGTTTCTGCCACGTGATCTGTCCGTATCCATCATCCCTTTCTCTCTCTCTCTCTATCTCTATCTCTCTCGCGCACTCTCTCGACCTTCCTCATTGTCTACAGCACGACACCCTTCGTTCTCTACACGTGAGCTGAATTGAGCCAACTCTCTCTCTATCTCTCTCTCTCTCCCAATATCTTCTCTGCAGCGCACCTTCTTCGTCACCGTGTCGGTCCCGCGCTAGCGCGTGACAGCGAACAGACTTCCTCTCTCTCTTCCGCTATACATCGCCTCTCTCTCCAATGCGTGACAACAAGTAGACTCTCTCTCTTTCGCTACACATCCGAGATTCTCCACGCGTCGACGACAAGTGCTGTTCTGTCTGGACATCTCTCTCTTCTGCTAGATACACAGTGCCACTTTCGTGGGTAAACTCAAAAATAACACGAGCATCTGGAGTATCTTTCTCCCCAATCGTGGGTAAGCTCTGGAGTATCTTTTCAGCACCTTTTCCCATCGCCTATCTCATACCTTAATCTCTTTCTATGTCAGACGTAGACACATCAAGGATTGATGCCATATGTGTTAAGGATATTAAGACATTTTAGGTGTCTCAACTAAATGAACTCAGAGAGAAGAGCCGTGGGCAGAAACCCTGCATCAAGGATGTTGAAGATGCAGTTCAACTAGTGGTCTCTGGTACGCAGCAGCTCCTTTCGCACTTGCAAGGTTCCATGGCATCGGAGAATCACCATTAACTCGAGCGCTGGGCATGCTACCGTCCGTCGCGGTCAGCAGCTACCGTCCGTCGCGATCAACATGTATCAATCGCGATTGACTGAAGGTGTCAATCGCGACTGATTGCTTCATCCCTGTCCATCGCGGAGGACCTCCATTTATTGCGATCGACAGATATGCTCTTGTGTCACTCCGTGTGTAGCTACCGCCACAGAAGTTCGTGCTCATCGGCCTCTCCACGATCGACGTCCAATTCTTGAGCCCCGTGCCCCTCGCACTTCTGAGTCAATATATTATATTCATTAAAAAAGAGAAACTTTAGTGTTGTGCGCCAGCATTCTCCGTGTTCAAAGTTAAAGAAATTATTTGCACACTCAAGCCAGACTTTCGAATTCGCACTTCAAAGACGAGTGTTGTCTTCTTCACTTGTAGTTTTTGAAGGAACTCCATGTTTCGAAAGCCAAAATTTTGGTTTCTGATCAAGTAGTCCTACGAAAAAGAGAGAAAAGAAAAAAGGGAAAAAAAAAAGGAAAAGGAAAAAAAAAAAAAAAGAAGAAAAAAGAAAAAGAAAAAAGAGAAAAGATTCGAAAGGAAAAAAAAAAAGAAGAGAGCTACCTTTTATTGTGGGATTTTTGGGCTTTTCAAGATGCTTCTCTTCTTAGAGTTTTAGAAAAAGATCTTCTTTCTCGGGGTGTCCCTCTTTTGTCATGGATTTGACGACCCCCTCTCTTGTGAGAAGTAATCTGGCCCCTCCTCCCGGGGAGACCGTTAACCTGGCCTCTTTGTTGGAGGGGGGTTCTTGTGCTGCCCAAGGGGCCCTCGAGAGTGCTGAACCCCCCTTGGTCTCCCTCAATAGATCCGCAATTTTGTCAACTCAGGAGGAGCTCAAGAAAGTTTGCCTCGTCGGCCAAATGTTCGGCCCTAAGCCCCCGCTCGAAACTGTGCGACAGTGGCTTCGCAATGAGTGGTTCCCCCGCGGGCTAGTTGTTTGTAAGTGTCAGTTCTTACCGGCAAGCCACTTGCTGCTAGTCTTTGAAAATGAAGATATGGCGTTTCGAGCCCTTAGTGTCGGAACTTGGCAACTCGGCCGGGCGACCCTGTGCCTATTCAGATGGTCCCCTGATTTTACTCCCGACAAATCGAAATCGCTTCGGTACCCCCTCTGGGTTGAGCTCCCTAACCTGCCATACTTCTTGTACAACTTCGTATGGGACATCGTTTCTCCTATCGGCAAGCCGTTGGCCTCACGCGAGGACATTGGTGGTCTCATTTATGAAGGTGCAAGACACTCGTTCAACGCCCGGTGGCACCCTCAAATCTGTGTCGAGGCTGACCTCAGTATGCCACTCCCATCGAAGATCAAACTGGACTTGGGCGAAGGGGATGTATGGGAGCAAGACATCAGCTACAAAAACCTTCCCAACGCGTGCTTTCGTTGTGGCCAACAAGGTCACAGGATCAAAGATTGCCCTTTGAGACGAAAAAGCAAGCGAAATCAAGAAGCACCCAAAAATGCTCAAGACAACAATGGAGCATTGAATCACTCGACGAAAGTAGAGGAATTCAAGGGTCCCCTTAATCCAGAAGCTGATGCAGACGGGTTCATCGAAGTCAGAAGAAGAAGGAAAAGAAGCCCTAGGGCAACCTCTGAGCGAAACAACAAGTCAGTTACCCCCTCCAGCAACTTGTATTGCAATCTGGAAAAGGAAATCAATGAGTTTGACTACCCAGGTGGGAACCAACTTGAGGAGGACACCGATGTCAAAGGCCTGGAGATCCCTGACAGTAAAGAAACCTTGCAGGAGGGTTACACTACAAGCAAAGAAGACGGCTTTACTACCAGCAACGAAGATAACATGGATAGTGAAAGCTCCATCATCGGATCGACTATTTCGGAAACGGAGCTGAAAACGGTGTCCAGTTCTTCCCAGCAGGAGGCATCCCGCAAAGGAAAAAAACCTATGGAGTTACCGTGGAAAAGCCCCCACAAGAACCTATTGCTAACTCGGGATCCGATCCGAGCGAAAAAGAAAGATGAACCCAAGAAAAGAAAGGACAAAGCTCCCTCCCGCAAAGAGGGATTACTACGACAATGATCATCATCTCGTTAAATGCTAGAGGGCTAACCGACCCCTCAAGAGCGACCATCATTGGTCAATGGCTTCGCGACATTAGCCTAAACCCAGATTTTATATGTATCCAAGAGATTAAAATTGACGGAGAAGACCTCCAGAAACGGCTTAGACATGTCTCCTCGACCCATGTTTGGATTTCAACGGCGCATCAGCGGGGATCCGGCGGAACGGTAATCGGTATCAATCAACTCTGGTTTGAAAAGCTCGAGAACTCCTTTGAAGATGAATGCCATCGATGGATTGCTGTTTCTTTCGGTGCTCCCTTTTGTTTTACTTTAGTTTCTTTGTATGCCCTCAATGGGGAGTTAGAGAGACTTAACACTTGGGCCTCCTTGGACTCGCTCCCCCACAACGTGCTTATCTGTGGTGACTTCAACATGGTTGAGGACCCTATGGACAGATGGATGGGCAAGGGTAGGGTCTCGACAGTCGGGAGAAAGAAACGTGGGACAAAACTAAACTACACTGGATTTGGTCGAATTCAAAGACTCGAAGGGCTTTTCTTGGTCAAATCTCCAAGCAGGCGAGGACCTGAGGAAAGCTAGACTTGATAGATGCTACATTTCCCAGAGTTTTACTCATCAGTGGGGCCACCCTTCCCTCTCGCAACGCACCGACCTCACCATCTCTGATCACTACCCGATCGTCATCACTTTTCAACCCCCCACCAAGATTCGTAAGGCTCCGTGGTTCCATGCAAGTGTGCCCTCCTTCTCTCTCCCCTCCGTCCATCAAGAAATTTCTGAAGTGTGGAAGGAGGCATTTGCCTCTGGCTTGTCCCCAGCCAAGTGTTGGAGAAGTGCGGTCGATAAGTCGCGACAGATCATGATTAGATCCAGGAAGATGCTAGAGACTGTGCGGCGGGCTCGTAGAGAAGCTCTATATCATAGACTCTGGCGGCTCGAGGAGGAAGTGGACAAAGGAAAATCTCAAGCCCAGAAAGGACTTCGAAAAATCAGAGCGCTGCTGAGATATGAGGAAGAGATACAAAGGAAAAATTTGCAAATTTTCTTCAAGGAGTGGTGGGCTGGCAAAGTCGACAAACCCACCAAAGAGATGTGCCGTATCCTCAAAAGGAAACACAACAGAGAATCGATCCCCTTATTGCTAGACGCAAATGGCAATGTATGCAATACGGAAGGAGATAATTTTGGGATCATTGAAGGGCACTTCACGAGACTCCTAGGGACCTCAAACCCCCTCTCCCACCATAGAAGGGACTGTATGGCAGCCATATCTAGGGTTTCCCCCCACAAGATACCACCCAACCTTCACTCTCTACTTCATGCCTCTATCTCTGAAGCCGAAATCATTGAGGTCATCGATGCCCTCCCCTCAGGTAAAAGCCCGGGCCCCGACGGGCTCACTAATGAGTTCTTTAAATCCTTCAAGTTGGTGGTTGCCACCCCTCTCTGTTTGGTTTGGCAAGAGGCACTCAAGTTTGGCGCGCTTCCTTCTTGCCTCAACAATGGCATTATCAAGTTAGTACACAAAAAAGGGGAAAAGAACAGAATAGAGAATTGGCGTCCCATTACAATGCTCCAAACAGGATACAAGATCATCGCCAAAGTCATTGCCAACAGAATCTCTTGCCACTTGAGAGCGTGGTTAAGCGAGGACCAAAAAGGTTTCATCAAAGGCAGGTCAATTTTGGAAACCATAATAGATATCTGGGAAGGTCTTGAATTTGCAAATGAGTCTAAACAAGAAGTGGTTTTCCTCAAGATCGACTTTGATAAAGCCTACGACAGGCTAGAATGGGACTATATTCTTCAGTCGCTACAGGATCTTGGATGTAGTCAGAAATTCACCAAGATGATCGCGACCCTTCTCGGAAACGCATCGACCCAAATTAACATTAATGGAAATCTTTCAAAGGTGATCAAACTTAGAAGATCTATCAGACAAGGGTGCCCATTGGCTCCCCTTCTCTTTGCCATTGCCACGGAAGGTCTTAGCAGGCTGGTGGAGCATCAGGTGGAAGCTGGTAACATTAAAGGCCTTCGTTTGCCGCATGACCACAGTCAGATCACCATGAGACTTTTTGCCGATGATATGAACGCTTTTGTGCACAATGATAGTACCAGCCTTGAGACGTTCTGGAAGTGTCTTGCTACTTTTTGTGAAGCCTCTGGATCCATAATCAACCACTCTAAGACCGCCTTTAGAGCTATTGGTGGGTCACAGCCCGACCTTCTCATTGATCATGGCTGTCAAATCATCCCGCAGGGCCAAATTTTTCGGCTTCTGGGGATTCCCTTGGAGTTTGGCGTCTCTATGGAACAGCGGTGGAACTGGGTGCTTGCCAAACTCGAAAACAAGCTTAACTATTGGAGAGGTATGCAAATCAATCTTGCTGGTCGTGCTATGGTCATCAACACGTTCCTCTTATCATCTACCATTTATTTCCTTTCTTGTTGGAGACCGAAAGAGCAAGATCTATCCAAACTGGATAGTATTTGTAGAAACTTCCTTTGGACGGGCGACCACAATAGGAGGGGGGTGCCTAAAATCAAATGGTCCATCTGCACCAGCCATAGAGATAGTGGGGGACTTGGTATCTTGGACATTGGGTGCATGGCTTACAAACTGTCGGCCAAATGGATGACTAAGGCTTGGTGCAACGGGGAGGCCTCGTGGGCCAAGCTGATCTTCAGAAACAAGAATGAGTTGGCGCTCATGGGTTTCCCAAATTGGAAGAATCTTGACATCTTGACCTTGCTGTTTTCCCCGATCCCCGTCTTCCCGAAAGGCTCTAATCTGGTGTGCTCCCTTTGGAAGAGTTGGAATAAAGTCAAAAGCTTCACAAGAATAAGTGAAGACTGGAAGTGGGATGCCGGTATCAGACAAAACGACTCTATCTGGTTTCCGATCCATGGCATCAGGAGTGTGGAATCTTGGAACATTCAAAACGCCAAGAAGCTATGGAACAAAGGCTTCAAAAAATGGAAACATCTCTGGAAACAAGACACCAACCGCTGGATCAACTTTGAGGATATTGACCCTAGCATCAACATTTCGCATGAAGAATGGAACACTTTGCAAAGCAGATTTCTCGCCTGGGACCGACACAAAGTTCGCCTTCTCATGGGACACGACATGCCGAGCTCGCTTGGTCTCAAATGGCACAATGGGAATAGTCTATCAAAAATCCCGAACATCAAAGAAACGATCGACTATCAGGTTAACCTCAACAAAAAGTGGTGCCTGTCATGGACGCGGCTTCGGTGGGACATGAAGTTCATGGCTATCTGGCACCCCCTCATAGAAATCAAAAAGTCTGTCCTCTTATGGCAAATTCTTCATCACGGAATCTGGACCAACCTTAAGGCTAGCAAAATTTGTGGGATCCCTCCCTGGTGCAAACGCTGCCACCGGTCTATCGAAGATGTTTCACACATCTTCTTTACCTGCCCCAACTCCAACAGACTCTGGCAGGTGGTTGGAAAGAGAATTAGACTTCAAAAACGTCTCAGTTGGCAGCAAGCCCTGCTGGGAGAAGTGATCGGCTGCTCCGCGACTCTCTGGAATGCCATCAGAGGGGAGGTTCTATGGAAAATCTGGCGGGAAAGATGTGCTTTCAACTTCGGTGACTCCCCCAAGGAGTGGTCAATTGAGAAATCGTTGTTCCTCCTTGGCAAAAGGATTGTCAACTGTAAAAAATCCCCCCCCTTTAGGCATCATCAAGTACTCCTTTTGATCGATAACAAGCTTAAACCCAAGTGGGCCCCACATGAGGGTGATGAGAGGGTAATTAACCTTCTTTGTAATGTCATCTAAGCTCTGTAAAAGCTTCCCCTGCTTTGTGGGATTTGGGGGGTCCCGTGGGCACTAGTCCCCTTCTCTTGTACTTTTCTTTATTTAATTCAAGTCCGGGAGAGTAGGTCATTGCCGTAATGGAGAGCATGAACAAAAACATGAAAAACATGAATGAACACAAATACACAAAGCATGAATGAACACAAATAGACAAAGGGCATACCTGAAAAGAAGATCCACAAGCAAGATCCACAAAGAGGAAGAAATAAAATTTGAGCACTTATTTATAGGCCCCCCTAGGACTTCCTTCTATAACCTTCTAGCCTCCTCACTCAACTTTCTATTTTTGGACGATCTTTTAATTTTTTCCAAACTAAGGTCTTTGGTTTCACACTTGATATTCATAATTTAATTATTTTAAGGGTTTGACCTGGGATAAATGCCGATTATAAGGGCCTAAGTTAGGGTTTTTGGTCAGAGAAATTAGGGGTTTTCCTATAATTAACTCAAGCACATCAATTCAAGGATCAATTTATAATTTGGACCTCAACTCCAAGGGTGTCCAAGGGTTCAGGTCAGGTTTTTCTAGGGTAAAACTCTCATTTTCAAGGGGTTTCAAGGATCAAACCTAGGGGTTTATGGGTCAAAAGTTAGCTATTTACAAACACAGGTCTAATGTACATATCTAACATGGTTTGGCATCTCTCAATCAATAAAATCCGCCAAAACATGCACATAATATACCCTTCTCTCCATCAAAACATACACAAAACCGAGAAAATCAATGAACTTTGAAAAAAACAATGCACATCTCCCTGAGGGATTTCATCCCGACATCGGGTGCCTCAAGTTTGGGCAAAGAGGACATCATTTTAGATTTTTGCAGGCGTAGAAAACTAGCAAAATTCAGGTGACCAAAGCATGCATGCCAAAGCTTTGCATCTAACATAGCCTGAGAATCATGTACTGCAAATGTTGAATCATTCATAGATTTTTCATAGTCTATGAGCTTATACAACCCAAGACATAAAATGCCAGAAGCCATAATTACATCGCCATTTGACAGATCATGAATCGTACATCTATCATCAACAAATTTCACAACTGGGCCAATCTTGGCTAAAGTTGAGCCTGATAAGAGATTCTTCTTGATCCCTAGCACAAATAGAGCATCTGGCAATGTGAGAGAACTACCATCAGTAGTAGTCAAAATCATCTTACTAACTCCCATGATAGGATAAGAGGAGTTGTTGGTGTATGTGATAGTATTTCCTCTAGGGACAGGCTCGAGTGAAGTGAAAAAACTACGCTTCGAGGTAATATGTTTAGTTGCCCCACTATCAAAGTACCAAACATCTTAATCTACAATGGACATACACTGTTCAGGAGAGGATGGGTTAAAAATGCAAACAGTAGTAAACACCCATTCTTCATTTTGCACTAGATTAGCAGACTCTGTTTTTGATGTTAAGGCCTCTGCAACAACCATTCTAGTCTCTTTTTTCTTTGCCTCTTTTGCAGCGAGTTTTGGACAATTCTTTATGACATGATCATCTGCTTTACAGTACTTGCAAAACAATTTTTGCTTTTTTGTTTTCTTCTTTTCTTTGTCTTCCTTCCTCAATTGTGGAGGATTAATAGATTTTTTCTTATTACTAGATGAGCTCCATTTACCTTTGCCCTTCTGACTAGCGAGGAAAGCTTGGTCTACAACACGCATAATGGACCTCTTCTGGCTAGACTGATTTTCCTACAACATAACAGAGATTAATTCCTCAAATTTTAAGGCATTTGGATTTCCTTTCATCATCAAACGAAGAGTAGAAGCAAAACTTTGGTATGAATCGGGAAGACCATTCAGAACAGTCTGCATAGGTGAACTGTCAGGCAAGACTATATCAGTAGAAATTAATTGTTCCTTCAAATCTTTGATCTTTGTTAGAAAATTATCCATAGAGTCACCTTCATTCATATGCTCACTCTCCAACTGTTTTCAGAGGTAAGGCACACGAACCTCATTCCTAGCCTGGTACAATGTGGTAAGTGTATCCGAAGCATCCTTGGCTGTTCTGCAAGAGTGAATGTGAGGAATAATGACACATTTGATAGACAAAGCTATCAATGCATTTGCCTGAGCATCTTTGCTATCCCAACAAATTTGCTCTCTATTAGTTGCAACAAGAACTATAGCACGAACAGGAACATGAAGAATATCGTCATCTTCAAGCATCAGCTTCACTAGTTGTATTTGCAAGTATAATACAATATTTTTCAACACCCTGCATTATATTCCACAGTCCTTTTGCGATCAATACATGATGCATCATATAAGCCCACAATGGGTAATTCATACCATCCAACTTATTCTCAATAGCCAACATTTAAAATACATCACTGCTTCTAGCCATGGCCACTGACTAAAATACCCTAATGCAGAAAAATGACTATATCTGAAAAAGTCGAACAAAACCATCCTAACGAGTTCTGCTAAACCTGTAGTAGAGTTTGAGATGCCTATACTGGCGAACTAAAACTTGTATATATCTTTGGCACAGAAAGATGAAATAGTCTGCACAAGTGCTGTAATAGTGCGTTGGGAGGCCAAAACAAGCTTAGATTGCGATTTCGGCACCAGACATCAAAGCTGTTTTGATCTCCTAATCACCCTGGGTATGCTCACCAAAATTCATGCAATTATGCATCTACAACCGGAGGGGTGTCAATGGTGCCCTAAATGAAGCGATGACTTGCTCTAATACCAATTGTTGGAGTTCGAGGTCTACGGAAGCACGCAAACAATACAAGGAAGAAGAAGAAGCTTGGAGCACAATACACAATATTGAATGTATTACCACTAGATTGTACATAGATGAGTAACCCATGAGGGCATAGACATATATACAAACCGGGACAAAAAAGCCTCCTAAAGAGGGAAAAAAGTGCCTCGGTGGTCCTAGTGCGTTCACACACATCACGTCCTAAATCTATCAACAATTGTAACCTCCTTCGTCACCATCTATCAGAAATCTATTCTTATCAGATAACATACTTTTTCATCCATCACACCCTTTTTTCAGACCCTTCCAAGTAACCTTATCATCAACACCTAAAGCCTTGAACAAATTAAATGTCCAAAGGCACATGTGCTTGTATATATATTGTATCCTTTGTGATCAATAAACAAGGCATAATCTATTGTTGTATCTGTTCGCATACATATCTATGGGAGACCTTATCTCTCCCTCTCTCTCTTGATTGTGTCTAGCTCCTTCGCCATAGCTTCCTCTGTGTGCAGAACTATCAAGGCCCTTTTTTCTACAACAATACATACATACACACATGCATGCATGCACACACATAGACGCATACATACATAGATACATACATACATGCATGCATGCATACATACATACATACATACATACATACATACATATATACATATATACATACATACATACATGCATACATACATACATACATACATACATACATACATACATACATACATACATACA
>CM035424.1:116902864-116910364 GCA_020310875.1 Ceratopteris richardii
TACATATACATATACATATACATATACATATACATATACATATACATATACATATACATATACATATACATATACATATACATATACATATACATATACATATACATATACATATACATATACATATACATATACATATACATATACATATACATATACATATACATATACATATACATATACATATACATATACATATACATATACATATACACATACACATACACATACATATACATATACATATACATATACATATACATATACATATACACATACATATACATATACATATACATATACATATACATATACATATATATATATAGATAGATAGATAGATAGATAGATAGATAGATAGATAGATAGATAGACACATAGATAGATAGGTAGATAGATAGATAGATAGATAGATAGATAGATAGATAGATAGATAGATAGATAGATAGATAGATAGATAGATAGATAGATAGATAGATAGATAGATAGATAGATAGATAGATAGATAGATAGATAGATAGATAGATAGATAGATAGATAGATAGATAGATAGATAGATAGATAGATAGATAGATAGATAGATAGATAGATAGATAGATAGATAGATAGATACTAGATAGATAGATACTAGATAGATAGATATATAGATAGATAGATAGAAAGATAGATAGATGAAAAGAGAAACAGACATAGAGACAGACACATAGACATAGAGATAGATAGATAGATAGATAGATAGATAGATAGATAGATAGATAGATAGATAGATAGATAGATAGATAGATAGATAGATAGATAGATAGATAGATAGATAGATAGATAGATAGATAGATAGATAGATAGATAGATAGATAGATAGATAGATAGATAGATAGATAGATAGATAGATAGATAGATAGATAGGTAGATAGGTAGGTAGGTAGATAGCTAGGTAGATAGATATATATAATAGCTAGCTTGGTAGGTAGGTAGATAGATCACTTAGAAGACACATAGATAGGTAAATAGATAGATAGACAAACAGACAAATACGTCGATAGATAGGTAGGTAGGTAAGCCTATGAGCATCTCTCTCTATCTGTCCATCTATCCATGTACCTTTCTCTGTCTCTCTTTATCTTCTATGTGTCTATTCATCTATTTGTTTATCTCTCTATCTTTCACTCAAAAGGAGGCAAAGACTCAAAGAGTTAGGAAATGGCCACATGTCCATGGGTATAGGAGAGCATGTCTCTACCACCAGAGATATTGAGAATACGATTACTTCATGAGCAACACATATAGCAGAGGAGACTATCCACACCTTGGCATGTAATTTTCTAGGGGTTACCTCATCTGACTCTATATATCAGATCCTTCATCCACTCAACCCGATACTACATTCTTAGGTTTATTAATTTTAGTTTTTTACCTTGTAACCCAGACACATGGTATCATGGTAGTCCTTTCTTTTACTATGTGTTCATTTTTTGTGGTGCGAGAACCACATCATATTCAACACATAGTTAGGCTTAGATTTTAGTTTAATTCAGAACACTGAGTCATAACAAATGAGAACAAAGGCATATTCGCTTTTTAAAAATAGAAGGAAACCATGAAATGTTGCAAAATAGCCTCACTTTCTTATCCCACAGTGGAATTCTTATTCAATATGTACCTTTCAAAATGTCATCTTCTCGTATCAAATTCTCCAAGCAGTAAGCCGAATTCATTTTTGAAGATAGAAAGTGGTACCTAATGAGCAAGTTACTCCCAGAGAGCTTGCCATTCTAAAGAGATTGCCAAATAGTGCTATGAAAGAAAATGGAATACAACGTCTTGATATATTTCTTACTCCAAAGGCATACATAATTGATCTCATTGATATTTACCATTTCCATAACTCAGACATGGAAAAAAAAAATTCAAGTCTCAACATAGAGAATACCACATCATTTGATCTTAGAAAAAATATGAGAAGCTTTTCTGCATACTTATATTGATATTCACAAAGCTCTTCCAATTTCCACTTAAAGAATATTACCTAAATGAATCATAAATATAAACAAAACCACACATCTATCAAATGGAACAGTTTAGGATGTGGATATAGATAAGAACACAAAAAAAGACATTTTGAGCATTACATTCCAATGAAACAAAGTAGTACATAAGTTGAAGTTAACAAAGTTAGATAGGTTTTCTACAATAGAAGTTGATCGTATGTCTGCTCGACCTTATGCATTAGATCATCTTTAGGCACTTGAGAAGTCTCAGTAATCTTTTCTTCATCTAGAATTGGCTTTTCAAGGTTAGCCACGCCTCCGGGATCATCTTCTAATGGTGGCACTGGTTCCCTTGAGGCAAGTTGGAATCTTTTTGTGTGATCAATATGCTCTTTACCTAGTTCTTGGTCCTTGTCTGGGCACTCATTAAGACCATTAATTTTCATTCTAATGAAGCTGACTTGGGCTTCATCTTTCTCTACAACTATGCAATGTCTTAACAAGAAGCCACGATCATGCAAGTAAATGTGGTGGAAGTTGTTTATCATGGAATGGAGATGAGACATGGTGATAAAAAAAATTTAGAGGAAAACTAAATATCTCAATCTAACTAAACCATTGCATGCAGAATGCTTAAAAACCCCAAGATCTATGGCTCGTTTACTTGATTTGGATGTGCATAGCTCTAGATATGAGTGCTCAAAGCTATGAAGAAAGCCAAACTTTTTACTTGGCATCGACTTTATGCATAAATTCAATGCCAAGTATAAAAGTTTGACTTTTTTTATAACTTTGACCACTCATATCTATAACTACAAGTATCCAAATCAAGTAATTAAATATTCAATCTTGGGGTTTTTAATAACTCATATCTATAACTACAAGTATCGAAAAAATCAAGCAAGTGAGTAGTTGATCTGAATTTTCATGCCGCATTATGTTCCCAAAAAGGATTAATAGCTAAAACATTTCAAAATGACATTTCTTTTTAAGGGTCCAAATCCTTATTTAGAGATTCAAATATGCTCATATTCTTATATCTTTCAATACAAAAATAGTTTTCCAAATATGAATATACCATTTGATGTAGAATGCCTAAAAACCCCAAGACCGACTACTAACTTGCTTGATTTGGATACTTGTAGTTAAAGATATGAGTGGTCAAAGTAATGGAAAAAAGTTAAACTTTATACTTGGCATTAGCTTTATGCATAAAGTCGATATTGGAGTTTTAGGTCTATAGACGCACAGGAACAACAAAAGGAAGAAGAAGAAGCTTGGATCACAACACACAATATTGAATGTGTTACCACTAGAATGTACAAAAATAATTAACCCGTTAGGGCAATAGGTGTATATACAAGTTGGGAGGGAAAAACCTCCTAAAGAGGGAGAAAAATGCCCCGATGGTCCTAGTGTGTTCAGACACATCACTACCTGAATATATCAACAAATCCCCCCTTGGAGTGATGGGGTGAACAAGGAGCTGGGACCCATGTAAGAGGAAGGGCCAATCTATGTGGATTTAATCCACAAAAGGAAGTAAACCCAAAGCTTTGCGGAAAGCTTCAAACTTCTCCGTAGGTAGAGCCTTCGTGAAAGGTCTGCAATGTTCTCTTGAGTGAGCACATATTCCAAGCTGACCTCTCCAATAGAGAACCTCTCCCTAACATAATGATAATGCACCTCAATGTGCTTAGTGCAAGCATGGAACACATGGTTCCTCCCAACTATTAATGTACTATGGATGTTAGTTAGGATGGTGGCGGTAGAAGACTGACCAACACCCAAATTAGCCATAAGGTGTCTAAGCCACACACACTCAATAGTCGCTATGAAAGCTTGCCTATACTCAGCCTCACAACTGTAAGTGGTCACAATATGATGCTTCTTGCTCAACCAAGATATACATGAGCTACCAAGCATGAAGAAAAAGCCACTAGTGGACACACGAGTGTCATAGCAACCAACCCATTCAGACTCAAAAAAGGCATGTAAATCTAGCGATAGTGATCCCTCCTTGGGATAAAACAATCCAAGTAGCCGAGTACCACTCGAGTAATGAAAGATGCACTTAATCACCTACCAATGCTTGATAGCTGGGCAATGCATAAACCTGCTCATCTATGACTCAACAAACTGAACATCTGGCTGAGTAATGCATAAGTAAATCAAGCATCCAACAACCTGCTGATAGAGAACAACATCAAACACATCTCCAACATCATGAAGACTCAATCATAAAACTTTCTTCGTAGGAGTGGCAATAGGTTTGTAGTCTTCAAGGCCAAAATGCTGCAATAATGTGTCAATGTATTTTGTTTGACACAAAGCTATTCTGCCACCAACTTGCATAAATTGAATGCCCAAATAATGATGCAAATGCCCCAAATCTAGCATCTCAAATAAAGCATGCAAATCAGCCTTAAAATCAGCAACATGCTTCTCATGAGGACTAGTGAGGAGCATGTCATCAACATAGGTAACAATGATCAGAAGCACATCATTTGCACGCTTAACATATAAGGTGCTTTCCGTTGGACTGTTCTCAAAACCATGTGCAATCAGATAGGCATGTATCTTTTCATACCAAGCATGTGGTGCTTGCTTTAAACTATATAATGCCTTCTTCAACCCAAACACTTTGTTTTCACGCCCTTTCTGCACAAAGTCAGGGGACTGAAAAACATACACTTCTTCATGCAAGCCCCCATTCAAAAATGCAGTTTTAATGTCCAGTTGATGTACATTCCAACCGTGATGAGATGCAAGTATAGAGATGCTAGGAACAGTAGTCATTTTGCATGTAGGAGAAAAGGTCTCATCAAAATCAATGCCTCTTTCATGAGCATAACCCTTTGCAACAAGCCTAGCCTTATATCTGTCAACTTTTTCATCATGCTTACACTTCAACTTGTATACCCACTTAGTGCCAATGGCCTTCTTGCCAGGAGGCAAGTCACATAAAGACCAAATACCATTTTTCGTGATATCATCATATTCTGATTGCAAAGCATCCATCCAATTTTCAAAATTTTGTGTTTCATCAAATGAAACATTCTCATTCTCATCATAGAGACTAGAGGCAGCCATAGCATAGTAATTTGATGCAAACGAAGCACTATGAGAGCCAAAACGAGTACGATATGAGAGAGGTGCATCTAATTTGATGTCATGTAGAGTCTATGCCAATCATTTTGGCATATCTTTTGCCTCCTCAATATTAGCTCTCTCATCAACAACTGCATCATGTAAATATGCATCTGAAATGGAATGATCTACATCATCACATGAAACTTGTAAAGGCTGAGAAGTTTCCTCACTATGACCAGCACTAGATTTTCCACCAATAAAAAGAGGTAGGAAAGTGTCATACATGTCTTTGGAGTGAACTGATATCTCCTTAATACATGAAAGTAATGATTGAATAGCATCTTCCAAAAACAAAACATCATGTCTGACCAAAATGTGTTTAGTCTATGGATGATACAGACAATAGTCTTGCGTTGTTGTTTAGGCACATGCCAGAAAACCAAAAACATGCAGGTGAACAACAGATCGCTTACGACCATGCCATCTCTCATATGGAGTGATACACTGTAATGCTTTAGTGGGACACCTGTTAAGTACATATTGTGCACACATAACAACCTCAAGCCAAAACATATGTGGTAAAGCTTGACTCTTGACCCCTGTTCTTCCTTTCAACAACTCCATTCTATTGAGCTACATATGGCACTGTACATTGATGTTTTATCCCACATTCAACGAGAAATGCATTAAAGTCAAAAGACATATATTTCCCCCCTCGATGAGAACGGAGGATGCCCATTTTACATGCTACCAGATTTTCAACCAAAACCAAAAACTATTTGAAGCACATAAACACTTTAGACTTTGTTTTCAATGGATATACCCATGCATGCCTCAAAAAATCATCAATGAAAGTCACGAGTTAAAGACAATTTCCAAAAGAGGTGTGTGCATAGAACCATAGACATCACTATGAACAAGCTGCAATCTCTGAGTAGCTCGAAGTGAACCATCTTTTGGGAACGAGGAGCATTGTATTTTGCCCAAAATACAGCGTTCATAAACATGTTTATCAAGTGCCTCAAGTTTGGGTAGATAGGACACCATTTCAGGTTTCTGTAAGCATAGTGAACTAGCAAAATTCAGATGATCAAAGCGTGCATGCCAAAGCTTTGCATCTGACATAGCCTGAGAATCATGTACTGCACATGCTGAATCATTCAAAATTTTTTCATAGTCTATGAGCTTATACAACCCACCACATAAAATGCCAGAAGTAATAATTACATCGCCATTTGATAGATCATGAACTATACATTTGTCATCAATAAATTTCACAACCGATCCAATCTTGGCTAAAGCTAAAACTAATAACAGATTCTTCTTGATCCTTGGCACAAATAAAGCATCTGACAATGTAAAAGATCTACCATTAGTAGTAGTCAAAATGATCTTATCAACTCCCATGACAGGATAAGAGGAATTGTTGGTGCATATGACAATATTCCCTATAAGGGCAGGCTCGAGTGAAGTGAACAAACTGCACTGCGAGGTAATATGTTTGGTTGCCTCACTATCAAAGTACCAAACATTTGAGTCTACTGAAAACATACAGTGTTCATGAGAAGATGGTTCATAATTCCAAACAGTGGTAAATGCCCATTCTTCATTCTGCACAAGATTAGCAGACTCTATTTTGGGTGTAGAGGCCTCTGCAACAACCATTCCAACCTCTTTCTTCCTTGCCTCTTTAGTAGTCAGTTTTGTACAACTCTTTATGACATGATCGTTTCCTTTATAGTATTTGCAAAACAATTTTGGCTTTTTTTGTTTTCTTCTCGTCTCTATCATCCTTCTTTGATTGTGCAGATTTGTAGATTTTTGCTTACTAGTAGAAGAGCTCCATTTTCCTTTGCTCTTTTGACTAGAGAGGAAAGCTTGATCTACAATAAGCATAATGGACCTGTTCTACCTAGATTGATCTTTCTGCAACATAACAAAGACTAACTCCTCAAATGTTAAGGCATTTGGATTGCATTTCATGATCAAACAAAGAGTAGAAGCAAAACTCTTATATGAATTGGGAAGACCATTAAGAACAGTTTGCACAAGTGAACTGTCAGACAAGACTTCATCAGCAGAAATCAACTATTCCTTCAAATTTTTCATCTTTATAAGAAAATTGTCCATGGAATCTCCTTCATTCATGTGCTCACTCTCCAACTATTTTCAGAGGCAAGCAACACGAGCCTCATTCCTTGCCTGGTATAAAGTGGTAAGTGTATCCCACGCATCCATAGCTATTTTGCAAGAGCGAATGTGAGGAATAATGGCACGTTTGATAGACAAGGCTATCAATGCATGTGCTTGAGCATCTCTATCATCCCAATGAATTTTCTCTGTAGTAGGTGCAGCAAGAACTGCAACATGAATAGGAACATGGAGAATATCTTCATCTTCAATGCCATCTACATCACATTTA
>CM035424.1:116927864-116932864 GCA_020310875.1 Ceratopteris richardii
AGTCATTCTATTCAGCCAATTGGGAGAAATCGCTGTCGAAGTGATCACTGGTATATTTCTGTGTTGTTCCTAAAAAATCGGGGGTGTCCCTGATTTTGCTAAAGATCATGCTCAGTGTATAGTTTGTTATTTGGAGTGATTTAACTTGCTAATGGTAGCTTGTTAAGTTAATTTAATACTCCCAGAAGGAATTAAACCAATTGCAAGTGTGCTGGACACACTGAGCTTAGAACTGAGCAGGTATCATTACAGGAATAGTAAGTTTTTGGAGTTGTGAAGGTTCAAAATCATCTGTTTTGATTTGGACATTACTCAATCATTTTGTAAAGCACATATATAGTTTCTTGGTGTCATTTGGAAGCTCAAGGAGTCTCCTAACCATATCTGAAGAGAAAAGAGGGCAGGTGTGAAGCAGGTCTAGCAGCACCAACTTGACCTTCTGATTGTACCCAGCCATCACATCCAACAGTGGTATCAGAGCAAACAAGGTAATCATGGGTGATGGTTTCCCTTCCTTTATTGACAAATTGGATAGGAATAACTACCAGGCATGGTCATTAAGAATGAAGACTTATCTACAAGGGAGAAGCTTGTATGGATACATATCAGGAGATGAGGAGTTGCCCTCATTCAAAACCAGAGGCCTACCTACAAAGGATGAGCATGAGAGACTTAATCAATGGTGTGCTAAAGATGCTTTGGCAAGGTCATATCTTCTAAACTCTATCTCTGATTTCCTTCTACCTCATGTTAGGAACTGTAAGACTTCCCAAGAGACTTGGGAAACCTTGTCAACATACTTCTCATCAAGCACAAGGGCCAGAAAGAATCAGCTATGGATTGAGTTTACAACTCTCAGGAAGCAATCAAAACAATGTGTCTCAGATTTTGTCACCAAAGTCAAAGACATTGCAGATCAACTTGCAAGTGTTGGAGAAGAAATTGAAGAAGAGCAAATAGTCAGACAAGTGATCAATGGACTCAAAGCAGATGACAAGTGGGAAAGCTTTACCACTGCAATGGACTTGTACATGGACATCCAAGCACCTGATCTAACAACTCTGATTGGACAACTATTCACACATGAAGCAAAGATCACAAAGAATGGAGAGCAATCAAAAGGTAACAATCCCTCTGCCCTATATACAGATAAGAAGTCTAAAGACAAGGGTAAAAGTAAGAAAGTTGATGAAGAAGGATCCACCTCCCAAGCAAACTATGCAGGGAGAGGTAGATCATCTAGAGGTAGGGGCAGAGGAGGTAAGTCAGGTAGGGGGAGACCCTATAATCAATCTCCATGCAATATTTGTGGCTTGTCTAACCATACTACAGATGAATGCTACAAGAACTACAAAAATCAAAGAGGAAGAGGTCACCAAAGAGGAGGATACTCCCAAGGCAGAGGCAGATTCAATCAATCTCAAGGCTACCATGGCTACAACAATAATTACAACAATAACTACAACAATAACTACAATCACAATGGCAATTATCAAGGAGGATACAGGAACAGAAAGGATTACAACAATTATGCAGAGGATCAAGATGATTCCTTGTTGATTATGAACATGACATCTAAATCAGGTATCAATGATGATCATTTGTTCTATATTGATTCAGGTTGCTCTAACCATGTAGCTGGGAATGTTGCCTTACTCTCTGATTTGGAAGAACCTAAAGGCAAGCACCAAGTGCAGACAGGTGATGACACTAAACATTCAGTGGTTAAAGTAGGTAATGTCAAAATAAGTGATGGTAATCAGAATTTGCTAAGCAGAGTATTGTATGTTCCAACAATCTCCAAGAATTTGATGAGTGTAGGTCAGATTGTTGAAAAAGGTCTACAGGTCAGGTTCACTCAACATGGTGCATATGTGGAGGATCCAAGACATGGATTCAGAAGGATAGCCAAGGGAGAGAAATCAGGTAGACTATTTACTTTTGAACTTGAGGATACTAAGAACATTGCATTATACAACTACAAGGACCAAACTCTATCAAAATTGGAGATGTGGCACAAGAGATTAGGTCACATTGGAGAGAGGACAATAAAGCAAATGAGCAGAGATCAATGTGTGCTTGGGATACCTAATGTATCCAAGCAACACATGATATACAAGTGTGGGGCTTGTCAATTTGGTAAGTCACACAGATTGCCATATACTAAAAAAGGTTTTATGCATGAAGACTACTTGGAATTGGTGCATACAGATGTTTGGGGACCAAGCAAGGAGCCATCCATATCTGGATCAAGGTACTATGTATCTTTTATTGATGACTATAGCAGATGGACTGTCTTGTACTTCATGAAACATAAAGATGAAGTATTTAATTGTTTCAAAAGATATCTTGCATTAGTTGAGAATCAAACAAGTAGACATTTGAAGAGGCTAAGGTCAGATGGTGGTGGAGAATACTTCTCCAATGACTTTGAAGAGTTCTTGCAGGAAAGAGGCATCAAGAGGGAGATTACCACAAGGTACTCACCTGAACAAAATGGGGTAGCTGAAAGAAGGAATAGACTCATTGTGGAGACAGCTAGGTCTATGCTTAATGAGAAAAAATTACCAAATTATCTTTGGGCAGAGAGTGTATCTACTGCCACATACTTAATCAACAGGTTGCCATCAAAGACACTTGATGGAATGACACCCTATGAGGCTTGGCATGGTAAAAGACCATCTCTGGATCATTGCAAGATCTTTGGGTGTGTTGCATATGTGCATATTCCCTCACAGGTAAGGGGAAAGCTAGACCCCAAGGCTGAAAAGTGTATCTTTATTGGTTATGATTTGAATCAGAAAGGATACAGGTTCTATAACCCCTCAAACAAAGGCTTCAAGGTAAGCAGAGATGTAATCTTTGATGAAAATGATTCATGGTATGATAATGAGTGCAGGAAAGTTAGCCTACCTTATGATATGGAAGAAGACTTTCCAAAGCTTGTCAGGCAAGAACCAACTCAGAATGAGGACACAAGCTCAGATGATGAAGACACCATCAACATTGAAGAATTCAAAGCTTGGAAATCCAAAGGGAAGATGAAGATGAAGCAACTTGAAGACAATCCAGAATCCTCAACTCAAGCTATGAGGAGATCTTCAAGGGAAAAGAAGAAACCTATTAGGTATGGGTATGATACTTCACTTGTAACCAAGCACTCTGTATATCTTGCAAAGGATATCTTAAGTGAAGAACCAGGTACATTTGAGGAAGCTATTACTAAACCAGAATGGAAGGAAGCAATGGATGAAGAAATGGAGGCTCTCAAGGAGAGTGATACTTGGGACTTGGTACCCAAGAAGGACTCCATGAAGGTGATAGGATCCAGATGGATCTACAAACTCAAAAGGAACTCAGATGGTACAATAAGCAGGCACAAAGCTAGGTTGGTAGCCAAGGGTTTTGCACAAACCCAAGGCATTGATTATGAGGAGACTTTTTCTCCTGTGGCCAAGATGCCAACTATCAGAATTATGGTGAGTGTAGCTGCATCCAAGAATTGGAACATGTACCAATTGGATGTGAAGAATGCATTCTTGAATGGATGGATATCTGAAGAGGTCTACATGTCACAACCACCTGGCTATGAGGATCCCAATAAGGTAAATCATGTTTGCAAATTGAAGAAAGCTCTGTATGGATTGAAGCAGGCACCTAGAGCATGGAATTATAGGTTGACAACCTATCTCTTGGATCAAGGATTTGTGATGAGTAAAGCAGATACTTCATTGTTTATAAAGAAGAACAATTCAGAGGTAATATACTTGTGTGTCTATGTTGATGACATCATCATTACAGGAAATGATGTTCAAGGAATTAGACACATCAAAGGTCAAATGATGAAGGAATTCAAGATCAATGATCTTGGATTATTGAAGTACTTCCTAGGGCTTGAATTGGTCTACACAAATTCAGGTATATTCATTACTCAGAGAAAATACATTCAGGACATGGTCAAGAAGTTTAATTTGCAGAAAGCTAAAGTCTCAAACATTCCTATGGAGGTCAACCACAAACTCAGTGCACATGAAGGAGAAGAACTCAAGGATATTACAGGTTATCAAAGTTTGGTAGGTAGTCTAAATTATGCTACCTTAACCAGGATTGATATATCATATGGTGTTAGTGTACTTAGCCAATTTATGCATAAACCAAGAGTACCACATTTGGAGGCAGCCAAGAAGATAGTAAAGTACCTAAAGGGGACACAAAATCATGGTTTGTATTATCCATATTCATCAGATATTGACATCAAGGTATACTCAGATGCAGATTGGGCAGGTTGCAAGGATGACAGAAGGAGTACATCTGGTTACATATGCTTTGCAGGTGATAAACCAATTTCTTGGTCATCCAAGAAACAACCCACAGTAGCCCTATCATCTACTGAGGCAGAGTACAGAGGGCTAGCCAATGCCACTCAAGAAGCCATATGGTTGAAGCTACTATACTCAGAATTGGGCCTATACACAAGGCCACCTATCATATTTGGTGATAATACAAGTTCACTTCATCTAGCTGCTAATCCTGTGTATCATGCTAGGACAAAACACATAGAGGTGCATTACCACTATGTGAGGGAGAAATTACTTAGCAAGGAAATCCAATTATCATATGTGTCCACTAATATTCAATGTGCAGATTTGCTTACAAAAGCTTTGGATGGGAGCAAGCTATGCAGGTTTAAATCCATGATAGGATTGCAGGATATCATTGAAGACTAAAGATGAAGACTCAAGCAAGTGTTTGGCTTGAGGGGGAGCTGTTGGTGCAAACAAGCCTTAACACTTGGCTTTGGTTTGTGCCTTGAAGACTCAACATAAAGCTTGGACTATTGGAACCTTGGAAGATTAAAAGATTGGACCCTTGAATGATACATTCACAAGAATCAATAACCATATGAACCTAGTCTTATTGATTCTTACCTTTTATCTCATGTAAAAAGTCTATGTGACTTTATCAACAATGTAATCACACCTACTAGACTAGAGTCGTGG
>CM035424.1:116947864-116952864 GCA_020310875.1 Ceratopteris richardii
CTATCTATCTATCTATCTATCTATCTATCTATCTATCTATCTATCTATCTATCTATCTATCTATCTATCTATCTATCTATCTATCTATCTATCTATCTTTCTATCTATCTTTCTATCTTTCTATCTATCTATCTATCTATCTATCTATCTATCTATCTATCTATCTATCTATCTATCTAGCTATCTGTCTATCTATCTATCTATCTATCTGTCTGTCTATCCATCTATCTATCTATCTATCTATCTATCTATCTATCTATCTATCTATCTATCTATCTATCTATCTATCTATCTATCTATCTATCTATTGTTGGTGCATGCCAATCATCAATTGAAGGTTTATGAAGAAATGAAGTCAAGAAATTAAGAAGAGAACAAATTCAGAAGTTTGAAGGAAGGACATACTCAGAAATTCAAAGCTATGTACACATATGTACATTAGTTTAGATATAGGTTACTCACACTTTTGATTAGTCATAAGCTTGTACATATTTGCCTATAAATGTTTTGGAAAAAGTCGGGGCATGGAGAATAGAGAATAGGAAGAGAGAAATCAGATTTAGAAAGTGTCATTGGACACATGAAAAGTTAGTTGAGTTACTTCTTCAAAACAGTTGTAACTTTTCTGAGTAATCGAAGGAAAACTTGCGCCCGATGTTTCGATGTCTTCTACTTCTGTAGTTAATCTTTTGAGAAATCCTTCTGAACATATCTAAGTCCATAGTTAATCAATCTATGGCTAGAATTTGAGAGTCTAATTGTAATCAGGCTAAGAATATTTTGCATAGGAACATTCATATGTGAAATGTTCTAAGTGTCTTCTGAAACAGGCGCAGATTTCGTGATCAAAGAAATGATCAGTTCTCAGCACATAGTGTAAAGTTTTACACAAGTGATAGCTTAAAATTTAAGTTGAGAGATAAGCCATTTATGGCTAAAAGCATTTCATCAAACGGGATATAGTTTGGGAGAACCATTGCTAAGAAGTTGTAGGTGTTAAAGTCGCTATTGCAGAGAGGCAGTTTCAGACACAGGTGAGTTGTTTGAGTTAATTCTCAGATTATACTCAATCATTTTGAGAAATTTAAGTTGGAGGAGTTGCACAAACTCCACGCAATATATTATACAAAGTTTTATCAAAAATTTTACATGAATGATTAGTCAATGAGTGATTAATCTGCAGTAGACTTTTTAGAGAAGTGATTTCTTCACAGTTAATCAATTTCTTGGTAATGTGATAGTGGATTTCCAAACTTCTGTGGAGTCTAAAGTTGTTCTTGATATAGAGGAGTTCTAAGTTCAAGTACAACTTGTTCTTTTGGAGATTAACACTCTCCATCAGTGGTATCAGAGTAGGATGTGTCAAAATTGAAGTGAAGAAGACTCCGACTACTGCAGAAATACAAATCTTTACATCTCGAAGGTGCAAAAGGATAAAGGTTGAAGAAAACTTGAAGGTAGACACATTGAAGTTATCAAAAGGATCAGAAGGAGTAAGATTCAAAGTCAAGGTACATTTATTTCTCATAAAGATTTAAGAATTGGCAATACAAGTAAAGAAACAATGGGAGATAGTCTCCAAATTGAGAAGCTGGATAGAGAGAACTATCCTGCATGGTCAATGAGGATGGAAGCTCATCTTATGAGCAAAGATCTGATGGGATACATCACAGGAGAGGAAGAAAAACCAGAATTTAGAGACTCTAGTGTTCTAACTAGAGAGGAGCTTGCAGACATGAAGAATTGGATGAAGAAGGATGCTCAAGCAAGGAGCATAATCTACATGGCAGTCAATGACTATTTGCTTCCTCACATTAGAGGATTTGAAAGTGCATGTGACATTTGGAATGCTTTGGAAGAGCATTTCCAAAACACAACCAAATCAAGGAAGGCTTCACTATGGGCAGAATTTACTACTTTCAAGAAGAAGGCCTCACAATCAATCTCTGATTATGTGACAAAGATGAAGGACATTGCAGATTCTTTAGGTGCAGTGGATGAAGATATTGAAGAAGATAAATTGGTAAGACAAATTCTCACAGGGCTAAGAGGAGATGAGAAGTGGAAGCCTTTTATTTTGTCTACAGAACTTTCATTAGATCACTTCACTCCTGATTTGAATCAATTGTTAGGTCATATGCTAAATTTTGAGAATGATATCAAAGGAGATGTTGATAAGAGTGCAGGTCATGCAATGTACTCTAAAGACACGAAGAAAGCTAACAAAGGAAAGCAACAAACAGGTGAAGAAGAAGGTACTTCAAACCAAGCAAATTTCATAAGAGGAAGAGGAAATGGCAGAAGTAGAGGAAGAGGCAGAAACAACAAAGATAATGCAAGAGCTTGTTGGATATGTGGTAAGACCAATCATCTATCTCATGATTGTTGGCACAATAATCAGAATAATGGTAATTATCAGAACTTTAATCAAAGAGCAAGAGCTGGTAGATTTCAAAGAGGAAACTTCAGAGGTAGAGGTGGTAGGAATTCTTTTGGAAGAGGTGGAGGAAGAAGCTTCCAGAATCAATCCTATAATAACACCTACTACAACTATGCATCAGATCAGAAGGAGGATTCGACTCTCATCATGAATGCAACATATGAAACCTCACATGAGGACATGAGAGTGTTCTATATTGATTCAGGATGTAGTAATCATTTAAGTGGAAATATTGCTTTGATGACTGATCTAGATTATAATGCAATTAACCATACAGTTCAGACAGGTGATAATACAAAGCATAAGGTAAAGTCAATTGGTTCAGTCAAGGCTAAAGATGGGAGCACTCTTCTGAGTAAGGTTCTTTATGTTCCCACAATTCCAAAGAATTTGATCAGTGTAGGTCAAATTGTTGAAAAAGGATATGAGGTAAGGTTCACCAATGATGGAGTCTATGTTGAAGACCCTAGTCAAGGGTATAAACAGGTTGTTACAGGAAAGAAGGAAGGGAGGCTTTTCACATTGAAGGTACAAGGAAATGTTGGACATGCTATGTTCACATATGGAGAGCAAAAGGTATCTGAATTGGATCTTTGGCATAAAAGACTTGGACATTTCAACGAGAGAGGTATTAAAGAAATGATTAACAATGATTCAGTGCTTGGGTTGCCTAACATTGCAGGTCAACACATGACATACAGATGTGAGGCATGTCAATTAGGTAAGGCCCATAAGCAACCTTATTCCAAGCATGGGTTTATGTATTCAGAAAGACTTGAGTTGGTGCATACAGATGTGTGGGGTCCTTCAAAGGACTTTAGTATAAATGGTTCAAGATATTATGTCATATATGTTGATGATGCAACCAAATGGATTACAATTTATGTGATTAAAGAAAAGTCAGAAGTGTTTAATACATTTAAACACTATCATGCATATGCAGAAAGAATTACAGGTCAAAAATTGAAGAGACTAAGGTCAGATGGAGGGGGAGAGTATTTTTCAAATGAGTTCAATGATTACTTGTGGAATGCAGGTATAAAAAGAGAGGTTACTTGCAGGTACTCTCCTCAACAAAATGGGGTAGCAGAAAGAAGAAACAGGACACTTGTTGAATTTGCAAGGTCCATGATGAAAGAGAAGAATTGCCCAAATTATTTGTGGGCTGAGGCTGTAAATACAGCTACATATTTGGTTAATAGATTGCCTTGTAAAGCTTTGCAAGGTATGACACCATATCAAGCTTTGTGGGGTAAGAGACCTACCTTGGATCATTGCAGAATATTTGGATGCTTGGCATATGCATATGTGCCATCTCAATTGAGGAATAAGTTGGAGCCTAAGGCAGAAAAGTATGTATTCATTGGTTATGATGATAAGCAAATGGGATACAGGTTGTGGAGTCCATCCACAAAGCAATTCCTTGTATCCAAGGATGTTACATTTGATGAGCAAGGTACTTGGTATGCAGGTAAATATAATATACATGCAGATGTTGAAGAAGTAGTGGATCAAAGGAAAGGTAAAGCAAAGATTCAATTACTTGATGAAAATGAGAATAATGAAGTATAGGTTGAAGTTGAAGAGAGGCCAAGGTTTGATCCTGAATGTGAAGAACCAGAAACTTCAAAAAGTGCAAAAGTTAGGAGGTCATCTACGCACAAATGGCAACCTACAAGGTATAGCTATGACACCTCATTCTTGACTACTAAAGATTATGCTTATTTGGTAAAAGCAGATGAAGATCCATCTACATATGATGAAGCCAAAGGCAAGAGAAATTGGGAAGAAGCCATGCAAGAGGAGTATGACGCATTGATAGAGAATCAGACTTGGGATCTGGTTCCTAAACCTAATAGCTAGAAAATTATTGGATGTAAGTGGGTTTACAAAACAAAAAGATTTGCAGATGGAAGTGTGTCTAGGTACAAAGCCAGAGTTGTTGTGAAAGGGTATGCACAGACATATGGAGTGGACTATGATGAGACTTATAGTCCTGTGGCAAAAATGACAACCATCAGAACTCTCATAGCAATTGCTGCTTGCAAAGGTTGGAAGTTATCTCAATTAGATGTTAAAAATGCTTTTTTGAATGGTTACATTTCATATGAAGTTTACATGGAGCAACCAGATGGGTTCAAAGATCAAGTGAGTCCAAATTATGTGTGTAAGCTCAAGAGAGCTTTGTATGGATTAAAGCAGGCCCCAAGGGCATGGAATTATAGGCTTGTAAAGTTCTTCAAGGATCTTGGATTTCAAGCATCAAAGGCAGATAGTAGCTTGCTAGTCAAAGCAAGTGAAGATGGATTCATTTATGTTTGTATTTATGTTGATGACATAATACTTACAGGAACAGATGATAAAGGAATACAAATGATCAAGAAACAGATGGAGAAAGAGTTCAAAATCAGTGATTTGGGGAACTTGTCATTCTTCTTGGGAATGGAGATTTCTTATACTCAACATGGAGTATATGTGACCCAAGAAAGGTATCTTAAAAATTTGCTAACCAAATTTAAAATGGAAGATTGCAGGGTTGCACCTACACCATTGGAAGTGA
>CM035424.1:116962864-116965364 GCA_020310875.1 Ceratopteris richardii
TGTAAGCAAATCTGCACATTGAATATTAGTGGACACATATGACAATTGGATTTCCTTGCTAAGTAGTTTCTCCCTCACATAGTGGTAATGCACCTCTATGTGTTTTGTCCTAGCATGATACACAGGATTAGCAGCTAGATGAAGTGAACTTGTATTATCACCAAATATGATAGGTGGCCTTGTATATAGGCCCAATTCTGAGTATAGTAGCTTCAACCATATTGATTCTTGAGTGGCATTGGCTAGCCCTCTGTACTCTGCCTCAGTAGATGATAGAGCCACTGTGGGTTGTTTCTTGGATGACCAAGAAATTGGTTTATCACCTGCAAAGCATATGTAACCAGATGTACTCCTCCTGTCATCCTTGCAACCTGCCCAATCTGCATCTGAGTATACCTTGATGTCAATGTCTGATGAATATGGATAATACAAACCATGATTTTGTGTTCCCTTTAGGTACTTTACTATCTTCTTAGCTGCCTCCAAATGTGGTACTCTTGGCTTATGCATAAATTTGCTAAGTACACTAACACCATATGAGATATCAATCCTAGTTAAGGTAGCATAATTAAGACTACCTACCAAACTTTGGTAATTTGTAATATCCTTGAGTTCTTCTCCTTCATGTGCACTGAGTTTGTGGTTGACCTCCATAGGGATGTTTGAGACTTTAGCTTCCTGCAAATTAAACTTCTTGACCATGTCCTGAATGTACTTCTTCTGAGTAATGAATATACCTGAATTTGTGTAGACCAATTCAAGCCCTAGGAAGTACTTCAATAATCCAAGATCATTTATCTTGAATTCCTTCATCATTTGACCTTTGATGTGTCTAATTCCTTGAACATCATTTCCTGTAATAATGATGTCATCAACATAGACACACAAGTATATTACCTCTGAATTGTTCTTCTTTATAAACAATGAAGTATCTGCTTTACTCATCACAAATCCTTGATCCAAGAGATAGGTTGTCAACCTATAATTCCATGCTGTAGGTGCCTGCTTCAATCCATACAGAGCTTTCTTCAATTTGCAAACATGATTTACCTTATTGGGATCCTCATAGCCAGGTGGTTGTGACATGTAGACCTCTTCAGATATCCATCCATTCAAGAATGCATTCTTTACATCCAATTGGTACATGTTCCAATTCTTGGATGCAGCTACACTCACCATAATTCTGATAGTTGGCATCTTTGCCACAGGAGAAAATGTCTCCTCATAATCAATGCCTTGGGTTTGTGCAAAACCCTTGGCCACCAACCTAGCTTTGTACCTGCTTATTGAACCATCTGAGTTCCTTTTGAGTTTGTAGATCCATCTGGATCCTATGACCTTCATGGAGTCCTTCTTGGGTACCAAGTCCCAAGTATCACTCTCCTTGAGAGCCTCCATTTCTTCATCCATTGCTTCCTTCCATTCTGGTTTAGTAATAGCTTCCTCAAATGTACGTGGTTCTTCACTTAAGATGTCCTTTGCAAGATATACAGAGTGCTTGGTTACAAGTGAAGTATCATATCCATACCTAATAGGTTTCTTCTTTTCCCTTGAAGATCTCCTCATAGCTTGAGTTGAGGATTCTGGATTGTCTTCAAGTTGCTTCATCTTCATCTTCCCTTTGGATTTCCAAGCTTTGAATTCTTCAATGTTGATGGTGTCTTCATCATCTGAACTTGTATCCTCATTCTGAGTTGGTTCTTGTCTGACAAGTTTTGGAAAGTCTTCTTCCATATCATAAGGTAAACTCACTTTCCTGCACTCATTATCATACCATGAATCATTTTCATCAAAGATGACATCTCTGCTTACCTTGAAGCCTTTGTTTGAGGGGTTATAGAACCTGTATCCTTTCTGATTTAAATCATAACCAATAAAGATACACTTTTCAGCCTTAGGGTCTAGCTTTCCCCTTACCTGTGAGGGAATATGCACATATGCAACACACCCAAAGATCTTGCAATGATCCAGAGAAGGTCTCTTACCATGCCAAGCCTCATAGGGTGTCATTCCATCAAGTGTCTTTGATGGCAACCTGTTGATTAAGTATGTGGCAGTAGATACACTCTCTGCCCAAAGGTAATTTGGTAGTTTCTTTTCATTAAGCATAGACCTAGCTGTCTCCACAATGAGTCTATTTCTTCTTTCAGCTACCCCATTTTGTTCAGGTGAGTACCTTGTGGTAATCTCCCTCTTGATGCCTCTTTCCTGCAAGAATTCTTCAAAGTCATTGGAGAAGTATTCTCCACCACCATCAGACCTTAACCTCTTCAATTGTCTACTTGTTTGATTCTCTACTAATGCAAGATACCTTTTGAAGCAATTAAATACTTCATCTTTATGTTTCATGAAGTACAAGACAGTCCATCTGCTATAGTCATCTATAAAAGATACATAGTACCTTGATCCAGATATGGATGGCTCCTTGCTTGGTCCCCAAACATCTGTATGCACCAATTCCAAGTAATCTTCATGCATAAATCCTTTCTTGGTATATGGT
>CM035424.1:116972864-116982864 GCA_020310875.1 Ceratopteris richardii
ACTTCTTCAGATATCCATCCATTTAGGAATGCATTCTTCACATCCAATTGGTACATGTTCCAATTCTTGGATGCAGCTACACTCACCAAAACTCTGATAGTTGGCATCTTGGCCACAGGAGAAAATGTCTCCTCATAATCAATGCCTTGGGTTTGTGCAAAACCCTTGGCTACCAACCTAGCTTTGTACCTGTTAATTGTTCCATCTGAATTCTTCTTCAATTTGTAGATCCATCTGGATCCTATTACCTTCATAGAATCTTTCTTGGGTACCAAGTCCCAAGTATCACTCTCTTTGAGGGCTTCTATCTCCTCATCCATGGCTTCTCTCCATTCTGGCTTTGTAATTGCTTCTTCATAGGTACATGGTTCTTCATTCAACAAGTCTTTTGCAAGATATACAGAATGTTTAGTTACAAGTGATGTGTCATACCCAAATCTGATAGGCTTCTTCTTCTCTCTCTGAGATCTCCTCATTGCTTGAGTAGAAGTTTCTGCCTTGTCCTCCAATTGCTTCATCTTCATCTTTCCTTTGGATTTCCAAGCCTTGAACTCTTCAAGGTTTATGGTATCATCATCTGAGCTTGAGTCTTCTTGCTGAGTTGGCTCTTCCTTGGTAAGCTTTGGAAAATCTTCCTCCATGTCATAGGGTAAACTCACTTTCCTGCATTCATTCTCATACCATGAGTCATTTTCATCAAATATGACATCTCTGCTTACCTTGAACCCTTTGTTTGTGGGGTTGTAGAGTCTGTATCCCTTTTGGTTCAAATCATAACCAATGAAGATACATTTCTCTGCCTTTGGGTCTAGCTTTCCTCTTACCTGTGAGGGAATATGCACATATGCTATACATCCAAATATTTTGCAATGATCCAGAGAGGGTCTCTTACCATGCCAAGCTTCATATGGAGTCATGCCATCAAGTGATTTGGATGGCAACCTATTGATGAGGTAAGTGGCAGTGGACACACTCTCTGCCCATAGGTAATTTGGCAACTTTTTTTCATTGAGCATAGACCTAGCTGTTTCCACTATAAGTCTATTCCTTCTTTCTGCTACCCCATTTTGTTCAGGTGAGTACCTTGTAGTGATCTCCCTCTTGATGCCTCTTTCCTGCAAGAAATCTTCAAACTCATTGGAGAAATACTCTCCTCCACCATCTGATCTTAGCCTCTTCAAGCTTCTACCTGTTTGATTCTCAACAAGTGCAAGATACCTCTTGAAACAATTAAACACTTCATCTTTATGCTTCATAAAGTATAAAATGGTCCACCTTCTATAGTCATCAATGAAGGACACATAATACCTTGAACCAGAAATGGAAAGGTCCTTGCTAGGTCCCCAAACATCTGTGTGTACCAAGTCTAGGTAGTCTTCATGCATGAAACCTTTCCTTGAGTAGGGTAATCTGTGAGACTTACCAAATTGACATGATCCACATTTGTAGATCATGTGTTGCTGTTGATGTATGAAACACCACACGAAATGAATTAATGTGACACTAGAACACCTCTATGGTCACCATTAACTCATTGCCACTCCAAACTTTGAGAAATGATAGTCAAAACCAAGAACTTTGCTTCTACAGAAATTCCTAGTCACTGAAATGACATACCTTCAGTATTTTGCTAATTGCTCCTAGCTCAAGTATTATTTCTCCATGAAACTTTATAGGCTGAAACTAGAAGAGTAGAGCTTTCCAACAAGCTATCATATGCATCAAACGGAGCTCTAGAACTCAAGTTATGGCCCTCACAAGATGACCCTGTATGACCTTCCAAGACTGGAAATCTTGCCTGTTTTAGTATTCCTGATGTCCAAAAATAAAAAATTCGATGCCTGGCATCGAATTTCAGTCCAAGTCGATGCCGGGCATCGACTTTGAGCTTTTTTAGGCCCTTTTTCTGCACCAGAAATACTCTCTTTTACACACACATGAAGAAGAAGACTTGTATGCTAGAAGTCGATGCCAGGCATCGACTTTATGCTCAAACTCGATGCCAGGCATTGAGTTGCTCCATAAACTTCATATTTTTAAAAGATTCAACAATAGTTAACACACAGAGAATGAAAAAATGACTTATCAGCCAAGATTCGATGCCAGGCATCGAATTGCTCAGAAAACTTGAACTTTTGAATTCATCACACAGTAGGCAAACATGGAGATGATGGAGAGAGGCTCATACACAGAACTTTACTCAGTTCTTCTCATAACTATAAAAAAACTCAGAAGTTTTACAGATGCTATCTCACTCAGAGAAGCCCGACTATACTCAGTCATACAAAAATGAGTTCTTCTCACTTTCTCATTGTTTTCCTCCTTCTTCTTCTCTCTCTCTCTTTCTCTCTCACCGCGTCAGTTAATACTAACTAACTTATATAGATTTTCTCATTCCCGTGATTTTTTAAAAAACTTCTAGAACTAAAGTGAACTAACTTTACAAGTATGATACACTTGTGAATTTGTCCCTTCACATAGGCATGGGGTTTTCTTTCTAAGATTTGACCTTCAAATATATGTCTAATTTGTGATTGTTTCTCCAACAGCTCCCCCTCAATCACTAATTGACATTCCCTGTTTCTTCATATCTTCTTCTTTTCTTTTACTCCTGCCATGCTTTTGAATCTGCTGGTCTTCACACCATCCAAGCTCTTTGTCATTATGTCTGCTAATTGATCTTTAGTAGAAATGTATTCCACTTCAATCTCCTTCTCCATTACCTTTTCTCTGAGAAAATGATACTGTATCTCTATGTGCTTTGTTCTTGCATGAAATACTGGATTTGCTGCAAGATAAAGTGAACTCATATTATCTCCATGTATTGTAGGTGTACCTTGATCAATGCCTAAGCTCTTGAACAATGTCTGCATCCATATGACTTCCTTAGCTGCTTCCACAAGTCCTTTGTACTCTGCTTCAGTTGATGATAATGCTACTGTATGTTGTTTCTTTGAACACCAACTTACAAGCTTATCACCAATGTATATCATGTAACCATGAGTTGATCTTCTGTCATCCTGGTTACCTGCCCAATCTGAATCACTATAGGCTCTCAACTTCAAATCTGATGTAAAAGGATAATATAATCCTTCCTTTATAGTTCCTTTGATATATCTGAGAACTCTTTGACCTGCAATCCAATGTGGGTCCTTTGGACAATGCATGAATTGTGACAAAACTCCCACTGCATAACTAAGATCAGGTCTTGTTAGTGTAGCATAAATCAAACTACCCACAAGAGATTGATACTTCCTCATATCTTTGTAGTCTGCACCATCATATTTACTGAGCTTGTGATTAACTTCAAGTGGAGTTGAAGCTTCTCTGCAATTTTCCATATCAAACTTCTTCAACAAGTTCAGAAGATACCTTTCTTGTGACACATATATGCCATGATCTGTATAAGTAACTTCCATTCCAAGAAAGTATGATAACTTTCCTAGGTCACTGATCTTAAACTCTTTCTCAAGTAATCTCTTTACCTCCTTGATTCCTTCATCTGAAGTACCTGTGATTATAATGTCATCTACATAAATACAAATGTAGATTGTACCTTCCTCTGTTCTTTTGATAAGTAGACTTGAATCTGCTTTTGAACTTTGATATCCAAGATCATTGAGATACTTCACCAGTCTATAGTTCCAAGCTCTTGGAGCTTGCTTCAATCCATACAATGCTCTTCTCAACCTGCAAACAAAATTTGGATACCTGGAATCTATAAACCCTTGAGGTTGTTCCATGTATACCTCATCTGATATGTATCCATTCAAGAACGCATTCTTTATATCCAATTGACTTAGAGTCCATCCTTTTGAAGCTGCAATAGCAATGATTGTCCTTATAGTTGACATCTTAGCTACGGGACTGAATGTCTCATCATAATCTATGCCATAGGTCTGGGCATAGCCTTTCACCACCAATCTAGCTTTGTATCTGGCTATACTTCCATCTGCAAGCTTCTTCACTTTATAAACCCATTTATTTCCAATTACTTTCTTACCATTTGGTTTAGGAACAAGTTCCCATGTCTTGTTCTCCTCTAGTGCATTGAACTCTTCCTTCATTGCTTCTTCCCATTGCTTCTTACCTTTAGCTTCATCATAGTTCTGAGGTTCTTCATCATTTTTGACCATATATGCATAGTTCTTCTGAGTTATGTAAGAAGTATCATAAGAATACCTTTCTGGTTGTCTTCTAGTCCTGCTTGACCTTCTTGGTTCACATTCTTCATATGTGTCTGGATACACTTCTTCATCAAATATAGGAGCTTCTTCATTCCTTCTTGTTAATCCACTTCTGGATGTACTTGCTTGCATATAGTCTTCATCTCTATTCACCTGCACAATTGATTTTCCTTTCTCACATCTTCTTACCTCTTCTTCAAATTCTTCAGCTGTATGACTTTGATCTGCATACCAACTTTTCTGTTCATCAAATGTAACATCTCTAGAAACAATAAATTGTTTGGTTAGAGGATTCCACAATCTGTAACCCATCTGCTTTTCATCATAACCAATGAACACATATTTTTCTGCCTTTGGTTCAAGTTTATGCCTAAGTTGTGATGGCACATAAGCATATGCAATTGATCCAAACACTCTACAATGATCTAGTGTTGGTTTCTTACCCCACCAAGCTTCATATGGAGTCATTCCATTCAGAGCTGCACATGGTAATCTATTCACAAGATATGTAGCTGTATTTACAGCCTCAGCCCAAAGATAATTTGGACAGTTCTTCTCCTTTAGCATAGCTCTAGCAAACTCAACCAAAGTCCTGTTCCTTCTTTCTGCTACACCATTTTGTTGTGGTGTATACCTGCAAGTTATTTCTCTCTTAATACCTGCATTCCAAAGATAATCATTGAACTCTTGGGAGAAGTATTCTCCCCCTCCATCAGACCTCAGTCTCTTAAGCTTTTGACCTGTGACTCTCTCTGCATATGCATGAAAATGCTTGAAAGCTCCAAACACTTCTGATCTTTCCTTCAAAACATATAATGTTATCCATCTTGTAGCATCATCAATGAAAAGAACATAATACCTTGAGCCACTGATAGATCCTTCTTTTGTTGGTCCCCATACATCTGTATGAATGAGCTCAAGTACTCCATCATGTTTGAATCCTTTCTTTTGAAATGGTAACCTGTGTGCTTTACCCATTTGACATGCTTCACATTTATAAACCATATGTTGACTTTGCACATTTGGTAATCCTAGTACAGACTGATTAGCAACCATAGCTTTAATTCCTCTTTCATTAAAGTGACCTAATCTCTTATGCCAGAGATCAAGTTCTGTAATCACTCCTTCACCATGTGTGAGCAAAGCTTGACCAATGTTCCCTTGCACTCTTAAAGTAAAGAGTCTACCTTCTTTCTTACCAGAGACAATCTGATTATATCCATTCTCTGGATCTTCCACAAATACTCCTTCATTTGTAAACCTGACTTGAAAACCTTTTTCAACTATCTGTCCCACACTAATCAAGTTTTTAGGTATTGTAGGAACATACAAAATATTGGTTAGCAAATCTGCTCCACTCTTGCATTTCACTTTTCCAATTGAATGTACACTATGTCTTGTATTATCACCAGTTTGAACTGTGTGACTAGAAATGCCTTTTTCCAAATCTGACATCAATTCTATGTTTCCTGACAAATGATTAGAACATCCAGAGTCAATGTAGAATACCTTTAGATCTTCTTTATCTGATGTGCTGATTGAATTCATCATCAATGATGTATGACTTTCATTCTGTGTGTCATTTGCATAGTTGTAGTAGGTGGTGTTATAGGATTGATTCTCTCCCCAACTTCTTCCTCCACCTCTACCATAGCCTCCTCTTTGACTTTGTCTACCTCTTTGAAAATTACTTTGATATCTTCCACCTCGACCTCTGCTATTGTTGTTTTGATTCTGGTTTGATCCTTGTTGGTTGTGCCAACAGTCATGAGCCAAATGATTACTCAGTCCACAGATCCAACAAGCCTTTTTGTTGTTATTTTGATTACCTCTTCCTCTTCCAAAACCTCTTGCTCTTCCTCTGCCAGTGCCTTTACCTCTTGCATAATAAGCTTGAGAATTAGACTCCTCTTCATCCTTTGCTTTACCTTTATCTCCTTTCTTCTTATTCTTCATGTACATTGCAGAACTTTGACCTTTATCTCCATCTCCCTTCAAGTCTTGCTCATATGTGAGCATCAAACCAAGCAACTGGTTCAAATCTGGAACATAATGATTTAATGAAAGTTCTGTTGATAAGACAAAAGGTTTCCACCTTTCATCCCCTCTCAAGCCTGCAAGTAGGAGCAATCAATCTGTGATCTTCAACATCTTCATCTATGGATCCAAGACTATCTGCTAGATCCTTCATCTTAGTGACATAATCACTAATGGTTTGACTTGGCTTCTTCTTGAATGTTGTAAACTCTGACCATAGACTTGCTTTCCGTGCTTTAGTAGTGCTTTGGAAATGATATTCCAATGCATTCCATATATCTTCTGATGATTCCAATCCTCTGATGTGTGGTAGCAAATGATCTGAGATTGTATTGTAGATGTAGGCTTTTGCACTTGCATCCTTCTTCTGCCAATGCTTTAAAGCATCTAGTTCTTCTTTCTTTGGTCGGCTTTCATCTTCGAATACTGGCTTCTCTTCTTCACCTGTAACATATATCATGAGATCCTTACTCATAAGTAAGGCTTCCATTCTCATTACCCATGCGGGGTAATTATCTCTGTCCAGTTTGTCAATGGAGATATGATCTGCCATAGTTCTTTCCTTCTACCGCAACCTGTGAGCTTAAAGGATAAAGGATAATACCTTTTGAAGTTCTTTGTGTATGAGGATACTTTTGAAGTAACCTTTTGATGCATTGTGTCTTCAAATGCTTCACCTTTCAAACTTTAATGGAAAACTTTACAAAACTTCTCGTACCTTTGTCGTCTTCTGCTCTCGAGAATCTTTCTGCTCTGATACCACTTGTTGATGTATGAAACACCACAAGAAATGAATTAATGTGACACTAGAACACCTCTATGGTCACCATTAACTCATTGCCACTCCAAACTTTGAGAAATGATAGTCAAAACCAAGAACTTTGCTTCTACAGAAATTCCTAGTCACTGAAATGACATACCTTCAGTATTTTGCTAATTGCTCCTAGCTCAAGTATTATTTCTCCATGAAACTTTATAGGCTGAAACTAGAAGAGTAGAGCTTTCCAACAAGCTATCATATGCATCAAACGGAGCTCTAGAACTCAAGTTATGGCCCTCACAAGATGACCCTGTATGACCTTCCAAGACTGGAAATCTTGCCTGTTTTAGTATTCCTGATGTCCAAAAATAAAAAATTCGATGCCTGGCATCGAATTTCAGTCCAAGTCGATGCCGGGCATCGACTTTGAGCTTTTTTAGGCCCTTTTTCTGCACCAGAAATACTCTCTTTTACACACACATGAAGAAGAAGACTTGTATGCTAGAAGTCGATGCCAGGCATCGACTTTATGCTCAAACTCAATGCCAGGCATCGAGTTGCTCCATAAACTTCATATTTTTAAAAGATTCAACAATAGTTAACACACAGAGAATGAAAAAATGACTTATCAGCCAAGATTCGATGCCAGGCATCGAATTGCTCAGAAAACTTGAACTTTTGAATTCATCACACAGTAGGCAAACATGGAGATGATGGAGAGAGGCTCATACACAGAACTTTACTCAGTTCTTCTCATAACTATAAAAAAACTCAGAAGTTTTACAGATGCTATCTCACTCAGAGAAGCCCGACTATACTCAGTCATACAAAAATGAGTTCTTCTCACTTTCTCATTGTTTTCCTCCTTCTTCTTCTCTCTCTCTCTTTCTCTCTCACCGCGTCAGTTAATACTAACTAACTTATATAGATTTTCTCATTCCCGTGATTTTTTAAAAAACTTCTAGAACTAAAGTGAACTAACTTTACAAGTATGATACACTTGTGAATTTGTCCCTTCACATAGGCATGGGGTTTTCTTTCTAAGATTTGACCTTCAAATATATGTCTAATTTGTGATTGTTTCTCCAACAGTTGCTTGGATACATTAGGTATCCCAAGCACACATTGATCCCTGCACATTTGCTTAAGAGTCCTTTCACCTATGTGCCCTAATCTCTTATGCCATATCTCTAACTCTGAAAGTGTCTGATCCTTGTAATTATACAAAGCAATGTTTTTTGTATCTTCTAGCTCAAATGTAAATAGTCTACCTGATTTCTCCCCTTTGGCTATCCTTCTGAATCCTTGTTTTGGGTCCTCCACATATGCTCCATGTTGTGTGAATCTGACCTGCAAACCTTTCTCCACAATCTGACCAACACTCATTAAATTTTTAGTTATTGTTGGTACATAGAGTACCCTGCTTAATAGGTTCTGATTACCATCACATGTCTTCACATTTCCAACTTTGACAACAGAGTGTTTAGTGTCATCACCTGTTTGTACCTGATGTTTGCCCTTGGGCTCTTCCAAATCAGAAAGTAGTGCCACATTGCCAGCTACATGGTTAGAACATCCTGAGTCAATGTAAAATAAATGATCATCATTTGTACCTATCTTGGAGGTCATGTTCATGATCAATAAGGAGTCATCTTGCTCCTCTGTGTAGTTGTTGTAGTCTCTTCTATTTCTGAATCCACCTTGGTAGCTTCCGTTGTGGTTGTTGTTGTAATTGTTGTTGTATTGGTTGTTGTACCCATTGTAGCTTTGATGTTGGTTGAATCTGCCTCTTCCTTGAGAGTATCCACCTCTTGAGTAGCCTCTTCCTCTCTGATTTTTGTAGTTCTTGTAGCATTCATCTGTGGTATGATTGGACAACCCACAGATGTTGCAAGGTGATGAGTTGTAGGGTCTCCCCCTACCTGACTTACCTCCTCTGCCTCTTCCTCTAGATGACCTACCTCTCCCTGCATAATTGGCTTGAGAGGTAGAGCCTTCTTCATCCTGTTTCTTCTTGCCTTTATCTTTAACTTTCTTATCAGTATAGAGAGCAGAGGGGTTGTTACCTTTTGATTGATCTCCAGCTTTGGTGAACTTTGCTTCATGTGTAAATAGTTGGCCCATGAGTGTTGTGAGATCAGGGGTATGCAAGTCCATGTAGAGGTCCATTGCAGTGGTGAAACTTTCCCACTTATCATCTGCCTTGAGTCCATTTGTCACTTGCCTGACTATTTGCTCCTCTTCAATTTCCTCTCCAATGCTTGCTAGTTGGTCTGCCACATCTTTGATCTTTGTCACATACTCTGAAACTGATTGCTTGGGCTGCTTCCTAAGGGTTGTGAACTCAATCCATAATTGGTTCTTCCTAGCCCTTGTGTTGGAAGAAAAATAGTTTGACAAGGTTTCCCAAGTCTCTTGGGAAGTCTTACAATTCCTCACATGAGGTAAAAGAAAGTCAGATATAGAGTTTAAGAGATAAGACCTTGCCAAAGCATCCTTTGCACACCATTGGTTAAGTCTTTCATGCTCATCCTTTGTAGGTAGTCCTCTAGTCTTGAATGAGGGCAACTCCTCATCTCCTGATATGTATCCAAATAGACTTCTCCCTTGTAGATAGGTCTTCATTCTCAACGACCAAGCTTGATAATTATTTCTGTCCAATTTGTCAATGAAGGAAGGGAAACCATCACCCATGTTTACCTTCTTTGCTCTGATACCACTGTTGAGAGTGATGGAAGGATGCACTCAGGAAATCAGTTGGTGCTGCAAAACCTGCTTCACACCTGCCCTCTTTTCTCTTCTGATATGCTTAGAACACAAGCTTAGCTTCCAAATGACATAAAGAAACCATATATGTACTTTGGAAATGATTTGGGTAATGATCAAATCAAAACAGATAACTTGGTACTTCACAAATCAAGCAAAAACTTTCTATTCCTGTAATGATACCTGCTTAGACTTTTACTCAGTGTGTCCAGCACAGTTAAAATTGGAACAATTCCTTTTGGGAGTATCA
>CM035424.1:116995364-117004082 GCA_020310875.1 Ceratopteris richardii
TATATCTTGATTCTTGTATCTGAAGTAAACCCATAGTACAACCCTTCTCTGAGTGTACCCTTGATGTACCTAAGTACTCTTTGTCCTGCAATCCAATGTTCCTTTCTAGGACAATGCATGAATTGTGAAAGCACACCAACTGCATATGACAAGTCAGGCCTTGTCAATGTAGCATAAATCAGGCTACCAACCAAACTTTGATAGAGTTTCATTTCTCTGAACTCTTCTCCTCCAAACCTAGACAATTTATGGTTCACTTCCAAAGGTGTAGGTGCAACCCTGCAATCTTCCATTTTAAATTTGGTTAGCAAATTTTTAAGATACCTTTCTTGGGTCACATATACTCCATGTTGAGTATAAGTGATCTCCATTCCCAAGAAGAATGATAGATTCCCCAAATCACTGATTTTGAACTCTTTCTCCATCTGCTTTTTGATCATTTGTATCCCCTTATCATCTGTTCCTGTAAGTATTATGTCATCAACATAAATACACACATAAATGAACCCATCTTCACTTGCTTTGACTAGCAAGCTACTATCTGCCTTTGATGCTTGAAAACCAAGATCATTCAAGAATTTCACAAGCCTATAATTCCAAGCCCTTGGGGCTTGCTTCAACCCATACAAAGCTCTTTTGAGCTTACACACATAATTTGGACTCACTTGATCTTTGAACCCATCTGGTTGCTCCATGTAGACTTCATCTGAAATGTAACCATTTAAGAAAGCATTTTTAACATCTAATTGAGACAACTTCCAACCTTTACAAGCAGCAATTGCAATGAGTGTCCTGATGGTTGTCATCTTTGCCACAGGACTATAAGTCTCATCATAGTCCACTCCATATGTCTGTGCATACCCTTTCACAACAAGTCTAGCTTTGTACCTAGACACACTTCCATCTGCAAATCTCTTTGTTTTGTAAACCCACTTACATCCAATAATCTTCTGACTATTAGGTTTAGGAACCAAATCCCATGTTTGATTCTCTATCAATGCATCATACTCCTCTTGCATAGCATCTTCCCAATTCTTCTTCCCTTTGGCTTCTTCATATGTAGAAGGGTCTTCATCTGCTTTTACCAAATAAGCATAATCTTTAGTAGTCAAGAATGAAGTGTCATAGCTATACCTTGTAGGTTGCCATTTGTGCCTAGATGATTGTTTTGTTTTGGACTCCAAGTTGTCCTCTCCAATCATGAAGTAACAAAGAATCAACAAATCATCTTTATTTTGTCAATCCTAGGAATATCCACAAGACCACAGCCCCTTCAAGATAATAGATTCAAGGAAATCAGAGATTGATGGCTGGATTGCTGAGAGAAATTGAAGATGAAGAGAAAATCTTGAGTTTACCATAACTAAGGCAAATCTCCATCATTTTCCATGTTCTTTGTGTCAAAACCATGCCATTTCATTAGCAGAATACAAATATGAACTCAAAACTGAAAAATATCACCTGTATCACCAAGACGAGACAATCGCGATTCTGTACCAACAGACGATTTTCACAATTTTGGAACTTCCTTCAGTCCTTTCCACTCATTTACAGCAATAGGTCTCTCTCTTCATACAACTTACTCAGTAATACACAAATATGACTCACAAATCTCCATGATTAAGCAAGAGACAAGCTCACACATCAAAAGAAATACACTCAACAGGAGAAAACACGATTTTGCAGAAACTCTTTCTTCTCTATTGATAGCTTGAGCAAATGACTAACCAACCTCTCCAAAATAGAGAAAATTGACTTATATACATTTTCAAGTGTCCCTTTTCACACTTGAAATTAGGTCTTTTTCTCTAATTTTCTAAAAAATGCTATCTAAGAGTTTCTAAAAATTCTACAAAAATTACATGAGATCCTCAACCACATAAGGAAGACTCTTCCTTATTTTTACAATCATTGCATAAATATTTTACAAGTTTTTTTGACTTTTTACTAATTTTTTACATCAAAAATGCTCCTTCAAAATTACTCCTTCCAACATCCTTCCCCTCCTAAGCCTTTCGGCTCCTGACGAAAGATTTTCTTATGTGAGCTCAGCTTTATTTCTTCTTCCTTTGATACACTTGTGACACCAAGTCATGGCTCTTCCTTTCTGTGACATTCAAATTATTGACCATTTCAAATAAAGCTTTCCTCCATTGTACTGCAGCTTCAGGCTTATCTATGACATCCTTCTTCAAATATTCTGTGTAAGCAACTTCATAAGCAGTAAGTCTTGCTTTTGTAACAACTGATAGGTTTCCAAAAATCTCTGACTCCCTCTCAAAAAACCCATAATCAAAAGCATCCTCAAAAATCTGTAAGTAATGGCTACCCAAAAATATAATTCTGCTGTAGTAGGCCATTAAGCAGATCCTGTCTGGTGTCTCACTCAAATCAAACAAAAGAGCATCGGTTGGTGAATTAAAACCTATGTAGTTCAAAATTTTGATATGTGTATCAGTGTAGGTCTCTATACAAGCTAGAATCAATCTCATTATTCTGACAAGTAATATACAGGCTGGATCATTAACATCTTTATATGTTGTTAAAACTGACTCAGCAGTATTCACCATGTAATTTTTTGTAGGCCAAGTGCCTGCCTTTGGACCTGCTATTTTTGGAAAATTCAGCCATTTTGCTGGAATCTGCCCTGTTTTCCTCCTTTCCCAAAAAACAGTCCATTCTCTTCTTCTGGCAACTGGACAATAGGCTGGGTTGATCTTTAAATTCAAAGGTGCCTCTTTCCAAATTTTCCTGCATTCCTTATTGGCATCTAACCACTTATTCCTCCATTTAGGATTTGCTCTTTCAAATAACTCCTTCGTGACATTAATATCTTCTTCATACTCAAGGTATTTGTTCGGAGATAGCCCTACTCTGGCTAATTGATAATTCTTTATACTCTCCAAAATCATACAGAAAGGTATTCCCAATCCATCTGCAGCCCAATGATGCTGATCTGGATTAATGCCTTTATTCAGAGCAAAGGTAACTATTTGATCTTCATACTCATCATGCATTTTCCTGATAAAACCCATTCTTGCCTCTCTATTGGTCAATAACTTCTGTACAAAATCTTCAGAATATTCTTCCTCTGTTTCTTTGGCTGCTGATTCCTTGTTCTCTTGTTCCCTGTCAAAATCCCCTGTTTCATATTCCCTATTGTCTGTATCTTCTGCCTGTACTTGATCTTGAATTTCTTCTGGAACTTTTGATTTCTCCAACTGTTTCTGTAGTTCTTCTATAGTCATCATTGAACTTTTGTTCTGAGCTGCCCATAACTCCTTTTCCTTCCTCCACTCATTTCTTTCTTCCTCCATCTTTGCTTGCCATTTACTTCTTTCCTTCTCTACCTCCAATGTAATTGATGATATCCTCTCATTGATGTGGCAGCATGAGTGTTTGCCTGTTTCTCCATTTCCTTGGCCTCTTTTAATTCTGTTTGAAGTCTTTGAATTTCTTTATGCAGCTCTTCCTTTTCTTCCTCTGTCAATTGAACAGATTTGCTTCCACCTTGTAGTTGACCTTCTTCTAACAACACTTTATTAATCTCTTCATGTGCTCTAGTCAGAATTTGATAAGATGTTTGTAAAGTTCTGTATCTTCCTCCTATGGTTTTTAATTCCATTTCCATTTTGGCATTCTGCTCTGATAACTTTACACTCTTTTCTTCCAAATATTGGATCTTGTTCTGCTTCTGAACCTCAGCTTCTTCCAAAGCAATGATTCTATTGAGATATTCTTCATTCCTTTCCTTTATCAACCTTAATTGCTCTGTCATCTGCTCTTTTTTCTTTCTTGTGTTCTTTGATAATTAAACTGCCTTTTTCAAATTCTGATTTCAGCCACCATTCCTGATATGATCATATTTCTGCTAGATGGTCTGAATTGTTCAATGTTGCTCATAATCATTTGACAAGCTGATCTTATATTTTTGGGTATTCTTTCCAACCCTACTTCTATTTCTGTCTGTCTAACTTCAATTTGCTTATCTTCTTTATCCACATCATCTTCTTCTGCTGCTGTTTCATCTTCTATGTCCTGCATGTCTTGTTCTTCATCACTGTGATCATAGTTCTCTGTATCCTGATTGTTATCATCCTCTTCATAAACTAGTGCTCTGTCATTTGCACTCTTCTGCTCTGAGAAATCTGAAGCTTCCTTCTTTTCTAATGGCTTCTTTTCTTCCAATACTTGTTGCTTCTCTGTGAAGAGCTGGTCTCCCTTAATTAGTATCTCCTTCTCTTGTGTTAGGGTTTCCTGACTTTTGTTTGAGTCCTTTTCAACAAGAATTTGTTGAACTTTCTTGAGTTGGTCTTCCTGTTCCTGCTTTTCCTGAACTTCAATTGATTCAATTTCTTTTGTACCAGCAACCTGGTCATTACTTTTCTCTTTATGCATTCCTGATCTTGCTCCTCAATATCCATAAAATCTACTTCCACCTCCTGTTTTTGATCATTCTTAGATGTAAATTCCTCACTGCTTTTATATCCTGCAGCACATCCTTTATACTTTGAACAATTCCTTCCTCTATTACTTGTCCCAAAACCTCTTGAGTATTCTTTTCTGATTCTAACTCCTTGCTTTCCTGTTCTTTGGATGCATCCTTCTGCGGATCATTTGAACTGCCGAATACTCTCCTTGCTAGTTCCTCCAAACTTGCAGTCAACCTTGCATTTAATTTGAACGGTGTCTGTGATGGGTTGGTCCACATTGAATTTTTGTCAACATTCATTATTCCAGAACTATCTTCATTTCTCTTCTGGTCTTCCTCTTCTGTCATCCTTGCCTTTCCTTTTAACTGCCTCCTTTTTTCTTCAGCACTCATCTGTGGAACTATTTCCTCCTGTGTCTGCTTCTCTTGAGGTTTCTTACTTGAATCCTCAGGTGTTTTCACTTTTTCCACAGCCTGTGCAGCTATATTGGGAGTGTTGGGTATTGACAGATTTAAACTTTTTAGCAAAAAACTCTCAATGTCGCTATCTGAATCAGATGAGAATCTTGAAGATCCTCCCACTTCTTGTTCTATAGGCTTTGACACCTCCATCACTGAGGTTAGCTTTTGTGTTTCTTTGGTAATTACTTGTCTCATTTCTTTTATCACAGGTTCATCTGCCATCTTTCCTTTCCCTTTCTTTATCATCTTCTTCTTTTGAACAGGTTTCCTTGGCATCTTCTTCTTCACTATCACCGAAGTTCTGGCCTCTGGAGGTCCTTGCAACTCCTTGAAGTATGCCAGCAATTCTACCTCCTTCTTTACAAATATCTCTTCAGTTTCTGCTGCCATCATTTCTTCATGCAATGCTTCATAGTGCTCCACCTCTTCTTGGATCCAATCGGTAGCTTTACATGAAAAATCTTCCAGCATTTTTTGATATTGTGCCTCGTATATGGCTCTTTTGCTGTTTCCTTGAGTGAGATAAGTGTAAAGTTGTTCTTTGCTTGTCTGCGGAGGATGAGGTTCACTGGAGGATTGCACCTTTTTCTGTGCTGCCACCTGTTCCTCTCTTGTTTTCTTCCGCCTGTTCTAACTCTACTTTTCTGGGGTCCAACCTTCTTTTCTTTACTGAATCACTTCCTCAGATATGACTTTTCTCTTCATTCCTGTTCCCCTCATGCGGAGTTTGTCCTTCTGATTCTCTTCCAAGTGCCTTCTTTGGGGGACTTTTGATTCCTGACATCAAATTTCTGAAATACTGTGCCTCAGGAGCTAGCTTTAACTGTTCTTCCATACCTAGAACTATGATAAATGATTTTGTCAAAAACTGGGCTCCATTCATGAATTTCTTCTGCTCCCAGTGCTTTGCTGTCTTCCTTCAGCTGTTCATGGATGTAAGGTGAGACATCCATCACCCCAATGGCTTGGTTCTATCTTTGTTATTGAACATTAATAGAGTTACTGACTTATGAAGGCATGGTATACCTTGGTAATTCGGAAAACAAAAGAACGCAAGAACTTCTTATAGCATATGCTTCATTTCTTTTCCCTTGAAGTCAGTGAACTTTACATACCCCGTGTAAGTCTCCTTATTTTTCTTGACAAAACTTTGATCCAGTTTAGTGCCCATTGGATAGAACTGTAAGGCGGCTCTGATATGTTCTGCTTTTGATGACTATCCCTGCCTCCTGATTGTCTTTATTCTTCACTTTACATCTGAAGTAGGCATCATTGCCTTTTCCCACTTCCTCCAAAGTTCCCATCACTTGTGCTACTCTTTCAAAGTCATAAAGAAAATAGGTTCTTCTAAGAGCTTGTGCAGTCCCACAGCTTTCCATCTTTTGAGGTTGACAGAAGTTTTCTGAAACCTGTAAAATTCTTGGCAACAGCATGGTGTACTTATATCCTCCCACTGCTACTGTGAAGATATGCTGTCCTATCACTCCCAGAATTTCTTTAAGTTCTTTTGCTATTTTTTCAGCTTCTGGGATATTCTTGGTCTTCATCGGATTCTAAGTCACTTGTTCTTCAGCTGCATCACTGTCCAAAAACCAGTGTCCTCTGGACAAAGTCACTGAATCAGCTTTGAAGTCATGGATTGCCAACTCCTTTGTATTCACCATCCTGAATTTTATATATAACAGAAAAGAAAATACTCCACCCACATGAGTCACAAGATTTCATAAGAAAATACTATATTATTCTGGAATGTTACTGACATATAAAAAATAAAAAAGACAAGTTCCCAGCAATTTTTGCTTTGCTTTTTTTTTCAAGAGACTCAATTTTAAGTGAGCAACACAGGTGTAGCAAGACATCTATTGTGCTCTCTCCAATTGTCACTTCTTTACTCCAAAAAAACAATTCCTGAATTAAAGGATGATGCTAGAAAAGATGATTAATGAAGAAACTTGAAAAAGTAATGGTATAAAAGAAAAATGATCACAAAAAATTAAAAATCCAATAAGACAAAACAACTTTTTCATAATAAATTACTCTTTCCCTCCCTATATCTTGCTTTGTGTTTTTTTATTTTAGAAAGAAAATCAAGAAAATAAAATATATTTTTCTGGTTTTTTTTTTTTTTGTTTTTTTTTTTTTTTTTCCGTCTTCTTTCCTTCCCCTCCTAATTTTCTTCTAAGGGGAAAGAAAGAAATATTTTTTTGTCCTTTTCAAAATTTCCAAAAATAGGTCCACGGTGGATTATCCCTCTTCCATTGACCCAATTCTGATTTTTTTACCCAGTAATATTTTACTCCATTTGTCCTTCTGTTATGGAAATATCCATGCTCTGTGGATGAACATTTTTTGACATTTTTTGGCTTCCATATCCATTTTGTTTAATTTCCTATTTTGGTGAGCCATAACTGTGCATGACCTGTTTCCATATCTTTTTGTTCTGTTTTGTTGATATTGCAACTTGGCAATAATAGTCTTCTCTGTTTGGTCTCCTCATCAACCTTTACCTCTTCAGTCTTTTGCTGATCTTGAGTATATGAAGCTTGATCACTTTGTATTGTCAAAATGTTCCTGTCCTTCATTGAGAAAGCAAATCCTTCGAGATGTGGGTCATGAACATCCATATGAACTACCTGCTCTTCATTACTCAGAAAAGAACATTAAAACTTTTTGTCCTTGATGGTCAAATTAAGCTTCATTTTTTCAAATTTAAGATGGACTTTACCTTGTTTGAGCCATGGCTGCCCTAAAATCAGCTTTCAGACATTAAATGGTCTGTCCACTCTTCACAATCTATCTCCATATATTCATTATTAATTTAACTTCAATAGAAAGTGAAGATATGCTTGAATTCTTTTCCCTCCCAGGGGTTTTGATCAAATTCTGCTTTCAGCTCTCTTAAGATTAAACTTATTGATCAAGGCTGGAGCTAATTAGATTCACTTGAGCTCCCGAGGTTCTCTATCAAATACCCTTATGTTTTCCATTTCTGGTAATTCATTCATAATCAAAGGCAAATGTTCTTTTTGTTTAGAGTGTTTTCACATAAGCACACTTGTTTCAATTTCTAATTCTCTCTTTGGCTTCCAGTTGAGCCTCCTTTCTAACCACTTTCTTCCTCTTTTTTTACTATTTTGAGCCTTTTGCAATCTTTCTCCATTCTCCTCAGTAGTTAATGGGCACTCATACCTCTTCACTCTACATCCACTTATGAATTTGGCATGATTTCCCCATCAATATTGGCTAACTGAATAGCCTCCACTTTTGCTTATCTGATGTATGATATATGGCCATGACCTTTTTTCTGAAACTTTTTCTGAGTTTTCTTTGATTGTGTAAGCTAAGACCAGGTCTCCTTCTTGTAGATCTTTGTCTTTTATGTGAACATCATGATAAGCTTTTTGTCTTTTCTTGTTTGTGTAATATACTCATCACTGCTTGGAGTCTCGATGCTCCCAGTTTTTCTAAGGTCTATGACTCCTTCTCAGATAATTCATGTCCTGTCCAAGTGTATTGGCTACCACCTTCAGTGTTGGAATAAGAATTCCATGGGGTAGAACCGCATTCTGGCCATACACCCAAATTAAATGGTGTAGTCCCTAAAGCTGTTTTGTATGCCACTCTATAAGCCCAAAGAACATGATTCAGTTGATAATCCCAGTCATTTCTATTTGTGTTGACTAATTTGGTCAATACATTGCAAATACTTTATTAGTACTTCTGCTAACCCATTGGCTTGTGGGTGATATGGGGCTGACTTATTGTGACTAATCATGAAATAATTAGTCATGTTTTCTATGATCTGATTCAAAAAATGAGTCCCC
>CM035424.1:117019082-117024082 GCA_020310875.1 Ceratopteris richardii
TATCTATCTATCTATCTATCTATCTATCTATCTATCTATCTATCTATTTATCTATCTATCTATCTATCTATCTATCTATCTATCTATCTTGTTGGTGCAAACAAGCCTTAACACTTGGCTTTGGTTTGTGCCTTGAAGACTCAACATAAAGCTTGGACTATTGGAACCTTGGAAGATTAAAAGATTGGACCCTTGAATGATACATTCACAAGAATCAATAACCATATGAACCTAGTCTTATTGATTCTTACCTTTTATCTCATGTAAAAAGTCTATGTGACTTTATCAACAATGTAATCACACCTACTAGACTAGAGTCGTGGAAAAGTTAGATGATTTAGTTGAGGGAATATCTCCCTAAGTCTAGTGGAGAGAATCAAGGGAACTTTAATTTGAATTCAAATTCAAATTCATTAAAGAATTCCTATAAAAGAGCAAAAAAAAGTCGCGGGCAGAGAGCTCACTTCCCGAGGCTAATCCAAGCAGATCATAGAGTGTGTGAGAGCTACTACTTAGCCTACACCTCTGAGTACCATTGGGCATCACTCTACATGCCAATGGGAATGTACATTTGATAGATTCAATACATATATTCATAGTTCTTATCTCTGTGTTTTCTGAGTCATTCACCTCAAAGTCTGTCAACTTCAACAGGACATATCTCTAGATCTACTGAACCAAATTTGATGATCCAGGGCTCATTGGAACCAGCTCAAAGCATTCTACAACACTACAAAATTTCAAGTCATTCTATTCAGCCAATTGGGAGAAATCGCTGTCGAAGTGATCACTGGTATATTTCTGTGTTGTTCCTAAAAAATCGGGGGTGTCCCTGATTTTGCTAAAGATCATGCTCAGTGTATAGTTTGTTATTTGGAGTGATTTAACTTGCTAATGGTAGCTTGTTAAGTTAATTTAATACTCCCAGAAGGAATTAAACCAATTGCAAGTGTGCTGGACACACTGAGCTTAGAACTGAGCAGGTATCATTACAGGAATAGTAAGTTTTTGGAGTTGTGAAGGTTCAAAATCATCTGTTTTGATTTGGACATTACTCAATCATTTTGTAAAGCACATATATAGTTTCTTGGTGTCATTTGGAAGCTCAAGGAGTCTCCTAACCATATCTGAAGAGAAAAGAGGGCAGGTGTGAAGCAGGTCTAGCAGCACCAACTTGACCTTCTGATTGTACCCAGCCATCACATCCAACAGTGGTATCAGAGCAAACAAGGTAATCATGGGTGATGGTTTCCCTTCCTTTATTGACAAATTGGATAGGAATAACTACCAGGCATGGTCATTAAGAATGAAGACTTATCTACAAGGGAGAAGCTTGTATGGATACATATCAGGAGATGAGGAGTTGCCCTCATTCAAAACCAGAGGCCTACCTACAAAGGATGAGCATGAGAGACTTAATCAATGGTGTGCTAAAGATGCTTTGGCAAGGTCATATCTTCTAAACTCTATCTCTGATTTCCTTCTACCTCATGTTAGGAACTGTAAGACTTCCCAAGAGACTTGGGAAACCTTGTCAACATACTTCTCATCAAGCACAAGGGCCAGAAAGAATCAGCTATGGATTGAGTTTACAACTCTCAGGAAGCAATCAAAACAATGTGTCTCAGATTTTGTCACCAAAGTCAAAGACATTGCAGATCAACTTGCAAGTGTTGGAGAAGAAATTGAAGAAGAGCAAATAGTCAGACAAGTGATCAATGGACTCAAAGCAGATGACAAGTGGGAAAGCTTTACCACTGCAATGGACTTGTACATGGACATCCAAGCACCTGATCTAACAACTCTGATTGGACAACTATTCACACATGAAGCAAAGATCACAAAGAATGGAGAGCAATCAAAAGGTAACAATCCCTCTGCCCTATATACAGATAAGAAGTCTAAAGACAAGGGTAAAAGTAAGAAAGTTGATGAAGAAGGATCCACCTCCCAAGCAAACTATGCAGGGAGAGGTAGATCATCTAGAGGTAGGGGCAGAGGAGGTAAGTCAGGTAGGGGGAGACCCTATAATCAATCTCCATGCAATATTTGTGGCTTGTCTAACCATACTACAGATGAATGCTACAAGAACTACAAAAATCAAAGAGGAAGAGGTCACCAAAGAGGAGGATACTCCCAAGGCAGAGGCAGATTCAATCAATCTCAAGGCTACCATGGCTACAACAATAATTACAACAATAACTACAACAATAACTACAATCACAATGGCAATTATCAAGGAGGATACAGGAACAGAAAGGATTACAACAATTATGCAGAGGATCAAGATGATTCCTTGTTGATTATGAACATGACATCTAAATCAGGTATCAATGATGATCATTTGTTCTATATTGATTCAGGTTGCTCTAACCATGTAGCTGGGAATGTTGCCTTACTCTCTGATTTGGAAGAACCTAAAGGCAAGCACCAAGTGCAGACAGGTGATGACACTAAACATTCAGTGGTTAAAGTAGGTAATGTCAAAATAAGTGATGGTAATCAGAATTTGCTAAGCAGAGTATTGTATGTTCCAACAATCTCCAAGAATTTGATGAGTGTAGGTCAGATTGTTGAAAAAGGTCTACAGGTCAGGTTCACTCAACATGGTGCATATGTGGAGGATCCAAGACATGGATTCAGAAGGATAGCCAAGGGAGAGAAATCAGGTAGACTATTTACTTTTGAACTTGAGGATACTAAGAACATTGCATTATACAACTACAAGGACCAAACTCTATCAAAATTGGAGATGTGGCACAAGAGATTAGGTCACATTGGAGAGAGGACAATAAAGCAAATGAGCAGAGATCAATGTGTGCTTGGGATACCTAATGTATCCAAGCAACACATGATATACAAGTGTGGGGCTTGTCAATTTGGTAAGTCACACAGATTGCCATATACTAAAAAAGGTTTTATGCATGAAGACTACTTGGAATTGGTGCATACAGATGTTTGGGGACCAAGCAAGGAGCCATCCATATCTGGATCAAGGTACTATGTATCTTTTATTGATGACTATAGCAGATGGACTGTCTTGTACTTCATGAAACATAAAGATGAAGTATTTAATTGTTTCAAAAGATATCTTGCATTAGTTGAGAATCAAACAAGTAGACATTTGAAGAGGCTAAGGTCAGATGGTGGTGGAGAATACTTCTCCAATGACTTTGAAGAGTTCTTGCAGGAAAGAGGCATCAAGAGGGAGATTACCACAAGGTACTCACCTGAACAAAATGGGGTAGCTGAAAGAAGGAATAGACTCATTGTGGAGACAGCTAGGTCTATGCTTAATGAGAAAAAATTACCAAATTATCTTTGGGCAGAGAGTGTATCTACTGCCACATACTTAATCAACAGGTTGCCATCAAAGACACTTGATGGAATGACACCCTATGAGGCTTGGCATGGTAAAAGACCATCTCTGGATCATTGCAAGATCTTTGGGTGTGTTGCATATGTGCATATTCCCTCACAGGTAAGGGGAAAGCTAGACCCCAAGGCTGAAAAGTGTATCTTTATTGGTTATGATTTGAATCAGAAAGGATACAGGTTCTATAACCCCTCAAACAAAGGCTTCAAGGTAAGCAGAGATGTAATCTTTGATGAAAATGATTCATGGTATGATAATGAGTGCAGGAAAGTTAGCCTACCTTATGATATGGAAGAAGACTTTCCAAAGCTTGTCAGGCAAGAACCAACTCAGAATGAGGACACAAGCTCAGATGATGAAGACACCATCAACATTGAAGAATTCAAAGCTTGGAAATCCAAAGGGAAGATGAAGATGAAGCAACTTGAAGACAATCCAGAATCCTCAACTCAAGCTATGAGGAGATCTTCAAGGGAAAAGAAGAAACCTATTAGGTATGGGTATGATACTTCACTTGTAACCAAGCACTCTGTATATCTTGCAAAGGATATCTTAAGTGAAGAACCAGGTACATTTGAGGAAGCTATTACTAAACCAGAATGGAAGGAAGCAATGGATGAAGAAATGGAGGCTCTCAAGGAGAGTGATACTTGGGACTTGGTACCCAAGAAGGACTCCATGAAGGTGATAGGATCCAGATGGATCTACAAACTCAAAAGGAACTCAGATGGTACAATAAGCAGGCACAAAGCTAGGTTGGTAGCCAAGGGTTTTGCACAAACCCAAGGCATTGATTATGAGGAGACTTTTTCTCCTGTGGCCAAGATGCCAACTATCAGAATTATGGTGAGTGTAGCTGCATCCAAGAATTGGAACATGTACCAATTGGATGTGAAGAATGCATTCTTGAATGGATGGATATCTGAAGAGGTCTACATGTCACAACCACCTGGCTATGAGGATCCCAATAAGGTAAATCATGTTTGCAAATTGAAGAAAGCTCTGTATGGATTGAAGCAGGCACCTAGAGCATGGAATTATAGGTTGACAACCTATCTCTTGGATCAAGGATTTGTGATGAGTAAAGCAGATACTTCATTGTTTATAAAGAAGAACAATTCAGAGGTAATATACTTGTGTGTCTATGTTGATGACATCATCATTACAGGAAATGATGTTCAAGGAATTAGACACATCAAAGGTCAAATGATGAAGGAATTCAAGATCAATGATCTTGGATTATTGAAGTACTTCCTAGGGCTTGAATTGGTCTACACAAATTCAGGTATATTCATTACTCAGAGAAAATACATTCAGGACATGGTCAAGAAGTTTAATTTGCAGAAAGCTAAAGTCTCAAACATTCCTATGGAGGTCAACCACAAACTCAGTGCACATGAAGGAGAAGAACTCAAGGATATTACAGGTTATCAAAGTTTGGTAGGTAGTCTAAATTATGCTACCTTAACCAGGATTGATATATCATATGGTGTTAGTGTACTTAGCCAATTTATGCATAAACCAAGAGTACCACATTTGGAGGCAGCCAAGAAGATAGTAAAGTACCTAAAGGGGACACAAAATCATGGTTTGTATTATCCATATTCATCAGATATTGACATCA
>CM035424.1:117041582-117156582 GCA_020310875.1 Ceratopteris richardii
AATGATATCTGCATCAGATTTAATAGTTGTATTTGTAGGTGTAGTAGGATGTTTTTCAACATCCTACATCATATTTCACAACCATTTTCTTACCAATAAATGAATCGCATAATATATGCCCACAACGGGTAATTAGTACCATCCAACTTATCCTCAATAGCCAACATATGGAATACATCATTGCTTTCAGTCATGGCCAGTGTCTAGATACCCTAATGTAGAAAAATGGTGGTATCTCAAAAATATGAACACAAACATACTATCAAGCTTTGCTGAACGTATAGCAGACTACCAGGTGCTTGTACAAGTGAACCAAAATGTGTGTATATGTTTGGCACAAAAGGACAAAACTGATTGCACAATCGCTATGTTAATGCATTCAGAGGCCAAAACAAGCTCATATCAAAATTTGATGCCACTAGTATTGTTAGCTAATCACTCACGAGCATTAGACTCCTAATCACCCTGAGTATGTTCACCAATTTTTTTGCCATTCAAAATTTGTGATTGGAGGGGTGTCAATGATGCCCTTGATGAGGAAGCAACTTACTATGATACTAACTATTGGAGTTTGGGTTCTATAGAAGCATAGAAACAACACAAGAAAGAAGAAGAATCTCGTATCACAACACAATACAAAATATATTAACAGGTGAATGTACAAAGATAAGTGATATGTTAGGGTTATAGGCATATATACAAGCCAAGAGAAAAAACCTTCTAAAGAGGAAGAAAATTGTTGTAATGGCCTTGAGTGTGTTTGCACACATCACTACCAGAAAATTTCAACAAATTTAAGCCACGTAAGGGTCTCCAAGTGTGACATTGGGGCACTCTAGGCCCACATGTCTCATGTTTTCAACTCCATCTCTTTGAAATTGAAGTGTGAAATCTTTTCAAGTTCAAGTTTCTTCTTCAAGTAATATACATTGTTTACCATGTCCAATGCTTCTTCATCAAGCGCATTGTATTCACTATCATTCACGTTAATGTTTATGCTTAAAGAGGAAGATTTAAATGACAACAATTATAATTTATGGAAGGAAACCATCAATTCCTACTTATATACCGATCTCCTCTATGAAGTAGTAGATGCTACCAATCTAGAATCGGACAAGGCTAGTGACCTCAATGGATGAAATGTATGGAACATTAAGAATAAATGTTCCTTAGGAGAACTTTTCTTAGAATGTGATGAGCTAATCAAAGGACATATTACTTCAAGTAAACCTCCATGGATCATGGAGAACTCTTCAAGAATCATATGAAGATAAAATTCCATCTAAATTTTACAACCTAGAAGTGGAGTTCCACAACTTATCGATTAGGCCATTGGATCCCATCACAAAATTCATTGAAACTATTGAAAACTATCAATGCAAGCTCAACTTTTGTGGATGACAAGTTTCTAGTGAAGACATGGCGATTAGGCAAGATCTACAACAGAAGACAAGCATTGACTTGGAAGGAATTTTGGAGATTTTTTATCTTACACAACTCATGCACAAAGTTTTCTTCATCTCAAGAAATGTCTATGGAAGCCAAAGTTCCATTTAACACATCAACCAACCCTAATCATCACTCTAATAATTCTCATAAGCAAGCATCCCCAATTCCTCTAAGAAGAAGTTTGCTTGTAATCATTGCAAGACACAAGGACATATAGAGAAGTATTGCTACAAGTAAAAGCATAGTTCAAGGACATCTACATCCCAAAGTAACTCTATGTCTTCAACACATAGGCCATATGTTGTAGAGTGTTGAAGATAAGGAGATAAAGAAGAAGAAAAGTGAAAGGGGCCCAAAAGTTTCAATTTTTGGCCATTTCCCTATTTCAAGCTTCATTTTAAAATCTTCAAGAAGCCATGTAAATGCTCTAGAGGAGTCCTCTCTGTTGGAACAATTCCATGGCAAGTCCAATTGATGGATTGAGTCATCAAAAGACCTAGAGACTTGAAGGAAATGTCTAGTCTTTGTAAAGTTCACTTGTGAACTACCTCTTGTAATGTTTGAAGTCTTTACTTGATGTAAAAGTAAAAGGAATCTAAAGTGCTTGAGTCCACTTGATAAAAAAAGGAAAGAGAAGCCACAAATTTGTGATTGGAGGTAGTTGGAGAATCAAATCAATTACAAAAAGATTGGAGAGTGATTTTAGGTGAGATTCAAATTCAAATTTGGGCTCCAAATATCACTATAAATACATGACCTTCTAGTCGCATTTTTTAGACCTCTATGGGCTGAGCTTTATACCATATCAAAGTGTGGGTTCAAGGCACACATATGTATCAGTAAGTCCAACGTACTTTACAATCAATATACTTTCATTTTTATGATCATTTGAATTCATATCTTCATGCTTTTGTGAGTATACAGTTCACTACCATATCTCTCAGTTTTATCAGTCAGATTGCAGAGACGATTTCTCTAAGCTTGGTGAAATATTTTCAATGATTTAAGTTGATAAAGTTTTCTCCATATGTCTATTACATGCTTATAAAATTTCATTAGAATTGGGTTTTTCAATCTTGAGATATGTTCATTTGAAGTCGACTATATCTCTTCATTCTCTACTTCTCTATCAACACTCCATAAGAATAGTCATCTTCTTAGAGCTAGTTCTCCATGTGTACTTGATAATTTCCCATGATTCAAAGCTTGATAGAAGCAGCATATTGTCTAGTATATGCTACAAAATTTCATAAGCATTGCATCTTGGAATCTCGAGATATTAACATTTCTCTGCTCACAGGTCTGAGTACTACTATAGCCCGTGAAAATCGGGGTGATGCTACAACTTGTTAAACAGTTTTCTCTTTATGTAGTCCATCACTTTTTATGAAATAACTCTTGATTGTTAGCTTACTAAGTTGATAAGAGTTCATCAAAAGTAATTAAGTTAATTGTTGTTGTGACTAGAGAATTGTTCAAAACATTGGACAGGTGTATAAACCAAAATAGCAAGTTTTTTACTCATAGTTCAACTCCTACCCATCTGTTTTGATTTATCTTTTTGAGAGTGATCTTCCAAGGTACATAGGGCATCATTTTTTATGAAATAACTCTTGATTGTTAGCTTACTAAGTTAATAAGACACCAAAAAGTTAATTGCTACTATGGCTAGAGAATTCTTCAAAAGATTGGACAAGTGTATAAACCAAAATAGCAAGTTTTTTACTCATAGTTCAACTCCTACCTATCTATTTTGATTTATCTTTTTCAGAGTGATCTTCCAAGGTACATAGGGTGTCTAATACATCCTTTGGCAAGCTAAAAGGGCCCACTACATATCCGTGGAGTTTATTTGGCTGGTGTAGTGCAAAGTTTTTGTAGCACCACTTCATCTTCACCAAGTACAAATCCATCTCTTCACACTCTAGATGCATGACCTTTGAAGAATGTAACATTAGCCTTGTAAAATAGTAGGAAATTAGTGATTTATAGGAAAAGTGCTATCCTCTTATGTGAAGGGACCATTTTTAGAGAACATGTATATAAGTCACTTTGTGACTCTTTGTAAAAAATGTTTGCCATTGTGAAGAGCTTACAAGCAGAGTTTTGAATTCACTTCTTCTTGACCGTGTATCTTCTTCTCCATAAGGTTGTATGTGTGTGTGATGCATGAAATGTATGCCTAGAGGTGTTGTTTACCCCTTCCCCTACTCATTTTCCCATTATAATGTGTGTGTGTGTGTATGTGAATCTTGTTAAGCTATGGAGCAAGAGTTGGTGTTTCCTACCACTCTGTATTTTGCTCATATCTTGAAGTATACTTGTCAGATTAAGGTAAAAATGCTGCCACAGTATGTGTCTCATTGAGCTCTTTGAAATGAGCCCATATTGGCTATATTTGGGTATTGAAGCTGAGAGATATGGTTTAATTTGTGTTTGCTACTATAACAAGTATCACGATACAAATTTTCAATGAGAGAGCTGTCATGAGAGGTAGTTATCCCTAATTTGTGTATATTGATTGTTCATTCACTTCATTAGCCATCATGAGAGCACACATCTTCATACACTTGACATGTTCTAAGTCCTTGGATTGATAATTTAACGAATGTATCAATCCACCATTATATGCACTTGTTGATGATTGAGGAATAATCTCCATCGCAAGTCTCTAAAACATTGTGAGGTTAGGTACACACATTTTTGGCGATGTTGCTAGAGAACTATTTTGATCAAGGTGCCTTCATGATGGTTATAGCATTGACATGAAGGTGGTGAGTGTGAAGAAGTAATCTAAGATTGGTGGCAAAGCCCAAATTTCTTGCACTTGTTACTTCATACATTTGTTGTGTGTATGACAAGTTTTTAGGTCTAGGTTTGAGAGTAAAGAAGTAGGATTAGGAGTTAGGAAGGAGTGTGTGGAAGTAGAGTAGAAAATTCATTCCGAAAAGAAATTTACAAAACAAATTTTCAATTTTTTCTTTGAGCCTATGGTCTCAACTAGAGGCTAAAACCCAAAAATCACCACATTTGAACTCACTTGTTTTTGCACAAGTATCATGGAGCATTTAGATGACTGGTATCACAGAGATAGTATTGCCTAGAACTTGGAGCATAACAGGAATTTGGAGCTGAAAGTTGAAAAGACTACTTTTTGAGGTGAGCACTTTACTGTGTAAAATTCAAAAACTCATTTGATCACTCACAGAGGGTGAGACAACACTCACTATGTATCCTAAGTGTCATATCATGGGATAGATTAGAGATTTTGTGACTACAGGCACATAGTGGTGATAAGGAGAGCACAAGGAGCACATACTCATAGAAAATAAGTGTTGTATCATGGGATAGATTAGCTATTTTGTGACTATAGGCACATAGTGGTGACAAGGAGAGCACATATACACAAGGAGCCACTATACTTGGACTTCAATAAGTCCAAGTATAGTGGCCGATCAAGTTTGGTATCATGATACTGAATTCCCATGTGTCACGATACTTGGCAGGTATCATGCATTGTCGATACCTCATACTTCGAGCGTATCGTGATACCTAGGTATCGTGTATTATTGGTTGAGCATCACGATCACCCAAGATCGGGTGTATCATCGATACTGTGAAGTATCATGTGTTGTGACCTTGGGCTAGTATCGGGTATTGTGATTAAGTGGTATCATGTATCCCTGATACTGTGAAGTATCATGTGTCACTACCTTGGGCTAATATCGTGGATCATGGTGAGTTGTATTGTGCATTGTCGATACAATTGAGTATCATGTATTGTGTCTTCTCAAGTATTATGTATCATTGTTCTCCCAAGTATCGTGCATTTGTGTAAGGTATCATGTGGTCATTGTAGTATCGTTTATCATGTCCCACGCAAGTATCATATTGTGAAATTCAAGTATCGTGTATCCTTGATAAAGTTAGTATCGTGTATCGTCTATCATGTCATATCGTGTATCATGAGGAAGTAGGTATTATGTATCGTGGAGAAATAGGGATAGAATTAAAGGGACCTAGAGATGGAAAGTGAAAAATTTCAGTGCTCAATTATTGAACTGAGACCCATCCAAGACCTGATAGATCTTCCAAGAATATCCTAAGGTCTTGGGCTATGAATGAACCTAAGGTGAGGATATGTATTTCGGAGTCAAAGAATTGTGATCTCGTTTGTAGGAAATGTAACCCAAATGAGCAATCATACCATTTATACAGACACATCTAGTGATTCGAAAGGAGACTCAGTCATTGCCTTTGAAGAAATGCATAGCTCAGTGCCTTTAGAAGGGCTCATGTCTATAATAGAAGGTGAGTATAGGATGTCCCTACAATATGTCTCCACTAATGTGCATGAACTACCTATCTACCTAGATGGCCTCAATAGGTCTGTAGCAAGAATGAAGAATTCTACAGTCTCAGAGATTGTGCGAAGACTGACTATAAAATATGAAGGAGGATTCTTTATGGATAAACTAGGAAATATATACACAATGACTAAACACCAAGAGACAATGAATAAAAGAGGAGAAGTTGAGGACAACAAACCGTGCTAGATCCGATAGTGGAGAAACGATGAACACTCCTAGAGGAAAGTCAATAATAACCAATGTGTGGAGAGGATAACAAATCCCTCAAGATGATGAATTGATGGAGGTTTATATGGTAAGTGGACTAGATAAATTTCTCCAAGCCACCACCCATACGAGGAGAAGGCATCAACCCCACCATTATCTGTGAACTAGAGGATCTAGAAGACTCGTCTAGAGTTACCTACTTGGACTGGAATAAAAGGAGATATTGGCCTGTTGATGAACTTGACAATCCTAGATTGAGATATTTAGGGTTTCTAGTGTTCCATCCCAGAGACCAAGTGACCTCTTCTCAGTACCCTCCTAGGACATAACAGAGTACTAAAAACCTGGTCTTAGAACAAACCAATCAACAAAGTGTGCCAATTAGGCCACAAGTGCACTTCTCAATTTCGTGAACCAATCCGAACTATCAGGAACACCCAAGAAGTGGAAATGTGAATAGGACACCCTTCCCAATGAGACCACCACAAGGTGGAGGACTAGGAATACAACATGTATGTCCTATCGTCCATATAGTCCTTCGACCACCAGAGCCAGGTAGAAGACTAAGGCCTCTTCAAGTAGCCAAATGCATGAGAAATCATTATGATGGTTCTAGAGAGTCATATGATCATATAGTTGAATTCAAATAGGTGTTACATGCAGAACATGTGGATGAATTCTTTATCCAATATGAATCCCATGGTCTCAACCTTACTAGAACAACATTGATGTGGTTCCAACCTTTGGATCCCAACCGATTTGTAAATATAGAGAAATTCTTCCAAGAATTTGTTGTTGAATTCACCAAGAGGGGTATCAAGCATAACTCCTCTTCTTTAATCCATAGCTTCATAAAAACTCCTAATGAATCGGTAAAGTCAATAGCTTGACGATTCAATCAGTACGTAGATAGATGCCTTTGACAAAGAGACCCTCTCAACAAAAGATGATATCTTTATCTTTAGATGGGTTGAACAATGGGACTTTGAGGACCTTATTTCATGTGAAATAATTGCAAAAATTAAGTGAACATCTAAGAGAATGCATAGATTCGGAAGACAACATAGTAGATGACTTGAAAATCCCATAGAATTCCAGAAAGTTTGAAGATATGTCTAATAATGTGACCTCCCAAATCATCAATGTAGAGGAACTTGCAGACTTAGTGGCTAAGAAACTAGGTGTTCAAGGACAGAAAACTATGAAAATCCTCCCTTGAGAGTACCTATGCTAAGAAGATGCATACATTGCAGAGGAGACCATCCATCTCATACTTCTGTAAGAGGCGGACTAGCTCCCCCACAACCTTATCCATACAACAGGCAATAGGCCTAGGGATCCAATTTATATTTTTATATTGAACAAAAGTATACTAACCATAGCACTAAAAATTGACCCTTCAAAAGGAAACCAAGACTATTTGCACCCCCACAGTATAGACTATATGGGTACCCCCAAAGATCAAGGCAAAGAGGATATGGCCCATATCAAGGACCACCCATGGCACCAAGGCCGTATGAATACCAAGGATACAATCAACCTCAATTGGTACTAGGTCAACAACCCCCACATCCTCAGAACATAGTACCTATGAAGTATGCACAAACAAAAGAAAATCTGGAGAGAGCCATCATGTGTGCCACCCCATTGACAAACTCAGAGAACCTTAGTCAGAGATTCAATCAAATCTAGGGAGACTACTACTCTTATAACACTAGTCTCGTGGGATATGAACAAGCCTATGAGCAACATTATTATGGACACGAAGCTTACAAGAATGCATACGAACCTGAATATGCTAACCTTATGTACTTAGCCCCAAGGGCCCAAATTCCATGTAGACTTGCTGCAAGACCCCCTTGCACCAAGAAGACCATGTTATAGATGTGGAGGAAATCATTTCATTATGGAGTGTACAATGCCATACCACCCACCACCCTCATGTGTCTAGGAAGGGTATTGCAATGATTGTGGCAAGGAACATTTGTTTAGAGATTGCCCTAAGAACCCTAACAAAGTCCCACCCACTACACAAATTAATGTAATTGAGGTAATAGAATCCTTTGAAAGCGATAAGGAATACACAGTCCCTCTAAAAGCCATTACTAGAAAAAAACAAAGGAAATCTTTGAAAGAGGCGGAATAGATAGTCTCGATGTAGAGGAAGAGCTAGGGTCTTCACTCCAAATTGTAGAAGACTTGGAGGAGCCCGAAGACAATACAAAACCTTAAAAAACTCAAAGATAAAAGTCGAGGCAAGAAAAATCAAAAGCAAGTGGATTAAAAAAAGAGCCACAGAGAAAGAAAAATTAATGAAAGAGACTAAACTTAAGGAAAGTGATTCAGTAAATAGAAAAACAAATGTGGTGACTAAGAAACAACAGAAGAAACAAGTAGAATAAATTCTAGTATATCCTATGACTGAAGACATAAATATGTGGTTGAAAGCCTATGAGTCTAAGATAGAGAGACCTAGTCTAGAGCAACATGAAAAATTCTATCCAATAAGAGATCTTGAAAAAGAAAGACTTGAAATATGCAAAAAAAAAAAATTGAGATTGTTGAGACCACACTAGAAAAGTAAATACTAACCCTCTTAGAGACTAAAATATCCAAAGAAAAATTCCAAGGCTGTGTGGAAACTTTCGATTCACAAACAAGGAAGAATGATCAAGCCAAAGAGATTAAATAAGAGTTAACATTTGAAAATGATGAAAGAAACTCTTGAATTCTTGAAGTACAGGCTAATTGGCCACATGATCTTTGGGCTAGAGTCCAGGAAGATAGATGGAAGAATAATGAAGATGAAATCCCTCTTTGTGAAGAGTTAGATGCCTCTAAGAATTAACCTACAATGGAACCAAAAGTGAACTACGAGGAGCTATCCACCCTAGATCACATTAGAGAGGAAGGGATGAGCCTAAGTACACTTCCCAACTACACTAGAGAATATGAACAAAGATCATAATTTTTTCATGCACCCACAATAAGGGGGAAAGAGAAGAATTATCACGAAGAAGCCTCAAACACTTTGTGCGAATTGAAAAGAACCAAAGTTCAATGTTCATTAACTCTAGAAGATTGCTAAAAATTAAACCTCAACTATGGAGAAAAATAGCTAAACATATAAATTTGGAGGAGACAAACCAATCAATGAAGAAGGACAAAGTGGAGAAAACACCTACAATTAAAATGCAAGTAGATAAAGTGGGAGAATTCAGTGAGAGAGATGAAGGAAATGCATGCCTTCCAATTGCATTTCGAGGACACATGAGCAAAGCTATTCTATACATAAGAGCTAGAGTAGAAATAGTGACCAAAGAGATATGGGAAAAATGGGGAAAACGAGCTCTACAACCCACGCGAATGAAATTACAATTGGTAGACGACCATGTTGAGAGACCATTAGGAATCCTCAGAAAGGTAATCCGGACTACTTGTGGAGTAGAGTTTGAAAACACCTTAGCTATCTGTCAATTTGGAAAAGCAAGCAATTATGAAATGATCTTTGTACGACAATTTATGAGATAGCTGAAGGTAATACAAGATTGGGAATGAGATGCATTGTATCTGTAACATCAATGGACAACTACAGTAATAAATCTGCATAATTCGCACCCTTACATGGAACCTTGTACATAAAGAAGATGATGTGTCAATCCATAGTGCCAGGTCAAGTGATCAATCTTGGATGAATAAGGATCCTCAACTATGGATGTGTAAGGAAGCAAAACGAGAGGAAGAGAGATTACAATCTTGGCCAGTAAGACATGAAAACTCTAGACTAGTAGAAGACCCTGCCTACATGCCACAACTATTTCTAGACAAAACATTTGAGCCATATGGGTGGATGGTAGTATTAGCCGCCCTGAATCTTTGTGTGAATGAAGATGTATTAACAATGTACGAGTGTGTGGATGAAGAATGGTATGATCTAAGGTTGTACATGGTAGTCCTCCAAGAGGCTGAGGAAGGTGAATTCGTAGAAAAAGAATGGAGAGAATACTACGAAAGTATAGAAATGGAGCCTAAGTTTGACTCAGAAGAACAATACCTAAAAGAGGTAGAAAAGGAAAATACCGAAGTAAACACGAAAGTACTAACCATAGAAGAATATCAAGGAAGACCTAAAGTGGAGAAAAATGAAATTCATGAAAATTTACATCATGAACCATTCGAGGTGTCTGAACGTTTTAAAAGGTATGAAAAGGAAGAAACGAAAATAGCTATTCAAATGCCCAAGAGAGAGGCACAGGATGGAATAGCTTATGACAACAAGGAAGAAAAGGGTGATAGTGACCATGGAAGGTGAAGAAGAGAGATGCACGTGTATAGGTAAGGACATATCTATAGAAGATGAGAAGGAACTAGTAAAGCTGATCCGAGAATATAGAGATGTATTTGCTTGTACCTACAAGGATCGTAAAGGCATGGATCCCTCTATTTTTCTCATAGGATTCCTATGAATCCTGATGCAAAACCCCAAAACAAAGACCGTACACATATAATGATGTATATTCAGCCAAAAGAGGAAACATACAAATTATTAGTGGATCGATTTATATGTGAAATTGAACATACTAAATGGGTTTCATTATTGTTGGTAGTATCAAAGGAAAATGGAAAACTTAGGGTTTGTATTAATCTAAAAAAGGTTAATGCATCCACCATTCATGAAAATCATCCTTTACCCATTACTGATCATCTTTTGGAAAGGGTAGCAGGCAAGGGATGTCCACAACATTTGCATTGTATTGTGGAGACTGTTTTACCCTCTTGATGGATAATCACATATGACCATTCTTTTCCCTTTCCCATAATGCTTACATTATGAAGAATTTATATCTGCAAAAGGACAACATAAATCAATATCAAATAAGATATACATTTTACTATATCTTAAAATATATACAAACTACTCTAACTCTCCTTTAAAGTTTTTAAATCTATTAATCTATGTATTTACATTTTCTATCTATTAAAGTTCTCAATCATACACATGCATACTATTGTGAAGTAAGAATCAATGTCGAGTTAGAAAATCACAATAGATTTTAATTCTCAATCATACACACACATACACTTACACATATCATTTAGAAGTAAGAATCAATGTTGAGTCTGAAAATTACAATAGATTTTAATTCTGAGGAATCATACACACATACAGTTATACATACTATTGTGAAGTAAGAATCCATGTTGACTCAAACAATTACATTAGATTTTAATTCTCAATCATACACACACATACACTTACACATACTATTCTTAAGTAAGAATCAATATTGCATCGAACAATCACAATATATTTTAATTCTCAATCATTCGCACACATACTGTTACACATACTATTGTGACATAAGAATCAATGTTGATTGAAAACATTACAATAGATTTTAATTCTCAATCATATACACACATACAATTACACATACTATTGTGAAATAAGAGTCAATGTTGAGTCAGACAATTACAATAGATTTTTACTCTCAATCATACACCACATACAATTACACATACTATTGTGAAGTAAAAATCATTGTTGACTCAAATAATCACAATAGATTTTAATTCTTAATCATAAACACACATACATTTACACATAGTATTGTGAAGTAAGAATCAATGTTGAGTTAGACAATCACAATAGATTTTAAATTCTCAATAATATGCATATACACTTACACATACTATTGTGAAGTAAGAATCACTATTGAGATAGAAAATCACAATAGATTTTCATTCACAATTATACACTAATATGCACATACACATACTATTAAAGTTCATTCACTTATTAACACCTTCTAACCCCTTGAATTATCAAAAAGAAGATAAAACCTTTTCCAAAACATACAATAGCCTTAAATTCACAATCATACACACACATACACATGTGCATACACGATCACCTTAGATTTTCACTCACAATCATATAACATACATGCACATACACATACACATAGTATTGTGAAGTAAGAATCAATATTGATTCAAACAATCACAATACAATTTTACTTACAATCATACACACACATACATATACTATTGTGAAGTAAGAATCAATGTTGAGTCAAACAATCACAATAGTTTTTAACTCACAAACAAAAATATTTTTCTGTATTGTTTTAATACTAAAATACTAAATATTTTTAACAAGACCTTATACCTTGTTCTTTGCACGACACTATAAGTTCATAAAAAAAAAAGTTAACTCTTATGAGAAATGTCTCTAAGCGTATTGTTTTAAAAACAATATTTGATCGAGTTATTTTCGATAAAAAAGTATTCGATCGATAGCTTTTTGATCGAAAAGTTTTCTATCAAAAGCGTTTTCAATAAAAAATGCACCAAATTTCCACACAAAAAGTATTTGCTCCTGTCTGAATAAGCTAACATGGCATTGAATAATTTGGTTAAATAATAAGGGTTCAATGTAAAATTCCATAATTATTCACGAATAAACGAATTTTTGAACAACAAATAATGCAACCTAGTACTTCCTTAAACCATATTTTTACCCATGAATAATAAGAGGTGATGACAACATTGACTATTTTCTAGCCTTTGTAGGCCATATGGGTGTGTGGTCCTTTGTTTCTTCCCCCTCCTCTTTGAGAAGTTCCAATATGAGATTGTATTTAGCTCCACATCTTTTCAATTTCCACAAAACAAGTAAGATGATGTAGGTGTATTACCTTCCAATTGTAGAGAGTATACAAGCATAAGCAAAATGAAATGAACTTTGTACTCACAAAATGGAAAATATTGTGAGATGCAAGAGTGAGAAGACAACCGAAATGAGAAAATTCACATGGATTAGAGTAATGCTTGATACTCAGCCCTATGGATGAAAGAGAAACTATAGGATGCTTCGTACTTTCCTAAGAGATAGTTCAAGAACCAAGAAATAATATTTACCTAGAGATGTAATGTTGAGAGTCAAGATCACTTTCTTGATTAAATGAGAGTATTCGACGAGATCAATATCCCCTCTGTACCAAAGACTAGATGTCGTGTTAGGACAAGGTAGTGAAGTAACCTATGAGCAACTTGCTAGTGTGCATGATGAGGTTGACATGCAAATTCGCTAAGAATACCAACTCCATATCCCATATCATGTCTAATGTTGGCTAATTATAACAAAGAGTTAGCTAGGTGTTGATAATCATACACATCCACAAGTGGTGATGTGTCATCTAGTATGAGCTTGATGTTGGGATCAAGTGGTGTAGAGATTGAGCAACACTCGTCCATGTTATACCTAGAAAGTAGATCAGATCACTACTTCTTCTAAGATAGAAAGATGTCTTCCTTTCATTGCCAAACTTCCATGCCGAGGAGTTAGTGAAGGGAATAATGATGTGCACTAGAGAGTCTTTTATATATGTAGAGATTAGCATCCACAAAAATTTGATGAAATCCTTTGTCTTCAAAGAACTTGTGAATCTTCTTATACTAGGGAAATGGAGCTTTCCTGCATCCATAGTGCTTTGTTGTAACTTGTAGACATGATCTTCTTTACCTTTAGTTTGGAAACCCTCACGTTGCTCCACATATAATTCTTTTTGAAGATCCCCATTTAAGAAAGATATTTTCACATATCGAAAATGAGAAATTTTTGCATGAACTACATGAATGGTTTTAAATCTTGCTATGGTGAAGGGCTTTGGTGTTCAAAAAAAGGGGAGCACGGAGGAGATGGAGAGAGAGAGAGAGGAGAGGAGAGATGCACACAGATGCGTGGGAGCCTCGAAACCCACATAATGATCTCATGGGAGGCAATGCTCTATAAATGATGTATATATATATGAATATAGGGGTAAGATCACATGATCCTTACATCCCCAACAATCTCCGACTTAAGGGTCAATGTGACCATAAGTGGTAACATATACAAAAAATGATGTATGACTATACAATAATGTACAGTAAGAGACCAGATCTCAACCCATATGAATCAGCTTACACCAACTACCTCGAACAAGGTGTATCCATGCACCTCAAACTGCTCTAGACTCATATCGATAAGATTCGAGCTCACCTTTGAATGATGTAAGAACTGATGAAGTTCTTGCAAAGCTCCCACTCACTCTATGCCTATGTCAATCATTAAACCACTGACAACTCCAAGTGCAAATGCTCCAATAGCAACTGCAACATCTAGTCTCGAGCATAACAACTCGTACATTAGACTCTTGAATGCTAACAAAACTTGTGCTATCCTAGCTAACCTGAGCATGTCAATCATGCCTGTATCCAAGGCATCCAAAGCACCATCATCAAGACTAGCATGTCCTGATATATCTATGTCAACATCTGGTATGAGCAAATCCAAGAATGATTGCATCATCGTTGACTCATTGACATCTAAATCAGCCATCCTCTCAACCACATATGTGTCTAGCTGTGCATCTCGAGAGCTAAACTGCTCTATCACTCACTTTGTACCATGAGAGAAATCTTGTTCTACCACACCAAGTGTATCATCATGCTCCACATGAGCTATCTGCACAACATTGACACCAAGGTCAAAGTGATGATCACACTCTAACTGAGTATCAACACCATACTCTACATGAGCATCTACATCATGCTCTAAAGCATTCAATTGATCATCCAAAGTGTGCTCTACATGAGCATCCATATGACCAAAAAAAGCATGCTCTATATAAGCATCACGAACATCCAAAACATGCCTTACATGTGCATCCATTTGAGCATCTGAATCCTGCCTCCCACTGAGACGAGACTGTCTCTCACATGAAGTACCTGCAGTGGATACATGTGCCCAATCCTAGCACTGCTAAGAAGCATAAGTTGTTCCAACTGCAACTAAAAATGATGCTCACCAAGGAATGCATAACATCTGCTCTCCTATAACTGGATAACTGAAATCAAGCTCATAGGGAATGAAGGCATATGATGTACATGTCTAAGTATAAGTGATGCTCCACTAGGTAGTATAAGGCATACATCTCCTGCACCCTTAATGTCATGTGTTGCACACCATCAGGCATGTGCACACATCCACGACTCTCACCTGAGAATCAATAAAACCACTCATGATGTGGTGTAACATGAAAACTTGCTAATGCATCAAGCAACCAAGCCATATGTGTGATATCCAATGAACAAAAGGAATCCTAAGATCAACCATAGGAGAAAGTGATATCATCATCACTAGCATAATCAACTGCCATAGACTCTCTTCAAACCACTACCTAACTTGCATCACATGCATGTCTCTGGAGCCGTTGTCCCATCCACATGAAGCAACATCGTCGAGTATGGCCCTCATGACCACAACTCAAACATCAAAATCCTCGATGTGATCTATGTCTCACATGAGTCAATGGACTCGCATACATATCATGTAGTCTCTGCCATAATGCACTACTCGTCTCCTCATACATTACAGACTCATATATAGAATCCACAAGCTGTAATCGGATAGTGGAGTTGTCTAATGCATCCATATCCATCCATACATGGTTGGGCATGTCACAAGGCCTTTGTGCATCTCTATGCACATACATGTGTAACCCTACAAGAACCAATGTATACCACATCTGATCTTTCCATCTCAGAAAGTCAGTGCCATCAAACCGAGAAGACACCATGCTAGTAATCCAAGAGACTAGCAATGTAACAAGAGACTAAAATAATACTCTATCCTCAATAGGATCACATTTGCATATCCATATGCATAACTCACATCATAAATATCTCGCTAGAGAAGAAACCATGTGAACCACATGTCACATAACCATGCATCTAGCATGCACATAAAACCATGAGCATAAGCCTGCTCAACAAGTGTCCAAAATGACCAAGTAGATGTGAAAGAATCCTGGAAAAACTTCGATAGAGTATCCCCTGTAAATTGAGTAATCAAACAAGATAACCAATAACAAAAGAACAATAGGTGACCTATCACCACCTATCACTGATCCAACCAAAGATAATAGCAAATATATATGCCAAAAAACTAATGGCAATACACACCAACACAATGGTGATGCACCTTCCACTCAAGAATGAATCGCAAGATGGTCCAATCTATCACAAATAACCTATGACCAAGTCCAAGTGAATGGAGATAAGTAATTATCCTAAGCTATCTCACAAGCATAAAGAATCTAATAGATCATTTATCTAGCATAAGGTCCGACAAAATTTTAGCAGCATCTTCCCCAAAAAATAGACTCTGAACCAAATAAACCATGTGAGAATCACCATACGCAATATCAAATCAATGAACATATGCTAATAGAATATCCATCAAGGTGAGAAATGAGTGTGTAACTGAGGCTCCAATCTGGATCATGTACCTACAAAGAAAACAAAGATACAAGTAACAACCAAGATCCAAAATCAACTCTCACAAAAGTATATGCAACCGGCAAGTAAATCCATAACCAAGTGGCAGAAGCAAAATATAGACCACAATGCCACTATACATCCACTGACAATTCCATGATCAAACTCATGATGACATATACCTCAAAAAAAGTATACCATAATGTCATCTCACATGCCAAACACATGATAAGATCATGCTTTACTCTCATATGGAGGAGCTACCATAGTGATCATACATGGATAATGCCTTAAGCTCTAAAAATAAGAGCTCGCACACCAAGAATTCTCTCTCAAAAAAGTTCCACAATAAAATGAACCTCCAAAAGCAATTAGGGTTCTTGTAGTGGAAATAGGTTGCTATGTGTTTTGCTTTTTCAGAGATGATAACCTCTAAATTTCACATTTTTCTCTATATCAAACTTCAAGAATTATTCCTTGGCTATGTAACCATATATAGAACGCCTCAATCGAAGGTGTGTAGCTCAAGATATGCACAAAACAAGCATCTATTGTCAATTTCACTTTTACCTACAACACTCTTGCCCTATATTTTGTAATGTCATTGACCTAGCACTCATAATTTGAACTTGTTCTTCTACAGTTGTGACCTCTATTCCAAGCTACACACAACAAGTTGAATCGCTCAAATCCAACTTGTAAAACTCAATTTATGGCCCAAAAACGGAGCTGTTGTCCAAGTAATTGTAGATTCAGTGATTGTAGATTCATCTTCTACATTAGTCTACGTTTTTCAAATTTTGGGTAGTTTGGAGCTTTGAACTAGGTTTTAAACTCTTCTGTGAAGTTGTAGCCCTCTATCTTAGCTATGCACAAAACTTTGAAATGCATCAATCATAGCTTTCTAACTCGAGTTATGGCCAAAAAAAAGAGGAGCACATAGGAGATGGAGGAAGAGAGAGGAGAGGAGAGATGTGCATAGAGCTTCAAAACCCACGTAATGATCTCCGATGAGGAAATGCTCTACAAAATGATGTATATATATGAATATAGGGGTAAGGTCACATGGTCCTTACATCCCCAACATATGGGAGCAAAGGTGTCTGCATAGTCTACGCCATGATTTTTCTTATAGCCTTTTGCTACCATCAAGGTTTATACTTATCCAAAGTTCCATTTGATTTTTACTTAACTTTGTAAAAACATTTTACTTTTATGATGATGATTTGATGGCTTAGGCACAAGTGTCCAAGTCTTTTTGTGGTAAATTTCATCGATTTTAGCTTGCATTGTTTATTCCCATTCAAGTTGACCTTGAGCTCCTTTAAATGTATAAGACTTTGGAATTTGTTGAAGTTACCACCATCAAATTGGATAGTCTTGATTGACTTGGATGATTCATTCCTAACTTGATGGATCCACACTCTAAAGTTGGAGAAGATGTTAGACTTTGACTTAACAAAATACACCCAAAAGTATCTTGTCCAATCCATCTATTATTAGAAAGAAATAAAGTGACCCACTAAGGGATGGTGTATTCATGGGTCCACAAAGATCCATGTGGACAAGTGCTAGAGGATTTTGAGCTCAGATGGATGACTCTTTCGGTAATGGAGCCCGATGTTGTTTTCCTTGAGTGCATGCTTGGAAAACATCTCAAACTTGGGTAATCTTTGCAAAACCTTTGACTAATTGTGATAATGATATTTTGCTAAGATATTATGTATGCCCATATCTTTAATGCCAAAGTGTTGAGAGGGATTCCTTTGCAAGGAAACAAGATGATCCTTTATCTTCTATACCTTGGGCTATGATATATTGAGTGGTTGTATCAATCACCTTGATTGATGTATTATCAAATAATACTTTCTTGTGATGATTTGTGTTAGCTTTTAATGAGATAAGATTCATGCAAAAGTTAGGTAAAAATAGTACACTAGACAAAACTTTTCCTTCTCCTTCATGATTTTTGATTTTTGACTTTGAGTTTGCCTTCAATAGGGAGACTCTTATTATTACTTAGGTCAAGGTGCTATGGAACATTTGGTACAACGTGTAGGGTACGCATATAGAATGTGGTGTAATACCAAACACCAAGATATGGAAATTTACCTTATATATATATATATATATATATATATATATATATATATATATATATATATATATATATATATATATATATATATATATATATATATATATATATATATATATGTGTGTGTGTGTGTGTGTGTGTGTGTGTGTGCGTGTGTCTGTGTGTGTGTATGGAACATTTTTATGAATACATTCTATATACTATGAACATTGATTCTTCTAATGGTTGGTATGCTTCCATTTGTCTATAGATAATGATGTAATTTCTAAACTTGGAATTTCCATATAGAAGTGACATTGTGTATACTATGCTCCATTTGACCTTCTATATACTGTGGTTGGATATACTCCAAACATCAGAAGAGAGTATATGATATAGAATGTCATTTCAAAAGCTTCATAATAGGTCATTGTTTTCTGAAAAGATAACTTCAAATTTTCTTTTAAATTGAATGGGTTCCAAATGCATTTTCGAACATACGTCCATACAAAACCTTCCATACGTTCTATATGCATTTAAAATGTGTTCCAATCCACCCTTGGCTTAAGTATACTTCTCTTGTATGTTCTTCTAGTTCCTAAATATTCGGATGATCCTTGCACATGTGAGAAGTAGCACCGCTATCTAATATCGACTCTTGAGAGGAGCTTGAGGTAATCAAAGAGTTTGCCTCAATTGATATGAATAAGTCTTTCATGGAATTATATGGTTTGTACCTAAGCTCACAATGTCTTAGGGACTTGTGATGAAGGAGACTATTCCTTAATCATCAACAAGTGTATATAGTGGTGGATTGATACACTCGTTAAATTATCAATCCAAGGACTTAGACAATTTCAAGTGTATGAGGACGTGTACTCTCGTGATGGATAATGAAGTGAATGAACAATCAATGTACACAAATTTGGGATAACTACCTATCATGGCACCTCTCTCATTGAAATTGTGTATCGTAATACTTGTTAAAGTAGCAAGCAAAAATTAAGCCATATCTCTCAGCTTCGATACCTAATATAGTCAATACTAGATTCATTTCAAAGCTCTCAGAGAGGCACATCTTATGCTTGTATTTTCAGCTTAATATGACAAGCGTACTTCAGGATATGAGCGAAATACCAAGTGGTGGAAAACCCCAACTCTTGCTCCACAACTTAGCAAACTTCATAGACACACACTACAATGGCAAAACAAATAGAGGAAGGGGCAGACAACACCTCTAGGCACACATTTCATGCATCACACACATACAAGCTCATGGAGAAGACGATACATAGTCAAGAAGAAGCAAATTCAAAATTCAGCTTGTTATCTTTTCACAATGGCAAAAGTTTTGTACAAAGAGTCACAAAGTGACTTATTTACATGTGCCCTAAAAATGGTCTAGAGGACTCCTCTAGAGTATTTACATGGCTTCTTGAAGATTTTACAATGGAGCTTTCGAAAAGAAAAATGGCCAAAAACTTAAAATTTTGGGCCCCCTTGTCTTCGCCTCTCTTTCTTTTCTTCTTCTTTATCTCCTTGTCTTCAATCCTCTGCAACACTCTCCCCCTCTTAGTCTCTCTCATCCCTTGATAGGCTTCTGCATGTTTCCTTGATGTGCAACAAGTCACTAGAGATGGTCCAATTGTCTTAACATGTTTCCACTTGTTTATCTTCCACTTGATGCTGCAATTTCCCTATGTATGTCCCTTTTAACCACACACTACCAATGGTGGAGGAAGCCTTCAAGAATTAGAGACAATTTGTTATCTTCTCTGAGCCTCAGTCCAATGCTTCCGTCTTGCTCTTGATATTCCTTATATTCATACACTAGGGTTTCTATATTGATTCTAGTTTCACGCACCCATCAATAAACATGACAGCTCCTAAAGTGAGGGTGGTTCTTCACAGGTCTTGTTGTAATTCGTTATTTTCATCCTTTGAGACCTCTTGCAATCTTTCCACCCGTATCTTTCTTTCCTTTGTGTCTTGTTTCAGCCTAATACGTGGACCTGCAAGGCTTGGGTAGAGAATAATCTGTTTTATTAGACTATTTTATTTTTTGATTTTCTTCTTCTCTTTCTTCTGCTCATTTCTCCCTCCACAAATCCCTTCTCCTGAATTCTATCATCCCTAATAGTCTTATCTTGGCAACATGAGTAGCTTTGATAGATTTGTTTCTTTGTGTCGTTAATATGATTTGCTTCATGTATCATGAATTTCTTCCATTGATTTGAATTTTTTCCATGTGGGATTGGTGATGATCAACAAAAAATCTAAGCTCGTAGGTGATTAATCTAGCATTAAGGTTGGGTGACATTTTTAGGAAAAATTTTGAGTCTATTTGAAAAAAACATGTAAAGAACACTTCTTCGAATGTTTGCATATAGGGACTTGGCAAAACATTAATCTTGAATAGTAAGCCATTATTTTAAGGCTACTTGCTGTAATGGAATGATAATAAATTAAGGGATTGGTGCCTCAAAAATGCCAATGAAGCTCAAAAATTTGTACTCAGCATGTTTGAAGACCTTCAACACTCATAGAAGTATACTAAGTACCTTAATTGAGTATCTATGAGGCGGGCTTGATAGCAGGGGAAAATTGAACCACTGTTTCTTTACTTTTCCACTATTATGTTCTTCCCAAAACTATGGCCATGTATGACATCTAGGCATCGAGAAAAATGATGGATTAACTTGTAATAAGTAAGGTGCCTCTTACCAATGCCCCCCCAAGGTTGGATTCTTCTCCAAAAGTTATCTTCTGTAGATAGGATCAGCCTTTTTGAATTACTCTTGAGCATAGGTAAATGTAGTAGACGTGAAGTCCAGATTGTGGTCTGAATCCTTCTAGGTAGTTTTCTTTATATACCTGTACATTTTTTCCTTCATAATTCCTTTTTTGCTATTTCATCCATATATAGTTTGATTTGATTTTCCAGAAGCTTGTCCCTATTTGTAAGGCATACCTTTTTAGCTTCAGAAGATTCATATTTCTTTTTGACTTCTATTGCCTCGTCTTTTAGCTTCTCCTTCTCCTTCTTCATTTCCTCGAGTTGGGTTTGTAGATTAGTATTCTCTTCTTTCAATTTACCAATCTCTTTATTTACCTCCATGGACTCTTCTTCCTTTTTGTTAAGCTCTATTTGCATCTTTATGCCTTTCTCAGAGAGTTGTTCACTTAGAGCTTTGAACTAACTTTTTTCCACATGGGCTTGTTCATATTCTCTGTTAACATCCATTAATTGTTGTTGTGTGTTCATGGCCATCTGAATCATATGCTTGACTACAAGGTTCAACTGGGCCACATCCACATTGAGCCATGTTTGTGGGTTGACATGTGGTTCTCGTGTCAGCACATCTTTACCTTTATTTACGTGTATGGTCTCATTAAATGATTGTTCGATTTGGAGTTGTATTTATGCTTAGCCTCGTTCTCTTATTCATCGTTGGAACTATTGCTTTCATAAATCATGTCCATGGGGGACCAATGTGCCATTTTTCTTATTGGTTTGAGTTTCTCTTCGGCCTTTGAATCCTCTTCGTGTTGAGTTTCTTCTTTTGGGTTCCCCACTCTTTTTGTCCCTTCATTGATAATCGTTTTTATTTGAATCTTGTGGTTTCATCGATGCTGAGAATGTATGCCTGATCCTTTGCAAGTTTCCTTTCATGTTCTAATTCAACCACTTGTTCTTCTTTAGCATTCTTTTCAATAGCCTCATCCTAATGGTCAACCATTTTATTCAGCTCATCCCACCTTCATCATCATTAACCTCTATGTTAAGATCTACATTCAATGTGCATTGATCTTTGTCATCATGAGATTCTAAAGATGATCTCGAATTGGTTAATCCCAACTCCTTATATCATTCCATTTGCGATAATCTCTTTCTCGTTTGTTTCTTTTTCTTTATGTCACTCATTTTTTGATACTGGTGACCTTGTGCTGTGAGATTCAGTTGCCCTTCCATATACATATGCATGGTTTTGAGGGATTCTTGTAACTCCTCTTTTGTGATGGGTGGTGGTTGCATCAATGTTGTCTTTGGAACTATGTGGATTCTTTTTGAGGATGGGGTGGTATCTACCACAGTCTCTTCTCTCATTCTCTTTGAACCTCTTATCGTAGGCTTTGAACTGGTACCAACTTCCTCCATGATCACCATGCCATGCGTCATCTTGAACATTGTGGTTGACTTCACATATTTAGCCATTTCTATGGTTGGCATATATCTCAAGTAGTCATGAATGTTCAACACGTATATATCAATATGGTTAGTTCTATACTACCATTCAAAAACTTTTGTTTCTCCATTGTTTCTTTGCTTCAAACAGTCTCCCTTGTACATAAGGCATCAAGTTTATCTGATTACCAATTTTCTTCACTGCATGGGAAAGTAGCTGAGCCACTACTTTTTGTGGTGTGGTGTATCTATGCATGTTTGGGAAGAAAAAGTGTTGATGCACCAGTCTTACTTCTTCTTCTATGTCAAATCTATTAATATCTAGGAAGATACACTTCTTGGCTTTGTGTCTTTCATCTTTTAAATCAGTAATGCCATCTTTGGTCCATCTAAAGGCTTCTTTGATAAGATCATGGGTGAATTGAATGGTCTCCCAATCTCGTTGTAGGTTCATTACCTTTGCCTCTGGTACAAATGGTGTTTCAAGAGCAGGGTGTAGAGTGTTCATCACCTACATGCAGCTCTCAAAATTGGGTTTGTAAATCAGAAGCTTCAGAAATGCATCAATCTTGGCATTTTTCTATGTGTTTAAAGTTCTTGATAATTCATGTAGCACTTTCAAGTCTTGATTCCTCATTGAAAACTGATGATCTCGGTCCATGATTCTGATTATGATAAAAAGAAATTATCTCCTTCTAGTAGGTCCTCTCAAAACTAGTGACATGTTGCTTTGTTTTCACTTTACAAGCAAAATTCATTGATTTCCTCTTGGTGCATTGCTGACGTCAAAAGCCATTTGCACTTGAAAGAGAATTTGTAATTAATTTGGTGTCTTTAAATATATACTTCATTTTTTTGTTCTCAAGCAATCATCATTTTCCATTAATCGAGTACCCTCGCACATATTTGAGTAGACCATGATACCAGATGAGACATTCTTTCATTTTTTCCATTTTTTATTTCTGAGAAAACATAAAAGTTAGTCATAGCGGAAGCAACTATTAGTATGTGTTAGTAGAAGTTCTAGGCTACTATGGTATAATTTATGTCCTATTCCTTGGAAGGAAATGTGGACCACTAAACAAAATGAAGAATTTGTGTGCCAAATGCTTTGCCTTGTAATGTCTCCCTTTAGTGCATACTCCAAGTGCATTCAGCTCAGCATGAGTGCAATTCTAGTGTTGCTTTTCCAATTGTAGTTTCTCTTGGTTGTCCTTTGATCTCCACACTAGACGTGTACATTGATCCTTCCTTGGTGTTATCCATCTTGGTTCTAATGTTACATCCTTGGTTTTGATTCTCCATGTATATTTGCTTTTCTTTTTTAGTTTTCTTTGCTTTTCTCGTCCTCATCATCTTTTGTTGTGCCATGTGGAAAGTTTTGATGGGCTTGATTTGGATGCGAGTTACTTTTTCAACAACCCTTACTTCCTCCTTTGTTTTCTCCATTGTCTTCTTTGCGATTTCGTGGTCTTTGAGCATCCACTATTCATTCGGGTATCCACACTTGTAGTATCTTTGATTTGTCATGCCATAACCTTTGATCCTTGCTACCTCTGTGCTTGTTAGGGCTTTTATTTTATTCTTGTGTCTTGTATCTATATTGTTGAAGTGGATCCTTGCAAATCCACATTCATTTGATGCTTTTTCCATGTTGTTGTCGAGTTTTTCTTAAGGCAAGATGGTTGGCTAGCTTCTCACCATTCTCTGTAAAATAAGTGACATCACTAAGTTGCTTAAGATTAGTTTCTTGAGAAGAAGGAATGGGTTGATCACATGGATTACAACAAGTTTTTTATGGATGTTGTGGTTAGCTAGAATTTTGGAATCAAAGAGGAAGGTTTTTGATGGGGATTTGTTTTCCTGCACCCTTTGATTTAGGACATTAGGATTTTCCATGCATATTTATTTTAGTGGTTTATCATCTAGTAGAGGAAAAACCTCTCTATGTCCTATTTTCACCGATATATATCCCTAAGCTAGGTGGATTGTAACCTCAAATTCTTAGATCTAATCTTGACCTAGGACTAGTTCTTCCAGAAGGTTTGAGTCTTTGCAGACTAACAGCCTTTGCTACATGGTAGTGTTCCCTAAATGTAAAGACATGGATACTTCTCCTAGGTATTCAATGATAGTAACTCCAATCCCTATCATGTGAGCCTTGGTTGGAATAATTTGTACCTTTATTTTTGTAACTAATGGAGCACGTATATTGCTTGGAGTTGCTCTCATATCAATTAAGGAATCCACTAATTGGTACTCTTCCCTACCAATCCCTATGTTTATGGTTGTCGTATTTGACTTTCTATGGTTTTTACCTTGTTAGTGTAGTAATTTTCCATGCGGATAGGCTCTTTTCCTCACAAGTACCTTTCATCACGTTCTCATATCCATTCTTTCCTTTTCTTGATCCATTCTGAGGCTTCTAATCTGGCTTCTTCCCATATGCTCTCCTCTTTTTTCTTCCTATTTTGTACTCCTAAAAGTCTCAATAACATTTGTTTAATCAAGGGCTTCATATATTTTTTGACTCTACATCCACTTATGTAATTGGGTAAGATGTCTCCACCTAGAGTGATGGCTCCACTTGTGGAGATTCTATTTATAAGTAACAGTTCATATCCTCGCAATTGGAATTTCTTTGCATGTTGTTTTAGACTATAGAACAATACTAAATCTTCCACTATAAGGCCTTTATCCTTGATGTGAGCATCATCATAAGGCTTTTGCATTTGCTTTGCAGCATAGATGCTTGTTGTATCTTGTAATCTAGTCTCGTGAAATTTCTCTATCTGGTCCAATTGTTTTGATAGTTCATGTCTAGTCCACTCATACTTCTTTGCTACTCGTAGAGTAGGAACTAAGAAATCAATTGGTAGTATTGCATTTTGTCCATAGACTAGATAAAAAGATGTAGTTTCGAGAGCCGTTTTATATGCTACTCGAAAAGCCCATATTGCATGATACAATTGTTTGTCCCAATCTGACCTTCCATTGTAGACTATCTTGGTTAGAACAGTACATAACACTTTATTTGAACTCTCAGCTTGTCCATTAACTTGTGGGTGGTAGGGTGTTGGCTTTTTATGAATCACTAGAAATTCATTCATGAGTGACTCAATGGGTTCATTAATGAAGTACGTACCTCTATCACTTACAATCTCAATAGGTATTCCAAATTTAGTGAGTATATTTTTGAATGAGAACTTAACTGTAGTGTGAGCATCATTTTTCCTAGTGGCTTTTGCTTCTACCCATTTTGTTAAATAATTATGTAGCCAAAGCTCTTGCAATAACCATAGGTCTTAAGGGAATTTCATCTTGTCGTATTGGGTAGGCCACCATAAGCCTGCAAAGAGAATCCTTTTCACAATCTTGTCTGCTAAAAAATGACCTCTTGTTGCTCTAGCATGCACCATTTTGAGGATAGAAAGATACTCTCCTTCAGGCACACATAAGTGTAATTGTTCATCCTTCCTTTGTTTAAACGATTGTTTTCCCACAATTTCATAATATTTACTTTGTTCTTCTAATGGTCGCTTCCTAGCTAGGCTCAATCCTTCGTGGTAAGTATGTTATTTCAAGAAGTCAACTAGTCGTCTACTCCATTCAGGGGCTATCGTAGAATAATACAAAGATGAATTTACTAGTGTATTCTCTTGACACACTTGGCAAATGGTTATGTGTTCATCTACATCCTTTTGCATGTCCGGCCAACACACTCCTAATCTTTTCAATTCTTGTGTTGTTCCACTAACACCCTTATGTGTTCTCTAGTTGTTCTCATTGGCTTGTTTAAGTAAACCATTTCGTTCCTCATTTTCCATACATCTTAGAAGTATTAGAATCTTTGAAGTGTAAATTACCTACCAAATGTGGAGGTTTCTAATTTGCCAAAACTCCTTACCATGGTTTGAAATGATCCTACAATTAGGTCTAGAGTGAGTATAGGTATCAATTTTCAGCCCATTTTGGACACACTTCCGAATTGAATAAATAAGTGTCTGGTAGCTCACCAACTACTCCTGTGGTTGGATCTCCATGAGTCATTTGAGACAGGTGATCAACTCTCACGCGTGTGTTACCTTTCTTGACTACTACTTCAAAGTCAAATTCCATCAATAGTAGAAACCATCTTACTAGCCTTCTCGTTTTATATGGCTTATTCACCAAGTACAATAGGGCTTGGTGATCAATAAAGAACTTGAATTTATTGGCTAGTAAGTGATGTCAAAAAGTTTTTATAGCATAGAACATTCCTAAGCCTTCACATGCAATCGTGGTGTATTTGCGCTCCGCTTGATTCAATTATCTACTAGCATTGGTATCGAGTGATCTAGTTTTCCTTTGTTGGTAGGTTGTGCTAAGATACATCCTATGGAAAAATTGGATGCATCCACATGAATATGGAATGGTTTGTTCCAATTGGGCACTTTTAATATGGGTGCTAAACTCAATCTCTGCTTCAACTCATTGAAAGCCTTGTCACATTCTTCTCTCCAAGTGAATTGATATCACAACTCATATAATGGTTTTGCAATTATGGCATACATGTGGATAAATCTACGATAATATATACAATGACCCATAACATCTTATACCTCCTTTGCATTCTTGGGTCTCAACAATTCTAAGATAACCTTGATTTTGTCTTTGTTGGTCAAAATTCCATTTTTGGACACTATATGTCCCACGATATTTCCTTTTCTTACCATCATTTTCCAATGCAAAACCAGAATTCCAAAATCATACTATTGTACCATAGAGAGAAAAAAAACAAATCATATGGCCCAAGTTTGTCCTTACAGTAAGCATACCGTTATGCAAAACTATCACCAATCATATAGGTAGGTGTCAAAATCAATATCAACAGCAGCCCTATTATAGGCCACAATAGAATTACCAACCACAATATCATCCACAACCTAGACCACAAGTAGTGCTAGGAAAACAACCACCACCCCCTACCAATGTAATATCAGTCAAAAATGTGGTTGGTAATATCAGTCAAAAATGTGATAGTAGAAGAGAATATTGATAGGGCTTTAGTACAAGTTTCTCCATTGATCATTGAGCATGATCCTAATGCCAATAGTTTTGACTCATCTCATGCACATAACATTTCCACCTACTATAGGGAGTAACCAAAACACATAGAGACTTATCACTACAAAACCCCATCATAGGAATATGATTGGGAACCTGAATACTCCAATGTCATGTACACAAATCCTAACCCTAGGCCTCAAATGCAAAAAATGAGACCACAGGCTCCTAGAGGAACATGCTATAGATGATAGGAAGATCATTTTTTATGTAAATGCCCACATCCCCCACCAATAAGTCAGCCACACTATCTTACCATTCAAGGATATTGTTTACAGTGCAGTAAAGAGCATCTCACATGTGAATGTCCCAAGAATCTAGTTAATGCCTCAAAGATAACTTCAATCAATGTAATATCCATTGTGCAAAGCTGAAATGGTTGTCCAACCAACTTAGTGTCAATCCAAGAAATTACTAAAGCTCATGCTTTCAACAAAATCAACAAGGGAACCAAGAGAAAAACTTAGATTCTATTGAAAGAGGAGAGTCTACCAAAAAGAAGGACAAATCATGGAGAGACCCTAGACAAAGGATAAAAAGGAAATGGTCCAAGAAACTAGCAGAGTCAGAAGGTCGCCTAAAGAAGACCAAGGCAAAGATTGTAGAATTGACATTGCAGGTCCCATTAGAGAATTTTCCTTTACCAAAGTTAGGATCAATTTTAGCAGATCTCATCCTAGAAGACTTAGACATGATGTTCAAGGCTTATCTGGCACGACTGGGAGAAGGACCTGCAACAAAATTAGAGAGAACCTATCCTACAACAGACCTAGAGTTAGAAAGAAAAATGTTGTGCATCAAAATGGTTGAACTAGCTCAAGCTATGTTTGAGGTGAGTCAAACATTTAACGAGAGTAACCTAGTCAAACCAAAGTTTCACTTCCAAGAATGGTTAGACATATTAGAGCAAATGACATCTAAGCCTAACCATTGAGCACCTAAAGAGGCTCAATCAATTGAAAATAAGTAAGGAGAATTCTTACCACTAGAGTCATATGTTCCTAACTTGAAAGAGGGAGCAATTCCTCCTCCAACCACTATGTCTTCACAAAAATTATTGAGAGAAATTCAAGAAGAAAAGTGGGGTAGATAACTTCACCAACCACTCAAGAGATAGATGATCTTCATGATCGATTTCCTAGAGACATTCGCTCTATATACAGAGATCAATAAGACGTACAATCAAGCAAAAGAATGTACTTTGAATCTAATTCCCTACAAGAAGTACGTCATTTTGTAGGCCCTTGGGAATCAAATTCTATTCAATGAGAGCACCCACAATAATGGGTTTACCTATTCAGCATTCCAAATGGGTAACCATTGTTATTGTGCCCAAGAAGAATGGAAAAGCACTCATATGTATTAACTTGAATAAAGTTATTGCTACGATGATATGAGATAGCTATTTTCTTCCTACCATAGAACACCTATTAGAACAAATTGTGGGGAAGGAATTTTATAGATTCCTTGATGGATTTTTGGGTTACAAACAAGTAGTCATGGTCCGCCAAATATCAACACAAGATAGCTTTTGCCACAGAATGGGAAATCTTTGCATTTTTCTGACATGATTTGGCTCACCAATTTAGCTGCTACATTCCAAAGGCTCATATGTCATGTATTTTAAGAGTTCTTGCACAATAATTAAAATTTTATGTGGATGACATCTATGCTCGTTCTCATATAAGAGAGATGCACATCTCAAAACTCAAACAAATATTTGACAAGTGTAGAGAATATCAAGTGTTTGAACCTAGGAAAATATGTTTTCATGGTTAGACAAGGTAAGATCTTAGGTCACATTGTGTCAAAGAATTGGATATAAACAGATGAAGAAAAAGTAGGAGCTATACCTGAATTACCAAGACCTAGAATGGTTAAGGAAGTACAAGGCTTTATGGGCCATTGTGGATACTACCGACATTTTATCGACATGTATGCAATCATTGTAAAAACCTTACACAACCTTTTGATGAATTTCAAATGGAATGAAAAATGTGAGAAATCATTCATAGAGCTAAAATGATGTTTGTGCTTAGCCCCTATTGTGACAATGTTGGATTGGAATAAACCATTCCATGTCCATGCGGATGCCTCTAATGTTGCAAAGGGAAATAATATGACTACTTAAAGACAAAGATTAGGTACGGTCTATGCAGTCAAAAATTTTAGACAATTATTTTCTTACAAAAAGGTTTAATTTTTTAAAAGATCATCAAACCTTATTATACTTGGTGAACAAACCTGGGAATACAAGCAAATTAGTAAGATGGTTTATCTTACTAATCGAATATGATGTTGAAGTAGTTATAAAGAAAGTTATAACCCACCTTTGGTTGGATCACCTTTCACAACTCACTTAAGGAGAATCCATGCAAGGTGTGTCAAATGAGTTTCTTAATGCATATTTGTTCAATCTTGAAGTAGTTCCTATTGCTACATTTTGGTAGTGATGTGTGTGAAAACTTAAAACTACTGGGCACCTTTTCCCTCTCTAGGAGGTTTTTTCCCCCCTTGCTTGTATACATGCCTATAACCGTAATGGGTCACTAATCGTTGTACATTCACTTGGTAATTCATTCAGTGTTGTGTTGTGCTCCAAGCTTCTTTTTCTTCTTCTTCCTTGTGTTGTTCACGTGCTTCCATAGACCTTAAACTTCAAGAATTGGTATCAAGGCATGTCCCCATTTCCTCTAGGGCATCATCGATAGCTCTCCGACCAGAATCCCATAATCACACAAAACTTGGTGTGCATACAAAGGGAAATCAAGAGTTCAAAATTTCTTCGCTTTGTGGTGTCAAAATTTTGATACGAGCTTGTTTTGGCCTCCGAATGCACTATCATAGCACCTTTGTAAAAATTCTTTTCCTTTTGTGCCAAATGTATATATAGGTTTTGTTTCATCAATACAAGCAGCTCAACGTCTACTACACGTTTAGAAGACCACATCAAGGTAGTTTTTTTCAATGTTTTGAAATACAATCATTTTTTTTGCATCATGGTATTTAGTCACGGGCCATGTCTGAAAGAAATGATGCATTGCGTATGTTGGTTGTTGAGGACAAGTTGGATGGTACCAATTATCCATTATGGGAATACACGATGCGTCATGTATTGGTATCAAAAGGATCAAGGATTATTATTTAGGGTGCTGAAAAATGATGAGCCTTCTTACGGCTCTAATACCACTTGTTGGTGATCGTCGCGGCAAAGGCTTGAACCTTGTCAAGTCTGCGGAAATCGCCACGCCACTGAATAGAGAGCTAAGCTAGAGTGATATTAGAACACATCTATAATCAACAGTAGCTTAGCACGGTTTCTGTCGCTCAAACGTATAAGGCTGCGTTTTGAATCTACTGGAAAATTCACTGGGACTTCACCGGACTCTCACCAGACTGACACCGTAATTATACCGGAATCTTACCGGAATCGACTCCTATTCTGTTTGTAATTACTTCAAGTGAGTATACAAGAAGTAAGGAAGTGATGTGTGAACTTCCTTCACTGAGTGAACACTTTCTGAAGTTTAAGAAAAACTTCTCCGGTCCAGAATGTCTCTTTCCGGTTAGACTTTGTACTATGTGTACATATCCATTTCATCGAAATCTTTGATAAACTGATAGTAACCTTAATTTCTTCTGCGAGATATACTTCGTTGTTCTACCAGAAAACTCGTTTTCTGAGAAAATTGTAACTGACCAAAAATGCGTTTACTGAGATAACTTTAATTGATCGAGACATTCGTTTACTGAGATAACTTTAATTGACCGAAACATTCGTTGACTGAGAGAGTACCGAGGGACGCGTTTACTAACGAACTATAACTGTTAATGGTTAACGAACTTTCTATCGTAACACGAAAATACACAAAGTTCTTCACATACGAACAGTGCGTGCAAACTTCCACATGAACATGTGTTTTCTATTAGAGAAGATGTGTACAAAACAAGCTTGGCCTCTTCTTGCTCAAGCTATGGAAACTCTCCTACACTGAGTAGGTTCCTCTACCATCTCTCTCAGATGAACACCTGACATTTCAGGTTTCTATTATTCATCTGTACATACGCGATCTATGGCGTCTTCTGAAAACTTCTCACTCACTCTCTCTTCAGTCTCTATACATGATCTCTGGCGTCTTCTATATCACTCTCTCTACTGAACTTCTTTTGACCTCTGTATGTGCTCTACTTATACTGCGCGCTCTTCTCACGCACGTTCTAGTTTGCACTTCCCTCTCATTATTCTTATGCACGTCCTCTGTATATACAATTTGATTCGGTGTAACGAACTCTGATTCTGCAAGATTCTGTACTATACATAACGGCCGTGATTTGTCCCTTCATTAAGGCTTTTGATTTTCTGAATATTTGATTCCGCTTTTCTTTATCTTTGTCTGTACGTCAAATTCGTGAGTGATTCTTCAACAGCTCCCCCTCAATCACTAATTTGACTCTTCCTGTCTTCATATATTTTTCTTTCTTTTATACCTGCCATTTCTTTGTTCCATCCAAGCTCTTTGTCAAAATATCTGCAATTTGATCTTTTGTCGGAGTGTATATTATTTCTATTCTCCATTACCTTTTCCCTCAGGAAATGATACTGAATTTCTATGTGCTTTGTTCTTGCATGAAATATTGGATTTGCTGCAAGATACAGCGAGCTCATATTATCTCCATATATGATAGGTATACCTTGATCAATGCCCATGCTTTTGAACAAGGTCTACATCCATATCACTTCTTTAGCTGCTTCTACCAGTCCTTTATATTCTGCTTCTGTTGACGATAAAGCCATTGTGTGTTGTTTCTTTGAACACCAGCTTACTAGCTTATCTCCTAGGTATATCATATACCCATGTGTTGATCTTCTGTCATCTTGACTTCCTGCCTAGTCTGAGTCACTGAATGCTCTCAGCAGTATATCTGACGTAAAAGGATAGTATAATCCTTCTTTTATAGTTCTTTTTATATATCTAAGAGCTCTCTGTCCTGCGACCAATGTTGATCTGTCGGACAACGCATGAACTGTGAGAGAACTCCCACTGCATAGCTAAGATCCGGTCGTGTTAGTGAAGCATAAATTAGGCTTCCCACTAACGACTGATATTTCCTCATATCTTTAAACTCTGCACCACTGTATTTGCTGAGTTTATGATTTGCTTCAAGCGGTGTTGAAGCTTCTCTGCAATTCTCCATATTAAACTTCTTCAGTAAGTTTAGGAGATACCTTTCTTGCGTAACATATACACCATGATCTGTGTATGTGATTTCCATTCCAAGAAAGTATGACAACTTTCCTAGATCACTGATCTGAAACTCCTTTTCGAGTAATCTCTTTACTTCTTTAATTCCTTCATCTGAAGTACCTGTGATTATAATGTCATCTACATAAATGCAAATGTAGATCATACCTTCTTCTGTTCTCTTAATGAGTAGACTTGCATCTGCTTTCGAACTTTGGTATCCAAGTTCATTGAGATATTTCACAAGCCTGTAATTCCAAGCTCTTGGAGCTTGCTTCAGTCCGTAAAGTGCTTTTCTTAATCTGCAAACAAAATTTGGGTATCTAGAACTTACAAACCCTTCCGGTTGTTCCATGTAGACTTCATCTGATATATATCCATTCAGAAATATCATCATAGATGACATAATTGATTTCATCATGTTCTAATTCTTCTACAACATGAGCTTTTCCTTTCTTATCTTTGGTGTTGTTGCCTCCTCCTTGATCTTCATGTTTGCTTTTGAAGAAGCACCTTGATGAAGTATGGTTTTTCTTCTTGCAATATTTGCATGGTTCAAAGACTTTGTATCTTTGCATCGAGTATGTTGCATAGGTTCCATTCGTTGATATGTTAGTCTTCTTTTCTTCTTCTTGAAGTAAGTTGATGTCGTCCTCCAAACTCGAGATTGGAACTTTCTCCTTGAGGATGGTTTTGATATTGGAGTATTTCTCTAGAAGTGCTTTAATGAAGATAGCCACTTTATCTTCATCATCTATCTTTACATCACAATGTGCTAATTGTGTACAAATACTTTTAAGCCTATTGGCTAAAGATGCAATACTTTTGCCATTTTCATGCATTAGGCTATACAATTGGATTTTCAATGACATTTTTGAATGTTTTTCCTTAGATCCAAATAATCGTTCAAGTGTGCACCAAGCTTCATAAGAGGATTGTGCTTCATCTATGTGATGGATGTATTCATCATCTAATGAGGTGAGATTAATCCCTAAGGCTTGTTCATCTTTAGTTGCATATTGAGCATTTTGAGCCCTAGTCGTAATGGTTTCATTGGTAGATAAAGGCTTTACAACATTCCACAGGCGTTTCTTCATTAAATAGCCTCAAAGTTTCGTTTGCCAAGTATGAAATCCTACCCCTTTGAACTTATCAACTCCCTTATTTTTGCTCATTGTAGGAGAGGTCTTAACTCTTGGAGACTCTCCAAGGTCAGTGTCTAACTCCTTTACATAAGTGTGGAACTTTGGAAATGCTAAATTACTCATATCATGAATCACTATATCATGAAGTGAAATCTTCAATTTATGTGATTAGATGAAAAGATACAAAAATCCAAGAAATGAATCGATCTTGGTACATTTCTCTCAATAAAAAAAAAAGAAAATTTCTGAAGTTAATGTGCTTGTTGCTCTTGGTAGTAATAAAAGACGAAAGGATTAAATGACCAAGAATTGTGAGTACAAAAACAAGTATGTACTATTCATTAGTACATTGAACATTCCTAGAGTTCTATTAGATGCCAATACCTCTTTCAAGATGTAAATGGATGATTTTAGTCCTTTGCAAGCTTCGATTTGGATCTTCAAAGTATAAGAATGGTGGGTCCCATCCTTTATATGATAACCATTGTTGTGGCAGATATCGAAAAATTTATCCCCATCAATTAAATAGTTGAATCAAAGTAGTATGGGCATGAACAGAAATTCGTGGTGAAACAAATCTTGCGCTTTTATTGTCAACTTGTAGTTCAGCAAGTAATGGGTTTTTGGCACAATAACTATACATGATTTGTGTTACAGGCTCGTGAAGACACTTTAGTGAATTGTGGCAACAGACAATGCTTCTACCAGATGAGTGCGAAGGTCAGTAAGTATGGCATACACTATTTTGTTCATAAAGTTATGGTGCAGAGACCAAAAGAGAAAATGAGATGCCTGCATGATACCTCTGATTTCTAAGGATAACCTTCTACAAGAGGCACTAGCATAGTTAATATATCGATACTGTGAATGACTAGCTTTTACAAATGTTCGTGAGTTACGCTCAACAAAGAGACATAGATTCAACAGTCGGTTATACAGAGATATGCATCCGCAAGAGCCTCTCGAGATTGTGAGCAGGTGAAGTGGTGTTGAACTTACCTCACTCCTCGTGGTTGTTGAAAGTTTTTCAAGCTCAAGAGTGTGGGAACATGCCCCAAATTGAATCTTCCACATCATCCACAATCAAAGGAGGCTGATTTCCACGCGTTGGAGGCATCAAATTATGCCCATAATGGAAAGAAGTTGATTAGAGAAGGTTTAGCTCACCTGGATGTGATTGGACCTCACTTTTGACATTTATATGCTTTTGATTGGTTAAAGAGGTTAGTATGTGGTCTTTAAAACCTCTAATGAGTTGTATTATGACTTAGAGTCATGGAAATACATGCCCAAGCTGCCCCCTTGGTTAAGCACACCCCCTACTAGCTATTCTCTGCATATGTTACAGAAATTTCACTTTTACACACTCTATCTATCTAGATGATTTTGGTAGACCCCCCGGTCTTGTACTTGTTGTTTCTCCTTCATCCAAAATATATTTTCAATGCTTTTTGTCTTCTTGGAAAGCTTATAAGTTCTAATTTAAGTGGTATAAGTCTCGGGTTCAGTACCTGCACATGTGCAGAGAAATGTCTAGAACAGTGTCTGTGTAGTTAGCTAGTACTCTGTGAAGAGATCAAGTTATCTATTTTGTTGCAGCTGGTTGAGGCATCATCTAGTATTTAAATGGAGTGATTACTCTCATTTGAAAGCTCTTTAAGTATATTTCAATCCTGCAAAGTTTCATATTTATTGTCTGCATGTACTAAGAGAAACTAAAAAAATGCAGAGCCTATGTCAGAAAAATTGCAGGATCCTAGGAGGGTTGATTTGCTGTTGTTGTGCACATAGGAGTGTTTATCCTCCAACAGTGGTATGAGAGATATAAGTGGAGTATCAAAGAGAGAAGAAGGAGCTACTAAAATGAAGTAAAGACTTCATCAAAGTTTGAAGGAAGGAAGCAAAGAACGGGCACGTCAACAAGGGGAAGCAAATACATCATCAAATCAAAGATGAAGCTTCATCAAGAGGAGTAGCTCTATTTTTTGAGGTAAATGCCATCTTTTTCAACTTCATTAAATCAAGGGGGAGGTTCAAAATAGCTAGGAGGCACCATGGTTGATCTCAATGCTCAGATTGAGAAGTTCGAAAAAGGAAACTACCAACCATGGCGATTTAGAATAAGCAATCTTTTGATGGGGAAAGGTTTGTGGGGACTTGTGAGTGGTGGAGAGCCAAAACCCTACATAGATGATGTAAATCCAACCAATGACTAGAGAAGAGCAGTAAGAGATTGGGATGAAAGGGACAAAAGGGTCATTTTCATTTTATCTCAGCATATTAGCAACTCTATGGTAGGGCATATTCAAGATTTGGATACATCGAAGAAGGTGTGGGAGTGCTTGGAGAGATTGTACTCAACCTCCACAAAAGCTAGAAAAATTCAGCTCAAGAATGAGCTAAATAATCTTAGGAAAAGCCCCTCTCAAGGTGCTAATGATTACATATTAAAGTTTAAAGAGCTTGCAGATGCACTAGGGTCAATCGGTTGTGCCCTAGATGATGACGATCTTGTCGCCCACACCCTAAATGGACTTAGGGATTATGAAATATGGAGGGCTTTCACAACTTCAGTGTATGTAAGGGACTCTCTTCCTGATTTTGATCAACTAATCACTCTCATGGTGATAGACGAGATGAACCTTGGTGGTCATAATGCCAAGGATAGCCAAGGGCAATTGTTGTATGCAGGTAGAGGAAGAGGAAGACACAACCGAGGTGCTACAAGAGGAAGAGGAAGATATCAAAGCAACCAAGGAGGTCAAGAACAACACAAAAATGCAAGTCAAAGAGGTGGAAGAGCCACAAATATAGGAAGAGGTGCAAGATTTGGTGGAAGAGGACAATCCACTTCAAATGGATGCTTTGTATGCAGTAAGCCCGGACATTTTTCAAATGAATGCTATCATAGAGCTCAAAGACAAGGGAATCAAAGAAACAACGACAATTATAGAGGGCAAGGTAATTATGCAAACACATCATCGAGCCAAGGGAATGATTATTTACTTTCCATGAGGTATGGTGAAGATACAACTCAAGCTAGTGGAGATGTATGGTATGTAGATAGTGGATGTAGCAGTCATATGTCATGTCGAAAAGATATTTTTAGTAATTTTTAGGTCCCAAAGCATCAAGGGCATGTGGAAACAGCTGATAACTTAGAGCATACCATTCAACATGCGGGAGATATCAGTTTGGATGGAAATCAAAGAGCAAAGTGCTTATCAGAGATATTACATGTCCCTACTATTACCAAAAACTTGATTTCAATAGGCCAAATGGTAGAAAAAGGCTATCAAGTTAGGTTCAATGAAAGAGGATGTTTTGTTGAGGATCCAAGGGTAGGTTTCAAACTCATAGCAAAAGGAAAGAAGCAAGAAAGAATGTTCACAATGGACATAAATCAGCCACACCATTCAATGTATGTCACATATGGAGACAAGAGGATAGTAGATTTGGATCTATGGCACAAACGAATAGGTCACATCAACCTACAAAAGCTCAAGGACATGCAAAGGAGAAGCTTGGTAAGAGTTCTACCAAATTTTACATCTAAAATGCTTCATGAAATTTGTGTAGCTTGCCAACAAGGAAAACAATCAAGGCTGCCCTTCAAGAAGAGTACCTATGTAAGTGCAAATGTTTTAGACCTCATTCACATGGATGTTTGGGGTCCAACAAGAGAAGCTTCCCTTTCTGGAAATATGTATTTTGTAACCTTCATTGATGACTTTTCAAGAAAAGTATGGTTGTATTGCATTAGAAACTAATCAGATGTGTTCCACTACTTCAAGAAATGCAAAGCACAGGTGGAGAAGGAATATAGCAAGTTTATCAAAACTTTGAGATCTGATGGAGGGGGAGAGTACTTCTCCCATGAATTTTCTGAATTTTTGCAGGTCAATGGCGTCAAAAGAAAATTTACATGCAGGTGTACCCCTCAACAAAATGGGGTAGTAGAGAGAACGAACAAACACATAGCAGAGAGGTGTATGCTCAACGAAATGAATATGCCGTGTTGTTATTGGGGAGAGGCTACATATACAGCCACATATGTCATGAATAGATGTCCTACATCAAGAATACATCATCTAACCCCTGAGGAAGCATGGAGTGGAAGAAAACCTTGCATTTCACATCTTAGAATCTTTGGTTGTATATGCTATGTACATGTACCTCAAGAGTTGATGTCAAAGTAGATGCCAAATCTGAAAGGTGTATTTTTTTGGGATATTCTATGGAACAAAAGGGGTATAAATGATATAATCCCATCACCAAGGAGCTGAAGGTAAGTAGGGATGTTGTCTTTGATGAGTTGAAGCCTTGGTATGCATGCATGAGTCCATTGCAGGTTGAAGAGATAAGTGAGATAGATAAAGAGAATGACGATAGAGTTCAAGAAAGCATGGATTTAAGTGGTCCAAGCAACTCATGCAACACAAGGACACCCTCACCATGGAGTGGAAGGCTTAGGGAAAGAGAAACCAGCTCTAAAGAAAGCAAACTCAAAGGCAACAAGAAGATTTTAGGTGAAGAAGGAAGTTGTGTGGATGAGAGCATGTTGGAAGATGAAGAGATAGAAGAAATTCAAACTCCAGGAGTGGCAAAAAAAAAAGAAAGAAGATGGCAACCACACCTCAAGTGAAAGAAGCTCTTCAAAAGTAAGATATCCAGTACAAAGGTTAACATATGATAGTGCAAAGCATTATGCATACATGACTCAAGTAATCAAGGACAAAGAACCAACTAGTTATGAAGAAGCTAAGGATTGCAAGGAATGGCAAGAGGCAATGAAGGAAGAGCTCAAAGCACTTGATGAGAACCATACTTGGAGCTTGGTACCAGCTCAAGAAGGCATGAAGGTGATAGGTAATAAGTGGGTTTACAGAATTAAAAGAAATCCAGATGGTTCCATTGCTAGGTACAAAGCAAGGTTGGTGGCGAAAGGCTTCTCCCAAAGCTACGAGATAGATTATGATGAAACTTTCCGCCCCGTAGCCAAGATGCCAACAATCAGGACTTTGATTGCAGTGGCCACATCAAGGAAATGGAGCTTATATCAATTGGATGTGAAGAATGTCTTCCTCAATGGAGAGCTTGAAGAAGTAGTCTACATGAGCCAACTTCAAGGATTTGCTAGTATGAGGTACCCAAATCATGTTTGCAAGCTAAGGAAAGCATTATATGGACTAAAGCAAGCCCCAAGGGCCTGGAATCAGAGGTTAGTGGATTATTTATCAAGTTGTGGATACAAAGAAAGTGTTGTAGATCCATCACTTTACATGAAGAAGCAAGGAGACAAGACGGTATACATTTGCATCTATGTGGATGATTTGATCATCACAGGAAGTGATATTGCAAGTATTAAAGATGTCAAATCAAAGCTAGGAAAGGAGTTCAAGATATCTGATCTTGGAACACTAAAATACTTCTTGGGAATAGAGGTAATCTATGCACACAATGGCATCTTCTTGATTCAAAGAAAATACTTGTTGGATGTGTTATACAGGTTTGGTATGAGTGGTTGTAAGCCACTTTCTCAGCCCATGGAGCCAATACAAAGTTTGTTGCAGGTCAAGGAGAGGCTATACAGGATATTACACTATATAGAATCATAATTGGTTCATTAATTTATGCTACATTCACTAGATCTGATCTTGCATATGTAGTAGGTGTTCTCTCTCAATTTTTGCATGCACCTACCCATGATCATCTTATGGTGGCAAGAAAGGTGCTTCAATACATCAAGCATACCATCAACCAAGGTCTATTTTACTCATATGATGCTGATCTAAGTGTCAAAGGATATAGTGATGTTGATTGAGTAGATAGCAAGGATGATCGAAGGAGTACATCGGGTTATGTTTTCATGATACGTACAAAAGTGATCTCTTGGAGCTCTAAGAAGCAATCCACTATTGCTCTTTCATCCACAGAGGCGGCGTACAGAGGTTTAGCATTGGCTACATGTGAGATATTATGGCTTAAGAAGCTACTTAAGGACTTGGAAGTGGAAGTGGATGAGTTTCCTCTTTATGGAGACAACATTTCAAGCATCTACCTAGCTAACAATCCCATGTTTCATGCAAGGAGCAAGCACATAGATGTTCATTACCACATCATTAGAGAAAAGGTGATGGCAAAGGAGCTAGATATAAGATATGTGAACACTATAGTGCAAGTTCTAGTCATGATGACAAAGTTTCTTGAAGGTACAAAGGTTGGAGGATTCAAGGAAGCAAACAACATGAGAGATATAGGTTGAAACAATGAAGGAAAAAGACTTGAGCTTGAGGGGGAGTGTTGAAAGTTTTTCAAGCTCAAGAGTGTGGGAACATGCCCCAAATCGAACCTTCCACATCATCCACAATCAAAGGAGGCTGATTTCCACGAGTTGGAGGCATCAAATTATGCCCATAATGGAAAGAAGTTGATTAGAGAAGATTTAGCTCACCTCTTGATATGATTGGACCTCACTTTTGACATGTATATGCTTTTGATTGGTTAAATAGGTTAGTATATGGTCTTTAAAACCTCTAATGAGTTGTATTATGACTTAAGAGTCGTGGAAATATGGGCCCAAGCTGCCATCTTGCTTAAGCACACCCCCTACTAGCTATTCTCTACATATTTTGCAGAAATTGCACTTTTACACACTATCTATCTAGATGATTTTGGCAGACCCCCTGCTCTTGTAATTGTTATTTCTCCTTCATCCACAATCTGTTTTCAATGATTTTTGTCTTGTTGTAAAGCTTATAAGTTCTACTTTCAGTGCTATAAGTCTCGGATTCAGCACCTGCACATGTGCAGAGAAATGTCCAAAATAGTGTCTATGTAGTTAGCTAGAACCCTGTGAACAGATCAAGTTATGTGTTTTGTTGCAGCTATTTGAGGCATCATCCAGTATGAAAATGGAGTGCATTTACTCTCATTTGGAAGCTCTTTAAGTCTAGTTTAAGCTTGCAAAGTTTCATATTCAGTATTTGCATGTATCGAGAGAAACTCAAAAAATACAGAGCCTATGTCAGAAACATTTCAGGATCCTAGGAGGGTTCATTTGCTTTTGTTGTGCACATAGGAGTGTTTATCCTCCAATAGTGGTGGCTAGGGATTAACTGCTATGGGAGCTTTGGAGCTCTAGCGCAGATCATGAGAGCTCCCAATGCTTCAACTCTTCTCTGTCTGACCTCTTTCATATGTCCTTCTCTTGATTCACAGCTCTGATACCAGTTGTTGAAGTTGACGCATTAGATCGAGCACATGCAAAGGGCAAGCAGATGAGCAAGATAGATTTGATGGTGATGGAGAACGAGAGAAATCCTCTGTTGTACACGCAAGTAGAAAGAGAGTGCAATGGATAATCTAGACAGAAAGAGTCATTCTCCTCCACTACACATTCGCACGGATATATCAAAACAGGTGTGCTATATGATTAACTGACCCGATGGGCCTTTCTTATATAAGATGGAAGAGGTCTTACGCCAATCAAAAGTAGATAAGACCTTTTCTTGGATTACCCTCTTGATAAGAGGTGTTCATATGGGAAAAAAAAGCTAGCTCATCTCCAACAAAAACTGAGTTTAGGAACTGAGAGGTGTAAGCCCGACTTTTCAGGAGGAAGAAAGTGAGCAGACATAGATAGCTTATTTGATTCATAACTCACGATTCCATGAACCAAATGTAATAAAAATTGATATGTAGCAACTAGAATAATCATTCTAAGTACATCAAGTTAAAGTAAATCAAATGATCAAGTATAGGGAGAGAACTTGATCAAACAATAGCACTGAAATGAAGAGGTTGTAGCAGAGTAGTAGACAGAGATGATCATGAATTAATGTATCAACTTATATGTGAAAATGAATGTATGATATAAAGGAGATTTATTGGAATTACGCATACATATGTGAGCTCAAAAGATGCTCAACCATGAGACTCAATGGCTCTGTAATCTGTGTCATATCCTATGATTAAAAGTTACCTCTATTTATACACATAGAGAGAATTTGAATTCTGAATTTCATTTGCCTAAAAGTGTTCCTATACTTTAGGTGTTGATTGATTTGATTCCAACCATCATTTAAGTCATGTTCCTTCGCTCCTAACATCAAGAGGTTCCACATCTCACTTACTTTTACATTTATCCAATGAAGTAAAATGCATGGCTTTTACAAGAGGTGTTCATATGCTAGTCCTTAGTGAGTCCAATGTAGATGTGAGAAGTCCTAACCATTTGGTCAAGCATCTAGGCTTGCGAAATGTACCAACAATGCTCAAGCACATGCATTGATAGCTTTGCCTATCAAACATTCCATCATCCCTCACATTCTCTCTTGCAAGATATCAAAGGATGCTTGGGATAAGCTTACAACCTTTTACTAGCCAAGAAATGAGGCTCGTGTTGCTTACCTATAAAAATAGTTGGAGAGTGAGCACATGAATGAAAGAGATCAAAGATTTGAAGGAGCACTTGATTTCTAGTGATGAATTCTTGCCAAATAGTTCACTTGTGCAGAGTGTTCTTAATGGTGTTCGAGATTCATATCACATTTTTGCTTCTACTCTTTGATTGATGATGAAAGGCTTGAGGAGTTAGTCTTTGTTTCATTGCACAAAGATGATTCTAGGAAAAATAGGTCCATTATGCATGTTGGAGATCAATTTTTCTTAGCTAATCAAAAGGGAAAAGGTAAATGGAGCTCATCTATTAGTAAGTAGAAATCTGCTAATGTTGCACAGTCAAAGAAGGAAGACAAAGATGAGAAGAAAAAAGAAAAGATAAAACAATTTTGCAAATACTATGAAGGAAATGATCACGTCATGAAGAGTTATTCAAAACTAGTTCCAAAAGAGGCCAAGAAGAAAGAGGCTAGAATGGTTGTTGCAAAGTCCTCTCTACTAATCTTGTGCAGAATGAAGAATGGGCATTTACTACTCTTTGCTGCTATGACTCATCTTCTCATGAGTAGTGTATGTCATCAGTGGACTCAGGTGTTTGGTAATCTCATAGTGGGGCAAGAAAACATATTACCTCGTAGCAAAGTTTCTTCAGTTCACCTGTTTCTGCCCCTACAGAGAATACTATCACATATGCAAATAACTCCTCTTACCTTCTAATCAGATTTGGTAGGATCATTTTGACTACTACAAATGGTAGTTCATTCATATTTTTAGGTGCTTTATATGTGCTAGGGATCAAGAGAAATATTTTATCAATATCAGCACTAGTCAAGATTGGCGTGGTTGTCAAATTTGTGATGAGAGATGTATAGTTCATGAACTATCAAATGGTGATGTTATTATTGCTTTTGGAATTTTATATCATGAGTTGTATAAGCTCATAGACTATGCAAAATTTCTTAATGCTTCAATATGTGCAGTTCAAGATTCTCAGGCCATATGATGCAAAACTTTGGCATACATGCTTTTATCATTTGAATTTTGCTAGTTTACTATGCCTACAGAAATAAAAAATAGTGTCCTTGCTCATTAGGGGAAAAAATGAACACTGCATGGGCCTTTTAGATTAAGGAGTGATTATTGATGGACCAATCAAAAGAGGGTGATGGCCACAGTCTATGCCCTATAAAATAGTATGTTCAAGGGGGGATAGGGGACATATTTCTCCCTTATTTAATGATCTACTTCTAGAGAGAGAAGGAGTCTCGTAACTTAGTTGGGACCAAAAATTCAAAATTTCTAAAAAGTTAAAAAACTCATCATAACACCTGAGAATGGACCCCCCATTACTTTTTACGCTCAAAAGTACTCTTTTTGACCCCAAATTCAAAATCTATGCATTTTTTGAGTCTAAAAAAATGGATTTTTTTCAAACATACTCAAAAAAGAGTTATTTCCCTCCTAAACCTCACATTTTCATACCCAGGTCCCAAAACATCATCTTTTATCACTACTTTCACTCTATGGCATACCATTGAAGCTCCTGTTTCTACACTCCAACCTACTTGCATCTCCTATCTCCAATTATTGTTGTAGTGTGAAGAACTTTAGTGTCAATGGCAACATCTAAAGCTTCTAGGTGACCGAAATATGAAATCCTCACATTAAGATGTCACAATATCAAAGCTACAGATGGACAATGGCTATCACATGAGTACTCCAAAGGTGCATGGGTGTACATGCAACCGGCCTCATTGAGTTAGAGATCGTGGAAACTTGGATCTTAATCGGAAGGGAAAGTTACTTCTGAAGATCCAAAAATATATTGTTGAATTTAGTGTAAGTAAATCCTTGTGTAGATAGGACCTTTGATTGCTTCTTGGGAATATTTGGATGATAAACAGAGGCAGGCATAGTGTCTTCTATGAATAAATATTGTCCAATAGTACGAGTCACATCCTCATTAGAAGCCTTCTTTTGATAGACATTTTATATGGGCATGGAAATATACTTTGAGAAATACCTTGTGCTTGTAAGGCTTGCCTCAGAAGGGTGTACATTGTAGTATACCCATTTCTACTGATGCCCGCTTCGGCACATATTGCTTGCCCATCTTGCACTTTGATAAGGTTTTTTGACTTCTCTTAAAACGCATCTTCAACAACAACTCTAATACACTTTCCTATCAGTTTGTCTAAAGCAGAAGTGATTTCTTTGTTGTTTATAAAACTATTCATCAGTTTGAATTGGTCTTGTGTTGTTGATGAAGCACTTATGTCTTGAATAAATAACCTACACAATGAAAGATTCCATTACAAATCTTCATTAAAACATATAAACGTAAAGCAAGCACTCACCTTGTTGCATATATACGTCGTTTGTGTGCTCCACCACCTACTGAAATAGCTTCAAAGGATGACAATGCTCTTTTCCTATATCTCATACCAAGTGGAGTCTCTTTCAGCTGCTAGAGATTGGCATTTAACTTTGAAATTGTTCTTTTCTTTGCTTCCATATCCTATTCAAAATCTGCAAGTTGTTTTTGTAAAGATATGGTTGTGCTTTCTAAAGTGACCACCCTCATATGATGGAGTTGATATTGGTGGAACCAATACTTAGCAGTAGCATGTGAATGTGTAGATAATTGCTTGCAATAACCTAATAGTCTAGCTTCACCCGCACCAATGAAATGAAGTAAAGTGGAGAGGTTATGGAATGTTGGATGGTAAGAAGATATTGGATCAAGAGGATATACTGAACCATGAGTCCAAAGATCAATACTTTTTTCTCGAACTGCACGACGTTCATTTCGAGAATTGGCATCATTGTTGCATTGTGTATTTGGAACAAACTCCCTAGGCACACAAACATGGATACTTGTTGATGCAGGAGCATGAGTACATTCTACTGTGAAGTTTGTGACACATCTCAATAGCATCTTTGCTAATGACCAAGAATATCAAAAAAAAAGTGGAAAAATCGTTGGAAGGGACACTAAAGCATACATTTTGCGTAGAAAATCTGTTTTCTTGTTTGTGTATGGGTTAAAGTGTATTTTTCCACTGTGTATGGTTGAAAATGATGAAACTTGAAAAAAAAATCATTTTTTGGGGGAAGCATAGTGACGAATTTGATGATGTGGCACTTACTTTTGGACAGAGTTTGAAAATTATACTTTTTCCAAAAGAAACTCTAAAAACTAGGCCCAAAAAAGTGACTTTTGACATATATATTAAAAAATGGCCCTTTGGAGTGAATATACACTGAAAATGAGAATTAAAAAAACATTTTTTTATTCAAATACATGCAGGAGTTTGATGATTTGAAAAGTAGATTCTCTTGCTCTCTCTCTAGAAGAAGAAAGAGAGAGGCCTAGTAAAGCCTAAAAGAAAACTACTCCAACCTACTAAAAAGTGCCCTATTAAATGCACTTTGTTCCATTAAACAAGAATAAAGTTAAGCTTAATCCCTAAAAATTAGGGATCCTTACAAGGCCCATGCAGGGTTCATTTTTTGCCCTAATGTACCTAAAACTGAGGCACCTCGTAAACATCTGTGAGGGTTGTATTTTGGGTGAAATGAAGCATTCATCTTTCCCAAAAGATGGTATAGTTCAAATGATGCTTAAATTGTAGCTTTTTCATAGTGGTGTTTGTGGTCATATGCAGACAACTTCTTTGGGGAACTACCTTTACTTCATGGCTTTCATTGATGATTTCTCCAGGCATGCATGGGTGTATCCATTAAAATAAAAGTACAAAGTGTATATATGCTTCAAAAAGTTTCTAGTTATGGTTTAAAATCTATCAGCATGTAAATTAGGCACCGTCCATTTTGATCAGAGGGGAATACACGTCTTTTGATTTTAATGCAATTATGGCTTAGCATGGATAAAAAACCAATGTATACTGCTATATAAACCTCAACAAAATGGAGTTGTTGAAAGGAAGAATAGTTCCCTCATGGAGATGGCGAGGTGTATGGTAAAAAATCAAGCTTTACAACATAGCTTCTAACTTGAGGGTCTTATTTGTGTAGCATATTTACTTAATAGGTGTCCCACCAAAGCACTACAATCTATCATATGAGGCTTTCCATGGTTGCAAGTCATCTATTTCTCATCTACGTGTCTCTGGTTGTTTATCACATGCATTAGTTTTTAAACAACAACACAAGAATTTGGATGGTAAAGTAGTGAAATGGATTTTTCTTGGGTATATTTCTAAAAGCAAAGGCTATCGACTGTATCTTCCATAAAGTAAACACATCTTGGTTAGTCCTGATTTTGTTTTTGTGGAAGATGCATTTCAACCATTACTTTTATGTACCAAGGAGACTTCAGTTAGCTTTAGAGATGTGTATGACACTTTGCTACCTCAAGTGTTGGTCCAAATGAGGAAATTTCTCTACCTTTATGGTTCCACATCATGATGCACATCATTCCTTTTCTTATGCAGATTTACATGTTGCACTTGTTGATGAGAGGATTAATATAGAGGAGGCAAAAACTATGCCTAAATGGCTTGTGTAGACTTTGAGAGATAGGTAATTAGATGCACCTCTATCATATCATACTCATTCAGGCTCTCATAGTGCTTCTTTTGCATCAGATTGCAATGCAATGGATAACTCTAGTATTTGCGATGAGAATGAGCCTATTTCTTTTGATGAAGCAAAAATTTCAAAAAATTGAATGGTTGTTGTGCAATCAGAATATGATGCTATTAGGAAGAATGGTTCCTGTTCTTTATGTGATTTTACTCGATGCAAAAAATGTTACTTTCTCATTCATACTCTACAAGTAGGCATACAAAAGCATGTCCCTCATACCTTTGTAATTCCCTCACTCAAGTTAACACACAAAGTTGTCAGATAAGCATTGAAGATTTTTTGGTAAATGCATTCCATTGGATAAGGAAACCCTAGTCCAAGAATCAATGAAGAAAAGTGATATTCTCAAGCTATTGCAGATGTTACACAATCACTCTAGAATTGTCTACTACATTGTGCATATCTATGGAACACTTTGCATTTCCAGTATAGAACAGATTTACATAGCCACATAAGAAAATATGGTTCAACATGTACTTGGCACACAATATTTCTATGCACATTGACTTGGCCCATTGGATCATCGATCATTTATATGCAGCCAACCACAAATAGATAAAAGTCACCCTATAATGCCTCTACAAAACCATGCAAGTAGTTCACAATCATTTCAAACTCACTAGAAAGTAGAGCTAGACTCTTTTACAACAGGAATTGGACAACAACAATTTTGATTTCCCCTTCATGAAAATGAGAAATCTACTCACATTGGCTATTGGTGTTGTAGAAGCATTGAACTATCCTTCAAATTGACAACCCCAAACCTATGATCCTTGTCAAGTGCATCTTCAACCCCATATAGGTCAACCCATCTAAGTCCATGTACCCCCAAATCTCTCCTGACGATGGAGAATTTGTGGCCACACACCACCACCAATTCCACCCATCAACAAAACCCATCCCACCCATCAAAACCATAACCCAACTATCACAAGGATTCCAACACCCCACCTTGCTATCATGTACCAATAGTATCCCCACCCCGATCCCCACCTCGTACAACTACCTTTACTAAAGGACAGTTCTTTGTACCATCATCACCAACTACTACAGTCTCAGCCATTATTACCACTACCCCTTCCATCCCACAAACAACTGTGCCATTCCCACTATTCAGCCCACTATCGCTTCAATTCGACCTCCATGCCATCGCTTTTTCCCTCTATGGTTTCATCCTCTTTTTTCCTCAATACTCAAGCCACCATCCATCATATCCTACTAGGGAAAAGTATCGTTTTATCTTAGGTTCCCCTAGCTCCTTTCTTTAGAGCACTCATCACCCAATCTGATCTAATTTCATCTCCATTTTTTTCTACTTTCAAAAGTACACCATCATGCACCACACACAGTACCACTTTTCATAGTAACCACAACACAGACAACCACGTTGGATTCTATGGACATCTCACCACTAATAGCACCAGAACCACCACTTCACGCATAACTCCCAACTCCCTGTACAAATGTCACCACCACAATCGTATGAGCATTCAAATCCACTTTTCCCATTCTCTCTCACATCTCCTCTATAATGAATATCGATCACAAGCATCCATGCATTTTAATCCAATCTATTCTTTGTCTACTATCAACAATGCTCTAAAATAGATGTTTACATAGATGCATCAAGTTTGAGAAGATTTTTTCACCATGGTCCAATTACATGTCGCCTATAGGAGCACGCCCAATTGAACTCCTTGAGCATCGAGAATGCCTCATTGAATGCAAGGTATACTGAACTCAAAGAGATGCATAACACACTAGAGGTTCAACTCAAGAACCAAAATAAGCATGTAGTTGTTGTAATGGAAGAGGTCCTTTGAGCCCAAATGGAGTGCAACACCAAATTGAGGTGCAACACCTCTTATGACACCATCTAGCAACCGCCCAAGAGGAAAATCAATGCCTCCAAGAGAAAAACAAAGATAATGTCAAAGACACAATAGACACACCTAGCACACCCATTAGTCTGTGTAGATTCCAAGGAGTCCTACCAAAAACTATCAAGATCATCTTAGATGACTATACTACACTACTATAAGCTCATGAAAAGATCAATGCATATCATGAGGCATTGAAGAGTATGCACATGATAGAGCACATGATGACATAAGAAGAGAAACCTACCTCTGTACCTATTGTGCCCATAGAGGTCATGGAAGATCTTGAAAATTTATGAGGCCAAGTGGCCAATTTACAGGATGATCTTAGTGCTCATGCCACTCTCCAATGGCCAGCCTCACACCGAGACGTTTTTGAGCCAAAAAAACTGTCAATGTCCTTGTCGATCTGACCTATGAAGAAGAATATGAACCATAAATGGCAGGTAGCAATCAAGTTACTAAAGATGGATAGGACACTTTTGAATTGCCAAGTGGAAAGTTGGAAACCTTTTTTGGAGTGTGGAAAATTTTCCCAAGTAGAATTTTCTTCAGTTCCATTCTTCCGTTTTACTAAGCACTCTTTGTACAAATGACTTCTTGTACATTGGTCTTGGCTGTGAAGTAACCTTTCAGGTTTGTGAGGAATTTTTTTACTTACTAGAAGTGGAAGTGTAACCTATTGTCCAACTGGATTATCTAAATCTCTCATAATTTTTCTAAGTCCACTAACATTGAGCACTAGGTGAATTTGACTTTCTTCTAGAAGTTGTAATTCATAAGCCCACATTCCAACATTTTTTATGATTGAAAAAGGACCACAATATCTAGGTCCCAACTTGGTGCATTTGATGGCCTTGGACTTTTTTGATCTTTCAAGAACTCGTAGACAAACTTGATCTCCAACTCAAAAAGAGACTTCTCACCATTTAGGATCAGCATAAGCTTTTTCTCAATCTTGAGCTCTCTTCAAGTTTTCATTAGCTAAGTGAGCTTAAAGCTAATTTCTTGAAGGAATTCTTGACCTGCCTAAACTCATTCATTTTGAAGCAAAGACCTAGGTTGGAACCCATACATCAACATGAATGGACTAAACTCAGTTTATGAATTCGTGGCACTCTTATAGGCAAACTCAGCCAAAGGAAGGTAATTTTCCAAGTTAGTCTATTTGGAAGTAACATAATGTCAAGGAAGCACTAGATTGTGCCCTCTAACTAGACTAAACAAGATTTTGAAATTATATTTTTTATAATAAGATCACCCACATAGGGAAAATAGTACAAGAATATCAAACTATTACAAGAAGTCTCATAACTAGGGACTAATAAGTATGGATAATTGGACTAGAGATGATAGAAGAGTTCCCACAACCTAGGACCATAGGTATTGTTGATATATTTGGGTAGTGATGCGTGTGAACACACTTGGGACCACCCGAACACCTTTTTCCCTCTTTAGGAGATTTTTTTCCCTCAGCTTGTATATATGCCTATAAACCTAATTGGGTTACTTATCTTTGTACATTCACTTGGTAATACATTTAGTATTGTGTGTTGTGCTCCAAGTTTGTTCTTCTTCCTTGTGCTATTCATGTGATTCCATAGACCTCAAACTCCAAAAATTGGTATCTAAGTAGGTCCTCGCTTCATCTAGGGCATTTTCAACACCCCTCCAAACAAAGTCTCAAAATTTAATGAAAATTGTTGAGCACACTCAAGGCAATTAGGAGTTCTAAATCGCTTCATGCTTTGGTGATAAAATTTTGATCTAAGCTTGTTTCGGCCACCAAATGCACTATCACACTAATTATGTAGGTAATTTATCCTTTTGTGCCAAAAATATATACAGGTTTTGGTTCACTAGTACATGTGTTTCAAAGTCAACTACAAGCTTACCAGACCTCGATAAGGTAGTTCTATTCAACTTTTTGAAATATAGTCATTTTTTTGCATCAGCGTATTTAGTGATTGGCCATGGCTAAAAGCAATGATGAATTCTGTATGTTGGATATTGAGGACAATTTGGATGGTACTAACTACCCATTATGGGCATATATGATGCCTCATGTATTGATAGTAAAAGGGCTTGTACATGGTATTAAAAAACACCCTTTTAAACCTACAAATATAGTTATTGAAGGTAATGTAGGTGGAATTGAAGATTATGATCTTTAGATTCTTGTTCGTGTTGGGATTCCTTCTACACCTACTATAGAGCAACTTTGATGGGATTGAAAAGATGCTCAGGCACATGCATTGATACCTTTGTCTCTCAAATGTGCCATTATCCCTCACATTCACTCTTGCAAGTTATCAAAGGATGCTTGGGATACACTTACAACCTTTTACCGGGCAAGAAATGAGGCTCATGTTTCTTATCTCTAGAAATAGTTGGAGAGTAAGCACATGAATGAAGGAGATTCCATGGACAATTTTTTAACAAAGATCAAAGGTTTGAGGGAGTAGTTTATTTCTGTTGATGAATTCTTGCTAGATAGTTCACTTGTCTAGATTGTTCTCAATGGTCTTCTAGGTTCTTATTACAGTTTTTCTTCTACTCTTCCATTGATGATGACAAGCAATCCAAATGCCTTAACATTTGAGGAGTTAGTCTTTGTTTTTTTGTAGGAAGATCAGTCTAAGCAAAACAAGTCCATTATGCATGTTGCATATCAAGCATTCTTAGCTAGTCATAATGGCAAAGATAAATGGATCTCATCTACTAGTAAGTTGAAATCTTCTAATGTTGCACAAAGAAGGGAGAAAAAGATGCGAAGAAAGCAAAAAAAGCAAAAATAGTTTTGCAAATACTCAAAAGGAAATATCATGTCATAAAGATTTGTCCAAAATTGGCTGCAAAAGAGCCAAAGAAGAAAGAGGCTAGAATGGTTGTTGCAGAGACCTCTACACCAAAAAGAAAGTCTATTAATCTTGTGTAGAATGAAGAATGGGCATTTACTACTATTTGTAGCTAGGACCCATCTTCTCATGAACACTTTACGTCATTAGTAGACTTAGATGTTTGGTACTTTGATAGTGCAGCAACCAAATGCATTAGCTCACAATGTAGTTTCTTCAATTCACTTGAGCATGCCCCTACAAGGAATAATGTCACATGTGCAACCCCTCGTATCTTTTAATGGGATTTGTTAAGATCATTTTGACTACTATTGATGGTAGTGCTTTCACATAATTAGATGTTTTGTATGTGCCAATGATGAAGAAAAATATGTTATCAGTTTCATCATTAGTCAAGATTTGCTTGGTTGCCAAATTTGGTTATGATAGGTGTATAATTCATGATATCTCAAGTGGTGATGACATTATTTCCTCTAGCATTTTATCACATGGACTGTTTAAGCTTATAAACTATGCAAAATCTAAATGGTTTCCTCTCTTCCCAAACTTGAAGCACCTTGGAAACATGTTTGTGAAGATTGTATTTTGGGAAAAATGCAACATCCTTCCTTCCCCAAAGATGGCTTAGTTCCAGCTACCCATAAATTGTAGCTCGTTTATAGAGATTTCTATGGTCCTATGTAGACACCTTCTTTTGGGAGTTACCTTTACTTCATGACTTTTATTGATGATTTTTCTAGGCATGCATGGGTGCATCCATTGAAACCCTCCATTCTGATCGAAGGGGGGATACATGTCTTCAAAATTTAATGAATTTCTAGCTTAATGTGGGATAAAACGTCAATTTACACTATCATACACATCTCAATAGAATGGATTTGATGAAAGAACGAACACTTCTCCTATGGAGATCGCGAGGTGTATGGTCAAAAGTCAGGCTTTACCACATAGCTTCTGGCTTAAAGTTGTTATGTGTGCAGTATATGTACTTAACACGTATTCCACCAAAGCATCGCAATCTTTCACTCTATATGAAGCTTGGCATGGTTGAAAGCCATATGTTGTTCATCTGCATGTCTTTGGTTTCCTCGCATATGCATTAGTGCATGTACAACAACACAAGAAATTGGATGATAAAGTAGTGAAATTTGTTGGGTATAGTTTTGAAAGCAAAGGCCATCATTTGTATCATCCATAGACTAAATGCTTTGGTTTGACATGATGTTTTTTTCCTAGAAGATGCAATTCAGCCATTACTTTCATGTACTAAGGAGACATCAGTTAGCTCCAAAGGTGTGTATGACATTTTGCTACTCTTTTATAGGATGAGGCAATTTCTCAACCTTTAAAGGTTTCACATGATGATGAAAATCCTTCCATTTTTTATGCAAATTTACATGATGCACTTGTTGATGAGAGGGCTAATATAGAAGAGGCAAAAGCTATGCCAAAATGGTTGGTGCAAACTTTGAGATATAGCATATTAGATGCACCACTATCATATTGTACGTGTTCAGGCTTTCATAGTGCTTCTTCTCTATCAGATTACTATGCAATGACAGCCTCTAGTCTTAGTGATGAGAATGAGCCTATTTCTTTTGATGAAGCACAAAATTTAGAAAATTGGATGGATGCTATGCAATCAAAATATGATGCTATTATGATGAATGGTCTTTATGTGGTTTGCATCTTGGAAAAAAGGCAAGTGTCACTAAATTGGAATGCAAGTTGAAATGTAAGCTTGATGCAACAATTGGCACGTATATGGCTAGGCTTGTTGCAAAAGGTTATGCTCAAGAGAGAGGCATTCATTTTGAATAGACCTTTGGACCCACATGGTGAATGAACATCATTCCTACCATCTGTGTACTTGCAACTGATTATCATTGAAATGTACATCAATTGGACATTAAAATGCAATTTTAAATGGTGACTTATATGAAGAAGTGCATGTATATCATGTCACGAGGAAGGAGATAAGGAAGAGAGCTCACACACACACTCTCACTCTCAAGGAGAAGCACACACACAAATTGAGGCAAGGAAGAATGACCTTCTTCTTCTTCTTCTATTACATAAAAAGGAATGTACAAGAATGACCTAAAAACAAGAATACAACAAGTGCAATATATAAATATCAGTACATAAGCAAAAACCTAATGTCCGTGAATGCGTGAGCTGGCAAGGAACAAATGTGCCATCACTCTCGGTAGATAAATCTAATAAAGCTCAATGAAGTATCCCTGACATATATTGGCATGACCACTATACATGTCAGAGAAACAAAAAATTGGTACGTGTCATCGTGGATCATCACATGTTGAGCTTGATATCTCAACACTCCCCCTCAAGCTCAATGCCATATCCTGTAATCCAAGCATCTCCCAAAACTTTGTCAACTTCTCAACTCCAAGTGCTTTTGTGAAAATATCAGAAACCTGCTCATCTGTTCTCACATAAACAAGATCAATATCACCTGCTAATACCTTCTCTCTGATGAAGTGATAATGTACCTTGATATGTTTTGTTCTAGCATGGAAAACAAGATTCCGTGCTAACTATATGCTGCTAAGATTATCACAATAAATAGTGATAGGCTTTCCCACTTCCACACCTAAATCTGCAAGTAGCATTTCTAGCCATGATGCCTCACATACTTGCATTGCAGCACCTCTATACTCAGCCTTTGTACTCGACAAAGCAATAGTGGGTTGCTTCTTGCTTCTCCATGTAACAGCTGCACTCCCAAGTGAGAATAGAAAACCACTAGTTGAACTTTTATTTGGAATGCTACCAGCCCAATCTGCATTGGTGTATCCATAAACCTGCAAATCTACACCAGCCTCATAAAACAATGCATAATCCAAAGTAGCACTCACATAACGTAGAGTGCGCCTCAAAGCATCCAAATGTGGCTTCCTGGGAACCTGCATAAACCGACTTTCAAGTCCAACAGTATAGCTTAGATCAAGCCTTGTAATTGTGAGATATATAAGACTTTCCACAATTTTCCTCTGCATAGTAGCATTTTCCAATGCTTCACCTCATGTAGCATCCAACTTCAAATTCTGATCTAATGGCATAGAAATTGGCTTACAATCAGCCATACCATACTTTTGTAGCATATTCAAGGCATATTGCCTTTGCAACATCCATATACCTGTTTTTGTATGTATAAAATCAATGCCCAAGAAATAGCGCAGCACACCAAGATCTTTCATGTCAAATTCTTGCATAAGAAGTTGCTTTACCTCTTTGATTCTTCCTTCATTATCACCACCTACAATCATGTCATCAATATAAATAGCCACAATAGTGATGCCATCATTAGCCTTCCTTGCATATAGTGAGTGATCTGCATCACACATAGAAAACCCAATGCTGGATAAATCAGCAATCCTTGCATGCCATGCACGAGGGGCTTGCTTCAGCCCATACAAAGCCTTTTGCAACCTGCAAACATATTCTGGATGCTTTGAATCTTCATATCCTTGTGGCTGGTCCATATATACTTCTTCCTGTAACTCACCATGTAGGAAAGCATTCTTCACGTCCATCTGATGCAAAGTCCATCCTTTTGTTGTAGCTAATGCAACAAGTGTTATGATAGTAGACATTTTCGCTATAGGGCTGAATGTTTCCTCATAATCAAAACCATATGTCTATGCATATCCTTTTGCTACAAATCATGCTTTGTACCTGCTTATGCTACCATCAGCATTGTGCTTTACCTTGTAAACCCACTTGTAGCCTATGGGTTTCTTTCCTTGTGGCAATGGAACCAGCTTCCATGTATCATTTCCATAAAGTGCAGCCATCTCCTCATCCATAGCTTTTTCCCAATGTGCATTACCAATTGCATCTTCAAAACAAGAAGGTTCAGCATCTTGTATTACCTTTCTCATGTAGGCACAATGGCAAGCCATGTAACTATCATATGTCAATTGTTGCACTGAATTACGCATCCTCCCATATCTTCTTGATCCTCGGTCACTTCTCCTTGTATCATCTGCATGTGCCCTTCTTACTACTTTTATGAACCACTTGAATCTCCATCAATGCCTTCAAAACCTGCACATGTTTTACTACCATTAGAAAGCTTTTCTTTACCTTTCTTGGATGTATTTGATAAATTTTCTGGACCGAAATTTCCACGCAATCTTCCACTCCATGGATTTGAGTTGGAACTATTGCTTGGTGATGCATCCGGTCCACTCAAAACTTGAGATTCTGCACTTGATTTTTCAACATCTTCTTTGTCATTTGGTTCAAGATTTAGTCCTTCTTTGGCATCTGCATAGAAGCTTGACATTTCATCAAATACCACATCTCAGCTCACCTTCACATGTCGTGTGAGTGGGTTATAACATTTGTACCCTTTTTGCTCAAGGGAGTATCCAATGAAGACACATTTTCCTGCTTTCGGATCAAGCTTCATCCTCAACTTATCTCGAACATGTACATATTCAATACAACCAAAAACTTTTAGATGTGGTAAGTTTGGCCTTTTACCTGTAAACTTCTCTTCAGATGTAACTTGATGTACAGCAGCAGTCGGAGTTCTGTTCATGATGTATTCTAGTACATTCTCACTAACATGCTTGTCATGTGGAAATGATGCTCTTGACTGTTTACCAAATTGACATGTTGCACATACCTTTTGCATTTCTGCAACTTTGAAATTTGGTAGTCCATGGACATTCACCTTTGATTGCATCAATTTTAGCCTTTGCAAGTTTGCATGTCCAATCCGTTTGTGCCACATCTCTATATCTGCAATAACTCCTGCACCTTTTGCAAACATGGGTGCATTCATTTCAGGAATCTTCACATTTAAGGTGAACATCCTATGCACTTTGTTTCCTTTGGCAACCAATCGTCCATCCTGTTTGTACTCGTCTACATATAATCCATCAACATTGAACCTGACTTGTAATCCTTGGTCAACCATTTGTCCAACAGAAACCAGATTCTTTGTAATATTTGGAACATGCAGCACATCAGCAAGATGTTTTACCTTTTCATCCTCCATCACTAGTGCTATGTTCCCTATATGCTCAATAGGATGTGATGTGTCATCACCTATTTCAACATATCCAGGAATTGGCAATTTCTACAAAGTACTAAACCATTCTGCATGACTGGTCATGTAATTTGAAGCACCTAAATCAACATACCAGACATTATCATTTGATTTTGAAACACCAGCAGACATTGTATTCATCATGTGATGTTGAACCATGAACAGCTTCTCATAATCATCTGTACTTGTGGATGCATAGTTGTTTTGTTGCCTTCTGTTATTTTGATTCTTCAACCTGCAATCATGTTCAAAGTGTCTAGGTTAACCACAATTCCAACATCCTTTACTATCATTACCTGAATCATTTCTTTGGAAATTTCAGTGACCTCTTTGGCTCCCCTTGCCTCAAAACTGTCATCTTCCTCCTACATGATTCTGTTGTTGACCTTGGTCTTGATCATTGTCTCCTCTTCCATTTCCAAAACTTTTACCTCTGCCTCTTCCTCTGCGGGAGTAGAATACCTACTCAGAACTAGGCTTTCCTCGGGAGTTTGAATCCTCACCAAGATTCTTTTCTTCAATAATCAGCATGGATACCAAATCAGCAAAATTCGGAATAATTTCCCTAGTCTGTATAGAAGTTCTGAACTGCTTATATGCAGCTCCTAAACCACAAAGGCACACTTTCACCTTATCATCATCTTTATCTACATTCACGCCAATAGATGCAAGTGAGTCACATATGCTTTTGATTTTTAGAGTGTAGTCACTTATCGACGTGTTCTTTTTCTACAATGTATGCAGCTCATTCTTGAGTTGCAATTTACGTGCCTTTGTATTGGTCTCGTACAATGTGGCCAAACTCTTCCAAGCCTCTTTCGGAGTCTTGGCATCCTGTATGTCCCCAATCATGCTATCTTGTATGCTAACAGATAGCCAGTAGTGCTCCTTGATTCCATTCCTCATATGCTCTTATTTCTTCTGCAGTCCAATTCCTCTCTAGTAACTGCAGAGCATTTTCGTTATCTCCTTCGATGTACTTCGAGTAGCCTTTTCCCATCAAGAAATTTGTCGTTATGAATCTCCAAGCATGGAAGTTGTTCTTGTCCAGCTTATCACTCATAAGCTGACTCATTCCATCTGTGTTTTCCATTTCTACAGCAATTCACAACACTCCAAAACACTACAAGCAACACTTCTGCTTAACACTGTCACACTATAACGTGACAGTTCGATCTCAGAAAAACACAGTTTTCGTGTATCAACAATACACGGAATTGCTTGAAATTTTGGATCTAGAATATATGAGATTGCCGAACACAACGCAAGTTACAATTTCTTAAACTGACCTGCTTTTTTTGCAGGCCCCACCTTGTAGGCTCAAAACAGAGATCGATATGGCTCCGGAACTTCGATCTGACAAAAACTAGTGATCCTAAAGGGATAACCCTCAAAAATATTTTGAGGTCTTCTATCTTCACGCTGATTTTTGTAGCAAATGGAGTTCGTTTGTGAATTTCGTTTTCTCCACACCTTGCTGCATACTCTTCACTGTCGCCTTCTTCACGAGCTCTCTACAGCCACACTGGCTCTGATACCATGTCACGAGGAAGGAGATAAGGAAGAGAGCTCACACACACACTCTCACTCTCAAGGAGAAGCACACACACAGACTGAGGCAAGGAAGAATGACCTTCTTCTTCTTCTTCTATTACATAAAAAGGAATGTACAAGAATGACCTAAAAACAAGAATACAACAAGTGCAATATATAAAGATCAGTACATAAGCAAAAACCTAATGTCTGCAAATGAGTGAGCTGGCAAGGAACGAATGTGCTATCACTCTTGGTAGATAAATCTAATAAAGCTCAATGAATTATCCCTGACATATACCGGCATGACCACTATACATGTTAGAGAAACAAAAAACTGGTACGTGTCATCCTGAATCATCACACGTTGAGCTTGATATCTCAACATATCAGCCCTATGGTTTTGTGCAAAAAGGGCATGAAAACAAAGTGTGCAAGTTGAAAAAGGCATTATATGGTTTGAAACAAGCACCACATGTTTGGCATGAACAAATAAATGCTTATTTTATTGCACATGGTTTTGAGAACAGTCCAATTGAGAGCACTTTATATGTTAAGGGTGAGATTGATGTGCTTCTTATCATTTTTGTGCATGTTGATGACATGCTGCTCACGGGTCCTAATGAGAAGCATATTGCTAAAAGTTGATGTGCATGCCTCCTTTGTGATGTGAGATTTGGGGCATTCGCATCATTGTTTGGGCATTCAATTTATGCAAGTTGATGGGGTTATAATTTTGTGTCAAACGAAATATATTGACACATTATTTATAGTTATGGCCATGGAGATTGTAAAGCTATTTCCACTCCTATGGAAAAACGTCTACATATGAGTCCTCATGATGTTGGAGATGCATTTGATGTTGTTCTCTATCAACAAGCTCTTGGATGCTTGATTTACTTATGCATAACCGACCTCATATTAAGTTTACTATCTCTCAGATGAGCAAGTTTATGCATTGCCTAGCTTTCAATCATTGGCAAGCGGTTAAGTCCATCTTTTGCTACTTGAGTGGCATGTGGCTACTTGGATTGTTTTATCCCAAGGGGGGATCAGTATCACCAGATTTACATGCTATGTCTAAATCTAACTCGGCTAGTTGTTATGGCACATGTGTGTCCACTAGTTGTTTTTACTTCTTGCTTAGTAGCTTATGCATATTTTGGTTGAGTAAGAAGCAGCCTATTGTGGTCATTTCTAGTTGTGAGATTGAGTATAGGGAAGCTTTCACATTGACTATTGAGTGTGTATGGCTCATATATCTTTTGGTTGATTTAGGTGTTGGTAAGTCTTTTTCCATCACCATCTTCAGTGACACTTAGAGCACATTGGTAATTCTGAGGAACCCTATGTTCCATGCTCGATATACTTTGATAGTGATGTGTGTGAACACACTTAGGATTTCCAAGGCACTTTTTTCCCTTTTTGGGAGGTTCCCCCCTCCTGATTTGTATATATGCATATAACCTTAATGGATTACGTATCTTTTTACATTTAGTTGGAAATACATTAAGTATTTTATGTTGTTCCAAGCTTTTTATTCTTACTGGTATTGTTCACATGCTTCTGTAGACCTCAGACTTCAACAGGTAAGAAGCAAGATATCTAGGATACAAAGACTCTCTTGAGGGAGATGAAGTAGATATAAGAAGTAACTAGACAAGATCTCATACCACAAGATTACAATAGGACAAGATAGGATGTCCAATATAGTAGACACTAGAACAAAGAACAAGACTAGAACTCGAACTTGAACTTGGAAAGTACTTACTTGGAGATCATGAGTCCTTTAGCTCCCAAGATTGGCATTAGCAAGACTGGGGATATGAGTGGCCAAACCCTCCTTATATAGGTTTTCAAATGTATTTTATCAAGGGTAGCTACCAATTAATTATGTCATCGACTCAAAACAACACCTCCAAGTGTCATGGAAATAGACAGTCAACCTTAGGGTTTTGGCACACTTTGGACATGATGGTAGGATTAGTTTCTCCAAATTCTAACCCTATCACGATGTAGAGAAATTCATATGAAATTGAAAGTTTAATATGGTTTCCTTTATGTCCATGATATCACCTCCCCCTCAAGCAAGGAGTTCCATGAGGAGCGGTTATGTGACCATGAGATCTTCTAAGAATTGAATCTTCATAGCTCTTGGTCTTTATAGACTTCTCAATATGTGGTACTTGAACATGAAGATGGTGGATATCCAAGATGACATTGGAAAGGGTTTGTAGTATATTTAGGTATAGAATCAAGTATATGATTCTTGTGATGAACTGTATTTCTATTTTGACTTTGATGATGGTCCTTTTGATATTGGTAGCAAAAGGATTGTGGAATATTGTGCACAGTATTGAAAAACACCCTACTACACCTACAAATACAATTATTGAAGGTGTTACAAATGGGGTTAAAGATGATGATGTTCATATTCCTATTCGTGTTGTGGTTCTTACTACACCTACTATAAAGAACTTCATTGGGATGGAAAAGATGCTCAGGCACATGCATTAATATCCTTGTGTATCAAATGTGCTATTATCCCTCATATTTGCTCTTGCAAAACAACAAAGGATGCTTGGGATACACTTAGCACTTTATACTAGGCAAGAAATGAGGCTTATATTTCTTACCTCCCAAAAACAATTGGAGAGTGAGCATATGAATGAAGGAGATTCTATGGACAATTTTTTGCAAAAGATCAAAGACTTAAAGAAACAATTGATTTCTGGTGCTGAGGTCTTACCAGATAATTCACTTGTGTAGATTGTTCTTAATGGTCTTCCATATTCATATCAGATTTTATCTTCTCCTCTTCAATTGATGATGAAAGGGAATTAAAATGCCTTAATATTTGAGGACTTAGTCTTTATTTTCTTGCAAGAATATCAGTCTAGGAAGACAAGGTATATTGTGCGTGTTGTAGATCAAGATCTCTTAGCTAAGGGCAAGGATAAATGGAGCTCATCTAGTAGTAAGCAGAAATCTTATAATGTTGCATAATCGAGGAAGGAAGAAAAAGATGAGAAGAAAATGGAAAAGGAGTAACAAATTTGAAAATGCTATAAAGGAAATGATCATGCCATAAAGAGTTGTCCAAAAATGATTGAAAAGAGGCAAAGAAGAAAGAGTCTAGAATGGTTGTTGCAGAGGCCTCTACACCATAAACAATGTCTACTAATCTTGCGCATAATGAAGAATGGGCATTTAGTATTGCATGCAATTATGACCCATCTTTTCATGGGCATCGTATGTCTGTAGTAGTCTCATATATTTTGTACTTTGATAGTGGGGCAACCAAACATATTACGTCTCAACGCAGTTTCTTCAATTCACTTGAGCTTGCCCCTACAGGGAATACTATCATATGCACAAAAAACTCTCCTCATATCCTGTCATGGGATTTGGTAAGATCATTTTGACTACTTTTCATGGTAGTTCTTTCACATTTTCACATGCATTGTATGTGCCAAGGATCAATGAAAATCTGTTATATACCAATTTTAGCATTAGCCAAGATTGGATTGGTTGTCAAACTTTTTTATGAGATGTGTACAATTCATGATCTTTCCAATGGCAATGTCATTATTACTTTTGGCATTTCATGTCATGGGTTGTATAAGCTCATAGACTATGCAAAATCTGTGAAAGATTCAACATGTGCAATTCAAGATTCTTAGGCTATCTTAGATGCAAAGTTTTGGCATGCACGCTTTTGTCATCTGAATTATGCTAGTTTGTTGAGCTTGCATAAATCTGATATGGTGTTGTCTCTGCCCAAACTTCACGCACCTTATAAACATGTATGTGAAGGCTATATTTTGGGCTAAATGTAGCATTCTTCCTTCCCTAAAGATGGTTCAGTTAGAGCTACTCATAAATTGAAGTTTGTTCATAGTGATGTCTATGGTCCTATGCAAATCGCTTCCTTTGGGAACTAACTTTACTACATGACTTTCCTTGATGATTTTTCTCAAAATGCATGGGTTCATCCATTGAAAGCAATGTCCCAATTATTTATGTGCTTCAAATAGTTTTTGGTTATGATTGAAAATCTATGATCAACATGTATATTTGGTACCCTCCACTTTGATCTAGGTGGGGAATACATGTCTTCTAATTGTTGGTTAAGCATGGGACAAAACATCAATTTACAATTTTGTACACATCTCAACCAAGAAGTTGTAGAAAGAAAGAACGTCTCTCATGGAGATGGTGAGGTGTGTGGTCGAAATTCCAAATTTACCACATAGCTTCTAGCTTGAGGTTGTTATGCGTGTAGCATATGTACTTAACAGCTATCCCACCAAAGCACTACAATTTATCACTCTATATGAGTTTGGGCATGGTTGCAAGCCATATGTTGCTCATCTGCATGTCTTTGGTGGTATGGCATATGTATTAATGCCTAAACAACAATGCAAAAAATTAGATGATAAATGAGTAAAATGTATTTTTGTTTGGTTTAGTTCTAAAAGAAAATTATGTCATCTGTATCATCCATAGACTAAAAGCATTATGGTTAACTATGATGTTGTTTTTGTGGAAGATGTAATTCAGCCATTACTTTCATGTACTAAGGAGACATCAATTAGCTCCAAAGATGTGTATGACACTTTTCTTCCTCTTTTTACAGGTGAACAATCAAGTTCTAGTCCAAATGAGGCATTTTTAAAGCCTTTACATGCTCCACATGATGATGTAGATCATCCCATTTCCTATGTAGATTTACATGATGCACTTGTTGATGAGAGAGATTATATAAAGGAGGATAAAACTATGCCTATATGGCTTGTGCAGACTTTAAGAATAACAAATTAGATGCACCTCTATCAGATCATACTCATTCACACTCGCGTAGTGCTTTCTTTGCATCAGATTGCTATGCAATGGCTGCCTCTAGTCTTTGTCATAAGAATGAGCCTATTTCTTTTGATGAAGCACAAAATTCCAAAACTAGATGGCTGCTATGAAATTAGAATATAATGCTATCGTGAAGAATGGTACCTCTTATTTATGTGATTTGCCTCCTTGAAAAAATTCCATTGGCACTAAATGATTATACAAGTTGAAACATAAGTGTGATACAATAGTTGACAGGTACAAGGCTAGGCCTGTTGCAAAAGGTTATGATCAAGAGGGAGGTATGATGATAAATTTTCACTCATTAGCCGAATGACCAACGTTTATAGCATTTGTGCACTTGCATATCATCATCCTTGGAATGTACATTGATTGGACATTAAAACTACATTTCTCAATGGTGACTTACATGAAGAAGCGTATGTATTTTAGCCTTGTGGTTTTGCATAGAAAGGGCATGAAAGCAAAGTGTGGAGGTTGAAAAAAAGCATTATATGGTTTGAAGCAAGCACCATGTGCTTGGTATGAAAAGATACATGCCTAATTCATTGCACATGGTTTTGAGAAGAGTTGAAGTGATAGCCCCTTATATGTTAAGCATGCAGATGATGTACTTCCAATCATTATTGTGTATCTTGATAGCATGATTTTCATTGGTCCTAATGCGAGGCATATTGCTGAATTTAAGGCTAATTTACATGCCTCTTTTGGGATGTCAAATCCCTACAAGGAATATGGGCACATAGCGATGGTTAACGCGACACAATTTTGTCGCTATAAAATTGCGCATGGAAGTATAGCAGGTTTAATAAATAGTAGTCGAGGGTTACATAATAGTTCAAGGACTAATTGCACATTTGAGGAGCATGAAAATAGTCATGAATCATCATACATGTGTAGAGATGTATCAAGATACATAGTTTTCAATCTTATTACTACATTACATGCTAGTGATAAATTATTAGTGGATTCTAGATGGATACACCTCCAAGAGCACCTTTTAGCTAGAGAGAGAATGAAAATTTTCTACCCATATTTAATAACTTATATATTTAATTTTATGTTAAGTTTACTTTTTATTCATTTATGGAATATTAATGATTTTTATTCATGTGTGTGGATTCCAATGTATGATGTTGATGATATTCCTCCACACCATTCATAATTGCCAGTAAGACCTCATTTATTAGAAGCTTCTATGAGGAGACTACGCAAAAGTGATCCTGTGGAATATGCAAGGTTGAAAGACCTATATTCAAAAGAAGATAAAGTAAAAGATTTGTGGGACAACGATGAAGATGATGGCATGGCCGATTTTATTGAGGATTGGTATCAAAATGACAGTGAGAGCATTGATATTTCTAAAAATGAGAAATATCTTCGAGAGGAATGTCTAAAGCATGTATATGAAGGAAGTCCTTTGACATGACTAAGTGCGAGCTTACTTATTCTCAATCTTCAGAATCGTTTTGGATGGAGTAATGTATTTGTTTTCGACACTATTAAAGTATAATTTTTTAATTTCTATCTATTTATATATATACATGCATAAATATATACATATAAATACATGCATACATAGACATACATATATATATATATATATATATATATATATATATATATATATATATATATATATATATATATATATATATATATATATATATATATATATATATATATATATATATATATATATATATATATATATATGAATGTATACACACATATAAACAACACACACATATGTGCACAAACACATGTTATGAGAGTAAAGTCAAATTGTACATACCTATATCGAATGAAGATATTTTGTCCATTTAGCCTTTGGAATTGTCTGCCCAACCTTTAGAATCTTCCTAACACATCTGCTTCTCCTATTCTAGTCGACCTAATACCTACGCTGCTAACTCTTTTATGAACTTTGCATACAAAAATTAAGTATGAGTTAGCTATGGAGGTATTAAGTCATTTGAAAAAAAGGAGAAGTAAATTTATCTCAGAGATTTTGAAGGATGGAAGAATAATTTTAAAGGATGGGTGGACACAAAGTGTTCAATCAGTGCAGGTTTTTGTTTTTACCTTAGCTAAGGTAAGAACAAGAACTTGCATTGAATGAACACTTTCTGTCCACCCATAGTTTAAAACTATTCAACCATCTTCCAAAATCTTCGAGAGAAATTTGCTTGTCTTATTTTCCAAATGACCTAATACCTCCATAGTTAACTTATACTTAATCCTTGTAAACAAATATGTAAGTCTTAGTTAGCAAGGCAGGTAATAGATTGATTATAAAATGGGAGATAGCCAAACGATTCCTTGGTCTAAATATCTATATGAAATTCTGCAAACCACAATAAACAGAAAATAAGTAAAAACAAAATCAAATATACACAGCTACACATGCATACTGTTGATATATCTAGGTAGTGATGTGTGTGAACACACTAGGACCGCCGGGGCACTTTTTTCCCTCTTTAGGAGGTTTTTTTCCCCCGGCTTGTATATACGCCTATTGCCCTAATGGGCTACTTATCTTTGTACATTCTCTAGTAATACATTCAGTATTGTGTGTTTGTGCTCCAAGCTTCTTCTTCTTCCTTGTGTTGTTCGCGTGCTTCCGCAGACGTCTAACTCCAACAATTGGTATCAGAGCAGGTCGTCGCTTCATCTAGGGCGCCATCGACTCTCCTCGGATTGCAGTCTCAGATTCGCACAAATTTTGGTGAGCATTCTCGCGATCTCAGCTCGTTTCGACCTTCGAACGCACTATTGCAGTGCTTGTGCAGGCTATTTCGTCTTTTTGTGCCAAAGGTATATACCAGTTTCTATTCACCAGTTTAAGCGTCTCAAAGTCTGCTACAGGTCTAGCAGAACTTGTCTGGGCAATTCTGTTCAACTTTTTGAGATACAGTCAATTTTTTGCATCAAGGTATTTTAGTCACCGGCCATGGCTGAAAGCAGTGATGTATTCCGTATGTTGGTTGTTGAGGATAAGTTGGATGGTACCAACTACCCATTATGGGCTTATATGATGTGACATGTTTTGGTTGCAAAAGGATTGTGGAACATTATGCAGGGTGTTGAAAGACGTCCTGTTACACCTGTAACGACAGGTACTGCAAATACAGGTGCTAGAGCTGATGAAGATGGTGTCGAAGATGATATTCCGTAGATTCTTGTTCGTGCTGTTGTTTCTGTTGCACCTACTGCAGAGCAGATTCGTTGGGATGGCAGAGATGCCCAGGCACATGCATTGATAGCTTTGTCTGTCAAACATGCCATTATTCCTCATATTCGCTCTTGCAGAACAGCTAGGGATGCTTGGGATACACTTACCACATTGTACCAAGCTAGGAATGAGGCTCGTGTTGCTTACCTCTGAAAATAGTTGGAGAGTGAGCACATGAATGAAGGTGATTCTATGGATAGTTTCCTAACGAAGATCAAAGATTTGAAGGAACAATTGATTATGTTGATGAGGTTATACCAGATAGCTCACTTGTGCAGACCTTTCTGAATGGTCTTCCTGACTCATATCAGAGTTTTGCTTCTACTCTTCGGTTGATGATGAAAGGCAATCCGAATGCCTTATCATTTAAGGAGTTAGTCTCTGTTCTGTTGTAGGAAGATCAGTCCAGGCAGAACAGGTCCATTATGCGTGTTGCAGATCAAGCTTTCCTGGCTAGTCAGAAGGGCAAATGAAAATGGAGCTCTTCTACTAGTAAGCAAAAATCCGCAAATGCTCAACATTCGAAGAACCAGGATAAAGATGAGAAGAAATCAGAAAAGCAGAAATTGTTTTGCAAGTACTGTAAAGGGAATGATCATATCATAAAGAACTGTCCAAAACTGGCTACAAAAGAGCCAAAGAAAAAGGAGGCTGGAATGGTTGTTGTAGAAGCCTCTACACCAAAAACAGAGTCTGCTAATCTTGTGCAGGAAGAAGAATGGGCGTTTACTACTGTTTGCAGTTTTGACCCATCTTCTCATGAGCAGTGCATGTCTGCAGTGGACTCAGATGTTTGGTACTTTGACAGTGGGGCAACCAAACATATTACCTCGCAGCGCAGTTTCTTCTCTTCACTCGAGCCTGCCCCTACAGGAAATACTGTCACATGCGCCAACAACTCCTCTTATCCTGTTATGGGAGTTGGTAAAATCATTTTGACTATTGCTGATGGTAGTTCTTTCGCTTTGTCAGATGCTTTATTTATGCCAGGGATCAAAAAGAACCTGTTATCAGTTTCTGCATTAGCCAAGATTGGCTTGGTTGTGAAATTTGTTGATGACAGGTGTACATTTCATGATCTATCAAATGGCGATGTGATTATTGCTTCTGGCATTTTATGTCGTGGGCTGTATAAGCTCATAGACTATGAAAGATCTGTGAATGATTCGGCATGTGCAGTTCATGATTCTCAGGCTATGTCAGATGCAAAGCTTTGGCATGCACGCTTTGGTCATCTGAATTTTGCTAGTTTGCTACGCCTGCAGAAATCTGATATGGTGTCTTCTTTGCCCAAGCTTGAGGCACCTGGAAAACATGTATGTGAAGGCTGTATTTTGGGCAAAATGCAACATTCCTCCTTTCCAAAAGATGGTTCAGTTTGGGCTACGCAGAAATTGCAACTTGCACATAGTGATGTCTGTGGTCCTATGCAGACACCCTCTTTTGGGAATTACCTTTACTTCGTGACTTTCATCGATGATTTTTCCAGGCATGCATGGGTATATCCATTGAAGGCAAAGTCCGAAGTATTCATGTGCTTCAAGCAGTTTTTGGTTTTGGCTGAAAATCTGTCAGCATGTAAAATGGGCACCCTCCGTTCTGATCGAGGGGGGGAATATATGTCTTCTGATTTTAATGCATTTCTGGCTGAACGTGGGATAAAACACCAATGTACAGTGCCGTATACACCTCAACAGAATGGAGTTGCTGAACGAAAGAACAGGTCACTCATGGAGATGGCAAGGTGCATGGTCAAGAGTCAGGCTTTACCACATAGTTTCTGGCTTGAGGCTGTCATGTGTGCAGCATATGTACTGAACAGGTGTCCCACTAAAGCACTGCAGTCTATCACTCCATATGAGGCTTGGCATGACCGCAAACCATCTGTTTCTCATCTGCATGTTTTTGGTTGTTTGGCATATGCATTAGTGCCTGAACAACATCGCAGAAAATTGGATGATAAGGCAGTAAAATGTATTTTTGTTGGGTACACTTCTGAAAGTAAAGGCTATCGTCTATATCATCCACAGACTAAACGCATTCTGGTTAGCCGTGATGTTGTCTTTGTGGAAGATGCTATTCAGCCATTGCTTTCATGTACTAAAGAGACATCTGTTAGCTCCAAAGACATGTATGATACTTTGATGCCTCTTTTTACAGGTGGACAGTCTAGTGCTGGTCCTAATGAGGCAACTTCTCAACCTTTGCAGGTTTCAAATGATGATGCAGATCATTCTATTTCTGATGAAGATTTACATGATGCACTTGTTGATGAGAGAGTTGATATTGAGCAGGCAAAAACTATGCCAAAATGGCTGGTGCAGACTTTGCGTGACAGCAAATTAGATGCACCTTTGTCATATCGTACTCGTTCAGGCTCTCATAGTGCCTCCCTTGCATCAGATTGCTATGCTATGGCTGTGTCTAGTCTCTGTGATGAGAATGAGCCTGTTTCTTTTGATGAAGCACAGAATTCAAAAAATTGGATGGCTGCTATGCAATCTGAATATGATGCTATAATGAAGAATGGTACATGGTCTTTATGTGACTTGCCTCCTGGCAAGAAATCCATTGGCACTAAGTGGGTATACAAGCTGAAACGTAAACCTGATGGTACAATTGACAGGTATAAGGCTAGGCTTGTTGCAAAGGGTTATGCGCAGGAAAGAGGCATTGATTTTGATGAGACCTTTGCACCTACATGCCATATGAATACTGTTCGGAGCATTTGTGCACTTGCAGCCCATCATGGTTGGAATGTACATCAGTTGGACATTAAAACATCATTTCTGAATGGTGACTTGCATGAAGAAGTGTATGTTTTTCAGCCCCATGGCTTTGTGCAGAAGATACATGCCTATCTCGTTGCACATGGTTTTGAGAACAGTCCAACTGAAAGCACCTTATATGTTAAGCGTGCTAATGATGTGCTTCTGATCATTGTTATCTATGTTGACGACATGCTTCTCACTGGTCCTATTGAGAAGCATATTGCTGATTTCAAGGCTGATTTGCATGCCTCATTTGAGATGTCTGATTTGGGGCATTTGCATCACTATTTGGGCATTCAATTTATGCAAGTTGATGGTGGAATGGCTTTGTGTCAAACAAAATATATTGACACATTATTGCAGCATTTTGGCCTTGAAGACTGTAAGCCTATTGCCACTCCTATGGAGACAGGTTTACCATTGAGTCTTCATGATGCTGGAGATTGATGTTGTTCTCTATCAGCAGGCTGTTGGATGCTTCATTTACTTATGCATTAATCGGCCAGATATTCAGTTTGTTGTTTCACAGATGAGCAGGTTTATGCATTGCCTAGGAGTCACGCATTGGAAGGCAGTTAAGCGCATCTTTCGCTACTTGATTGGTACTTGGATACTTGGGTTGTTTTATGCCAAGGGGGGATCACTACCGCCAGATTTGCATGTTTTTCTGACTCAGATTGGGCTGGTTGCTATGACACTCGTGTGTCCACTAGTGGTTTTTGCTTCATGCTTGGTAGCTCATGTATATCTTGGTTGAGCAAGAAGCAGCCTACTGTGGCCACTTCCAGTTGTGAGGCTGAGTATAGGGCAGCTTTCACAGCGACTGTTGAGTGTGTGTGGATCAGACGCCTTATGGCTGATTTGGGTCTTGGCCAGTCTTCTGCCACCACCATCTTCACTGACATTCAGAGCGCATTGGCAGTTGCGAGGAACCCTGTGTTCCATGCTTGCACTAAGCACATTGAGGTGCATTATCACTATGTCAGGGAGAGGTTCTCTGTTGGGGAGATCAGCTTGGCATATGTGCCCACGTAGGAGAACATAGCAGACCTTTTCACGAAGGCTCTGCCTAGGGAGAAGTTTGAAGTTTTCCGCAAAGCTTTGGGCTTACTTCCTTTTGTGGAGTGATTTCCACATAGCTTGGCACTTCCTTATACATGAGTGCCAGCTCCTTGTTCACCGCATCACTCCCAGGGGGGATTTATTGATATATCTAGGTAGTGATGTGTGTGAACACACTAGGACTGCCAGGGCACTTTTTTCCCTCTTTAGGAGGTTTTTTTCCCTCGGCTTGTATATACGCCTATTGCCCTAATGGGCTACTTATCTTTGTACATTCTCTAGTAATACATTCAGTATTGTGTGTTGTGCTCCAAGCTTCTTCTTCTTCCTTGTGTTGTTCGCATGCTTCCGCGGACATCTAACTCCAACACATACATACATACATACACATTCATACATACATACACATACATACACATACATACATATATACATACACATATATACACACATACACATACATATATCCATACACATATGCATACATATATATACATACATATACACACATACATACATATACACATATGCATACATATATGCATGCACATGCATATACACATCCACATACACATACACATAAGCATACACATATATAAAATTATATGCATACATGTACATATATATATGTATATTTATTAATTTATTAATTTATTTTTATTAATATGTCTTTTTTTTCATGAACTTACAGGTTATTATCTGAAAATTTCTTACCAAGTCAGAATATTCTTCCTACCTCATATGATGAAATGAAGAAGATAGTCAACAATATTCTTCTTAACGATTGTATTTTATATAGAGGTGAATATGCAAACTCGTTGAAATTTCCAAAATATCAATCTCCTCAATATAAGGATGAAGAAGGTAAAATCCTAGAAAAGGTATTGAGACATTTTCCATTGGCTCCACGGATTAGACATATGTTTCAAAGCCCCGAATTATCAAAGCTTTTGACATGGGGACATGATCATAAAAGTACTAATGGAATAATCAGAATTCCTCATGATATTGTTGCTTTTTAGTATATTGATTCTACATGGCCTGATTTTGCACAAAATCCACAAAATCTAAAGTTAGGAGTTGCATTAGATGGGTTAATCCATTCTCCATGAAATCCAGTAAATGGTCAACATGGTCAGTGGTAGTCATAAACTACAATCTTCCACCATATCTTAGCATTAAAAAAGAACATTTAATGCTTTCACTTTTAATCCCAAGAAAAAGACAAGTTAAAGATATGAATATATATCTTGCTCCTCTTATTGACGATCTCCAAGAGTTATGGAGAGGTATTAATGTCATTGATGTATCGAAAAGCATCAATGAAAGATATATTACGATTCATGGTATTGTGGCTTGGACCATTCAAGATTTTCCAGGATATGGCGTTTGTTCAAGTATTGATGTAATTTTTTTATTCAATATGCATACAAATAAATATGAGTTAATCTAATTATAATTTTATCATTTTCATGATGCAAGAATATCTACTAAGGTTTATAAAACTTATCCATATTATGGTGATTGGTTGAGATCAATCTATATTAAGAATCTCAACAAAAATATTTATCTTCGACATTCGATGATTCTTGTCTGATGATCATCCACTAAGATCTAAAAGAGAAGCGATACATTTTAATGGAAAGCTTGAAACACGTCAGTGTCCAAAACCTATGAGGCCTATGGATTGGTATAAAAAATGGACAGATGGATCTCTCATAGATCCAGAATCAGAAATCTTCAGTGATGATGAAGATAATGAGAATGTGAAGAGAGGTAAAGGAAAATTGGAACTCGTAGAGAATATATCAAATTGGTATTCTTTGTAGTATTGGAAAGAGTTAAAAGTATGTCATCGTCTTGATCCTATGCATATATTCAAGAATATTGGTTATTCATTATGGCAGCATCTTCTTGGACTAAAAGATACCATAGCATCAAGGAATGATTTGAATGATCAAAACTCAAAACCAAAGTTATGGCTAGTTTTTTATAGACATCGACAGAAAACGACTTATGCACCTGCTCCTTGGGTACTTATGACAAAAGAGATACAGACTATCAACAATAGAATTCAATTGATTCAGACTCCTATAGGATATGGAGCATCTTTTCAGAACATGTTTACTATGGATGATAAGAGCTTATCTAGGTTAAAGACCCATACCTTCTGAAACATATTATACCTTTGGTTATCGATGGATGTACAATGAAAGGAGTACAAGATGTGATCTATCATCTTGGATTGCTTATAAGGTAATTATGATACTTTTATATTTCATATATATGAATATTTGATATCTTTTATTTTTTAATTAACTTGTTTATAATTTTTTTATGATATGTATATGTGGATTACATCAAAAGAGATTGATAAAAACACGATCCCACAAAAGAAATGTGAATGCAACGAGCTACTATGTTTCATGGAGAAAGAGCTTCCTACTTCATTTTTTATTTTTAGGTTCCTTTATTAGTCCATCTTGTAGATGAAATAGAGATTGCAAGTGTTTTCAACACTCAATGGATGTTTGAGGTCGAGCGATTTATGGGAATATTAAAAGTTTGTGTGCGGAAAAGAGCGAAACTAGAAGGATCCATGGCAAAGGGTTGGATGCTTGAAGAGTGCATGTACTATGTTAGTGTGTACCTTGAAAGAGTTCATGAAAAAGCTCCATGTGCATGGACCAATGAGTCTTCTTCAAAAATAATAAAGGAGGTATTATCAAGTAAGGGAGTTCCATTTTTATTTACATTTCAAGGAAAAAATGATGTTTCTACTTTTGTAGCATATAATAGCAAATGCATGCAAGCATTACTTAGCTAGTATGAATAGGAACTTCAAAATCTCCGAAGTAAAAGACGGAGAAACAAAATATATAGACCTAATCTCGATAATAATGAGATTAGAAATATATCTTCTTTCATGGATTGGCTATATACTCGTTTGCAACACGCCAACGCAAATAATGAAGAAATCTCATATGAGTAGAGAGAGTTAATTATAGGTTATGAACGAAAGGTAATTTTATTTTAATAATATTTTGTTTTTTTCATATATGTATATTAGTTTCTCTTTACTAATTTAATTTCTTTTGCAAGCTCGAATATTCAATAATCTATGGGCTTTTGGACAACATATTAGAATCAAAGATATTTACGTAAAGTAGAGGATTCTAGTATTGTTGCTTCTTTCAAACAACTATCACATGCTAGCTCAAAAGACACGAACCTTATAGATGGCTAACTTGGTTACGTGGGAACTGTTGTTGGTATCTACGAAATATCATTTCGTACATTCAAACAGGTAGAAAAAAGTTTATAATTTTTATGATAGAGTTTATTATTTTTTTAAGCACCTAATAATGGTTTTTTGTTTTTATATATTTTGATAGGTCATTTTGAAGGTTGATTGGTTTTGAGCCGAGTATAAAGGTAGTAATTCCACATTGAGAAAGGAATTATCTGGGTTTTGGGCAATTGATTCTTCCAAGGTAATGTGATCTACTAGAGAACCATATATTCTTCCTAAGCATATTGAACAAGCATTTTTTTATAAAGACCCTAATGATCATCCTTGGTGGCAAGTCATTCATGTTCAACCTAGAGGTAGGTCATTGTTTGAACATTTTATTGTTAGAGAGATTGAAGAAAGTCCTCTTGATGATTCACCATCAGATAATGATACATCAACATCTGAAAGAGAAATTAGAATCATTAAATAGATAGATAAAAGTAAATAAAAATATGTGTTATAATATCATTAAAAAAATTGTGAAAAAAAACATAACTATGAGCAGATAGTTGTCTTCCTGCATGTGGAGTCGCAGAAGAGCCCTCCTCTGATCGCTGAGTAAGCATCTGGATCATAAAATCCAGCTCATCATCACGCAGCTCTGAGTACTCATGCATGATGATCCCTAAAGTATCAGGCGGAATTCTTGCTCTCATAAGACTTTTTATGAGAGTGAATTTTGCCTTTCTCTATCTACTAGGATCCATAATACCTGTACATATTAAAAAAATAGGCTAGAAATCAATATATGTACATGTACATATGTATGCATATATATGTATATGTGTATATGTATGTGTATGTATGTATGTATGTATGTATATATATATATATATATATATATATATATATATATATATATATATATATATATATATATATATATATATATATATATATATATATATATATATATATATATATATATATATATATATGTATGTATGTGTGTGTGTGTATATGTATATGTATATGTATATGTATATGTATATGTATATGTATATGTATATGTATACGCCTATACGTATACGTATACGTATACGTATATGTATATGTATATGTATATGTAGATGTATATGTATATGTATATGTTTATGCATATGCATGTGTATGTGTGCATTGTGTATGTAGGCATACGTATATGCATGTGTATGTGTGTATGTTTGTGGACAGGTATGCATGTGACATGATATGCGTATACCTATATGTATGTATATGTATGTGTGTGTATATGTATGTGTATGCATGTGTGTGTGAAAGTGTGTATGTGTCTATGTGTGTATGTGTGTGTGTATATGTGTGTGTATGCATTCGTGTGTGTGTGTAAGTGTGTATGTGTCTATGTGTGTATGTGTGTGTATGTGTGTGTATATGTGTGTGTGTGTCTATGTGTGTATGTGTGTGTGTGTCTATGTGTGTATGTGTTTGTATGCATGTGTATGTGTGTGTAAATCTGTGTGTATATGTGTGTGTATGTAAGTACATATATGTAAGTATGTATATGTGTGTGTATGTGTATGTAGGTGTATATGTGAGTGTGTGTATGTGTGTATGCATGTAAGCATGTATGTATGCATATACATGTGCATTATGTATGCAAATGTATGCATGTGTGTGTATGTGTGTGTATGTGTGTGTATGCATGTAAGTATGTGTGTATGCATGTAAGTATGTATGTATGCATATGCATATGCATTATGTATGCATATGTATGCATGCATGTGTATGTGTGTGTGTATGTGTCTCTATGTGTGTATATGCATATATGTGTGTGTATGTCTCTATGTGTGTGTGTATGTGTCCATGTGTGTGTATGTGTGTGTATGTGTGTGTGTCTATGTGTGCTTATGTGTGTATGTGTGTGTCAATGTGTGTATACATGTGTATCTCTATATATGTGTCTATATGCATGTGTATGTGTGTGTGTAAATGTGTGTGGATGTGTGTATGTGTGTGTAAGTGTGTATGTGTCTATGTGTATATGTGTGTATATGTGTGTATATGTGCGTTTGCATATTTGTGTGTGTACGTGTGTAAGTGTGTATGTTTCTATGTGTGTATGTATATGTGTGTATGTATATGTGTGTATGTATATGTGTGTGTGTGTATGTGTGTGTAAGTGTGTATGTGTCTATGTGTGTATGTGTGTATGTGTGTGTGTATATGTGTATGTGTATGTGTGTGTGTCTATGTGTGTATGTGTGTGTATGCATATGTATGTTGGTGTGTGTAAATCTATGTGTATATGTGTGTGTATGTGTGTGTATGTGTGTGTATGCATGTAAGTATGTATGTATGCATATGCACATGCATTATATATGCATATGCATATGCATTATGTATGCATATGTATGCATGTATGTGTATGTGTGTGTGTATATGTCTCTCTACTTGTGTGTGTGTATGCATATATGAGTGTGTATGTGTCTATGTGTGTGTATCTGTGTGTGTGTCTATGTGTCTATGTGTCTATGTGTGTGCATGTCTATGTGTGTATAAATGTGTGTATCTATATATCTGTGTCTGTATGCATGTGTATGTGTGTGTGTGTAAATGTATGTGGATGTGTGTGTGTGTGTGTGTGTGTGTAAGTGTGTATGTTTCTATGTGTGTGTGTGTATATGTGTGTGTGTATGTATGTATGTGTGTGTGTCTATGTGTGTGTCTATGTGTGTATATGTGTGTGTACATATGTCTATGTGTGTGTGTGTTAATCTGTGTGTATGTGTGTGTATGTGTCGATGTGTGTGTGTATGTGTGTGTATGTGTGTGTGTGTATGTGTGTGTATGTGTGTGTATGTGTGTGTATGTGTGTGTATGTGTGTGTATGTGTGTATGTGTGTGTGTCTATGTGTGTATGTGTGTGTCTATGTGTGTATATATGTGTGTGTGTATGCATGTGTATGTGTGTGTGTAAATCTGTGCGTATGTGTGTGCATGTGTGTATGTGTGTATGTGTGCATATGTGTGTGTATGTGTGTATGTGTGTATGTGTGTATGTGTGTATGTGTGTGTGTGTGTGTGTCTATGTGTGTACGTGTGTGTGTCTATGTGTGTATGTGTGTGTCTATGTGTGCATATATGTGTGTAAGTATGCATGTGTATGTGTGTGTGTAAATCTGTGTGTATGTGTGTGTGTATGTGTGTGTATGTATGTGTATGTGTGTGTATGTGTCTATGTCTGTACGTGTGTGTATGTGTGTGTCTATGTGTGTGTGTGTCTATGTGTGTATGTGTGTGTGTGTCTATGTGTGTGTGTGTGTCTATGTGTGTGTCTATGTGTGTGTGTCTATGTGTGTATGTGTGTGTCTATGTGTATGTGTATGTGTCTATGTATTTATGTGTGTGTGTGTGTAAATGTGTGTGTGTGTGTGTAAATGTGTGTGCATGTGTGTGTGTATGTGTGTATATGTGTGTGTGTATGTGTCTATGTGCATATATATGTGTGTGTATGTGTGTGTGTAAATCTGTGTATGTGTGTGTGTAAATCTGTGTATGTGTGTGTGTATGTGTTAATGTGTGTATGTGTGTGTATGTATGTGTGTGTCTATGTGTGTATGTGTGTGTGTCTATGTGTCTATGTGTCTATGTGTGTATGTGTGTGTGTCTATGTGTATATGTGTGTGTGTCTATGTGTGTATACGTGTGTATATGTGTGTGTATGCATGTGTACATGTGTGTGTAAATTTGTGTGTATGTGTGTGTGTATGTGTGTGTGTATGTGTGTGTCTATGTGTGTATGTGTGTGTGTGTATGTCTATGTGTGTATATGTGTGTATATGTGTGTCTATGTGTGTGTTTGTGTATATGTGTGTATGTGTGTGTGAATGTGTGCATATGTGTGTGTACGTGTCTATGTGCGTATATGTGTGTGTGTATGCATGTGTATGTGTGTGTAAATCTGTGTATGTGTGTGTATGTGTCTATGTGTGTATGTGTGTGTGTGTCTATGTGTGTATGTGTGTGTGTGTCTATGTGTGTATGTTTGTGTGTATGTGTGTGTGTCTATGTGTATATGTGTGTGTGTGTGTGTGTCTATGTGTGTATATGTGTGTGTGTATACATGTGTACATGTATGTGGAAATCTGTGTGTATGTGTGTGTGTGTGAGCGTACCTTTGTGCTTCCTTGAGGTTGTGTGCACGTGTAGCTCTCTCTCTCTCTCTCTCTCCCTCTATCTGTGTGTGTGTGTGTGTCTCTCCCTCCCCCTCTCGTCTCACTCCCGGCACAAATGTGCTGGGAGAAATCCAAAAATTTTACATCACTTATGCGATGTGCTGAAATATCAAGACATTGCTTATATAATGCTACAACATTGCAGGCAGTTTGCCAATGTCGGTAGGAGCATCATTAGGTAGCGATGCTATTTGCGATGGTCAATTTGAGCATCGCATAAGCAACGCTCTGCATCGCTTATGTGGCCGGTCATCATTTTTTTTAATAAAAAAAAATTTCTCTCTTATGCAATGCTTTTGTTGCATAAGCGACGAAACGTTTTTTCAATGGGGGGTGTCGCTATGCGCCCCCCTATTTCTAGTAGTGAATTTAAAGCATTTGCAACATTATTTGGGTAGTTAGTTTATGGAAGTTGATGGGGGAATAGATTTGTGTCAAATAAAAGATATTGACACATTATTGTAGTGTTTTTGCCTTGAAGATTGCAAAACTATTACCACTCCTAGGGAAACACGTTTATGTATGAGTCTTCATGATGCTAGAGTTTCATTTGATGTTGTTCTCTATCAACAACCTATTGGATGCTTGATTTACTTATGCATAACTTGACTTGATATTCAATTTTCTATCTCTTAGATGAGCAAGTTTATGCATTGGTAGGTGGTTGAGCATATAATACATTACTTAAGTGGTATCCGATTACTTTGGTTGTTTTATCCCAATGGGGATCATCACCGCTAGATTTACATGCTTTTTTTGACTCGGACTAGGCTGGTTGCTATGACACACACATGTCCACTAGTAGCTTTTGTTTCATGATTGGTAGCTTATGCATTTTCGTTGAGCAAGAAGCATCCTACTGTGGTAATTCTAGTTGTGAGGCTGAGCGAGGAAACCTATGTTCCATGCTCGCACAAGGCCCATTGAGGTGCATTATCATTATGTGAGGGTAAGGTTCTTTGGTGGAGGGATCAATTTGGCATATGTGCCCACACATGATAACATTCTAGAACTTTTCTCAAAGGCTCTACCTAGGGAGAAGTTTGAAGCTTTTTAGAAAGCTTTGGGCTTATTTCCTTTTGTGGATTGATCTCTATCGACATAGCTTCACACTACCTTATACATGAGTGCCAACTGCTTGTTGACTACATCACTCCCAAGGGGGATTTGTTCATATATTTTGTTAGCAATTTCTTCGAACCATTGTGGCACTTTTTTTCCTCTTTAGGAGGTTTTTTCCCTAGGATTGTATATACGTGTATAACCCTAATGGGTCATTTATCTTTGTATATTCACTTAATAATTCATTTAGTGTTGACTTGTGCTCCAAGCGTCATCTTCTTCTTCTTTGTGTTATTCATGTGCTTGAATAGACCGCAAAATCCAACAATCACATTGAGGTGCATTATCATTATATCAAGGTGAGATTCTTTACTGGAGAGATCAATTTGGCATATGTGCCCACATAGGATAACATTGCATACCTTTTCACAAAGGCTCTTTCTATGGAGAAGCTTGAAGTTTTATATAACGCTTTGGGCTTACTTCCTTTTGTGGATTGTCATTGTCCACATAGCTTGGCACTACCTTATACATGAGTGCCAACTACTTGTTCACTGCATCACTCCTAGGGGATTTGTTCATATATTTTGGTAGTGATGTGTGTGAACACACTTAGGATTGTCTAGGCACTTTTTCCCTCTTTAGAATGTTTTTCCCCTCGGCTTGTATATGTGCCTATAACCCTAATGGATCACTTATCTTTGTACATTCACTTGGTAATTCATTTAGTGTTGAGTTGTGCTCCAAGCTTCTTCTTCTTTCTTGTGCTTGATTAGACTTCAAACTCCAGTTGTGTATTTTGGAGATCTTTGGCCAAAAAAATAAGTATCCAAATAGCATTTGAATTGAGATATGTCTGAATCAATCATATGCTTAGATCATAGACTTAGTTTATAACATTATGGCTGATTTGCAACATACTTTTGATGTCACTTATCTTGGTCTTTTGAGATACTATCTTGGCATCTAGTCTATATTTGGAGGAATTGTTATGCATTAAGCAAAGTAGGTTGAAAAGCTACTTGAATTTTTTGGCTTTGTGGATTGCAAGCCATTTTCCACACAAGTGGAGATAGGATTTATGTTCTTATTTGAGGATTCCAATTATGCATTTGACACTTCTCTTTATCAACAAGCTATGTGATGTCTTATATATGCATGCAACACAAGGCAAGATAAATAGTATGCAATTTCCAGATTGAGTTTGTTCATGCATAACCATTGTGCTAAGCATTGGCAATCGGTGAAACATGTGTTTAGATATCTCAAAGGCACTTTGAGTTTAGTTCTCTTTTATGGTAGAGGTATTTAGCCATGTTTGCATGCTTTTATAGATAGGGATTGGGCTGGTTGTTATGATACTCGTGTGTCCAGTAGTGCTAATTATATTTTCCTTGGAGACTCATGCATATCTTGGCTGAGTAAGAAGCAAGCTACAGTGGCAACACCTAGTTGTGAAACTCTATACCGGATAAGTTTCAGAGATACAATGGAGTGTAAATGGTTGAGATGCCTATTGTGGGATCTTACCATAGAGATTGATGTTGCTACACATATTCTCATTGATAGTCAGAGTGTATTGGCTCTTTCAAAAAATTTAGAGTTTCATGCATGGACCAAACATGTTGAGGTGCATTGTCACTATGTGAGAGAGTGCCTTCATGCAAGAGATATTGATATGATATATGTGCCTACACAAGATAACATGGAAGAAATATTCACCAAAGCTCTTCCATGGGAAAAGTTTGAAGCTCTTCAAAAATCTTTAAGCTTATTGTCTAGTGGGGGCTCATCTATCACTCCCTATATATGTTCATATTATGCATTATAGGAGGTTAGTTGCACTTATGTGTTCCTCGAGTAGCTTTGATGTGAACCTTTTCCTCATACATGAGCACTTTTTACCCTAGTGCTAGCTAGAGGTTTTTTTCCCCATGTTACCACATACATGATACACTCATATGTGATGGTACTTTGTACTTAGAGATATTACTTAACTCTTACTTAAATTCTATTTATCATTGATAGGGAGATCTATTCCATCCATCCATCTTCTCCATGTGTCTTGTTGTTCTTGTGCTCCTTGTGTGTGCTTCTTGTGTGCCTCTCGCACTTCTACACACACAAGAAATGCACTTCGTGGCTTGAATTTCAAAATGATTCATTTGAAATGTTTTTCTGAGAATTTAATTGCATCTCATAAACGATGCTTACACATTGAAAGTAGCTTGTAGATGTCTCAAATTACCTAGATTACAAACACATATTGTTGCATATGTGACTATGGGAGTGCATTATATATGAAAAATTTTAGAGGGTGCATCACTCATGAAGTGGCCTTGTTGTTTCATAAGTGAGGCTCAATCTTATTTTTTATAACAAGACAATGTGACTAGATCCCCTTTGATAGTAGTGGAAAGCCTTTCAATGGGAAGACGAACACAAAAAGTATGAAAAAGTTGAAAGTAACAATTGATAGAGTTCCACTTTTGTACATTGTAGATCCCAATCAACCCTTTTTCATTGAGATTCATGTGAGATCATGATATTGGAGCAAATGCGATAGTTAGAGCCAAGCCGTAGGTGTAGCTGTAGCTTCACCAACATGGTGTGGCTGTAGCTTTACCAAGGTGTAGCTGTAGAAAGGAATTAATTCACATATGAAGAGCAAAATGTACTCATCCACTCTTGGAAAAAATGGCATGATTATTTATATGGTGCCAAAGTTACTATGGATTTGATAAAGAAATCATTAAGTGACTCTCCAATAAAATAGAACTTAAAGCTAGTAAGGCCCATTGGGTAGGTATATGGAGGGTGGTTGGCTTGCTTAGTTGCATGTCTATGCTCAATGGATTGAGATTTTGCTAAATTAATCGCTAGCGAGCTACTTGTGTGGTAGAAGAAGGTATAGGCATAATCCTACATTGTTTGAGTCTTCTAGTTTAATGATGCAGTTGGATTTAAACACGCAGTTTTAGACTGCAAGAAGCATGTTCAGACTTGGGCAAGAACATGTTCGAACTTGAGCTATTAAGCCTGAAATCCTGTCAAAGAACATATGGTTGCTTCCTCAAAGAGTTCCATGAAACACTGGTATCAAGAAGCATTGCTCACGACTTCATCTTTGCCAAAGAGTTTACAGGACGGATGTAAGCATGACATATGTCAAGATTAACCTCTGAAAAACTCGTTGTCAAGAAGGATCCAACTTTGTTCGTGTATGACCCAATCCTTCAAAAGACTGCTTGTTAATCACTATCGACAAAGGCATGTAATTCTGTACATGATAGGAAGTCTGTTTGTTATTCACTATCGACAAAGGCATGTAATTCTGTACATGATAGGAAGGAGCATTAGGAATAGGGACTGTATCATCTCTTTTGTTTTTTTTTAGAATACAATGAATTGGAAACACAATCACACGCCCAATGTCATAAGATAGAGACACCCATCTTTGAAGAACTCAGAAATGTCCAGCCAAGATTTGAACAAGACTTCCTCCTGGAGATTCAAGGCATCTAACCACTAGGCTATGCGGGCTTGAACTATTAAATTTGCATTAACACTGACAAAATATAAATCAGACAGATGGATATTTTACCATCGGACACCTCTAAACTCTAGCCTGGTGCACGTAAAAAACCATTCAAAAGTCTTTGATATTCATCATCAAAGATGAAGCACCCAACTCTGTGCATGATTGGCATTCGCATTCAGATCAATAGGCGCTGTATCAGATGGCAGATAGCAGCGATGCTGAACAAATATATATTATCAATGTCTGTACAAACTTGCTACATCTGAACAGTATTATTTGAGAATTCTACGCAGACGGAAACATCTGCGCATCATTATAGATTTTCCAGGTACAGCAGCCAGAATATGCGGCAGCATGAACGCCATGGAATCCTTGGAAAGGCGTTTAACGCATCACATTCGAAAACCGTAGGTCGGAAATACTGGTTTCCCACAAAATCGTAATAATGGGATGGCGATAACGATTTCGTCAAGCGGCAGCTTTCGTATACGTGATTCAGGATAACGATTAAGATAGCAATGGCAACTCCGGATGAGCCATGGTGTTGATAGTTCAGATAATGGGTAAGATATCAGGAAGCCTTCACGAGGGCGATGGCGCTTCTTTCTGTCTACGGATACGCTGTAACAGAACTTGAGCGCCATGCTTAGGTTTAAGGGTGAGCAAAGTTATGGGCGCATGGCGGTACGCGGGAGAGATCGAAAAGCTGTACCTAGGAAGGATGATGGAGAGGGCAATTTTGGCCTCCATGACGGCAAAAGCCTGACCGACGCAGTTACGGGGGCCGTGAGCGAACGGCATGAAAGCAAGGGGGTGCTTGCAGGCGCGCGCAACGCCGTGCTGGAAGCGTTCCGGGCGGAAGAGGTGAGCGTCTGTCCCCCATAACTCTGAGTCCATGTGCATGGCGAGCACGGGCACCCAAACTGACGCTCCGCGCGGAACCTTCAAATCTCCTCCAATTCTCACATCTTCCAGTGCATACTTCGTTATCACAATGGCTGGCGGATACAATCTCAGCGTCTCATTGATAATCATCCCCAACTGCAAATGTTCAGAATCATTGTAAACATAGGCACAATATCATCTCCGTCCGAAAACTACAAGAGTTTCTTACCGTTCTCATCTTAGGCAGCGCATCTGCCAATTCCGTGAACTGCTTCCGGCCCCCGTTCTCATGATGGCGAATATCTCCAACCACCTCCAACACCTCCTGTCGGGCCTTCTCTTGCCACTCCGGATATGCCGCTAGCAGAAGTATGCACCACGTTAACAGACCTGCAGTGGTCTCGTGCCCGGCGAAAAAGAATGTCTTGCACTCGTCCATAATCTGTTGAGTGGTGAAACACGGCCGTCGGATTGCCGCGTGGCCTTTGTCTCTCTTGCTATGGATGCCGCTAATGTCATGATTAGAATCACCGAGGGCCGATCCCCCTTCGCTCTCTGTCAGCATCAAGCCCAAAAGATCGTCACCGTAGGACTCGATCTTTCCCATCTTTAAAAGATCCCGTCTTTCCTCGATGATCTCCTTCAACAGCTTCTCCATCTCCCGCTTCAGCCTCCAGGTCTCCCGATTCCAGGATGTTGGCAGGAACCTTATAATATACATATAATCAGCGTCAATCAAATTAACCTGTTATCAGAATTGCACACGGTTGTCTATTCCAAGACGTAAGATTTAACTAATAAAAACAAAACGGACCAAAAGTCCATCTCTTATAAGCGATGCATATAACAATCTGACGCTCACAGATTCAAACATGAAATTCAAATATTCTATGCCGGCAAGAAATCAGGAATTGCAGATATATAAGAGAGGTAAATAATAATCAGACACAGATCTTTGTATGCAACTTAAAACATTCATGTCTGATTAACAACGAAAATCAGGTGTTCCAGTCATATGCATTTTCTGCTTATGGGAAAGCGTATATTTCTGTGCACGAAAGAGAGGTAACCTGCTTCCCGGTAGCCAAACAAAGTGGGCAAACGTGAGAGTTAGCTCTTGCAGAGAAGTGAGAAGATCAAAGATACGCTTTCCCTTGTCGTAGCTGCTGCCAAATTCCGTACACGCGATAATGTCCGCAGTGAGTACTCCAAAGTCATGGCAAATTTCTACTTCGACCTCATCTTTTCCGACAGCCTCTGCCTGCTGCAATGATGTTTCCCACCGCAATATCGTCTGTTCTGTGCATTTCATCATTATTCCTGCCAATCCCTGTATTTTGACAGAAACTACAAATCATCTCTAGACATAAGTACAATGTGTGCCATACCTAAAATATTTTGCACACAATAGGATACAGACGCTAACATGCAGAATATAGCTGAAGCTTCAAATATGACGCTTGGCCTTAAGGACACGCTATCATGATGGACTGAAAAAAATGAGTGCACCGAGTAATTGCGCTAGATAATAAACACTAACAAACCTTCAGCTTGTCGGCGTGGAATGCAGGTGCAATGGTGCGACGCTGATGAGCCCAAGATTCTCCGTTAGCCATAGCAACGCCTTTCCCGAGTAGATTCTCACAGCAACGCTGATGAAGAGAGGATTTCCCGAATGCCAGCGCGAGCTTGGACGAGAAAACCTCCCTTATGAGTTCCGGCTCAGTTACTGCAATCCGTGGTTCGCATGCCTCCCAGAAAACAAACCTTCTACCTGTACAAATGTACCGAAGTTTAATTGATTTGCTAGCGTATCAAGTACTACAAGAACGTCAACAGATAATCCATGAGAGGCCTTCAGGTATGCAATTTCCAATTCACATACTAACTGGACACTGAAAGGGTAAATATTCACTGGCTGCGCCTAATGTATTGCTTCACATTGTCATAACATTTCTGTCAACTTCCGAATTCAACCTTTCTAAGATGTCAAGCACACATTCTGAAGAAATGCGACTGTTACTAATCCTGTACGAAGATGATAACTCTTGACTATGCATTGAATTATACTTGGCCCCATGTCAAGCAAGAGGTATAATAAAATTTTTCCCCAAGTTAATCTGGAGGACTTGCAAGCATCCAAGAAGCAAAGGATAGTGATCACACTCCTGTGCGTTTAACATGACTCAGAGGGAAAGATGAGGACACGGAAGACTGGTTGATTAGACGGGTCAAGAAAGAATCGAGCATTACCATAAGTTTTGCACCACTTGGTGTAGAAAGGAAGCATGCGCTGAAAAATGTCATGCCGGAAGGCATCCATGTCGATGGAGCGCTGTATGTTTTCAAGCCTTATAATCTCCACGTAATTACCAAGCAGGAGGAGTGGTGGAGGTCCGTTTATACCCTGTCTACGCAGCTCTCGCTCCAGCATTAGCGGCCTCCACCACACGCATATCGCTAGCTTGCCGATCAACCACAGTACTACGAAAGATAAAACCATTAACGCGACCCCAATGGGAGACATCACTGACAATACAGTTATGTTTTGTCGCTCAGAGTTTATACTACAGTTATGGAGGAGATTGGAGGGAATGTCCATTACGGAAGCTGCAAATTACGTCTCCGTCTCTCTAATATGAAACATGACATCTTATGCTGGGAGGAAACAGTTTTCTAGCTGCGGAAACGTCTGATGAAAAGATGTGCAAACGCTAAACGCAGCAATAAAGAAAGGAGGGTTTCACTGGTAGGCGCATGCGCCTTATCTTATAACTTAGGACAGAATTTGCAAAGTGGCAACAATCTCTATCTCGGCGATCAACTCTCTATTCGATTCTATGGCTAATGTGCTTATTTATGCAGGAAACATTTGCCCCAAACTGTAGCTATCCGCCCCGAAGTTTCCGAGATGAAATCTTCATACGTTTGCTCCTCCCTTTCAAAAGGTCATCCCTTTCGCTTCATACGACAGGACCTTCACAGAATTTACGCTTCGTGGGCTGATAGATATATATGGAGGCTGGAGCTGTAGCAGTGATCGATAACAAGTAAGTCTACTCGAGAATCAGAATCCCTGACCCTCACAAATTTAATAAGACTCCGCAGAAATTCCGGGATTTTCTAACGTTTGTTGACTAACACACCGTGGTCGCATGAAATGTTGCCAGAGCGTTTTGGCTGCCGCCGGGTCTGTGTGATTGTGAATCCACACTCAGAATCCAGCACTCTATCGAGTATCTACTATCTGTCGCTCTCTAGATTGTCATTGACACACCCGGCCATAGCCACACGCTTGCAGAGGAAAAAGTGCGAAACAGTGATCTGGAGACTGGAGAGGCCATCGATGTTAAGACCGGCGGCCGCAGGCACGCGCAAGCAATATTCTTGAGCCGAGAGCGTACGAGCGGGAAAAGTCTTGATGATTCCATGTGAGACTGACTATACATATCGGGCAGCGCGCCGCCCCCGTTTCCCAAAGCCTTACAGAAGAGCTTGCAACTCGTGAGTCCTGTGTCACCTGTGAGCTCGTCAAGGGACGTATATCTGTTACCCAATGCCCAATGGCAAAGCAAGAAGTAACACAGAAGCGAGGGAAATGACCACAGAAACGACAAGCGTATCAACCATCCATTTTGTCTCGACAGATGACGAAGATTTCCGCCTGTAGCAAAGTAAATCTATGGTCTTCGTATAAGAATCTTTCTGATGGCCAAACTTGAATTTCTATTGACTGAAATAATTGAGTATAATCATCACAGATTCAGTACATCCCTGCTTGTGTTCTGTCCCAAGCCACTTGGTTGGGTGGTTGGGCCTTTCGCCTCTTGAGGCGGGGGCGAGGGTTCAACCCCCATCGGCAACATGTAAAGGATATGTTATCGTGGAAACTTGTATCTTGTGGCTGATGTGCCACTGTTTGTCTTGCCTCGCGGTAGTTATAACCGCAGTCTAACCCAGCTATGTAAGCCCCTGTTCTTGTGGGATAAGGAGGGTCCCATGGGTACTATGCTCTTTCTTGTATAGTTGCAATTTCAAAGTTAAAGCTTGGAGGAGTAGGCCTCGGCTGAACCTCCATTAAAAAAAAAAAAACAAGTACAAAATTTTGTGGGCATCACCAAACTTTGGCTATGACATTGGCTAAGTTGGGCTCGAGCCTGGACTTTCTGCTTTTTGAGGCAGGGGTGAAGGTTCAATCCCCACTTATAGCACGACAGTGTGGACCTAAGTCCAATGTAAACCATGTTATTTTCGAGTTAAAATCAGACCTCTCTTGTGTTGTTTTCGAACAGTCTAACCCCTAGTTTGTGGGATAGGGGGCAGTCTAACCCCTAGTTTATGCCCATTTACTTGTATAATTGTAATGTCAAACTTAAAGCTCGAGGAAGTAGGTTTCGATTGAACCTCCATTTTTAAAAAAAATGCATTAATTCGCTTAAATAGAGTGGTAGATCTCTACTATCAAATGCACCCCTATAGTTGATTTCTTTTTTTTTTTGTGGAAAAGGATGCTTTATTTTCTTCAAATTAAAATAGGAAGCAATGTGCACGTGCATTAGGCTATCTAGTTGGGCCCCTCACCTCTTGAGACAGAGACGAGGATTCAACTTCTCTCTACAACAAGAGTGTTGTCAGGCCTAGGCTAATGTTTTGTCAAGAGAGAGATTTAAACGTGTTGCCTTCGGACAATTCTTTTCAAATATCTCCTTCACATAATCTAACCTTTGTTTTGTGGGATATTTAAGATCCCATGGCCACTATGCCCTTCACGTGTATAATTGTTCTTTCAATGAAATTCAAACTATAAGGGAGATTAAGTTCTGATCAAACTTCCACTTATTAAAAAATTGAAATAGTGTATGTTTAATTAAATTACATTTTAAAATATGAAATTAAACCTATGAAAAAAGTTAAATGATCATAATAAAAATATGGCAAACATTCTTTAGCACCAAGGAAAACTCTTTTGTTCCCACATTCAAGGTTCCGTGAAAATTGAACCATGGACCGTCAACCGAGAGCCTCAAAGTGTTATCATGTACCAAATGCCCTCAACTTTTTTTTTGTATAGATTCACAACATTCAATAAGTATAACAAACATATGACAATCAACATTTGCTGTTGAAAATTATCAGTCCTAATTATATAATATCTGGTTGAAATCGGCTATGTGATTTCAAATTGTGTTATAATAACCATCTTATGTTGTACTATGGGAAGGAAATATAAGTTTGCTAATATTCTTTAACATTAACTAGTAGTTATGTTCATTTAATTCATTTATGGTAAATAATCCTCTATGGCAGTCAACTATGCTCTCATAAATGGGAAAACTTGCATATCATAGATTTTTTTTATCACACCAAATGTTTGATCCCATTATTAACATGTACATACTAGAATCTCTATGTTGTATGCATTGTATTTCCAAAGAGTACTCTTTTCAAGTTCACCATGAACTCTTCACAATGAAGACAACATGCATAAACGTGTTTAAATCTTAAGGACTTATGTGGCATTGAAATGATCCGATTTCCACCATATGAAATATTCCTAATACATAATCTACATAGTATTTCGGATTGTTAATTTTGTACCTACGAAAAGGATTAAGATATGGAAACAAGTAGCCAAAGAGATAAAGGCAATATTCATAAAGTATAAATCATTTTCTAAAATTAAAGTAAGATATTAGTATTTTATTTTTTTCTCCAAGGGATGTACTATAAGACATATGATCCATCTTCAACGCGCATACATCCATCTCTAAGTTTCCTATAAACATATGATCTAATATTTTGATAACTCATAAATATTATGTGATAAGAACAATACTTACCTGCTATTTCATGTCTTGTAAGTCTTCTATGGATGCACCCGTGAGAGGGGCACTCGATTGTGCTCATTGAAGACATAATTAAGACAAGATTATTCCAATAGACCTTCTCATTAAATACATAATTAATACAAGATTATTCCAATAGATTATGATTACAAGATAAGTCGTGCAAAGGATTACAGTACAATGATGTTAAATACAAATTACATACAAGGTTATTCCAATAGATTGTGATTACAAGATGACACTTGCAAGGCATTACAATACAATGTTGTTAAACTAACATAGGTAGTCCCACAAGCTAAGAACAATAGGTATACGTAATAGACCTAGGAATGATACAAAGGATCCCACAACCCATCATTATCTGCAAAAATAGCAATGTCAAGGTTACAAGATCTTTCTTGATGGAGATGTACAATATAAAAGAAAAGACTAAAGAGTATCTCATACTACAAAATTACAAGAGAATAAGACAGAAAATCTAGAAGCTACTCTATGCAAGACCACAAATTGAAATTAGATAAGAACAAAGAACTAGAACTAGAAAGAAGTTATGTTATGAAGATCTCAAATAATCCTATCAAAATAACTAGAAAAACTACACAAAAACATAATTTAAGCCCAAAAGGGAAGAGAGACGCACATATCCACCAATATATATATTTCTAATTATAGGGGGAAATGTGAGGAGAGCTATCCAAGTGTCCCTTCCACATGGATGCTAATGCAAGGGCTTCTAACCTTGAAAATCAGATGCTCTTCACATGGATTCTAAAATGATATGTCTCAAGATTGTGTTTGCAAGTCTAGAAGCTTGAGAAGCTTCCCTAAGGCCTAAGGGCCATACCTTTAGGAGAAAAAAATCGTGAGGATCAGAACCTTGAAATTTAAGATAAATATATCCACTACTTGAACTTGAACCGAAGGATCATTTTGATTATTCCAGCCCTTAGTATTCATATCTTTAGCCTTTCAAAACCATGTCTTACACAACACTCTTCCCCCTTGAAACATTTTTGTCCTAGAAAATGTGTGGAAATATATTACGTGGAGTATTCCTCATGCACCATGATGGGTCTTATCAATCATGGCCTTCATCACAACTATAGATTAGGTTTATATTGATGGTCATTCGTGGCACTAGTATGAACATTGGAAGATGCTTGGAAAAATGCTAAAAACCTAATGTCAGAATACGCTCCAAAATAATGATCAAAATAGCCATTAGTATAAATGTTGGTATAGCCATCCGTATTGCATAGGCACATATTGATGCTTATTCGGATGACTATACTCACGATCATATGGATGCTATTCGTACATCCTATTTTATAAACCAAAAGCTAACACCCATGATTTTTACCTGAAAGCCCCCTTGTTTTTTCACTTGAATATGTGTGCATACCTCCCCTCCATCTCATCTGCACACATCCACCCTCCTCTCCCCCCCCCTCCCCCCACACACACAGAGATCTCTCTCTTCACACACACACACATAGCTCTCCACACACACAAACATCTCTCTCTTTAACGCTCTCTTTATCTTGCATCTTGGTAAGTGATGCACTCCCTCACCCTCTCTCTCTATCTGTTCCTTATTGCAAGATAACACTTGCAAGGCATTACAATAAAATGTTGCTAAACTAACATAGGTAGTCCCACAACCTAGGAACAATAGGTATACATAATAGAACTAGACATGATAATCCCACAACCCATCATTATATGCAAAAATAGCAATGTTAAAAAGATCTTTCTTGATGGAGATGGACAACATAAAAGAAAAGACTAAAGAGTCTCTCATACTACAACATTACAAGAGAAAAAGACAACAAATATAGAAGCTACTATATGCAAGACTATAAATTAAAAGTAGATAAGAACAAAGAACTAGAAATAGAAAGAAGTTATGTTATGAAGATCTCAAATACTCCTATCATACTAACTAGAAAAACTACACGAAAACATAATCTCAGCCCAAAAGGGAAGAAAGATGCTCATATCCACCAATATAGATACTTCTAAGTATAGGGGAAAACGTGAGGAGAATTATCCAAGTGTCCCTCCCATTTGGATGCTAACAGAAATCAGATGATCTTCACATGGATTCTAAAATGATATCTCTCAATATTGTATTTGCAAGTCTAGAGGCTTGAGAAGCTTACCTAAGGCCTAAGGACTATACCCTTAGAAGGAAAAAATCCTAAGGGTGAGAACCTTGCAATTCAAGGTGAATTAATACACTAGTTGAACTAGAGCCCAATGATTATTTTGATTATTCTATCCCTAGTATTCATATCTTTAGTCTTTCGAAACCATGTTGTATACAACATTCTTCCCCCTTGATAAATTTTTATCCTAGAAAATGAGTGGAATATATCTGCATATAGAGCATTAGTTGAGTTACCATGATAGGAGTTACCTTCCTTTATGCTATTGTTGGCCTCTTGATTGAAGATTTGTCCAAGAAAGCTATTGAAGTCTGGAGTTTGCACATCCATGATGAGATCATAAGCCATGGTGGAAGATTTCCATTTCTTATTACTTCGAATCCCATTGAGAATTTTCCTCATGATAGCCTCTTCTTCAATCAGTTGTCCATTAATGGATGCTAACAGATCCGCAACCTCCTTGAACTTGGTAACAAACTCTACGATAGTTTGTTTAGGTATCTTCTTCAATTTGGTTGAACTCATTCCAAAGATGATTCTTTCTTGCTTTGTTACTAGCAGAAAAGAAAGTCTCTAGGGCGTCGCAAGTCTCTTGAGATGTCTTGCATCATCTTATATGTGGTAAAAGAAAGTCATAGATAGAGTTTAGTATGTACGATCTTGCTTGACCATCCCTTGCACACCAAAGTATGAGCTTATTTGCCTCCTCTTGTGAAGGCCCTCCTTTGGATCTTGGAATAAGCATAGCGTCATCACCTCCTACAATTCCATAAAGATTTCTACCTTGCAAATAGGCCTCCATTCTAATTTACCAAGCCGCATAGTTGTGTTGATCAAGCTGCTCAATCACTGAGGGAAAGCCATCACCCATGCTGATCTAGCTCTGATACCACTGAAAGAACTTGGGGAAGCTTGTAGGAGGTCAAAAAGTGAGTTGTGAAGCGACGAAGTTCAGTCCAACCAACCGGCACAAGACCAACCCTTGAACTTACGGAGACTCAAACAGACCTTATAGGCATGCGATAAATGCAATAAAATGCACTATGTACTTTGGAGCATCAAGGAGAAAGAGATGATACAAAACATATAGATTTGCACATCGAGTAGCTCAAAAAGTTAGTCTCTTTGGATGAGACAATGAATTTCAAATGCTCATAGTGACCAGCGTGATCAAAATTGGAAAAAATCCTTTTATGGGAGTGATACAAATAGGTTTGAGTGTATATAATGCACAAAAGTATAACAAATAAGCAAAATATGCTTTTGGAATGAATCCGACACTCAATAGTGGTACGGGAGTGATACAAATAGGTTTGAGTGTATATAATGCACAAAAGTATAACAAATAAGCAAAATATGCTTTTGGAATGAATCCGACACTCAATAGTGGTACCTCCTATTTTTTAGGAATACACAAAGATAGAGAGGATGGATATGACATTTTGATCTTTATGATAGAACCTTTAGAGGAAGAGCCTATCCTAGAAGAATGCATGGAAGTGGCTCAAGAATCGGACGAGATTAGTGAAGAGGACTTAGAGTCCATTATCATGGAACCCTTCTGTTCGATAGAACAAGAATATCTTTACTTTGTAGAAGCCGATACCCTTGAGATGGACAAGGAAAATCAAATTGAACAACCCAAGTCACTCATAGAAGATATAGAAAGTAAACGCAAGAAGAGAAAGAAATCACATAAGACAAAAGAAGAAGAACCACTATTGGGAGTACCGAAGAACTTCAAAAAGTATGAAATAGAAGATAGAAGAATCATGGTATGGATGCCTAAAGGAGAAGCAGGCATTGGAGAGGCATATGATAATTGAGAGAAAACCAAGAAAATCATAGTCACAATAGAAGAAGGAGAAGAAAAAAGTGCATACATAGGGCATGACTTAACCATGGAAGAAGAAGAAGAGTTGACCGCCCTATTGCGAGAATATAGAGATCTATTCACATGGAGTTACAAGGACCTGAAAGGAGTACACCCAAATATATGCTTCCCATAGAATTCCTATGACTCTAGAGGCCAAACCTACCAAGCAGAAACCATACACTTATAAGGATAATTATGCTTCCAAGATTAAAGAAGAGATAGACCGCTTCATAGAAGCAGGATTCATTTATGAAGTTGAACATACCGAATGGGTATCCCCCATTGTGGTTGTACCAAAGATAAATGGAAAATTGCACATGTGTATTAACCTTAAGAAAGTTAATGCCACCACAATTAGGGGCAGTTATCCTCTTCCTATTATGGAGCATTTATTCGAAAGAGTCGTGGGCAAGGAAGTTTACAGTTTCCTTGATGGATTATCAGGATAGAATCAGGTAGCCATTGCTCCTAAAGATCGACACAAGATAGTGTTTGCCACAGAGTGGGGCATATTTGCATTTCGTGTAATGCCATTTGGGCTCACAAATGCACCCGCCACTTTCTAATGACTAATGTGTCATGTTTTCAAGGAATTCTTAAGGAAGAATTTGGAAGTTTATGTGGATGACTTATGTGCTCATTCTAACTTGAGACGAACCCATATCCTTGAATTAAGACAAATTTTTGACAAATGTCGAGAATATCAAATTTGCTTGAACCCAGAAAAGTGCATTTTTGTGGTCAAACAAGGCAAAATTCTTGGACACATTGTGTGAAAGAATGGAATTTCTACGGATGAAGAGAAAGTGAAAGTGATAGCAAACCTACCTAGGCCGAAAAATGTGAAAGAGGTACAGGCTTTCATGGGACATTGTGGTTATCACGGACGATTTATACATATGTACGCAATCATAGCAAAGCCTTTGTACTCTCTTTTGACCAAGTTTGAATGGACGGATGAATGTGAGAAATCATTCAGAACTTAAATGATGCTTGTGTTCAACACCTATATTAACAACCTTGGATTGGAGTAAGCCATTCCATGTACATGTAGACGCATCCAACTATGCCATAGGATGTGTGTTGGCACAACCTATGAATGAAGATAATATGGATCTTCCCATAGCTTATGCTAGTAGGCAGCTAAATGCAGCAGAACGAAATTACACCATGACTGAGCACAAAGGATTAGGAATGATTTATGCGGTAAAGAAATTCAGGTATTACTTATTGGCAAATAAGTTCAAGTTTTTCACAGATCATCATGCCTTATTGTAATTACTCAATAAGCCTTGTAACACCGGGTGATTGATACCTTGGTTTCTATTACTAATGGAGTACGACTTTGAGGTGGTAGTCAAAAAGGGAAGGACCCACCTTAGAGCCGATCACCTTTCAAGGTTAACTACAGAAGAAGCTCCTGAAGGAGTAGCAGATGAAGTACCAGATGCATACCTGTTCAATCTTGAGATAGTACCTGTCCTTGTTCTCAACTTTGGACCCAAGAATCCTAGGATTAGGATCAGAGAAGGAGGAATCACAAGCTCACAAAGATACCAGATACTAGCAAGAAGCATATATAAACAAGATAATCAAAAAATTATTGCTTGTTGTGTGGACAAATCAGAACATAAGAATTGGTTGCAATTAGCACATATAGGTGCACTGAAGCAACATCATTCGATACACCATGCTTTGCAGACTCTACACAGACTAGGAGTATATTGGCCTTCTATGGAAGCAGATGTCTATAGGCTATGTAAAGAATGCCCTATCTATTGTGAAAAACCCCCAGTGGAACATGCCACTTTGTATCATGTGTCCCTCACACCAAAATGGAGTGAACCAATGGTGACATACTTGAGGACGAAAACATTCCCTCAAGGAATGCCGTTAGCACGACAATGAAGCCTAGAGCAAGAAGCTCAAGGCTACTAATTATTCGTGATAACCTATACAAACGAGGAAGAGATGGATACCTAAGACAATGTGCTCATGAGAGTGACTATTTGAGCATTGTTGTCAGGTTCTTGCGCACTTAGGGGTGCACACAGGGTGCTGTAAACGATTTGGGTGATAGATAAAAATAGAAGAAGAAGATGATAACTCAAAGATTGATTAGATCAATTTGAAAAGAAACATATCATATCCTCAAGCTTTTTCAACACACAAACTTCTTCATACATCTTCAAAGATTCAAAACACACCTTCATTTGTCATACTCAAAACTAAATAAAAGAGGTATGAGCATGGTAATGTATGGTTCCGCTTGAAATAATGGAATTTCCTTAAGTTTATTTGTCTTTTGAATCTATGCCTATGCAAATCCATTCACAACAATAAGAGAACTTCAAGTATAGGACATGAAATTGTTTTTGACAACAAGTTCCAATTGTCTTTGAAGTGAAAGAAAACATTTTGTATGTCCATACAATTTGTTACCTTCGTCAATCAAGTAGTTCATTTGTTAAACAAGTCATATGGAAAGAGGCTCTCAAAGAAACTTAGGGAAATCATTCGAACATGGCAGTATGCAGGTGTTAAACTATCATGAAATTTTGATGATTTTGAGTGTTTTGTCGCAATAAAATACTATTATTGTTTCACAAAAACTCAAGCGTCGCCAAGACGGACTATCATGCCATATTCACTCTAAGCCATATTTTTATAAATAGTTTTCCACCAATATATATTCTCACCACATAGACGGTATGTTGAGTTATATCTGCCACATGTGTGAAAACAGATATGATATGCAACCGTATTGTGAGGCTATGATCATGGTGCATGCAAGTTAAACCACAAGTCTTTTTTTTAGAGTCTTCATCTTGAGAGTCAAGAAATATAAAACAATGCAATGTTTGGACAAAAAAGCAAAGCTCAAGTTTATTTGTGTAAGCCCATGAACAACAACCAACCACATAAGCGAAGAAAAACTAATGTTCTATGCAACCGTCTTCCTCCTTCTGGAATGGAATTTTCCCTCCTTTTTCCATGCGGCTCATGCCACATGCCACCTTCTTTCGATCTTCACAAATCCCCCATTTTCATACATGGCAATGAACGTGACATGCCTTTATCAATAACAAAATCAAACTCATGGTCTACAAAAGGTGACATATCACAGACATTCATTGTAATATATTTGAGATGAGAGATGTCGTTATATTTATTCTACATGGCCTTAATAACGACTCATAAATGTCAATATCTCTAATCTGTTGATAGCCATCTTTCACCATATCCTCAAACAATACAAAATTACCACAACTAACCATAACAATTTTCAGAACATATTTATGAAATAAGCCTGAAACTGCTTGAGCATGTGCATGAGCTCCGGACTTAGAATGCATATCCACCACAATGAGTCACCTAGGAATGATCCATGGAGATAAAATCTCCACGACAGCGTATTAGAGACTTCACACCAAGGTGTTGCAGGAGGTCATTTTGGGCCCGATGGGATAATCAAATCCAGATTATTCACAAGATTGCAGTGGCCCACTCTTCACATGGATGCACATACCTATGTTAAGAGATGTGATGTGTGTTGGAAGAGATGGCAGATAGTCTTCAAGAGATGAAGTGGTGTTGCTAGATCCTGCTTCACACCTGCTAAGAATGATTGTTGGAGAGTGTAGTGGGCCTCTTTAGCTAGCTAATGACCATAAATAATCATATATGTTGCTTGGAACATAATCCACTAATCAATGGATCAAAACATATACGTAGGAGTTGATCCAAGAACAAAAACTTGCTATTTTTATTCCTACACCTGTTCAATGTTTTGAGTGGTTCTCTAAGCACAGTAGCAATTGGCTTAATTCCCTTTGTGAAACTCTAATTAGCTTAGTAAGCTATCACTCATGAGTGATTTCATAAAAAATGATTGACTACACACAGAGAAAGATGTTCAGCAAATCATAAGATCATCCTGACAATTTCTGGGTTCAACACTGTACAGACCAGTGAGCAAAGATGAGTTAATATCTCGCAATCCAGAAAAAGAATGCTAATGAACTTTGTAGTCATGTACTATGGTGTGGCTATTATCCCTCTCTTAAATTTCATTAATGCTTCTCTCTTGGCTTTTCTTGAGATCCACAATATGGAGAGATGCAAAAAAAAAGTCTTTCAAATAATAAATGAGAATGATTATGTGATCCAAAGAAGGACCTTGGAAGAAGCCTTTATGCATGCAAAACTCCATAGAGAAGAGAGAAGGGGGTTTGAATTCCACATTCACCCAAAAACATGAAGCAAGAGGGCCTCAAATAGGTGCCTAAGGGAATAATCTCTTTCTTTCTTAAGAGGAGAGTCTAGAGAAGTTCTCCCCTCTTGTGGACAACTGTTTGTGATATCTATCCTCATATGTAGGCCCATGGGCAGTGAGGGGGTTCTCACCCTTTGAGGGGGTTAAAATTCACCAATGTTTATACAATAGGACTCCATAAAGCCTTTGTGTAGAAGTTTTCCATCTTCTCCATGCCAAAATCTATAAGGCTCTAATACGAGTGTTGTGAAAAGTTTTCCATCTTCTCCATGCCAAAATCTATAGGGATCTAATATGAGTGTCGTGAAGACCAAAAATACTCCTATCAAACCAACTAACAAGTCTACAAATGTTGGTGCAAATGTCCAAGCCTTCACATTTGGCTAGCCATGGAAGAAAATATGTGCAACTACTTGATGAAGCATGTGAGCCATTGCTTGTAACATTGGATTGTTTACCATTTGTAAAACGTTAAATCATTGAGAATATTGTAAAGACAAAATCTCCAAGAGTTAGGAGAAGTATGAGCTACGATTTTTTCATGAGAGAATATCTCCACAATTGGAGGAATCACTTTTAGGTGGAACCAAGTTTGAATTCAAATTCAAACTTGGAGGAAAACTACTTATAAAAGGACTAGTAAAAAAGTCACAGTGGTAGCACCTCATTTGAGAGCTCCTCCATTGATAATTTGTAGGATTTGAGTAGCTTACACCATAGCCTAATCATTCCACTATCATTGGGCATCATTACAATGCCAATGATCTTGTATAATCATGTACTATGATAGATATACTTCATTGATCATCTCTGTCTACTTCTTTGCTATGACTACTCAGAACAATGAACTTTGTTTGATCATATCTCCGTGATCTATAGCTTGTTGGAACGAGCTTGAAGTTCATAGTTTCAAAGAATTTGGTTCAACCATTTGGGAGAAATCGCCATCGAACTTCTCACTAGTCTACTATTCAGTCCCTAAAAAATCAAGGGTAAGCTTTGGATTGCTAAATTGATTTCTCAGTGCATAGTTCATCATTTTAGATAATTCCACTTGTAATCACTAGCTATCTAAGCTAATTGAATTCCCTCAAAAGGAATGTAATCAATTGTTATTGTACTGGGAGTAATCATCAAAAGAATTAGCAAGTGTATGGACCAAAATAGCAAGTTTTGTGACACTAGCTATTTGTGAAGTAGTCTATTTTGGTTCAATTGTTTCAAGCATCTACTCCAAAGTACATAGGTAATTTCTTTGTGTCATTTCCAAGCTAAAAGGACCTATTATCAAACTCTAAGGTGAGTTAGGGCAAGTACAAAGTAGGTTTTAGCAGTACCACCTCACTTCCTTGAGGTATCCATCCATCTCTTCCATTTGTGGTATCAGAGCAAGTTGAGGTAAAATGGGAGATGGTTTCCCTTCTTTTATTGATAAGTTGGACATGAATAATTATCCAGCATGGTCCTTGAGGATGAAGACCTATCTACAAGGAAGTATCCTCTATGGATACATATCAGGAGATGAGGAGATGCCCATATTCAGAAGCAAAGGACAACCTACAAGAGAGGAGCTAGAAAGACTCAACTCATGGCGTGCCAAAGATGATTTAGCAAGGTCACATCTACTTAACTCTATTTCTGAATTCCTTCTTCCTCACATTAGGAATTGTAAAATTTCCCAAGAGACTTGGGATACATTATCTTCATATTTTTCTTCCAATACAAGAGCTAGAAAAAATCAATTGTGGATTGAGTTTACTACTCAAAGGAAGCAATCAAAGTAGAATGTTTCAAAGTATGTGACCAAAGTAAAGGATGTGGCTGACCAATTGGCAAGCACATGCGAGGAAATTGAAGTGGAGCAAATAGTGAGACAGATAATCAATGGCATCAAGGCATATGATAAGTGGGAAGCTTTCACAATTGCTATGGACCTTTACATGGACATGCAAATTCTAGATCTTACCACTTTCATGGGACAACTCTTTACCCATGAAGCCAGCTCAACAAAAATGGAGAATCATCAAGAGGTAACAATTCTTCTACCCTCTATACAGATAAAGGGAATTCTAAAGATAAACGAAAGAACAAAGAGGTTGAAGATGAAGGTACTACTTCTCAAGCTAACTATGCAAGGAGAGGTAGGAATTCAAGAGGAAGGGGTAGAGGAGGTAAGCAAGGTAGGGGAGACCTTTCAAATCTTCTCCATGCAATATATGTGGACTGTCTAATCACATAATAGATGAGTGCTATAGGAACTTCAAGAATCAAAGAGGAAGAGGATTTCAAAGAGGTGGATACTCACAATCAAGAGGAAGATTCAACCATAACCAAGGTTACAACCATGGCTACAAAAACAATTACAACAACAACTATCAAGGAGGATACAAAGCAAGAAAAGACTTCAACAATTATAGAGGATCAAGAGGATTCTCTTCTCATTATGAACATGACTTCAAAACAAGGTATGAATGATGAGCACCTCTTCTATATTGACTCAGGTTGTTCAAACCATGTAGCAAGCAATGTACTCTCCTTTTTTATCTTGAGGAGCCCATGGGAAAGCACCAAGTGCAGACAGGTGATGATACCAAGCATTTAGTTGTCAAGGTAGGAAATGTCAAAACTTATGATGGGAATAGGAATCTGTTGAGCAGAGTTCTTTATCTACCTACTATCACAAAGAATTTCATGAGTGTTGGACAGATAGTGGAAAAGGGTTTGCAGGTTAGGTTCAACAAATATGGAGCTTTTGTGGAGGACCCCAAACATGGATTCAAGAGAATTTCCAAGGGAGAGAAAACAGGTAGATTATTTACATTTGAGCTTGAGGACACTAGAAACATTGCACTTTACAATTATAAGGATCAAACCTTGTCTGAGTTAGAGATATGGAACAAAAGATTAGGGCACATTGGTGAGAGAACCTTGAAGCAGATAAGTAGAGATCAATGTGTACTTGGGATACCTAATGTAGCAAAGCAACACATGATCTAATGTGGTCCATGTTCATTTGGTAAATCACACAGGTTACCCTTTACAAAGACACGCTATATGCATGAGGATTACTTGGAACTTGTCCACACATATGTGTGGGGACCAAGCAAGGATCCTTCAATTTGAGGATCAAGGTACTATGTGTCATTCAGTGATGATTTTAGTAGGTGGACTATCTTGTATTTCATGAAACATAAAGATGAAGTGTTTAGTTTCTTCAAGAAGTATCTTGCACTTGTGGAAAATCAAATAGGGAAAAGCCTAAAGAGGATAAGGTTAGATGGAGGAGCTGAGTACTTCTCAAATGAATTTGATCCATTTTTGCAGGACAGAGGTATCAAAAGGGAGATTACTACCATATATACTCCTAAGCAAAATGGAATAGCAGAGAGGAGGAATAGATTGATTGTGGAAGCAGCTACGTCAATGCTTAATGAAAAAAAGTTGCCTAATTACTTGTGGGCAGAGAGTGTTTCTACTACCACTTACCTTATTAATAGGTTACCTTCTAAATCTTTTGATGGGATGACTCCCTATGAGGCATGGCATGGTAGAAGACCATCCCTTGAACATTGCAGAATATTTGGTTGTGTTGCTTATGTGCATGTTCAATCTCAAATAAGAGGTAAGCTAAGCTAGAGCCTAAGGCAGAGAAATGTTGGTGCAAAGTCCAAGCTCACACATTTGGCTTGAACTTCACAAACATATGAAACTCCATGGAAACCATTGCTAGTAGAAATTTATCTTTTACATTTGTAAAAGTCATTCATTTGACTTGAGAGAATATTTGTAATCACCTACCGAAAACTCATGGACTTTTTAGTTAGAAAAGCATCTACTTCATTGAGGGAATATTTCCTAGATTGAAGGATAACTTTTAGAGAGAGCCAAAAGTTGAATTCAAATTCAAATTTGAATGCAAGACTTATAAAAGATGACTTGAAAAAGTCGTGTGAGAGACCCTGATCAACATGTTGGACTAGAACATCCAGTAGTCAAATTTGAAAATGGATCATACATCGATAAAGAAGGGACCATGTATGTAGTCACTAACCAGCCAGATAGAACAGATGAATTTGGTAACATAATTTGAGAGACTGAAATAGGTGAGATAGAGCAAGGAAATTAGGAAGAGATCCAAGAACCCCTCAAGGCAAATCAGTCCTTACAGAGTGCTTACTCCAGAGTGGGTTCTCTAGGACAATAAGAGCATAGACTTGCTCCTAAGTGGAGAGACAGACAAGGCCTTTTGGAGGTATAGACTTGACCAGCCTAATGAAGTGTGAATGCTTAACATGTATGAATTCAAAGATCTTGATACCCTAGGCAAAGTGACCTACTTAGACAATGCCTTGGAGAGGGTCTTTGTGGTCTCAGAGCATGGTAGGCATGCCTACAGTTGGAAGGGTGAATTTGTTTTTCCCCAACCATGATCCAATTTCTCTTTTGGGCACCAAGGAGCTGGAACATCCCAAGCTCATGGAACTCAGATGGACAAGAGTAGAGATAGAACCAAGGTAAGCTTTGCTGAACGAGAACAAACACTGATAGAATGGAAAATGAGAGGCATAGAGGCCCAATGAATAAAAAAAATGCAGATAAATTCCCTCTACCAAGGCCTAGAGAACATCCTAGGACCTTGAGGTCTGCACAATTGGTTAAGTCCATGAAGAACTGCTTCGAGGGCACTCGAGATCCATATGATCATGTAGCAAAGTTTAGACAAGTGTTGAGAGTTGAACAAGTTGAGGATCTATTCACTCTATACAATGCGTTCGGTCTAACTCTCAAGAACACTACTTTAACATGGTTTCAACTACATCAAGGTCGGTTCAGGAATATAGACCAGTTGCTAGAAGCATTTGTTACTGAATTCTCCAAAAGTGGCATTAGACACAATACCTCCTCGTTGATACATAGCTTCAAGCAAACACCCCAAGAAACTATTCGACTTGAAGGAAGATGGTTTAGAAATTATTCTAATTTAGCTAAGACTTAGTTGCATTTGATGGACTATTCAAGAGATTAGAGAAGATAATTGCAAAATATGGAAAAGAAGCCACCTCCCAAGGTAAGAACAAGGCGAGTGAAAGAAGGAGCATTCCTCCCAAGGAAGCTTATGCGCTTAATTCCACTGAATGAGACACCTCTTCTTCTATGAATCAGTATTCACAAGAATCCCTTAGAGAGATCCAAGAAGAGAAACAGGCAAAAGAAAGTGAAAATCCTTCTCCCATTGAACTTGTGGATGACTTACATGATCAATTCCCACAAGATATTCCCTCTATTTATGGTGAACAAGAGGATGCCCATTCAAGTGAATGATTAGACTTCGAATCTAATTCCCTATAAGAATTGCCTCACTTTACAAGCCCGTGGGAAGCAAAGTCTACTTGTATAAGAGCACCCACAATCATGGTAAGAAATGAAGACTCAATCATACCTAGAAACACGTAGCCAACCAAGAGCCTGAAGTAGCGAGACCTCTCATAGAACAATGGCAGAAATACCCTTGGACAAGATAGGAGACATGAGCAAAGGAGAAGAAGGAAATGCCTATCTTCCAACCACTCATTAGGGTTACACAACAAACGCAATTTTGGACTTAGGTGTAGGAGTTGCAAGTGCTACCACTTCCCTATGGAAGCGTTGGGGCAAACCAACACTCAAGCCAATGAGAATCAAATTAGAGATGGTCGATGATCACATAGAGAGACCTTTAGGATTGCTATAAGGTATAACTATCACTACTTGTGGTATATGGTTTGAGCATACTTTTGCCATATGTGATTTTAGCAAAGACCATGCCTATAAGACGATTTTGGGAAGACCATTCATGAGACAATTGCAAGTAGTACAAGATTGGGGAACCAATCCCTTGTATTTACAACACTTCGGTGTGACAAACAAAGTCAATCTCAAGGATTACTCTCATAGAGATGTGCCCCCAATATAGTGGAATCCCATCCACAGAGCCACATAAGATACAGAGTCAGTGCATTCCATAGGATCAAGACTTGGATGCATGAGGACACTCACTTATGGATGTGTAAAGTTGTAGTAGAAGAAGAGAAAAGAGAAAATGCGAGAGAGGTAGGTGCGAAGGAAACTCACAGATCAATTCAAGACCTAGCCTATGCACCTATAGTATTTCAAACGAAGAGTTTGAACCTCATGGTTGGGCAATTCTAGCAACATTGGATGTAGCCATCAATGAGGAAATGGACACCGCACTATGATGAAGATGGCTATGACATTTCAGTTTTCACCATAGAACCAATTATGTGTGATTTAGTTATAGAAGAGTGAGAGCCTAGCATGAAAGAACTAGAACAAGAAAGTGACTCGAAGTTAGAATCCGTCATTATGGATCCCTTTTGTACATCAGAAGAGGAATCCCTATACGAAGTAGAAGCTCACCATGAAGGCCGAGAAGATCATACAAATGATGTGAGGTTAACTACACAGGTAACCACCAAGAGTGAAGGCAAGAAAAGAAAGACGAGAGAAGTCTCACTAGATGAGGAGGAATCTTTGTTTGAGGTCCCTGATAATTTTAAGACGTTTGAGATAGGGGATAGAAAAGTCATGATAAGGATTCCTAAACATGAAGCATTAGCAGGAGAGGCCTATGATAACAAAGAGAAAACTAAGAAAGTTATTGTGACAATAGAAGAAGGTGAAGAACAATGCACATACATAGGACATGACCTAACTAAGGATGAGGAACAAGAGTTGATAACCTTGTAAAGAGAATATAGAGATGTGTTTGTGTAGTTACAAGGATTTAAAAGGATTAGAGCTTGACATATGCTCACATACGATTCCCATGACCTCAAAAGCCAAACCCTCTAAGCAAAAGCCATACACATAACAAAAATTATGTTGCCAAGATCAAAGAAGAGATAGATCGGTTGATAGAAGCTGGATTTATCTATGAAATTGAACACACTGAATGGGTGTCCCCCATTGTCATGGTGCCCAAAAAGAACAGAAAGTTACGTGTATGCATTAGCTTGAAAAATGTTAACGCAGCCACCATCAGAGATAGTTATCCACTTCCTATCACTGAGCATCTATTAGAAAGAGTAGAAAGTAAGGAAATGTACAACTTCCTTGATGGATTATCTAGTTACAATCAAGTGGGCATTGCTTGAGAAGATGAGCATGAGATGGCTTTGAGTGGGGCATATTCGCATTTTGGGTAATGCCATTTGGGCTCACTAATGCACTAGATACCTTTCAGAGGCTGATGTGCCATGTGTTTAAATTGTTTTTGAGGAAAAACTTGGAAGTCTATGTTGATGATCTATGTCCTCATTCCAACATTAGACAAACACATATACCTGAACTCAGACAAATCTTTGACAAATACAGAGAATATTAGATTTGCTTGAACCCAAGAAAGTGTTTTTTGGCCAGTCAAGATTCTAGGACACATAATCTCAAAGAATGGCATATCCACAGATGAGGATAAAGTTAGAGCTATTGCAGAGCTACCTAGGCCAAACAATTTCAAGGAGGTATAAGCTTTCATGGGCATTGTGGATATTATCGACGTTTCATTCATATGTATGCTATCATTGCAAAGCCTCTATACACCCTCTTGACTAACTTTGAGTGGACAGACGAATGTGAAAACTCCTTTAATGAGCTTAAGCGATGACTATGTTTTGCACCAATCTTGACTATGCCAGATTGGAACAAGCCATTTCATGCTCATCTAGAGACATCCAATTATGCTATTGGGTGTGTGTTAGCACAACCCACTGGTGAAGGTAATATGGATCTTCCAATTGCTTATGCCAGTAGACAATTGAATGCGGTTGAAAGAAATTATACCACTATTGAAAGAGAAGGATTAGGCATGATGTATGTGGTTAAAAAGTTTAGACATTATTTGCTTGCAAACAAATTCAAATTTTTTACAGATCATCAACCATTCCTATATCTAGTGAACAAACCTTGCAATACAGGCAGACTAGTAAGATGGTTCCTCTTACTAATGGAATATGACTTTGAAGTTGTGGTTAGCAAAGGCCGAACTCACCTTAGGGTGGATCAGCTTTCTAGACTAACTTCAGGAGAGTCCCCTCAAGGAGTGTCAGATGCCCTTCGTGATTCTTATTTTTTCAATCTAGAAGTAGTGCCTGACTCGGCTAAAGCTTTATTTCCTATTCTCACCTTTGGACCTAAACATCGTGTATTGACAACTAAAGATGAGGAAGTTATCATATCTCAAAAATACCACATAACGATAGGTACCATGTATAAACACATTGATTAAGGCATACTAGCATGCTGTGTAAATGAAAATGAGCATGCAAAGTGGTTGCAACTAGCGCATGTAGGTGCACTTTAGCAACATCACTCCAAATGTAGAACCCGATAGACTCTGGTTAGGGGTATATTGGTCAACTATGGAAGCAGATGTCCATAAGTTATGCAAAGAATGCCAAATCTGTGCTACTAGACCACGAGTGGAACATGCCACTCTATATCAAGTGTCTCTAGTACCAGATTGGTGTGAACCTTTGGTAGCCTTTTTGATGAAGAATACATTCCCTCAAGAGATGACATTGGCTAGACAAAAGAGCTAAGAACAAGAAGCACTAGACTACGCACTCATTGGAGATAATTTATACAAACAAGGACACCTCAGCTCACAAGCTTGAATCGACACTCACAGGCACTCATGAAACAAATCTTAGGGCAAACATCTACACAATGAGGGGCACTCTTCCATGTGTCCAAAAACGAGAAGTTCTTACAACCCTGGAGATCTCACCATCAGGGGAAGCCACAGTGCTTCCCTTTACAATTTGATTTCCTAGATCTGACTCTAGAGACATATCACATGAAGCTCTCTCTGCACCATCTGTACCCTCAGAATTCAAATTCGGTACCATGGAAGACATTGAAGGGATGAGTACCTTTGATTTTGAATCTTTTTTGCAAACCACTCAATTATCAGATGTAGAATTTTGTTTTGATGTAGAAGGACCTGGCACATCCACACAAGGAAGGGGTAAATCAACAGAAGGTTATTATGTCCACTGGGGAGACAGCCAACAAAAGACCCTACCTTAGCAATTACAACAGCTAGAGGGGGAAGAAGAAGAAGAAGAGGGAGAAGAAGAAGAAACTACCGAAGCCCCAGCATATACTGCAAAACTCTGCAGATTATACCAAATCATGGAAAAGGTGCAGGCTCAACAGTTACTTACTCAACAAAGCAGTAGAGTGCTCATAGCCTAGCTCTTGGAAGAGGTTGGTGTCGACTCTGAAACCAGTGAAACTCTATTATCGCTCTTAGAAACCTATGGTGTAGTGGAAGCTGTACGATCCACATTGTAGAGGCCTCCCGTTCAATACAATCCACGAAGTCTCCAAACAACACCAAGGTCAGGCAAAAACATTCAGATCCCCATCACCATTGTGGAGGCAACTAACACCGAAGCCAAACCAATAGCGACAACATCCCAAACAATTGGAACTCTTGGACAAGAAACAACGGTCGACCACGATGTTATAATAGAGCCACTACCTTCGACACCTCCACCATCACCCCCTTGCATGGAGGTTGTAAATATTGTTCCTACCATCGATACCCAAGAGCAACTCTTCATCTTTCGTATCCCCACTTCTAGTTCGACCCTATTTTCTTCTTTTGACAACCGCTTGTATCATACCACCACTATTACCTCAGAACCCTTCATTGATCCTATCATAGGACCTACAACCTCAGTCAGAGGACACCTAGACCTAAGATCAAATTTTCTAGGATTCCTTGTCTCGGAACCTCCTTCCATGGCATTACAAACTCCAAGCTCTTACTTTCCTCCCTCCATCCCACCATTCCTTCAACCCACCCATGCCTTTCTTTCTAGATTGTTTCAACCCATCACAAAACCTTGTTGTGAGTCCCATTCCCAACATTAACACCACAATTATTCACCACCACCTCACACACACCACCTAACATTCCATTGTATATGGTAGACACCACACTCACCTCCACATCCAATAGCATGGACGTTTTTCCACCCACAACACCTCCCCCTCCTCTCATGTTTCCACCATCCCCCATTCCCCCACCACCAACTTCACCTGCACACACCTCTCCCTTAGACACAACATCCACACTTCCCATTCCCCACTCCCACTCCCACTCCCTTTCATCAACCAGTGTACAAACTGCATCATCATCTATAGATGGTGCATTTAACACTATGATTTAGTGTACATTGTAGCTAAGGACAGAGTACCATCAGCTACAGGCACATAATTGGATGTTTCAAGAACACTCTGTCGAATTACAACAACAAATAGCTACACTCGAGGAAGATAATGAGAGTCTACAAACGCAATTTCATACGTTATAGGAAGCCCATAGCACCTTGGAAGCAAAGTTGTAGAACATAGATGCAGAAGCCATGCAACAAGTCGAAGGTCATATATGAACTTAGATGGAATGTAATTCCAAACTCCAGTGCAACATCGAACTCCTGAGAAGGCACCTTGCAACGGCTTAAGAGGAAAATTGATGTTTAAAGCTCCAAACTGAAGAAAGCTTAGAAGAAGTCATCAAGAGCACCCATGAGGCACCCATCTGTCCCTCAAAATTTCAAGCTATTCCCCCGAAGAACATCAAAATCATACTGGAAGATTATGCTAACCTACTTGAAGCCCATGACAAATTATATGAAGAACTGGATCAGCTGCAACAACAATGAAATTCACACACTATAGCTATCCCACCAACCACCAAATCAACGTCCTTAATCATCAATGACTCAGAAGCGCTATGGGATCTACAAAAAAAAAATCACGAAATTGCAAACAAGGTTACTACAATACGAAAGGCCACCATCCCCACTAGAGGCCCCCGCAAAAGAAGAAACAATCTCAATTCTAGTAGAACAAATGTTTGGAGACAGCTATGACCCTCAACCCATTCTAGGTGGATGGATAACAGAAGAAGGCCAGGATACATTCGAAGCTCTACAATCCCCATGGTTAAAACAAGTGGAAGAAATCCGGCGGACTAATGAAGATCGCATAGTGGTGCAAAATTAGGCAATGCACATCATAGAAGAAAGGGTGGTGTAGGGTCGTGAGAGATGCTCGGATGGTGGATCAAGTCATCCGCCTAAATCGTTCGGCACACGCGGGGTGTCTGTAGCAAACTCAGGCTTATGAAAATAAGGGTTCTAATGACAAAACAATTTAAATTACCTAATTCTATGACTGAAACTAAGGTCTTTAAATAGTTTAAATAGCTATGGACCGTAAGGACGGCCAGCCTCGTACCTAGCAACAGCTTCCTGATATGAGATTAAAACTAGTGACTCTTCTGTTACGCGTTCCATCATGGTTTCTTCTACTAAACTATCAGGTAAGCTAGAGGTTTCTGGTCTGTCTAGAGTTGGCAGAACATTTTCTATATTTTCAATAGTACTGTGCTCAGACTCGTGAACTAATTTAGAAGACATCAAAGAAAGTAATGGGAAACAATATTGTTGCAAAACTGCTTGAATAAATTAATTGATAAGCTAATGGTTCAAATTAATAATTCTAATACAACTGGAAGGCCTAAACAATTGGATAAATGTCTAGTCAATTGGATAGTTGATTAAATGGGAAATAAGATTTAAATGGATCTTTAGGCTGCCGCTTAACTTCAATTGTCTTCACTTCACTTTAATTGATTGTAATCTTCAATGTTTCTGCAAAAAACATTAGCTATTAGTAATATTACAAGAATCAATAAGAACATAAACTTACATTATTATACACATGCATATACTCATGCAAATGATTTAATCATACACATGCATTATCACATATGCTAACATAAACTCAATCATTTAATGTTTGCTTAACTAATCTTACTTACATTCCTACTTGTACTTGTACTTCAACAAGCATATACTATTATGCTCTCACACATATTAGTTCTCATTCAATTTCTTACCCATGCATAAAATCATATGCTAACACTCATTGTAATGCACACATATGCACATGCTAACACTACCTCACTCATAAACATGCATTCTACTTCACTCAGGAAACATGCATTCATGCACACTCATGCTCATACACACACACTCACATGTATGCTCTCATGCACACATGTATTCTTATTCACAGTCATACATACATGCATTATGAATATTCTATGCATATAATTAACCTTTGTAATTGATTAATCTAATTGCATCATAAAAATAAAAGAAACCAAATAAAACAAAATAGTAGAATACTATTTATAGTAAAATAGTAGAATATCTCTCTCTCTTGTTCTCTCTCTCTCTCTCTATGCCTATCTCTCTCTCACTCTCTCTCTTTCTCTGCTTATCTCTCTCTCTTTCTCTCTCTCTCTCTACCTATCTCTCTCTCTCTCTCCTTCTCTCTCTCTCTCTCTTTCTCTCTCTCTCTCTCTCTCTCTCTCTCTCTCTCTCTCTCTCTCTCTCTCTCTCTCTCCTCTCTCTCTCTCTCCCTCTCTGCGCCGATCTCTCTCTCTCTCTCTCTCTCTCTCTCTCTCTCTCTCTCTTTCTCTCTCTCTCTCTCTCTCTCTCTCTCTCTCTCTCTCTCTCTCTTTCTCTTTCCTTTCTCTCTCTCTCCTTCTCTGTCTGCGCGCTGCCGCGCTTAGACAGAGGAGGGGAGGGAGAGAACCTCTCTCTCACACACACATACACACATCATACATACACATACATCACATACACACACTGCTGCACACACACATACATACACACATACATCACATCACATACACACACACATCACATATATACTTCACACACACACATACATACACACATCACATATATACTTTACACACACACATACATACACACATCACATATATACTTCACGCACACACATACATTTCACATACACACACATACATCACATCACATAACACATACACGCACATACACATAACACATTCACACATAACACAAACACGCACATACACATAACACATTCACACATAACACAAACACGCACATACACATAACACATTCGCACATAACACATACACGCACATACACACACACTACTGCAGGGACTCAGACCAAGCCACGGAATAGGCATGGTCATGCTTTCGGCCGGACAATCATTCATGCAGCAGCATGGGGCATATCAAGATCATCGTACACAGCAGGACATGACGGCTCAATATCCCGAGCACGAGGAGGGTCTAATGAGAAAGAAGGAAAAACAGAAGAAAGTAAAGAGCAGGAGACAGTACCTGCAAAAAACATTAGGAGAAACTTGAGCTCAACACTCATTTAAATACAAACACAAGTCGTTTCTAAACCACTCTTTTTAGTTTTAACTTTTAATCTACAACCACACTTTAATCTCCTTACTTCCACCACACTTTCCAGTTTAACTTTTCTACTTTAAGTACACTTAATTTCTACTCCTCTCTTTTCATCTTCACTAATTCTCTCCACTCTTTCTCTTAACCAACTTTTTTCACTTTAAGTGCATCTTCTATTGAGACCACTTCTTAAATCTCTTTAGTTACACAACTTATATAAGCCATTCTTTTTCCTAGCACTCATATAGTCCACTAGTTTTCTTATCCATTTAATTAATCATTTTAATTCTATTTACCCTAAATTTCTCAATTAAATAAATCCATTAAATTAAGCTTAGGTTAAGCTTTTAATTAACTAGAACCTTAGTTTTTAAATGCACACAAATAATTAAAGTAATTATTAATAACATAGTTTAATTTTTAATACATAAATATGTAATTTATATATTAATGTTTTTTAAATAACATCTATTTTATCCCTTTAAATATAGTAAAACCCTAGAAAACCTATTGGAAACCCATAAACCCCCTTGGGTTAGACCATTAAAATCCTTCTGAACCCTAGCTTTAACCCCTTAAAATCATCTAAACCCTTAACATTAACCAAATCTTATAAACAACACATGAATTCAAGAAACCCTAGGCTGAATACCCATAATTCTTGAATGTAAAAATAGGAAATTCTCATTAAATAAGTAATTAGGGTAAACCCTAACATGGACATATGTCCTGCTTCATCCTTCATACTTGAAAACACTTTCAAAATAGTTAATCCAATTAACACAATTGATCAACAGTGATATAAAAGAGGTTTAGAATTCACCAATAAATATTTTAATTTTTCGGGTCATCAATTGGAAGATGCAAATCTTCCCGACATCCACCGCCACCAAACCTGCACATCGTCCCGATGGGCCAACTTGCAGATTAAGGGAAGCAGCATTTTCAATGATTATCCTGAAATTAAATCATAGAACAACATCAATTCTTTTTTAAATATATTTAATCTTATCAAATTTTAAATCTTTTCAACATGCACATGAAGTTTATTTCAATTACATCTGGCAATGAAAACATATTAAAGTATAAAGGTAAACTATTAACCTTTTCAGTCAACAAACATTAGTTTACATTTTATCCATTTATAAACTATGTAAAGATTAGTATAAAACAGAATTCATTTTCATTCATTCAAATGCAGGTTTCGTCATATATATGCATTCACATATGAGCAATCAAGCATGCCAAAGAAATCTACTAAATCTACTTGGACAGACAGCCGCCTTGTATGCCCAATTTTAATCACTAGATGTGTTTTTTCACAACTAGTTTTCTTCATATAAATATGATGTAAACTTCATATCGATAATAAATGTAAATACCTTTTTGGGGTGGAAGAAGGTATAACTTCCATGTCAATATATATATATTTTTTTTCGCTACTTTTTTGTTTTAAAGGGGAAAGGCTTAACCCCTTAATCCGAGCTAAGGATCTAGCTGCATGGACAAGAAAGATCTAGGTTTTCACAGACATGTATCATGCAACAATATGCTCCTACATATATACAACTACTTTCGTTATCTAAATGAACTACAAATCCTTCTATTTTTAACAAATCTCACTTAATCTATAAATGCAGAAATATAAATTATGTTTATTTCCCTAATATGGTTAAATAGAGTCCTTTATAAAATAATATTTTTCATTCCAGACTTTATAAATTAGTTTATATGAATGCAAATAAAATACGTAAAACAAAATTTTAAGACAAAGAAAAATACGACCTAAAATCAATTTTATCTTCAATCTGCTCTCTTTAAATTCATCAGAACTTTTGGCATAACATCTTCAATTGCTTTGATCAATGCATCTTCAGAACCTATAATCACTTATAAAATAGAAGCTACAAAACAAGTAATCTTCATTATCATTTATCTTGCAAATATAAATTCATATATTCTATTAGATTCATCTTCATCATGTCACAAATTTCATCATAAGAAATTCATAGTGGTTATAATTATCATAAATAATGCATTCTTAATTTTTTTAAATAGGTTTTTCAACCTATGAAACAAAGTTCATAAAATTTAGGAAAATCAAAATGTTCAAAGTTTTTAACTTGTATCTTTATAAATGAGCATCATTTTTTTTTTATATCAATGAAAAATTCATATCTGGATTATAAAAGTTCCTCTTACTCATCATATGGTATATCAATAAAATCATCCTCATATTGTAACATTTTTTTCATGTTCTTCATATTTATCATGATCATATTTATATCATATATATTTCTTTCTTTTAAAAGTATATCATCATAATTGTTGTAAACAAAGATCATTTTGTGCAAAATATTCATCATAATAATATTCTTCATAATTGTTCTTCATAATAGATTTCTTCTTATTTGTGAAAGAAAAAAAATCATAATTTTATCATAAGTTTAGGAAATGACAAGCATATTGATCAAAATCATTTGCAAGCATAATTACAAACATGTTTTTGTTTAATTTGAAACAAACTTTGTGTTTTCATATTTTAGAATTCTTTTGATTAAACAAATCATAATGTAAACTTAATCATAAGTTTGTAATTAGCTTTTCAAACATTAAAACTAAACAATTTAGGTATATGTTTCTCAATTTTTAGGAAAACAACATATATGCAGCAAGCAAAAATCAAAATTTGAAATGTTTTTATCTTCAATAAACAATTCCATCACAATAAAACTATTCACTTAAATTCTTCTCCTTTTTCTTACCTTTAGATGAGTTTTTGATATTATTTTCAATCTTCCATATGGCTTCTTGTACCCATTTTCCCATATTCTTGTCATGTTCTGTTTGAAGTTGAAGATTTTCGTCTTCAGATGTTTGTACTATTCTTTCATCATTTTTATTTTGATCACATTTATTGTCAATTTCTATGACTTTAGGTTCTGTTTTAACCGCCTGTATATCTATATTTCCATCAATTGATTGTTCATTTTCATCATCTTTTATCTTTACATCTTCTTCTTTCTTAAACTTTTTCAATGTATCTTGATCCTTAGATTTAATTCGAAGATCAATGTTATTCATAGATTTAGGTTTAATAAGGTTTTGATCATTGTCCAAACATTCACATTTAGGCACAATCTTGGTGTTAATAGAATGTAATTGACATACATTGCTTTTCTCCTTATGACTCTTAGGTTTCCATTGTTTTTGAAGTTTGGTTTTAGGACTAAATTTTTCTTGGTCAAAATAGTCTATCATTCCTCCTCTACCTAAGTTTAATCTCAATGGTAGATGCGTTTGATAATCACATATTTTTTGTTCACTTTCTAATACCAATTGTTGGCTACATGCTTTCTCATAGGCCATACAATTCCCATAAGTATGACCTAGTTGGTCACACCAGAAGCATCTTACAGTTCTCTTCGGTCTTTGATATAAAGCCTTAGGATCAACTTTCCTATGATCGGGTAAAGGATTTTGGTCAATAGAATACATAGATCTACTTTGAACTCGTACTTGATATCTATCTTTGCATTCACATGTAGCACTTTCGTGTATTTGATTGTTTAACCTTTCAATGTTCTCCTTTAAACTTGCAATTTCATGACCAATCGTTTTGAATGATGAAATTTCTTTTACATGATTTGCTATTGTTTCCATATTTTCATTCAAATTTGAGAGTTCATAATGAAGAATTCCTTCTAAATTCCTAAACTCGTGATCAAATTGAGTATCTATTGACTTAAGATTTGCATTAAAATCAGATACTACTGTAGTTAAGATTGAAAGAAACGAGTTCAAGGACTCAAACTTGGAATTAAGCTTTAAATCTATAGATGAAATTAATCGTGCTTCCATATCATGCAGAAGATTCTCTACATTAGATGTCATTTTCATTTAATTATGTGCAAGCAAAAAGAATCCAAATATAATTACCTGGAATCTGAATTGAAGAAGAGGCTTAAAGAGTGACTTGTGTATAAGTTTATACAATTTTTAATAGAATCAAAATCTAATACATCAGTTGCTAATGGATGATTGTGCAAACGTTCTTGTCGATGAAAAGGGGTGGCGAGATGAGGATAGCTACTTGCCACTCTTCGTGGAGGCGCTCAGTTCCCTAGGG